>OZ038427.1:8989221-10189221 GCA_964036235.1 Heterorhabditis bacteriophora | reverse complement strand
TTATAGCGCACAGGAGCTGTTGCCGCTGGTGTTGCTGCTGGGGGTGCTACATTAATTTATGCTCTTGAACGCTCTGTACACGCAAGTAGTGATGCTGTCCACCCATTTCATTTGCCATGGTCTCACTCTGGGCCATTCTCTTCGTTCGACATTGCATCGTTAGCTGTTTTCTCATATTTGCTCTTGCACTATTTTAGGTGGTACTGGTTCTCTTAATTCAGAAGACTATTAGTAGTGTGAAAGAATCTATATACAGTTATATTAACTATTATGTTTAGTGTTCGTCGTGGTTATGAAGTGTACAAACAAGTATGCGCAGCCTGTCATTCGATGAAATTTATCCATTACAGGCATTTTGTTGATACTATAATGACTGAGGTTAATATTTAGGTCATTAATAGATTCAGAGATTCCAATGGCTGATAATTGTTCTTTCACGTTATTTTTAGGAAGAGGCAAAGGCTGAGGCTGCTGAAGCGCTAATTAATGATGTGAATGATAAAGGAGCTCCCATCCAGCGACCAGGAATTCTAACTGATAGACTTCCTGATCCTTACCCGAATAAGAAAGCTGCGGCCGCAGCAAATAACGGTTACTCGGATTTGTTTTCTTATTTTGATCACGATATAATTTGAAACGATCACAAATTTAAATGAAAGGTTTTAAATTAAGAATATTTCTTAGGTGCTGCCCCACCCGATCTTTCTCTGATGTCTTTATCAAGACATGGTGGGGATGACTATGTTTTTTCTTTACTCACTGGTTATTTTGAAGCACCAGCTGGTGTAAAGGTATGCATTTCCAAATTTCATAAATAATGGAAATCCCATGGAAAAACTAGTAGTTACGAAAGATTGGATTACTTTAAGGTTTATTAGTTAATTAAATATATCTTCACATTTACATTATGTATCCCTCATTACTAGGTTGATGATGGTAAAGCCTATAACCCATATTTCCCTGGTGGTATTATATCCATGCCTCAACAACTTTTCGATGAAGGAATTGAGTACAAGGTGCGGAACATTATTTTAGTATATTTCTTTATTCGTATAATATATTGTACAAAATCAGTAAGAGCTCTGAAATTTTTTTAAGCTAAACTATAAACTGAACTTCTGCAATCTTGATATATGGGAGAAAGATAGGAATGGAAATGACTTATTATCTTAATTTGATGTTGTAAGAGAATGTACCTGATTAATATATGGAAATCATTTATTGGTAACCTATCTGGTATCTCAGGATGGTACATCCGCTACGCAGTCTCAACAAGCCAAAGATGTGTCTGAATTTATGCACTGGTGTGCAGAGCCATTCCATGACACCAGGAAAAAATGGGCTCTCAAGGTAGGTTGATGATACATCTCCAGTATTTGTTATTTTTGGTATTAATAATTATTCTTTTACTTAGATTTTGGTTCTCACACCACTAGTAGCTGCTGTTCTCATTTATGGAAAACGAAATATATGGTCATTCACCAAATCACAGAAGATCATATGGAAAGCAGTTAAGGGTCGTGAACCTCCAAAGATTTAATAAGTATTTTGTTCTTTTGTATCAGTTCTGACCTTGTTCCCATTTCTAAATAGTAGTACTGACTGTATTAATTTTAAGTTTTTTTATTTTCGTTTAAAAACTATAGATACACCACTGAATATGCGAGTTTATATGCTATTAGGGAACGAACGCAATTATTGGTGATGTTTTATATAGTTGATAGAATTTAGAGATAAATCTTCATGCAAAATGATTTAATATAATTTCATTTGTTTATGCAGGTAACCACCTCAAGTTATATTTCCGGCACATGCACATCCAGACTAACAGATGCTTGAATTTTACCTCTCAGCTACATCATATAGCATTGGAAGGGATTGCTAGTCTTACATTTGATCTTTAATTCTATTCAGTATAGTAGAAATTGTTTTCCTAAAGAGATGGTGCCCCACGAAGTATGCTTGTACGTGACCAACATTAGGCATTACAACAACGTTCATTCCAGGCCATACATCCTAAAATGCTGTTATATGGGTACTATTTTGAAGAATAATGGAAAATAAGTGTCGTAAATAGCATTAATATACCTGAAAATGGGGTGCACCATGTGTCCGTATAACATACGCATCATCTTCTGCGATAACTGCACTACATAGTGAAGTATCGAGAGGCACAGGATAATTACTGAGTAGTGTGAATTCATCCATAAGAATCCGCATTAGGTTATAGGCGAGACCACTGTTGTTTTCAGCATTTCTTACAAACTTAAATTATTGATTAAATACTAATTTATCATGCATTGCTAACTAGCTAATACATGCTCACTTTAACCGCGGATATCTTTTCCTTCCCGATCATTGAGGGGTTTTGCTAATACAGCACATTAAGATACTTAAATTATTTTAAAATAAAAAACTAACCATTTCATCAATCCAAGTAACATCTGGTATATTTCTAAGTTTTGTAAGGTAATGCTCATCTTCAATCTGTTTTTGCAATTGTGAGTAGTTGATAGCTGGTGCAATAGCCCCTAGTATTAAAAGTACTGTCAATACAATCATTTATGAATTGTTATACTATCAAACCTTCTGTGTACACTGGTCCTGCCGTTGTCCATGACAAACATGGTATAACTCCTATTGCTTCAGTACTATTAGATGCAGCTAAAGATGCCATATGGCCACCCATCGATATCTGAATATTTACTATTATAATGTATATCTGGCATAATTATTATAAAAAATCTAAGCAACCAAAAAAGCAGTATTTCCTCTAATTTGACTTTTTCCAACCTACCCCCGAAAGTGCCACTGGTCCATATCCTTCTTTAAAAGCCCATTTTATGAGATAATTGCATTCAGAGATCAATGCAGCACCCATCACGAATAAGTCTGTTACATTTTCGAGAGATGAACGGAACTGTTGGGGTGGCTTTCTATCCGTGTAGAAGGGATTTTGTAATAGAATAGCACCAATACCTTCTTGGCAGAGAGCGTTCACCAAACCGTATTCCCGCCTGTATTCCAAAATACATTAGTTGTCTATATCATATTAACTATCCTTAGTAGTAGTATTTATATATGTATATATCGTATTAGCTTATAAATCTTATTTACTCTAGCCCTTACCTAAAATAGCTGTGATCACCGGTACCCGCGAGATGTATGCATACACCCCTTCGTTTCATCGGTAGGTAGCCTCTCCAGTGAGCCCACTGAAGAGGTCCCGGCATTTGTTCTGGGAAAAGAATTGCATATGGACTTCGGAAACGACCGTCAATAATGTGCATACCTTTTACAGTATGTTCCTATAAAATAAATTTGGCATAAATTCTATTTGTGAGAGCGAATTAGATATAATTTTCACCAAACTGAAAGCATTATTGGAATTCTCACGGTATAAATTATTTTCAAACGTAACAGAACTTAAATGTAAATAGCTGCTTCTTGTCTTTTCTAATCCTTAAACAGATTTATCCGTTTTTTAATACATTATATAGATATATTCGAAGTATGTTGCAATTTTTTAAAACACTAACCTTCTCTATAATCATATCCATTTTAATACTGTCAATATATTGATTGACCAAACGTTTAGACATAACATCCTTCTTATGTTTAGCCAATCTGAGAAAAATGCATGGTAACAGGTCTAAAACCTTTATGTGTTTAAAGTGCTCTATATTCATAGGATGTCCTATGATCTTGACTAATTTTAGTAAAGTAATAGTTGAAGTTACTAACGTTAATTAATGTATTTTCGACAACCATTATCAATTTATGTTTAAATATGGTTGTTCTGATTATTACTACACTTACTGTTTCAGTGTCATTGGGTGACCCCAGCTCTTCGTGAAAAGTTTACTTAGTACAAGTATTCTACGAAACGCCATGTCCACACTACTACCTGATGGAACCACCAGATTTGTTGCTGCTGCTAACATTGTTGTGTTGGCTAGCCAGTCACCTAATCGGCTTAAACTTATAAGACAGATGGTAGGCTCTGAAAAAAAAACAGTAAATCAAAATAATTAATAAAACTTATAATCATTAATGGAGTTCTCAGATATACATTATATGAAAGAGGTGACTTGGATTGGAATGTTTTTAGGGAATCGAACCAATAGTTCGTATATCAAATGTTAATGAGAATTTATCTAAATCACTTCCTGTGAGAGATTACGTCGAACAAACGGCTAAATTAAAACTTTCCGCAGTCATGGACGAAATGAATAAGAATGAAGTAAGTGACGTAAAGAGTGATATGATGGAGAAAACAAGGTTAAACATGAATTCCGAATCTTAAGGAAAAATTCGATGTAATCATAGCGGCGGATACGGTTATTTATTTCGAAGGATGTATCATTGGAAAGCCAAAAACATCACAAGATGCTATAGATACTCTAAAAAGGTGAGCTCAGGTAACGTTAAAACTTGTTACAATATACGATTTAATGAATAAATGGTATTTAGGCTACGTGGTAAATACCATTCCGTATATTCTGGTGTTAGTTTGGCATTCACTGATGGAACTCAAGAGCTTTTTAGTGAAAAAACCATTGTCAAATTTGGTGACTACTTTGATAAAACAATCGAGAAATATGTAGCTAGCGGAGAACCACTGTGAGTTGCAAAGCATTAAGTAAATCATATATTTTACCGGTTATTAGAAATTAAATTCCATTTAAACCAACAACGTTTAAAGCACTAATATTCAGATCATGTGCAGGCTCTTATGGAATCAGCCAACAGGGCGCTGTCTTCGTTGAAAAAATAGAGGGCTGTTTCAGCAATGTAGTGGGATTACCTATACACAAATTGTACACATCATTGTCGCAAAAAGATATAATATAAACGTTAAAAAGTATTACTAAGACATTATGAGCGGAGTGCCCGCACTTGGATAATGCATACAGTTATTTTATAAAACTAATTCAATACAAATTTATATTTACAAATACTAATATTTCACAAACAGAGAAATAAACTAGTGAAATTATACTTACTCAATATTATTAGATATGTGCCATCAAAAAACTAGAAGACAAATAACTACTAAAATTCAGTTATAAAATCTTAGGAATAAAACACTAAGTGTAATGGCATAAATAGCGAGCGCTGTGCACTCAAACTCCATATTTACTATACAGTCAAGTGCAACGTAGTAACCATAACTAATTTACACAAAAGCATTTCAACCGTTGCGACCTGACAAAATAGGATTATTTACATCTTAATTCAACATGGAAAACAGTAAATGATGTCAACAAAATAACTCAAACTAGAAATTTTATAATAATTGTAAGCAAATCTGGATGCATGAAGTAGCAGACATTTAAATATCCACAAATAATCTAAATAGTTTTAGTTCTAGTTGTGAACTGTATAATTATTAAATAATCCAAACCTAGACGGTTATAAAAAGTTCCACTTACAATCAAGATGAATCAGATCCCCTGGTTTCACGGATAGTTCCTGGAGGTGGAATACGATAGTTCATCATGACATCAGATGACATCCCTAATGAAGTGGGTCGTGTAGTAGTTGTTCCTTGTGCAGATTCTTCTAGTACTGTCTCAAACGTGGATGCCCTTGAAATACGGAGGTAAACTTTCTAGGTTGACATTAATACAATCTTTAAGATAGAAAATAATTCACTAAGTTTAATTTAACAACTATAAATGTAGCATAATTTATTGTATTAATCGGTCTTACTTAAGTGATTACGTAATAGTTTCTAATATTAGTGGATACCTAATTATTTTAAATCACTACATTAATATTCTTATAAACTGTTTAAATATTGTTAAAATTTGTCATCGGAATTCTATACTAATCTCATTTAAATTTGCCTGTATTCATAATTATTTTTGATATTAAAGAATATACATTAAATACCCCGCTAACCTCTTGCTGCCCTTCTCACAGCCTCCTTTCTCACCACTTTGCCTTTTAAGACCTCTTCGCTTCATAAGTGGGGCTGCCGTTACTTCCATCAGGTGGAATCCATCACGATTTGCAGTAAGAAATGCTTGTAATGTTTCATTGAAGGTCTCACCTGAGAGTAAATCAAATAAATCGTATATTTTAGATACTCTGGTTCTAAATGAGAATGTTTGTAAAAAAAATTGTGCTGATAATCGTATTTCTAACCGGCAAACGATGGTAGAACACTAGGAGTCTGGAGTGGTGTTTCAAGTGAAGCTGCGGAATGCAGCCATGCATGATTCGAAAGCTCTTGCATTGAGAGACGTTTTTTTGGGTCGACCGTTAACAAACCTTAAACATTATATTGCATCAAAATAAGCTCAACCACCACACTAATCTTCTTTCTCACTTTTTTCTAACCATTGATAAGTTGTTTTGCTTCAGCACTAACTGCTCTCCAAGCTTCTCCTTCAAAAGAAAATTCGGCTTTTCGTATTCGCTCCATTATATCTGTGGCAGACTCTGTTTTTGATCGGGCGTGGAAAGGTACTTGCCCTGATAGCATTGTGAACTGAAGAAATATTATTAAACACTTTCTAGTGATTGCTCATGATATGCTAAGCATTATTATCAATAAATAATAAATTTTCAGTAGCGAAGAGATTAACCAGAACAACTCCCAATGACCACAAATCGCATTGTTCGTTGTATTCAGGTAGTGTATCCCCAACATCAAGTACTTCCGGTGCTGCATATTGCAGAGTAAAACAAGGCGTCCTAAATGATGCAACGTTAATCTAATAATTTAATCACTTTTATTTATTCTTCCAATCCTTACTAATATCAGAAACGTTCGTACTACTTCTAGAAGGCAATTTTTGTCAGTATTCTTTTCGCATAGACATAACTGTTTAGATTATATGCAGTAAGTATGTGGGAATAAAAATTAACAATGGGTCAGAAATTTGGCCTATTCCATGAAATATACTATAAAGAATTGTCACCAGACATGACATTTATATATCATTAGCAATGTTCAAAAGTAGTCTTGAATATAAAAACCACTAAAATGCATGGACTTATAGCATCTTCAGAAACTTAAGCTGTTTAGTATTTTCAAAAGCACATTTGATTACATCTTTTAGCGCAATTAGAGGCAGGGAAATATTTAGAGTTGGTAATATTCCTCAGGCAAACGAAAACGAGCATCCAGCCAGGATCCTGTTACGGGCCAGAAGACTGCATGCGCTTGGTTGTCAGTTGTGCCGTGAGGTCCGCGTACATTTTCCGATAGACTGACTTCAGCTGCTGCTCAACAGAGGTTGGCAGCAGGCGAGCAAAGCCGAAATCGACAAGGCGCAGACGTGCATTTGAATCCTCGCTCTCGAACAGGATGTTCTGAACGTAGCATTTACTAAAAAATTTATGTTTTTTCCAAAAATATTTACAATTTAAATACAAAGAATGCCATATACAGGGTACACCGAAAGTTCTGAAACAAGACGTAAGTGCAGTTAATTTAGCATATATGACAGCAATTTGCGATGCTAATGCAAATGTGTTACTTAGAGCCTCCTTGGACCATGTTTAGAATTCCATTCAATTATTTCGCCTCTGAACTATTATTTAATGTTCAAAGCTCTACGTACTACTAAAATCCACTTGCACGAGCAAGGAGAGAAGAATGTTGTAATCGCTAAGAAGCCGTGCCACGAAAATGGCTCTTCATCAGACTGTGAAACAATATCAGGAGCTTGGCTTAGCAAAAGATCGTTTTAGGAGTGGAAGACCCAGGTCCGTGAACACTTCTCGCGTTCGAAAAAATGTCAAGAGGATTCTTCGAGGTAGCAAGAGACCAATGAATAAGATGACTTCTGACCTCAATATTAGTCCGACACTAATAAGAACAATCGTCAAACATAAACTAAGGTTCTACCTATATAAGATCCGTCGAGCCCACATGCTAACGGAAAAAATGAAAGTCAATCGTTATGAAAAAGGAAGAACTCTTAAACATCGCTAGACAGGACCGCGCCTCGAACGCGCTTTTCATAGATGAGAAGATTTTCACTGTCGACCCAGCGTGCAATAGTCAGAACAATGGGCAAATTCTTCATCGTGGCCACCAGAGGTCTAAGGAAGCTTTCGTAAATATCAGAAGTCATGTTCTGTCATCTGTCATGGTTTGGACCAGAATAAATGCATCAGCTGAAACTCCGTTGGTATTCGTCGAGGAAATTGTCAGAATTAACGCGGAATAGTGCCAGAGTGGAATTCTATTGGGGGTAGTGGTTCCCTGGCTCTTAAAACATTTCGGATTACAGAATTAGACATTCCAATCGGACTGGTCACCTACTCATGAGACCAAAACAATTGTTGAGTTGTGTCGGCAGGAGATTCCAGACTTTTGGGGCAACGACATTTGGCCATCAAATTCACTTGATCTAAATCCGATTGACTTCGAAACATGCTCAATCTTGGTAAATAAGCTGGATAGAACATCCTACAATAATTTTGACTCTCTTAAGGTGACGTTTTAGTTAAATCTTAGGACGAAGTAAGTGAAGACGAGCTGCAGAGAATCGTGGGTAATTTCGAGATGCGTCTACTAGCTTGCGATCGTAAAAGGAGGAAATGTTGAGCACTTATTAAAATAAATTGTTTGGTATCTTATGTATGCCTAGATCAATTTCCATGTTGAATGCTATTTTTATCATGAAATTCTGCAACTTAGCATTCGTACCAGAACTTTTGACGCACGCTGTATAAATTTATATATATATTGGTGAAATAGCTATTAGAATAATAAATATTATCATACTTTATATTCGCATACCATAAACAACTCACCTCCGGTTTAAGATCCCTGTGAACGATTCTTTTCGCATGTAAGTATCCAACTGCTGATACTAACTGACGCATTATATCAGCAGCTTCGGCCTATAAAATATGTAAAGCAAACAGAGAAAGAATATTTAATGAATAAAACTTCAGCACTTATTCTGCTAGATATTAATCAGTATTAATTGGAAGTCAATATTCACATAATCTACCTTGTTTAGGGTTTTTAATGATATCCAATACCAGATTCACCTATTACTAGCGATGCAACAGTGTAATACATGTCCTTCAACTGAAAGTCAGGCTACAAAAATGTATCCAACTTATCTAAAGTCACATACTAAAATGTTTGCATATTTCTAATCATGTCTACTTTGTTAACTGTAAATTAGTTAATTAAATGGCAGTTTATTTGTTACACGAGTTTTTATGGAAAATATCAATGAACTAATAATCCAAATTTGCAATTATTGGCCCAAAGAATACTATGAATGAAGAATTTTATACACCTGTTTAATAATGATTATAATATTCAACATATTGCTGATAATATATAATTTCTGAATATGGATTTATGACCTAATTTTTAAAAAAAACGACTTTACAAAAATTACTAACTCGTAAACTTTCATCTTGTTAGTACAATAAATACGAATAAATGAATTTTTAGAGCTCATTTGAAGTGTTTTTTAATTTGCACTCGTAATTATATTTTAGTAGTATAATGGTTAGTCTCTGCTTCAAAATTATCATTACAAGTTCGGGAATTTGTTTTTGCTTCATATTTATTTAGTCAGTAATTGAAATTTATTTAATACCCCCAGATTAACGTTTGCAATATTGAAAAAGCGTTTTTCTGCTTATAAATAAAAATTTGATGCTAATAATTACAACTAAATAGAAATTTCGGCAATATACAAATTAAAGAAAACAAAAGTACACTACTCCAAATTGCTAGGATAAGAATCGTTTTCACTATGTATACGATCACACACTCTTAATATGCATTTTGCCTACTATATCATGCTATCTGCATACCTCCGTGAACTTTTCTAGTTTCCGTAGTCGGACCAAAAGTTCTTGTCCTGTCAATAGTTCCATAACGATATAGAAGTGTAGAGGATCAGAATGTACATCAATAAGCCGAACAGTATTCACGTGTCCTATGAAATAACTCTTTTAATGGATCCTTCTAGTTTTTTAAAATGATTTTTGACATAAAAAGAGTTCAATTAGTATGAGTACCTGATGAAAATAACACTGAACTATATGACTCCGTATAAAAGTAATTAATTACCAACCTTTAACAATATCTAAAATTCTAGCTTCCCTTTGAGCTTGAGTCGCAAATCTCTGAGAAATTATTTTTACAGCAAATGCAGCACCATCTTCGATTCGTTCACATCTCCTGTATAATTTCCATGTTATACTACATTTTATTCACATAGTTCTATTAAATACAATAATATCAGTTTATTAACTAAATTAGATAGAAACTAATAAATAGTAAGGCATTAGAAGACTATAAATAACCTGCAAACTGAGAATGATCCTCTGCCAAGAAATCCCTTTTCGGTCGTATCAAGTTTGTATTTACCAAAAAATGAAGAATTAGCCAGTAGCGCTTGTATGTCTTCTTGCATCAGCTCTTCTCCAATTACGTTGTTATTTGCAAAAATAACAGAAGGTGAAATGTAGGAATAACCCTAGAGAACAATTTTTGATATATTTAAACAGAAATAATACAGCTATATAAAGGAATATTTAAAAAATGAATACCCGGAATAAAGTATTTGCGTTAATTGGCGATTCTGCAGGTGAATATAATGGCTGTTGATTAGTGAACTCAGTTGCAAAGTTTTGAACATCAAGCTTAAAAAAATAATTTTGAAACTACTTTAGCGTTACTCTATGTAACAAAATTTTAAACGATATACTACGAACATCATGAGCCAAATTTGGTATGATGAATGGCTGAAGCTGGCGTTTCACCGCTTTTTCCCAGTCAACATCACAAAGGAAACGATGTCTGAATGTAAAAATATATTCGCCGTCATAAACAATGCACTACTAGTTTCTATATGAAAAAATATATGATAAACAAAATCATAGCCTAAAGTATTATTATAGTGAATTTAACGGGAAAAAAATCATATCAACTTTTTGATTTCTTCAATCCCATTATAACCAAGACGTTTCTCTAGCTTCTTCTCTAGAAGTGAAGCAATGAAATCTTTTGCGTCAGAATCCATCGCTTTTGGGAATGGCACTTTTTTGGTAATAATACGCCTGAAATAAATACTAAAAATACGTTCAAAAAATTTATTTTTTAAACAATGAGTAACAATTATAAAATTTACTTGGCTATATCCTTGCTAGAATTTGAACCACCATCAACTGTGAATGGACTACAACCTGTTAGCAATTCGAAGGAAATTACACCCATAGACCACCAATCCACAACATCCGAATATCCCCCCTCAGGTCTATTGATAACCTCTGGAGACCTGGGATTATTAATGAGAAATCTTTAAAAATTGCGAATGACCCATCTTCAGTATCAGATCTTATAATTACTTGTATATACAAAATACATACAAAAGTGATATTCCTGTTACAATAAAATGAATCAAGGAATAAAATTATTATTATTTTCGTAAATAACTCCTCTACAACTAACATATATTCTATTGTCCCACAGTATGAATTAGCTCGATCAAGTTCTTCGGGTACAAGAAGTTTACTGAGACCAAAGTCAGTCAATTTAACATGACCTTCCTCATCCAATAATATATTTTCTAACTTTAGATCACGATATATAACTTTCCTCTAGAAATATATTTATAAAATATTAAGACATTCGTATTTTTAAAAAAAAACAAAGTAAATAAATACCTGGTGCAAATTATCTATAGCCACTATTAGCTCAGTAATAATAAATTTAGCAGCGCGAAGATCAAAAGCACCACGACTACATAAGTGAGTGAAAAGTTCGCCGCCGCGAACATACTCTGAAATAAAGAAAACAAAGATTTACATAGTCATCATCAAAAGATAGAAAATATCATCTCAAATAGTTATTATGAAATACCCATTTCAATCTTACCCATTACAATATGTAGTTTGGTCTCAGTTTGGAAAGCATAGTAAAGATTGACGAGAAATGGTACACCCCTAAGCCGCTCCAGTACTTGTCGCTCTGCTAAGGTGTGTTCAAGAGTTTTCTGTTTAGATAATACCTTAAAAGAGACCATTTTAAAAGGACGAACAACCTAAAAAGTCATTGCAACATATAGAGCAATTAAGTACTGTAATTAACAGTTAACTAAAATTATCCCTATTATGTTGAATAAAAATATTCCTATTTTAGATAAAGAATATTCGCCTGTTTTTTTAAAATTATTTCTTATAATTATCAAACATAGATAAGCAAAAAAAGATCGTTTCAAGTAAAAAACAAAGATTTAAACTCACTCTTGTCTTACGCAGAACTTTCATGGCGTATATTGTACCGTGATCTTTACCACCAATCTTACGAACCAAAAATACTTTCCCGTATGCTATAAATTATTAAATACAATTAAATCTTTTGTTTTATTTATATACTGAAGAGGCAAATATAGGTAATAAATAGATAATTCCTAACTAGAATCATGAAATCAAATTCTTTGTTTACAATATGCAAAATAGGTGTGTAAGTAATGTGCAATCAAAGGTTGATCATATGTAGACTTGGTAGTACTGAATTTCGTATAGTACTCAATATTTTGATATCATTACTAAAGCAGTATTTTTGAAAGAATAAATTACTTGATTGCAATGACATTAAAATGAAAAAATCACCCACCTCCTTTTCCAAGAACCCGTAGAAGCGCAAAATTCTCCATGGTTATTTTTTCTTCACTAGGCAAGTCTGCCATAGTTGTAGGTGGAAAATTGTAGTAGAAAAATCTTTAACAGAACTCTAAAGAACTATAAATAAATGAGGAAAGAGTATAAAGTAAGAAACACGAAATTAGATATATATTACATATCTAATACTAAAACTAGTCTCGTTACTTTAAATAAAATTATGCAGGTGGATACTGCAGGTCTATCTATTACTATAATATTACTTTGAAAATATTAACATTTAGGATATTAGTCGTATTATCTTTTCCAAAATATAACGATATAGCAAAATACGAGGCACGTGCACAATTTCACATGCCTGCAGAGTGCACCAGCAGTGATGCAGCGACCAACGGGACATGGGTAAATAGGAAAATAGGATAGCGCGCCCGCTGACTGCCTGCGGAAATCAATGTTTTTGAAGTTGATAGCTTTAGTGGGTGCAACTTTTATGAGTAGAAGTACTATATGGAATTATAGAACTATTTGTCCGTGCCAAATAGCACGAGACACTGCTTATATTTTAAAAAACACTTAAATACATAATTCAAATCGATATATTGTTAATTTATGTTTCGCTCATTCATTTCACATAAAGAAGTAATAATCCTTACAAAACACTGATTTCATAGACAAATGCCCATATAGGAATATATATATATATTTTGAAGTTCAAAATTATTAGCGCTTAAGATGAGAGATTTCAATGCATTAAACAGTGAGAGTTGCTATGAACAATCATGTGATGTGGATGTATGCCACATGGTTACTTGTCTGACGAAAGCCTAACAACATGAAAATAAAGATCGTACAAATGACAAGAAATTAGTCACAAACTACAGTAATCATGAGCCTTATGAATGAAACTAAGATGCTTATTGTTTTACCCAGTAACAACAAATTAATAATAACTACATAGAAATAAAAATAGGGCAGAATTCGAACAGCATACTCAAATTTCATGAGAAAAGTGGTTATCGACTGTTCCCATCCTGGTCTGAAGTACTACTGTGATAAAGAACGGGTTGTTCGCAATATTCTGATTGTCTGTGGTCACCAATACACAGATTTTTCACCACAAAATTAACTTCCGGATGAAAAGTAAAATATGACCTAAAATAAGAATGCATATATTTAGAAAACTGAATTTAAAATAAATGCGTCTCTAAAGATATTACGTGAAATAGGCTTTCGGGAACAGACAAGACAGTACTAGAGAGAATCATAGATTCCCAGAAAAATCTTATGTCATGTGCATCGTAATGTAAACTTCATTAGTTAATTATCGTAGGCCAATACCTAAAATTTTGCACGTCCTTTCTTTAGCAAATACCACAATGATATGATGCCGCTACTTAGTTCAAGAATTTCATTTTTAAGGGACAATGATTCTTTTATTTTAGAATGAAAAATGACCCTATTTCTTCTTTTTTGAAATTCAAAATGTATTATAGAAAAAATAAATGCTTATGTCAGACAGATCAAAACAGCCCCTCATATAGTTAATAACAAAATCGCTCGTTTTAAGATAATGAATGGAAGTACTTTGAATAGATGGATGGCTATTCATCCCAGGTTTCTGAAAAATTATATCATCACATAGAGGTTGCAAAAACGAGTTTCTAATAGCATACTTATCCAGTCTCCATCCACGGCAAGAGAAGAGCACCAGTCTATCCAGCTCTATAAATCTTAAGAGTAGTAATAACAATGCAGCCTAATTGTATGGAAAATTATTGTTTTCAAAATAACGATGAACCACAATTATTTACAAATAATAAAAAGTATACATGAGCAAAACACTATATTTTTATTTTTATTAATTATTTCTTAAACTTTAGCTCTTCCTTAATTAAAGTATTATATTGCTGTTGATATTAATATTAATGTATTTTATTTTATTTGAACCGAAAAAAATTGGAAATTGCATATTAATCACATTTACAATGTTCAGGAAAATTACAAATTACATTTTATGGTCTGCTTAGTTTGAAATGGCGTAACAAAATGTGTGCTTGTTTGTTCTCATAATTTTGCTTTAGTTAGTAAATTCCAAATTCAGTATCATTTGGAAAACATTAGTTTTAATATAATACTATATCTAACCTATTAACATCTCAGCGACTGCCAATAGTTCTTTCCGAAGAACTCCTTGATAGTCTATATTAAATATATAAATTATAATCTTTGACATGCTTTTATCGTAGTTTTATTCAAATAATAGAATAAAAATAAAATTTTTTAAAGTTATTTTTGTCCTATCGTTATTATGTAATAATTGGAAACAATTGTAAAATAATATTCTAGGAATATGAATTCTAACAATTAAAGTAAATGTGGAATAGATAATTAACACAATATGACTAAACTGAAAATCTTGTTACCTGTTCATGAACAATTTAACATCATACTGTAGTCACAATATTTGCACTAAGACATGTAATTTCAAGTACGTTGGAAAGCTATCTAAGAGTATGTGAAGAGTGGACCCAGTATGATTTTCTTGTGTGTTCCATTAAGAATAAAGTTACAGGAAATATCTGGGCAGTGCCTTAAACTTGTGAATCATGACTAATCTATTGCAGATATGATTCACATTTATGTAATTATATATTTTTCAAAGTCTTCGTATATTTTTTGTAAAACTCTTAACCCCAACCATTCATTTAAAAACATTTTTCTAATATGAGGGATTTAGTAGTTCTATGCTATATATTTTTTTCTCTTTGAATTCCTTGACCCCTCAATCGGCCTTCTTGTACCAAATAATTCGAAACAAGTATAATAACAAAACCTATATATAAAATAATGTGTGTTTTACCTGCTATCATGTTGATCTAATAACGAGGTACGCACTTCATTGTTTTAGATGGATATTATTTATATCATTTTTATCGAATATAATTTTTTCTGGACTGTGATATAGGACGCTATTCACTTAAACTTTATATATACTCATTAAACATTCACATTCTAATCAAGATTCCAGTCCTTTTAACTGTGGTTGATTTTTTTTCTCCATTTGGCAATCATTCTAGATTTGCACTATTCAAACGACCTTGTTCGATAATAATATCGCAAAACAAAGTCCGTAGCAGTCAACTACCGATCAGCAAAATAGGCTACATAAACCGTTTACAAATTAAAATAAACCCATGTTTAACTGCTTTAATAATTGCTCTAAATCTTGTGTCCATTTGATTTTAGTCTCTATTTCCTTATGGAGAAATGAGGATTTTTAGAAGTGGAACCAACAAAAAAAATAATATCGGAATTAAGCTATAAAATACGAAGTATTAGCACATACTATATAATGGCATAATAAGTCATATTTGAAAACACTCATTATGTTTTGTTTCTCCCTGTTACTTCTCACTTGCTCCTATCTTATCCCCCCTGTGCGTTGACTGTATTTCCGCGACTCCTCTCATAACGTGTTTTTGTAGTTTTATGGTTTTATGCATGTGCAGAACAACATTTGAAAATCACATATGTAATATTATTTTACAGTATGGAAATCTTTTGTTTAAGATAAATAGTGGTAAATGCAATCAAGTAAACGAACTCCTAAATAGATAGGATGGAACTGTGCACTAAATGAAACGGAAAAGGATAACTACTTCATTTTAATGGTGAAAATATTCGCTTAATCTACTTAGATAAATCCAGTTATCCCATTAGCGCTATTCTATGCTTTAAAAATTTATGTAATTGTTAAACACTTATATATGCAGTAACTCAAAAATTATGAATTGTATTTTGTATGTTTCAAGTTACTATGTTTATTCATCGAAGGAGTGTAATTTAGCTATAATTTTCAAGTATCATATTGTTCCTCAGATCTTCATCTTGACTTCTATACATAACGGATGAGTTGATTTCACTGACAGTTACTTTCCAATGCATTCTTCAATGAATAATCCCGTTCCTACCAATAATACATATTTCTGTGTCCCGGCCACTCCGAAAATTGCCGGAAGCTGTGGTTCACAATGAGCTGCTGCCTAGAATATGCGCTGTGGTCAGCCGTATGGATACTAAATTATGAATTTATAATGTCAAATGAGAATTTTGTTAATCATTTTATACCAAAAATAAGCATTTACATATGAATACATAATATTGACCTTTACAAATTACAATGTAATGTAATTTCTGTCACATGCGATTATCACTATTTCACTACATCAGTTCTAAATTGATTTCTTTATGATTTTTGGATCATCTATACTATGACGATATGATGACCTTGCGGTGTGGACCTTGACATACGAGATCTAATCGAGCGTAGCATCCCGCTCTGCCTGAGGAACTTGGAAAGGACACATACACACACCGTAATCGCACATTAAAAAGTCGTCCTGGTTTGCATAACGTGATTTGTTCGGAGACCTCGGAAGGAATGAGTGTGCAAGTACGCAACTAAGTACGCAAGGAATTTTCCTACTTATTTAAGTTCATAAATTTTAAAAATTTAACTATTTAACAGAGAATGTATTCAATCAAATAGATTCAAGTATTTAGGCATATAATCTCCATAATATTATTGGTAAATCAATGAAGAAGTAAGAAAACAACTTTTACTCAGTCAGTATCTATTCTGAAAGTTCAGAATACAAAATGATAT
Organism: Heterorhabditis bacteriophora; assembly: GCA_964036235.1. NCBI lineage: Eukaryota > Metazoa > Nematoda > Chromadorea > Rhabditida > Heterorhabditidae > Heterorhabditis > Heterorhabditis bacteriophora. The sequence goes on along the minus strand of OZ038427.1, from coordinate 10,171,934 downwards.
CGGTTGTTAGTTTTTTACTACAAACAAACATAAAGCAGTCTTTAGTGCGGATTTTTAAGAGTAATCTATTTTGTTCTATGACCCAAAAAGTAGACAATTGGTCTGACCTCGCGCCACTAGACAGCACATAGTGGGACGCTGGGTGGGTATTAGTGATGTAGAGAAACAACCAAGACAGCGACACACGTGAATCCAGGCAGTTGCCGCGGCAACGCGCCCCTTCGCCACTATGGGCGGGAGCAACCGCTGCGCACGGGTTATCGCGAGCGGTCGCCCGCCGACCGCCAGTTACCTGCCGCATTTCACCATGGAGGGTGGCAAACTGGCTCCGGCCATTTCAATGGAGTCTATCAACAGCGTCAGCACAGAATCTAACCCCTCCCAAGTCCGAACATTATTCGTATCTGGTCTCCCTATGGATGCTAAACCCCGTGAACTATATTTGTTATTCCGTGCCTACCGTGGATATGAGAGTTCCCTACTAAAGATGACCGCCAAAAATGGAAAGCCAACATCTCCGGTCGGTTTTGTGACATTCCTTACTCGTCAAGATGCAGATGAAGCTCGGAAATCGTTGCAAGGGGTTCGTTTTGATCCAGATTGTGCTCAGGTGCTACGCCTAGAGCTGGCTAAATCTAATACCAAAGTCAGCCGTCCCAAACAGTCGCCTCCTCCCACAATTCCCATGGCGTCTGCACCACTCCAGCCTGTGCACCAATTTCTTGCACCCTTACAACATGACCTGATTCTCGATCCCCAGCACCAGCTACTGCTAGATCAGCACCAGCTGCTAGCTCTCTCGCTACCGCAGTTCACCAGTCATGCACACGCCCTGCAGGCTGCCTACTTACCAGCTGCTGCTGCGGCCGCTCTCCAAGTTCAACAACCGGCTCTCTATGCAGCCGCCGCAGCTGCAGCCACACAACCATCCACATCTGCATGCTCCACGCTATTCGTCGCGAACCTCAGTCCCAATGTAACTGAGGATGAGCTACGAGGAATCTTCAAGTCATTTGCTGGATTTACACGCCTTAGGATGCATAGTAAGAACGGCTCGTCAGTTGCATTTATTGAGTATTCGGATCTGCGAACAGCTACTTCTGCAATGATTGCTCTCCAAGGTTTTCAAGTTGGATCAGCGGAACGTGGTGGATTGCGCATCGAATATGCGCGCAACAAGATGGCTGACGTCAACGGATGATGTTTAATATTGTTTTTCTACTAACTGTTTAACTGCCGGACCAGTACCACCCTATCTTATTTCTGTCACTCGCATCCCGTAGATATCTTGACTTGAACAGCTGAGTTTCACCAGTGTTTCTATTCCTAATTTGTTTAATTATTTATGTTATATGTCATTTTTATTCACTCATTTAAGTAGTTCAATTCACTCTACCCATAGCACCACCATAGCACACCTGTACCTCATTTCTGCTAGACATAAGCTTTATGCAAGATCTCAGGAGTGATTCATAATAGCACTGCGCGAGCCCGTGTTCCACCCTTTCTAGATTATGGTGTAGCTCTCACCTGACTGTTCTTCCATTGTCCGGCATTTTTCGTGTATTCTAAGACTGTGATCGCATCTTATCGATGGTTGTAGGGATCGCTCGCTCGCCTCACTTGTTACATGTCGCATTCCTATCGTATCCTCTTCCTTTCTCCAAATGTGTATACGAATCCCGTTTGTTGGGCCTTCATACGAGCCAGACCCCGCTTTCATTGTTTTAACATTGTGTTATTATGTTGTATAATATGTCATGCAATAATTCGAATGATTTATTTTTAAATATAAGGATATATTATTCTCTATGGCACGTCGACACATCTATATATATATATGTATACACGTATACACGTATATGTATATACACAGATGTGTGCACGAAAAGATTCACACTTTGCACTACAGTACCTTGGGACTGAAAAATAAGTAAAACACAGAAAGCAAAGCTCCAAGAGACTGTTTAGGCCTGCCTAGCAATCAAGCAAGTTGTTAATTCACAATTAACGTGGGAAATGGTCCGGAACTCAATCTATTGATTGATCAGTTACACTATTAAATATAGGATGATGGACCTTAGTTGTCCTCGGTTCGTTGTGAAGCCGACTCCATCTCAGATAATGCTTTTTGCAAGTATTCAATTCTTTCATCTTTCCACTCAATCTCGAAACGCAGGCTTTCAATATCCTTCTGGAATAAGTTTAGAAAAAACGCTGGATATTGAATTCGTAACCATAAAAATGAAGATTATAGCATCATCCTTTGATTATTTGAAAAGAAATCTTGGAAATTATCGCTTAATATATTCAGCAGATTCCAAGTTGTCGAAAATTGCGTTCCTTGTTGAATCATCACTTGCTAGCTATTGTGACGGTAAGTGAATCGGATTTTTCGCGTTGCATTACGATATACCTAATGTATTCTCCTCATAGGCAAAAAAAGATTTGATACGGTCTACACAGAATTATTCTGTTCGGTAGTGTATAGAGATATGCGATTGGAGGTTAAACCAAGAAACCTTACGATATTCATATAATACTTATTCCATGAGATAAGCTCCAGAAGAGATGCTTATTTTTATAAGATTTCACTTCTATTAATGGCTAGCTTATAAGCGATCAGCTTAGATTTATAGTAACTGTCATAAGTAGCGATTCTATCCGGATTATTAGCCAACACATAGAAGCAATATATAAAATGTAAGATTTTCTAAACCTTAACAGCTAAATTGAACTATATTATGGGAATCAATCATTTAAATGTTTAATTCTAATTTACCTTCATCATTTATGACTCCGTATCATTTGTGATCACCAAACCGTTAATACAGAAGAAAACGATAACTAAACTTGCGCTTACATAACAATGGCTCCTAGTGAAATGGAAATTATGTCGATTTCCAATCCTAGTATAGCAATGATATTATTGGGAGTGCTATAACAATGAGTACATAAATAGAAAGGCGCATACTACCACATAGATTATAAAGTAGAAATATAGATTGCTGGAATTAAATTCCAACTACAGAATTTCAGCTCTTTAAACGATCACAATCTAATCTATTGCATAAACGGTTTCTCCATTTTAGACTTAAAAACGACGAATTCCAGATTAAGATCATTACTGTTTTATAACAATTTGTATCTCACAGTAGCGTAAAATGAACACAAGTATGATAAACTAATAATAAAATTACGATTCAAATATATCGTAGCAATAAAGAATAATACTATATTGTGGAAATCTAACCGTCAATGGTTGCTGAGGGCTCTTCTCGCTATCCACTTGTGTGCGCGCTTTACACGTTTGATGTTTGCCATGCTGTTTATCTACACAATGTGTCTGCTCTACGAGAAGGCAAATAGTTTGCGCGAAGCGCTGTAACTTTGCTAAATTTATGATTATGTGTGATAACAAATGTATTACTGATCTCCTCCTGAATTGGAACCCCCAATAACGACAACTAAGTCAGAAAACCACATTATTTTCTAGCCACGAAAGTAAATACCAAGCCTTACAGCATTAAATTATTTTCAAAGAACTGATATCCACAATAGTTATTGTTATTATCTCTTATAGGGATTAGGTACAGCATGCTGATCGCTCGGCAGCATTCCAAACCAGAATCATTAACATTGAATATTCTTAATCCGTTTCATTCGGAGCGTCATTATCTCACGCGCCAAGTGACACAAGTGATCAACCAGCTCGGTTAGTAATGGAAAAACCGGTTACTTCCATATAATAATTTTCGTGATTATTACCCTTCATCTTTTCCCCTACTGATAATTTTGAACCACGGAACTAAAAAATAAACAAAGTCCTAAGCACTCTGACAGAACAGGTATACTTGTATGTTTCAATGTTTTTATCCTAACATCAGTGAGCGGGATATTCATCAGATATCTAGGAAAACACACCATAGCAAACCCAAATTGCGAATATCTGTATGTTTGCAAACAATTCAGTATTTTTTAGCCTAGATATACAGCGACCAAAACCGCTGCATCATTAAACACTTGTTTTCCGTCCTCATTGTTATATACAAGTAGACACCAAATACAAACGTTTTGTATCGTTGGAGAAGAGACAACACAGGTAGTTTTTAAAAGATTTTAGCGTTAAATTTCAGGATTACCTAATACTGATTTTCAGATGTATCTTATGAAAAATTGTTCCAGATTTCCTTATTCGATAAATATATTAATTCTATCGATCCTATCACTATAAGTTTTTCTCTTATCTTAAAGCATTCTATAAAAAAATATCCTACTATTTACAAAATCTATATACCATTTTACCTCAAAATAGATATAAAATATAGTACAATAAGAGTTCCTTCTAAAAATATTGCAAAAATAAAATACTATTATTCAAGGTTAGTCAAATATTTAAATAAAACAAGACAAATACTAATAATTACAAAAACCTTATTTTGAAAGAACGTAGTAGTTATGAGCTGATTCGACCAATCTTTTTATGTCAACAACCATAATTGTTAAAATAATCATTGATGTAAGGTACAAATAATACCATTACCGACCATTCACATTTTACAAAAACTAAAGCACTTGATTGCATGGATGTCCATAGTTATAATTAACTACATCTATAGCTCATAATGGACGCTGTTTTAAAAAATCTTACATTGACTTGTAAATAATAGCATGGTAGTACAACTGCATTTATAAGAAAAAATTTCTCCAATGTACTTTACAAATATAATTACTTAAAGTTTGCTATACAGTATTTTCAATACAAAACATCCTAGATTTTCAGGGTATGCTTATGGGTAACAATATTTTATTGGATTGCATGCTATGTGACACGCATTTCTGCAGCGTACTCTAATATGCAAGCGACTGTTGCCCTTAGTGACAAAGTCACACACCGCATTCATATCCAGGCGACTTCGACAGTGATCTTAGGATAATTATATACTCAAATATCTTATCAAAGACAAATCTTGAAAATGTTCAATGAGCCGAAAACTAAGAGTAAAATTATTTAAACATTTTTATTTGCTGTGCAAAACACCTTATAGAAAATGGTTATCACATCTATTTCGATACAGCGCATTTTTCTTTTGTTATTCATATAATTAATCAAAAGTAGATGCTAGTGAAATGAATAACCCAGTAGTACAAAATCAGAAAAGAAAGAAAAAAGTATATAAAGAAGCGTCACCTACCTTTTGTATATCACATAACCGCTCCAATTGTATAATTTTGTTGTCAGCACGTCGTAATTGTAATTCTAACATGGTCACAGTATTCTCTAAAAGTCGGTGGCCCTCATCAGATGGAACCGTTTCAGTGCTATAAAAAAAGCTATTTTCTAGCCTTTTTGAACCAGCCATATCTATATATTGTGAAGCAACGTTATTGATACAAAGTTCAGTATACTTCTTCTAATTTCAGAAATTCAAAGATTGATAATATGAAATCACCCTAACCTATTGTTTAAATACTCTTCCTTATTAACATGAAAACTTTAAACTAATAAAAAAAAATTACTTTCTTTTTAAGTTAAGCATCAAACAGTGCGATGTTCTTCAAAACAGCGTTTTTATATTATGGGCTAGCTTCTCACTAGACCTTAAATAAATACTCTTATTTCTTCCTGATCCTGTTTAAATGATTAAATATTTTTTCCTGACCTCCAGTTGTCATCTTTTCCATTTCCATTTAGAACCTCTAAACGTGAGTCACTGGTTCTGTATGCTCCTGAGCTACAGGAAGTTGATGACGAATGTAAAGCTTTCACAGCATTCAATTCGATGTTACTCACATCTACTGGAACTAGGTTCTGATACTTCTTTTCAACTGGACTGAAACTAAATATTTAAGAATACTACTTATACACATAATCTAAAATCATGCAATGGTCATACAACAAACCTTCGAGATGATCTACTGGATCCCCCACTACTTTGGTAATATTGCTTGAATGGATTGGTCTTCATATAAATAGGCTCATCAACACAGCGTTGTTGTGGAACTATATTCACACTTGTCGGTTGAACGAAAGCCGACAGTGATAAACGGGGAAAGACACGCGAATCACCGGGACATCTAGATAACTGAGGACGAGACATACTCCCCTGGAGATTATTTAATAGAGATGAGGAATCATCACCTCTAAGACATGGTGAAGAAGATATATGAAGAAGTTCTGCTTGAGTAACTGGGGGCACTAATAGAGTATTTTCAGACATGTCTTTCTGCATAGAAATAGTGCCTTGTGACATCTTATACGATGATGAATTAGCAGTATGTACGTTTTCACCTTGGAAATTCGTTAGCTTTGTTATAGATGAACAGTTTTTCCCAAGAGAATGATCTACAATATTTGCAATGCATAATAGAGTCTCGATCTTCGGAATTATTAATTCAGATACATGTAATTGGTTTCTTCGAGACAGAACCACGTTTAATTCGACAGAAACTGAAAAGCAGTGTGGTGGTTTGACTGGATGAATATCCGAAATTTCCAATTCCTCTCTTATGTTATCCACATTATGATATTCGTTTGGCGATCCTCCACTGAAAATGACATCGATACAAATAATTATATTCTAATTTTAAAATTAGTGTTCCATGATATATATGTATATATAACATGGTATAAGATGTTGTAATTTCCGATTTCAAAACGAGAAAATACCTCACATAAAAAACAGTATACTATTCATAAAACAATTTTCTTCACCGATGTTTCCTACATATAATTTGTGACACAATTAATATTGGTCACCTTCTCAAGAGATAATAAAAACATTGCGACTTGATAATATACCTAATAAAGTGTGACTCATCATCATCTGCCCACTAGTTTTAGAAATATCACATATTATCCTATCGATTATTATAGCAATAAAACAATCGGTAGTGATCAGCATGGTGAAAATGAAACATAATCCTTTCGAATCAATGTAAACACGAAAGCCTAAGCCCATTTATTCAATAGCCAGTGCGAGTCAAATGACAAACTAAAAAGTGGAGTTATGGCATATTTACTAAAGGGTCTTAAATTATTTAGCCTTTGTTTACCAGATGTTATAAAGCACTTGTAATACAACCATAAAATTGCATTAAAGTAAAAAATAACTTTTAGATCAGAGCACATTGCACTGACATGTTTAACGTCTATTTCTGAATAAAATAACAAAACTATTCCTAGTGTCTTCAAAATGACTGTTTCGCTTCTGTTCTAATGACTATTAAAATAATCTCATTGCGAATACACATTTTAAGTCCTATTACTTCTTTCGAACTTTAAGATTTCCAGAAAATTACTTTTGATTTCTTAACCTTTTCACTTCATTAGCATATATAACATGTAAAACTTGGAATTATCGATTCTATCTTGGTAAAAACACAAACATAGTATAAAGAATTCTAAAGAATAGAGACGAATATTGAAATGAAAGGACACAAGTAGAATTGCGATACAGCAAAATTTGGGAACGATAAAATATCAGTTTTCATTATGCTAGATAAGAAAAATCATTTATATTTATTATAGTAGTATAAAACCGAGATAGATGTGTCCAAATACGTAATGAAGTTTTTTTGAAACCCAAAGATGGGTGCCCCCACAAAATCGATAAGTCTCATAAAACATTTCCAATATAAGAATCTTATCGTTCACCATATAGAATAAGTAGTGATTTAAAAACTGCACACTTCTATAATTAAAAACTTACACCTGCAAGGTCACTATATTTTTTTAATATTTGTGAAAATACTTTTTAAAGCAAAGACACAGGACTAAATTACCTATGAAAATGTTTTGGTGTAAAAGTTAGCTGAGATAACGACGGCAATGAATCTATGGCAACAAAAGATGAATATTATAATTTGTTACTTTTTACATCCTAGTTTTTAAGCGATACTTATAGCTGAATAATAAATTATCTGCTATTATCAGAAAATAATTATATGTTATTAACGACAGTATTTTTAATATGATTAATATTAATTCACAAAAACACTAAGCATTAAACATATTTCCATATTTTGAACTGAATTTCCCTCTTATAACTATGTGGTGTAACGTCGAAAAAAGCCCTTAATATAAACGTTTTATACTTATAAAACTATACCTATTCTTACGGTTGAACTGCAACTTCTGCATAATGTCCACAATTTTCATAATCTCTTTACAATCTTCACGCTCATCGAGTGCACGGTAATCAGGTTTTGTGACCTTAAACTAGTGATATCTACATATAGTCAAATTTATTTCATTTTAACTAAACTATATGATTAGCCTTCGCAAATTCAAATTATTCCAAAAATCTATGGCCTCATAAAAAGCTTTAATGATGTCGTTTCAGATTATGTATAAAGCTTTCACTTTGTCATAAATACTTGCTATTAAATATATAAATAAATAACTAATGAATCAAGTTCTATGACAAAATTCTTTTTTATAACAATGCGACAACAAGTAGAGCTCTTGAACTGTTGCACTAGTTTCAAACAATGATAATTCTATTCATTAAGCGTCCCTAAGAAATATAAGCACAAAATTTCTAGATTTACCTGAGAAAGAAATCGAAATTTCTTATCATTATTTACGTCTGAAGTGACAAGTTTTGGACTTCCTAGGCATCCTTTAAGAATTACAGGTTTAGATGTAGCTTTTGGTTGACCTACAAGCCATGGATTTTTGAACTGCCAAAAGCAAATTAAAAAGGAGTGATAACATGTTCTGGTGGAAACCTGGTCTCAAATGAAGCGGCACTGGTGAGCAATCGAGTCCAGCCATCCACTCAGCTAGCGAAACAGCTGGAGTTGGTCCATTAGTTGGTGGATACAGCTCTTGATGGAACTGGCCATCCTTTAAAAAAATTTTCTTTGGAAGAGTTAAAACATCTATATAAAAAATATGCATAGTTTCAAGGATAATATGTTCTCCCTACGAAAGCTTTAAATAGTCTATCCTAAAAGCTATGAACAACTTTGTTCTGATCAATAGTGAAAGATCGCATTATTTTCTAAAACATCTTAATACCACAGTTGATACTTATTTTTCATGAACTTTGTAGCAGATAATTCACTTTCCACTCCATGGCAAACTTCATATGCAAAATAACGATGGTCAATCTTGGTAAATAAGCTGGATAGAACATCCTACAACAATTTTGACTCTCTTTAAGGTGACGTTTTAGTTAAATCTTAGGACGAAGTAAGTGAAGACGAGCTGCAGAGAATCGTGGGTAATTTCGAGATGCGTCTACTAGCTTGCGATCGCAAAAGGAGGAAATGTTGAGCACTTATTAAAATAAATTGTTTGGTATCTTATGTGTGCCTAGATCAATTTCCATGTTGAATGCTATTTTTATCATGAAATTATGCAACTTAGCATTCGTACCAGAACTTTTGACGCACGCCATATATATATATATATATATATATGCCACATACAAAGGTTTCTTTGTAACACTTTTTTTAAAATAGAACTCTAATCCTGTAACTTACCCTTTTTGGCATAATAAAAGAAATAGGTTGAATTAGCAAGGATAGAGGGTGCAATCTAAAAGTATTAAATTAGTCGGTAAAAATAATGCAAGAAAATTATATTGGCAATGGATATAGTAACTTACTTTCCAAAGATAATATTCAACAACACCTGTAAATCCGCATGATTTCAGAAGCAGCGAGGTTCAAGGCTCTTTTACAAATAGAAGTCAAGATAGTATGTGGGGAAGGTTGCTGACATTCAGAGAGATAAACTACCCATGGAGATCGATCGAGTATCTCATAGTAACGTATTGTAGAATCACCCTAGACTTTTTTTATATTAACAGCAAAAATTGTATTTTATATAGAAAAATTAATACCTTCAATATTTAGAAAACATCAATATTTTAAAAAATATCCTCCACCTTCCCAGTAACATAAATTATTCTAAGATCTGGATCAAAAATAGGCAACAGTTGCCCCGAAGCCCCGTCAATGTCTACAGTTGTAACTACAGATCCAAATGACGAAAGGTTGTAATAAGCCATTTGTCTCCGATTAATTTTTGAGCTCCCGAATGTGATAAGTCGTTGATTATTTATAAAGATAACCTGAATAAAATAATCCATTTGGAACTACACAGATTACTTGCAAAAATAAAACTTCAACATATTTCTAGAACAGAAAATATAGGAAAAATGAACAATTTGAAACAAACTTTAGGAGGCATTCCTCCGTTGTGCGGAAGATCAGAGCTCTTCTTAACATCTCCAGTTCGAGAGTCAAATATATATACTCTTAAAAATAAGTCATAAAATAGATATGCAAGCATAAAAGGTTAAATTTTACTTCTGCGACTGACGAGAAGTGGCAGCAAATAGCGAGGAATTAGGTGAGAACGTAATATACGACGCTAAGAAATCCGAAATCTGCAATGAGAAACTATATAACTACTGACAAATAGTACTTAAGAAGTAATGCATACTATATAGATACAGTTTTAAATATATTTATTCAATAAAAATAACCTCAAATATAAGAGAACCAGCTTCTATATCCCACAAACAAATCCTACTATCAGATCCTGATGACAGTAGTACATTGTCTACCGTTGTATGCCATTCGATTTGATCCACTCGACGATAATGTCGATTCAATGACCGCACACAGGAAGACTAAACAAATGAACTCTACACTATTTATTTTTAGCAACGATATAAAATTAGTACATTACTAATTTCTATAGAACAAAAAAGTACTTCAATATACTTATTTGGAAATCTTAGGGAATATTATATATAATCAGATTGGAACTTAAAATACATTCAGATTCAATTTTGTAATGAAATATAAATACTGCAATGTCCACCTTAGTATCGTCATTAACGTGCCAAATCTTGATAGTGCAATCAACAGAGGCACTAGCTAACACATTGTCGTTGAATAAGTTCCACTTCAAATCTATTACTGGACCCTTAATAAACCACTAATTTATTGAGGTATAAGATTTATTTTAGAATATACTAATTTATCCATATTGCAGCATTCAATTATTAACTGCAAATATTTAGCACTGCTAACCTTGCTCCTGATAATTTAGCTTTATCAAAAAACTTCCAAATAGACTTCCTTGATATAAAATGTTATGAACATTAACACAGTGCAAACCTTATGATCACGTAATCGTGTGATGCCTAATTGTCCATGTTTTCCTATATCGTCTAATCGTCCAACAAGTATTTGTCCACCGGTTCCTCCTTCTAGGGCAATGGTCAGAAACTTAGGATTTATTGCCAGAGCAGATGCATGGCCGGTTCCCCAATCAAACCACTCATTCCGAAGTGCCGAATGTCCAAATACGTTTCGAAATGTTGAGACACCAATTGATAAATCATCTGTGAAGAAAAGTTGTATCAGATTAGAACTAAATCAATGAACTACCTCAGACTACTAATCTCGTTCCAAGTAAATCTCCTAATATCACTGGATTAAATTACACAAGACTTCCATACAGACCAAGATATTAGAAATCTTTTCTGCATAAAATAAGTGTAACAAAACGAAACAAAAAAAAACTTTCTTAGATATTTTTACAATATATACTTCCCATAACCTTCATAAAAATGGAAAATCTCAAAACCTCTAGCCTACCCACATTTAATTGATAACCATGTACAATTATTGTCTTGTTCACCAATTAACAGCTATTATATTCCTTTCATAGCATATAATTTTAATTAAAAACCTATTTCAATAAGGACAATTTTGGAGACCATTTGTCATGATGAAATTCCTCCCAGTCCATAATTATAAATCCAAAAATCCTCACCTGAAGGCATTGATATTGGCTACTCATTCATGGACTCGTGGCATAATGCATCTCGTCAACTTCATAATAGAAAATATAGCTTAAAACCATATATGACGTAAATTTATATTATAAAAATACAGAAAATAGCAAAATATAGATAGAAGTCATCATTGTAATAACATCTAGTTAGACACAAACATTTAAAGTAATTTCAATCATTTATCATCGAAATGCTTTTAAGACGGCAGAAACTGAATATATACACCTAGTAATATTGCTCTAGGTATCTATCAACTTCAGGAATATTTTTAATAGTTCTAAGATATTTGAAGTATTTATCACGAATGACCTTGAAAGCAAAAGGTGTAGAATATGGTAATCCAGTTAAAGGATCACGATATCTAGCAGGACGACCAGTTATAGCACAAAGTTGCGATACTTTTAAAGTAGGTTTTGAGAAAGACTGAAATGTAGAATAAAAAAGTGAAGTTAAACAACAAAAATGCAAAAACCATTTGTTAGTTACTTCTACAAACCATAAAAACAACAAAGGTATACCTTGAGGTCGGGAACAATCATACTAGTTCCATTAACATCATTTTTAATTGAAATAAAAGGCGGTGGAACTTTTCTAGCTCCAGTATTTTTTTCCCGCTTTTTCTTTCTCTCTAGTTCAAACTGTTCATATCTAAATTTAATCAATGATTGAAAAACACATTTATTCAGTTTTTTAACTGTTTTCTCATTCTTCTATTGAATCGTTTGTAAGAGTTTTAAAAAATATGCATAAATTAAATAAGGAATATTGAGTAAGATAAATACGAACTTCCGTAAAGACTCGACATTTGCCTTCTCTGTTTCTTCGGCTTCCTTTAGACGCTCAGCTTGCGTTTTTGCATCCACTGAATTCGCTGCCACAACTGGCCCACCCATCCTAGCTACTGCCCATTTTTTGTTTTTTGCAAGAAGCTCTGCACGTGATCCTCGTTCAGGCTCCTAACAGATATTAGTAGAAAAATAGCTTACAGATAACTTAAATAAAGATAATATTACTGCGATATAGCATTGTTTCAGTTTACATTACCATTAAAATGCGGTAAAACTGCTACTACTACTATAGGTATCATTTTAATCAGTTTTATTTTCTACTTGCTCACCTTATATCCTTTCTTCTTTGATATTCGTATTCTTTCATTTTCAGTGTCACTGATTGGCTCGTCTTCTTCTTCTGGCCGATCGAAATCCGAATCTACCTCATCAACATCCGAATGGACAGGTGATTGAAATATTTCATCCGCATCATCCTTTATTTTTATTTTTATTATACTTGTTGAGAAGAAAGAACTAAAATCAACTAAACCTCATTGAATCCACCATAAGCACTCTTGTAAAATTCGTCTTCTTGAGATGATTCAATGAGTGTCGCCATTTTGCTACCTGCATTAGCGCGACGTTCTCGTGTAGTAACCAGATATTCAATCTGAGATTTAAATCTAATATAAAAGTGAGAATTACTCTTCCTTATTCATTCATTATAATTAACTAATGGAGTATAAGTGGAAAAATAATAGCGATCTAAGCACTATGCTACATGAAACTTTTTTGAATGTTTTTAAAAGGTATTTTCCTCAAATTTTTCTAGAATTTACTTGCGTTTCATCATCACTGCTGCTATCACCATCTGTAGCATCCTTCTCGCTGTTTATTTCACTAACATCTTCATAATTTTCGTCCTTATTATTTTCGCTATCACGTCCCATAGCTTAAATTAGTTTTTGCACATTAAAAACAAATCCATAAACCAGTAATGTGAATAATTTCAATACAATTATTTATGATAAATAGCAAAGTACTAATAAGTTGGTGATTCAGCGTACAATACTCAATATTCTAGTTTTTAACATAATACGCAAATAGCTATATCATGAATCTCGTTAAAATTACTAAATTATAGTTAAACGAAAAAGCACTAAAAGACAGTGCGTGCATTGTCCTCGTATAAGAGTGTGACACTGAAAATTTCTATGGGAAATATTTAGAAAGATATAATTTTAGTCAATGACATACCTATATTTTCACTTGTTAACTAAAGAATTATATATAGCAAATCTTGTGCCGTTCGACTAGAGGAAATCATCAACTTGTGGCTCATAATATTTTAAAAAGTTCAATATTTATTTGCCGATTATACTGAAATTGTGTAATGCACTGGGCATAGCACATGAGACGCTACTCATGAATTATTGGAATGAACATAATTTTCAAATCGACAGCAACGCACCTTCATTCAGGGAACCGCGCGCGACGGAATTTTTGTGACGTCATAAATGAGTACAGCTTCTAGCGCTTGGGCGCCCTATGGGTGAGTTGATGGTAGTGATTTGGTTCTGTTTTTCCAGGATTATTGCAACGAACTTAACTCTTGAAATGTTGCATATTTATGGTATTTAACTAAAGTTGAAACTTCTCGCTCATATTTCTCTAATTACTTAGTTTTGCGAATGTCCCCGTTACTGTCGTGTTTTTTGCAGATTTCTGTAAGTACGTACATTCGTTTGATTTAAATATCTACTTGACTTATTTGTACAAATTTAAGTTGGTTTGTCATAGATAGTTTCAATTAATTATTGACATAGATGATAAAGGTTTTGCATGATCCGTTATTTGTAAAATAAATCTGCCATTTTTGAATTTTGACAGTTTCATTCATACTATAAGTATTTGAAGAAAAAATGTTTCTAACTTTTCCTTTCTTTTGTTTAATGCTTTTATCTTTACGTTCGATACATTTACTCTAGCCTTTAGATCATGGGTGACCTAGAGGATAGCATCAAACTAGAAGATGAGGATCTTCTCAGCAACAATGGGAATGATATATCAGACATGAATGAAGATGAAACAGTAAGTACTATTTTTTAAAATTATTTTTGTTATTTTATCTATTATTTAGTAGCAGTTAAAACACTTTAATGATTAAAATTTTGAATTATTTGTGTAAAACAATAAATTGTCATCTGTTTATATGCATGCCAAAGGGAAATTTTTTTTGTCAAAATGTGTTTTTATTGCTCATTATTTATTCTGTTAAAAGTAATTTCTTTCTTTTAAGGATCTTTCTGCTATCGAACAGCAAATGGCGGAACTTGAAGAGGAACAGAGAAAATTGAGGCAAATCCAAAGTGATATCGAGGTATTTAGTTTTTAATTAAGATAATATTTAATTTTTAAGTTTGTATTTTTACTTCTATCAAAAGTATAGGGACAGATGAATCTTCCACAAGGAAGTATGGGAAGTCCTGCGGTATTATCTGCAGAAGAGAAAGCTGAAGCTGATGCACGATCTGTATATGTCGGAAATGTGTGTTTTACAAAATACTCTAGAGTGATTCCATAATTTATTCGTCTATAATTTGGTATTTATTGCTTTTCTTTATATTTTTTAGGTTGATTATAGTACTACCGCAGAAGAGTTAGAAAAGCACTTCCATGGATGTGGTTCTGTTTCTAGGGTCACTATTCTTTGTGATAAATTCACGGGCCATCCTAAGGGGTTTGCTTTTCCGGTGTTTCAGTTTGCAAAATTAATTAAAAAATTTTGATTTGTTCAGTATTTAGAGCATCGTAATGCTGTTAAAGCCAGAAGATACATCTTTGTTTTGCTTTAAGATTCGCCTACGTCGAGTTTGCAGATAAAGAAGGTATGCAGATGGCTCTGGCCATGACTGATAGTCTGCTGAAAGGAAGACAGATTAAGGTACCGTTTATTTTCATTTAATAAACTTGTAAAAGTGTATCTATACTCTTTATTCTCATATATGTTTGTATTAGGTGCTTGAGAAACGTACAAATAAACCGGGAATTTCGACGACAAATCGTCCACCGAGGGGGCGCGGTTATCGCGGACGGGGTGGTGGTGGTGGCTATATAATAAAATATGTCTATCCTGGCGGAAGCTTCCGCCCCAGAGGAAGGGGAATGAGGTTCGTTATTTACAATCTTTTAGACATTATTTATGCATTTCTTATTTTACGGTAGTTTTATAATTACAGACGTCGTCCTGGTTTTTCGCCGTACATGTGAATTGTTTCAGCCGTTTCTCATGTTCTCATATAAGTTCATATTTATTTTATTATTACATTCTTTGTTCTCCACAATTACCTGGTAATTCCTTCGTTTTAATTATCACTATTTCTTTGCTATTATATTAGCTTAGTTTGCGTGGTTAAGGATAGTGAAAGATTGATTCGGTCGAAGAATATAATTGAGATTAGTTTTATACTCAGATGCAGGTTTCTCATTATGTACGGATCTTATCGTTTTTAAGACATTAGATGATCTTAATTGTTAGAGAGCTGTTTAGTAGTTTTCCGTGACCTCACCGAATCGATTAGTTCACATGGAAATGTTGTATGATGAGGTCGCTGTATGACATTAGTATTTTGTTTTGGGATTTTACAGTTGTTATCAACCTAATAACATTATTTACTAGCTATTCTGTATTTCATCTATTCACACATTGTTGAAAACAAGATAATACATGCATCCTTGTTGTCTGTGTTGTTAATAGATAAATGGTGTACAAAAGTACCGGTATCGTATAATCCTGTGGTTAATTATTTATGAACATTCCTGGTTACTATCTAGAATCAACTACCTTGGCATGTGCTTTCTGTTACGAGATTGCATTTATTTCCCTAGGTATGGATGCAAATCTCCAATATTCCTTGAAAGAATACTGGGACAAACGATTTGAGGAGGAGGCATCGTACGAGTGGTTGACGGATTTTGAAGCGATTAAGGATCTTATCGTACCTTATTTAAAGCCTGATTCAAGGTGATATTGTAGGCTTTCATTTTATATGCAGCGCAATACGTATATGTACAATTAACGCGGAAAAATGCATTTCGTCCCAAACAGGATAGTTTAGAATATTGCATATTGGATGTGGTTCAAGCCAAATGTCACTGAGATTGTACGAAATGGGATTTACGAATATCACAAATGTAGACTATTCACAGGTAATGGAAATATGCTCTGTAGTTAACTATCTTTGTGTTAGGCTATCCTTAGGACAGGAATATTTCCACATTTAGCTATGATAATCGCTATAATTGAAATAAGTATTAATGATTGGTAATACTATTATTTCAGGTACTTATAAACACACAATCTCATAACCATCCTTATATGAAGTGGATCTGTGATGATATTAGATCACTTGATAATATAGAACATAATTATTTTGATGTAGTGATAGAAAAAGCAACTCTTGAAGCATTGTTGGTTGCTGAAAAGGTGCTTTTATGTTTTTATGCAATGTGGAAATGGGGTAAATGTCATACTTCTGTGCTTGGTATACAGTGATCCACCTTTTTGCAGAGTCCATGGGACCCATCTGATAATGCTCTACAGACATTGGAAAGTGTATTCAAAGCCATCACACGAGCTTTAAAACCAAATGGTATGTTAATGTTTAGTATATATCGTATTTGTAATTCTTAAACTACCTATTTAGGATTATTTCTATCTATTTCCTTCACGCAACCTCATTTCCGTGTACCTGCACTTCTTCGTTACCCAAATTGGGCAGTAACGGTGAATGAATTTGGTGATGTATTTCATTACTACATATTTGTATTGCATTGTGGCTCCACAACATCGCAGGAAGTCCGTGACAAGTTTGCACAAATCGCTCCAGCATGGAGACGTAATATATCCACAGATACCAAATAAAATTTGCTAATCCTGCTAGATATATTTGCATTCATTTAGCAAACATTATTATTAATTGAAGGACCACATTTATTGATATATTATATTACTAGTTTTCACTACTGGTATTTCAAGTCAAGAAGAGTTATTCAGAAAAAGATGCAAATAATCAAAAAGAGGTATCATTTGATCAAAATACATAACAAATCAATTTTGTTTGGTGATTGCTAACAACTGTTATAATAACAATAATACAGAACAAGAACAATATTAACTAGAAGACGAAAGTATCTACTGATGTTGTGGCATGTTGTTCAACATCGTTATAGCTTACGGTGAAAACAATAGTTTTTTCTATATTCTTTTTTGAAGTATCAATAATTTCATTAAAAATGTGAATGAGGGATACAAAATATATATAGTGTGTCTATTTAGAATCAATTCATGGGAATCCTGCAGTTCCTCATAAAAGATTCCAATTCTAACAACCTTAATTAATTGCATCAAGTCTCTTCTAAAATATATCTTATGAAATACTTTATACATCAGTTTAGTCTTCAATATTTGATTATGCATTTAAGTTCATGAGAACTTGCTAGTGTTGTGATCATCAAATTTTGAACAAATATTTAGAAAATAGAATTAAATGGAATAATATTGTTATTTACTGATGAGTTTCAACATTATGGGTTTTTTTTCTTGATTTAAATGAGTCTGGTCAACATTATCAGCATCATTTTGTCTCAAAGAATAGATTTCTATCACAATGTTATACACCCTAATTAACACTATGTGCAAGGACTATTTAATATAACAATATCGACCTATTGCTTGCTGAAGATATAGTATCCATTCAAAAAAAGTGCTGTAGTAAATTCACGGGAAATAGACCATATATTATCCTAATTTCAAAAACCAGCCATTAGTTCCAGAAGTCAATGGATAGGAAGTATCTTATAAAGTGGACGATCATAGCTGTGGACACACCGCATATATATAAGTGGATTTTCGGAGTTATGATCTATTCTGAGTGATAAACATAGTTAGTTTTTAATATAAAACATAAGCTCTCGCAAGATTTTATGAAATAAGCGTCCATAAAAAAAAAGAGGGATACGTTGATTTAATTCGTAGTAGTTGTAGAACTATTAATCAATTTAACAGGTAATAAAACCAAAGAAGGCCCCCCAAAAAGTACTTATACAAATACACTATAACTCTATACCCTCACGTATAGTTATCTATAATAAGAGAGATTTATACTACATTTGATAACGAACTAATGTCAACGTCCTTGCCTAATACTTTAACCGAATACTACGTAAGAAAATATTGGTAATTTGTACAATATTGTAAGGTAATATTTAACTCCAATATTAATTTTTCACTCATAATACCAATACTAGTTAAAATAATTCCTTGACTTCGTTTTGATAAATTTATGTCTTGTCAATGTCTACGATATCACTCATTCCCCTAGTATATAGTTGGAAATTAGTTCCACACAAACATTGTTCTCTAGATTTCCTGCATATACAAAAATATTTTTAAAGGAAACTTCTTACAGCGATGTTCATTTATAAAATCGGAGTTATAACAGTGAGTAATAAAAATAATGTTTTAAAGCAAAGTAAATACTTCAAGTAAATTTCCATATAAGAAATGATACACATTGCATATATTAGTATCTAACTTTTTCGTACTTCTCTTAATATTTTAATCCATAAGCTAATAAATAATCTATAAATAAACTCCTAATGCTACCATCAGCTTTTGATGTGTTTTAATTCAAATAATACATAAAACGATCAACTTTCACTTAAGCAATGATTAAGGTGTAACTTACAACAAAATCCACGTTACGATTGCGAATGAATATATAATACTAATACCTAATTGAAATACTTATATTACTTAATATTATGATTAAAAGGCGATTGGAATTTTATGATAGAATGCCTAAATAAATAGCTTCTATAGAGGTTAACTAAAGTTATATATGGGTTTTATTATTAATGCTTCATTATTAATATCGAGTTAACGTATTAGTTGTTCAATAGACTAGAATCATTTTGAAAAACTAGACGTCTCTTCATCAATAACCTCTCCTTTCCTATTCTGAATCCATATAAATCTACCCATATATCATCCACCTACTTTTTTTGTGAGTTTTATAAATTAAAAAATAATTTTGACTTAAGTGTAGGGCTTAGCTGAAACTTGTCCATGAACAATAGGAAATTATTTAAAAACAGTACTGAACAAAATGTACCTTAACTAAGCTTTATGTCGTTTTCAGCAACGTTTATTTAATTTCTTGTTAACTAAATTTAAAGCTGAAATATACAAAATAATACGTGCAATGCTTACTCTCCTTTGTTTCCACACGACATCGAGGCACCGAATTTGCTCTGCAATCGATTCGCGCGAATGGGGGCGGAGTCCATTCGCGGGAGTCAAAAATACGACGAAAATCCATCGCCATATTAACACCTTTGCGTTGTTATTAACCTTTATTCACTAATTTCTTTGATTGAATCTATATTTATCAATACCACACAGAATATGGATGACGCTTCTGAGGTTTCTCAGTTGAGGATCAATGCAGACAACCTTTCAAAATGTTTGCATGTGCTTCTAGAACGAATCGAGCAGCTGGAAGTAAAGAATTTAGGCGAAAAATCAACTGTGAAACAAGAAAATGATCCAACGATAAACAAAGAGAAGCAGGAACAAGTTGCAATCCAAGATACTGTATCCACTGATATGGCTACTGGACTCAAGAAGCGAACAATAGTCACAGAAAGAGTATTGACAACTAAGACCTTTCACGCATTACTACAGGACAATTCACCATCAGTGAATTCTATTAGTAATGGAAGAATATTAAGTCCTGTTTACCAGTCAAGAGCTATACAAGTAGAAGCTAAACAACTTAATCAGGTAAGAAGTATTTTACTGTTTTTATATTTAGAAAATAGTATGTATACAATAATCTTTATTTTGAAACCACTACATATTAAATTAGTTTTTACTAATTAATAATTTCCAAATCCTATTACTAACTAGCATCGCACGCATCGATTGGTGTCTCTACACGATGGATGTGTAGCAAGTAGGGATGTTCTAGATTTAAAAAAAAGTTTTTGTAGTTCTTCTCTGGTATTATATGCCTGAAAACTTCGTAAGTATTAATATTAAAATAAGTCTAAAACATACAAGTATAAATAAGTTTTCGTAAAGTACTTATCGTAGTTTAAACTACATTCTTTCTTAAACGTATTTTCTTTAAAAAATATTGATATAAAATGTAAGTTGACCCATATTTATAACATGTAATAAAGCAACCTATAATACTGAACTGCAGTTTTGCAGAAATATCTACGTTGTATAACATACAATGAGAATAATAATTTCGAATCATGATGATTTTAGATCGAGGTAGAATCAATATCTGGTCAGTTGATTGTGACAAAAGTGAATCCTGATGCCAACCATGACATTCATCCGGGAGATACAATAACAGAAATCGATGGAAAACCAGCGACTGTTCGTGGAGATTTGATTAACTTTAAGGGCAAGATCACATTATCATTGATACCGGCTGCTATTCATCAAGCTCCATCTGTAAGTTTTTCACGTTTATTAGTACATACTAAATTCACAATAAGAACCGGTATTATTTTGCTCAGATCTTCAAACTAGTTTTCATAAATTAAAAAAAATATATAGAAACCTTAACGTATATCTGTTAAAAAACGATAAAGTATGCTTTGTTGTAATGATATAATTATGTATTTTTTCGTTAAGACTGTCAATTGCTCAACAGTACCTATTTAATTTTTTTTCTATCTAAACTTCTAGACGTATACTTTGAGATTTGCTTATGTCTTTCTGTATGGTTATTTTATAAAATTATTTAATTTAATCTAAAAATCCTCTCATATTTGAATATAACCATACGATAGCTTATTGCTCGTAGCTTCTCAGTTATATATTCATACTTACTTATTTTTCGAAAAATCAATGCATCGCTTAAAGAATACTTAAATCAAAACGTTTTTTACAGTTGTTTTATCGAGTACAATCCGATTATTCATCTGAATCAGACGAAACTCGTGCATGTCGGTGGTTAAGCATTGATGTTCGTAAAGGTGATATTGTACAGGTTATGAGCAGTGATTCAGCATGGATACAGGTAGAACATTTAAATGTAGTATATTTATATTCTCACCACAAAAAAAACTGATAAATAAATATAGATAGTCTACATAGAACCTTTTTTGTTCACTACATGAACTTTAATACTCTCCCAGTGTTATTTACTTTTAGGCCCGTAAAGTTAATGATCTATCAAGGGTAGGCTATATTCCGGCCTCACTATCTATGGAAAAGGTTGATATTTATTAATATTAAAAATAACATATAAACAGTAATAGTAAGCGTTTTTATGAAATAAGACTTTAACAGAAAATTAAGCTTAAAAAGTTATAGTTAAAAGCATTTTCAGCAACCTTTGGCAAAAAAATAAAATTTGTAGTTTTAAATATAAAGTAATTTATGATTTTCTGAAAATGTTACTTGTCTCAATATCGTATTACTAAATAAAAATGTGGGAATGTAAAGTGTATAGATATTTAATTGCTAAATATCGAAAATGTTTTATTGATTAAATATCGTAAGTAGTATATAATAGTCATCTCTAGCTCACCCAAAACCCCCCATTTTCCAAACTCATAGTTTTACATTTTTTAAAAAAATATTTCACCCTAAAAATACTTAAAAGATTAAAATAAAAGCAAAAATATACGAATCTGTACGTGAAGTACAGGCTCAATTTACACCCTATAATTATCCCCCAATCATTTTTTGCATTATTTCTACATTTCAATGTGTATATTTACTAACATGTAGTATGCAGTTGGCAAATCTAAAAAATCCCCCGTTCTTTAAAATTGCTTAATTTTTTATAATTTATTTCAAATTTTGGCATTCTGCCTCAGAAATTTTTTTCGTTTCTTCTAGTGCGCTATTCTTTTCCAGCTTAAGAGTCGAGCTTTTTTTATTACTGATAATAAAGTTTTATAGAAATTTCTTCTTAGTATTTTTAATTGCTATTTAGTTTAATTTTTACATTGAAGTAGAGCATTTTTTCTCGATCAAATAAATTTACTATTTTTGTTTGTTAAATTTTATTTCTGTTTTGTTTACATAATTTTACTAAAATTATTGTTTTTAGAATCATGTCAAAAAAATTTACTGTTAATAGTCGTGAGTTAATGTGTTAATGAAAATAATTTCGACGATGTGTGTGAAATGTTTAAGGAAAACGTAACTGTCGACAGTTTAAAAGAATGGCAGACAAATGTAAGATTTCTTGATAATTATTTACGTCTTATCTAGTATGTAAGGTCATAATTATTAGCTTAAGAACTTTGTATTAATTTGATGAATAATTTCAAAAATTTGCAACAAATTTATTACTATCGTTTAATAATTAATGTATTCTAGCAAAAAATGGAGAAGTATACAGCTGCGACGTTCATCGATAAGGCTCGTCATCTGTCGAAATCTCCTCCGGACATCGTTCAATCTGCAGAGAAAACATGGTTTGCTACCGTGTATGTAGTCAAAAAACTTTACTTGTCTTGTGGTGGCATCAATTTGAAGTCAGATAATTCCCTTAAGTATTTCTGTAATTTCGCTATTGACAATTCTGGACTTCCATTTAAGCGTCGCCATTATTTGTAAAACTATTGTTGAGATATAGTCCAAAAGTGAGTTATTTTTTATAATATGCAAAATCGCCATTATTATTAAATAAATAAATAAATTTAGGATGTATCGAGATGTCTATGGCTCTAGAATCTTCCGTACAAGTGACTATGCCCAGATTATATCGGATATGGAGTCTTTTGTGCGTGAGTTGGCAAAATTTGATCGTAAGAAATTTTGGGCTGAATTTGACAAGACGTTCATTACCGGAAATGATCTAGATGTTAAGGTAGTAAAGACTACCGGTAACATTAAGCTCGGTCGTTATATTTTCAAGTGTAATTATTCTGTTTTTGTTTAGTCTTATTGTGATCAAATTTATTTAAAGCAAATTATCTTATTTTTCTAAATGTACGGAACCATTTTTATAAAAATTTTTTCCTATATTTTTGTTATGTATTTATTTTCTTAGGCTACACAGATGCAAGATAAATTTAAAAAATTTAAATTTTCCTAATTAAATGGCATATCTTACTTTACATTTAACCTCTAACGAAACAAGTTTCGCATATTCTTTCCCTCAAGAGATTTTAGATAAAAAAATATGAAAGCGGATTACTAAAATTAGATGGTTAATTGGCAATTGACGTAATTTTAGTCTTCTTTTTCATTCTTAGATCTTTATATTATGTTGTATCACCTTTGCTTTCAATAAATTATAAGAAGGAAAAACGAAGTGCATTAATATTAAATAATAATCAAAATCAATTCATAATAAAGAATATGTTCCAAATGAAACAATATAAATGAAAATAAAGAAAATTAAAAATTAAACTTAACTGATTTCCATCTCTTATTTCATTATATGAATAAAACTACATATATGAAATCTATAATTTTTAGTATGTTTTTTACTAATAAATGACTCTCGTAATTTTTGATGGCAATACCAAAAATTTTTCACTAATGAATAAAAATAATAATAAAAAATTGAATTTATTAAAATTCTAAACGGTGATAATGGTAAAGAAATTAAGAAGACTAGTTCTACGTAATCAAAAGCCTAAATTTTCGCACAATAATAATATTGTTAGAAAGAAAAATAGACCAAAAACTTATATAAAAAATACGAAATTAACAAAAGAAAACCGAGATTTATAGATCCACTCAAAATAGGTTCAGGATTCAAAAAAATTTAATCAAATTCATAAATTTGTTATTTGTTTCAATGATGTTTACTTTAGAGTCAATTGCCAATTAACCATCTAATTTTAGTAATCCGCTTTCATATTTTTTTATCTAAAATCTCTTGAGGGAAAGAATATGCGAAACTTGTTTCGTTAGAGGTTAAATGTAAAGTAAGATATGCCATTTAATTAGGAAAATTTAAATTTTTTAAATTTATCTTGCATCTGTGTAGCCTAAGAAAATAAATACATAACAAAAATATAGGAAAAAATTTTTATAAAAATGGTTCCGTACATTTAGAAAAATAAGATAATTTGCTTTAAATAAATTTGATCACAATAAGACTAAACAAAAACAGAATAATTACACTTGAAAATATAACGACCGAGCTTAATGTTACCGGTAGTCTTTACTACCTTAACATCTAGATCATTTCCGGTAATGAACGTCTTGTCAAATTCAGCCCAAAATTTCTTACGATCAAATTTTGCCAACTCACGCACAAAAGACTCCATATCCGATATAATCTGGGCATAGTCACTTGTACGGAAGATTCTAGAGCCATAGACATCTCGATACATCCTAAATTTATTTATTTATTTAATAATAATGGCGATTTTGCATATTATAAAAAATAACTCACTTTTGGACTATATCTCAACAATAGTTTTACAAATAATGGCGACGCTTAAATGGAAGTCCAGAATTGTCAATAGCGAAATTACAGAAATACTTAAGGGAATTATCTGACTTCAAATTGATGCCACCACAAGACAAGTAAAGTTTTTTGACTACATACACGGTAGCAAACCATGTTTTCTCTGCAGATTGAACGATGTCCGGAGGAGATTTCGACAGATGACGAGCCTTATCGATGAACGTCGCAGCTGTATACTTCTCCATTTTTTGCTAGAATACATTAATTATTAAACGATAGTAATAAATTTGTTGCAAATTTTTGAAATTATTCATCAAATTAATACAAAGTTCTTAAGCTAATAATTATGACCTTACATACTAGATAAGACGTAAATAATTATCAAGAAATCTTACATTTGTCTGCCATTCTTTTAAACTGTCGACAGTTACGTTTTCCTTAAACATTTCACACACATCGTCGAAATTATTTTCATTAACACATTAACTCACGACTATTAACAGTAAATTTTTTTGACATGATTCTAAAAACAATAATTTTAGTAAAATTATGTAAACAAAACAGAAATAAAATTTAACAAACAAAAATAGTAAATTTATTTGATCGAGAAAAAATGCTCTACTTCAATGTAAAAATTAAACTAAATAGCAATTAAAAATACTAAGAAGAAATTTCTATAAAACTTTATTATCAGTAATAAAAAAAGCTCGACTCTTAAGCTGGAAAAGAATAGCGCACTAGAAGAAACGAAAAAAATTTCTGAGGCAGAATGCCAAAATTTGAAATAAATTATAAAAAATTAAGCAATTTTAAAGAACGGGGGATTTTTTAGATTTGCCAACTGCATACTACATGTTAGTAAATATACACATTGAAATGTAGAAATAATGCAAAAAATGATTGGGGGATAATTATAGGGTGTAAATTGAGCCTGTACTTCACGTACAGATTCGTATATTTTTGCTTTTATTTTAATCTTTTAAGTATTTTTAGGGTGAAATATTTTTTTAAAAAATGTAAAACTATGAGTTTGGAAAATGGGGGGTTTTGGGTGAGCTAGAGATGACTATTATATACTTCTATCGTTGTTAAAATAAGTTGTTAAATATATAAAACATTTCATGGGTCTGCTTAACCTTTTATTTCACACAATTAAGGTTTCAATGCTCTGTCCTTTTGGCAGAAGAATCCTTGTCCTTCTTGGTGCTGTTGGAGTCGGTAGAAGAACTCTTAAATCCATGCTTCTCAGAAGTTCTCCGCAGCATTTTGCAACAGTGGTACCATGTTGGTTTTTACTCAATAGTTCACATTTAATAAATTTAGATAGTAATGCGAAGTGAGATGTACAAGAATATCATGCAAAGCATAGATATTAGTCTTATTTTGTTACAGGTGTTTATGTTCTAGCCTTATGTTTATTATTTTTATCATCTCGGAGTAAATGTACCAAAAAAACCATCAGCTGATAGCCCAAGACAGTTAACTGATCTAGAGGTCATATATAAACAAGTGGTGAACGAGCTTAGGTCTGTCTAGCACTGTCTATTCTTGTACCTATTTGTTAGAAGCTAAACATTTGCAGATTCTCTATTAATTTGCAAACTATATTCAATAAAACTACTTATAATAACAATTGCCGTACAACTTCTCTCAACAAATGAATACCACTGAGTCATCCCTACTCAATTCCCTTGCACTTGGTTAACACAGCAACTCAAGCTCTCTTAACTGAAGATACTTCTGGTCGGAAGTTCTGCTGCTCTCATACTTTCTGCCTATTTGAACTCAAACACGACTATGAATAAGATTTAAATAGTACAAACTGATAAAGTAACATAATTATAGGTGCGGAGATACAAATGGTTAAACTTCTTTTTAGTGACTTCACGTGCGCAACGTTCTGGAGAGCAAGAGGGCCGGGAGTATAACTTTGCACGCAAAGAGGATTTACTTCAAAAAATTCGCGATGGTGATATGATCGAATGGGGTGAACTGGATAATCAAATTTATGGTTGGCGGACTAATTTTTACTTAGCTTTTATTTTTTGGCTTTTAAGCTAAACACGACTTTCTAAACATTCATCTTAAAATATGAGTACAACAACAAAAAAACGACACTTTATTTACCCTTAGACAAACTGACTTTTCTCGTACATAATCCATGTCTACTGAAAGTGGGCGTTTAATAATGTTTATTTAAAGCACTGTCTATTTATTCTGTACAATTTAACCAGACGGTTATCTCTTACTTTCGTTCAGCAGCTATTACTACTTTTGTTTGTAGTGTCCTATCTCATCTCTACCCTTTTAACCATATATATTTTCTCTTACATTTTCTCATCAAGAATGGTAATTTTATTTCCTTTATGTTTTTTTATCATGATTGTACCCAACGTTCATTGTTTGTAGATGACTTATATCCCACGTTTTCTGACACTTCCTGTTGGCAGTTGCATTTAGCAGCTTATTGCGAAGAACTGTACTAATAACAATCAAGAAATCAAAACATGTGCTTCTAAGTAATTTTACATCTTGTAAAGAAATACTAACATTGGGCTGGTTATTTTTCAAAAAATATAAATATAACTATTCCATTAAATGCGGTATAATCACAATTTATTGTAATATTGCTTTGCAATTTTCTATACTTGCAATGTATTACGGGAAAGTCTTTATTTAGCGAAACTATGGGAAAAGTGGTTTGTGGAAAATTTATAACGGAAATATTTCACTAATATTTACATTCTGTATACAATGGGATCATTCATATTAAGTTTAAGAACTTATTCCTACTTTACAACAAAGATGTGAACGTAGCGATATTAATTAAAAAACAAAGTGTTACGTAATTTTATGGCATAAATTAGGAGAACAATGCGGAAATCATGAACGATCCATTAGAAATACATATAAATGATACAATTATGTGACAGGAACCTCAGCTGTTTCCGTACGTGCTATCGTACGTAGTGGGCGCATGTGTGTACTAGACTGTGCTCCTCAAGCTCTTTCATATCTCTACAATGGAGAGTTCATGCCATTTGTTGTCCATATAGTGCCTCCGCAACTTGAAGAATTTCTACAACTTGAAAATCTTCGGCAGACAAAGCGACCAGTTGATCAATTGAGCAAGGTTCGAGCAAGAAACATTAAATAATGGGAAATCCTTTTATGCAGATTGTAAATAAAATTTCTATTAACCACTTAAAAAATTCTTTAAGGTGTGTGCTGAAAGTGATAGGATTGCCTCGGGTCCACATGCTAACCAAATACATCTCACGCTAGTAAACCGAAATATGGATGTAACATTCAAGAGGTGTAGCGACTCTTCTTTATTCTTTTTTATAAATTTCTATAACGAGCTTATGTTTTCACATTTTTAGGTTAAAAGATGCTCTCGACATGTTGCGATACGACACCCAATGGGTTCCGGAGAGCTGGATGTGCTAATATGTTCTCTTTGTATTGCTATTCTCCTATATTCCATCTGAACAAATTCATACTCGATCTTATTTTCGAAAACATGTAGACTATTGATTTTTCCTGGTTTTTATGGTAATTTTTAGTGTAGTTCTTTGTGATAATTTCCAATGTAATTATACTTATTACACTGCCAATATAAACTATAACAAATCAGTTTTGTTGCGACTGATTAATAGTTTCATCTCATTATTAGTCTTCATAAATAGCCTCATAACTTGTATATCATTTAGTCCAAGTGATCTCTGTTTTAGTAAACATTGGTGTATCTGTTAGTAAAGCCCTTCGGTCTTTCTTGCTTATAATCTTTGCATGGGTTAACATAACAGTATACTACTGTTTAACCAATACAATTTACATTTTATGATATTGTTACTCACTAGCAATTTCATAGGTCAATCAATATAAGCGAGAAGGATCTCAGTTTTGCATATATATTTTTCATTTGTGCTAATTCCGTTAGTTTACTGTTTAATAATTGTTGAAAACTATATAATAATAACGTTTTTCACAATACAGTACTAACACTTCGAATGTAGCTTTAATACGTGAGCATGAAACTAGAAATATAAATCGGTCTGCGATATCAAATTATTTCGAAGTAGTGATGATCATATATTGCTGGTTGCAGCGTTTTACTGATGATGGAACATTTATTTTAAGAATTTAAGCCTCAGGACTGTAAATTAATGCAACTAATAGTATTTTTATAAATATCAATATATACCGTTCCACTATCAACACTAGAACAGTAATTTAAACTTAAATAGATGAATAAAAATCATACAGATTGAACAGGACTAGATACTGTATAGTTACAGTGGTGTAATTTGTATATTTTGATGAATACCATCACGGCCACTGATTTGTTCCTACTTTCATTTTTGTTTTACTATAAATAAGACTATACATTTTCAACTTCCCATTCAGTAACTATATGAATTTATCACTGTATTTTTATATTATATGATGTGAACAATTTGTAATCATTGAGTTCTGAAATTTTAATAGGCATCTTGCACTTTACATTCAATACGTTAAGCAATGTTTCAGATTATGTAGTATATGCCGTATTACTAATGGTAATACAAATAGTCACGAATAGATAACGTACTTAGCAATTAAGAATAAGTTTAGAACTTATTATTGTATTATTGCTACGATTAGTAATCTACTTTTTTTGATATGTAGAAATATCAACTCATAACTTCACTCTTAGTAAAATCGGAGTTTCTTTAGTATTAATTGATATATGCTATTGAAATTGTTATAATATCGCTACATAATTAATCTAGTTGTTATCAATTCACCTGTTGCAGTGATTTTTCTCCATATATTATAAGCTCTCCTATTCTTTTGTATAAATTTCACATAATTATAGTACTATAGTGTTTGTATATTGATTTCGGGTGAATTCATAACTGATATAATAAACCATCTTCCGTTATGATGTTATGGCAAAAATTAGAAAGAAATAACATTTTCCGAGGCAAGTGAAATTCTGTATAGTATTGATCCTAGTTTTTTTAGACTATTGATAATGCGAATATGTGTATGACTTTTTACGTAAGCTATTTATCTGTTTTTCAAAGTCATATATAGCTGATTATAAATTGGAATTGTCGTTATCATTGATATTATCTTTTCCTTAATATCTATTTAATTTTAATAAAGAAATAATTACAAGTAGATTCCAGTGCCGAGATTATATTGGTATCTTTTGGAACCAAACTAGTTATTTTACAAGATTTGTCCATTTTTATTTATTGTTGGATAGTTAAAAGTGGTGCTTCGTTATCATGTAAAGAAAATCATAGTGTGAAATTCATGTAAGAAAGTCACATGTGTACAGCATGAGTAATATTACTGAATTACGAAACTGTATTGGTGCTTATAAAGATATTATTCCATATGGTGTAAAATTGTAAAATTATTATTTTCCATTATTACGTACCAGTTTTTAAGTCGATGTTATGATTTTAAAAAATTTATAAGAGAATTTGTAGCCTTAAAAAATTATTGAATTGCTGTTTTTAGACATGCCATATTCTCCTAATAATCTCCAACAAATCTTCACGTCCGTTGACAAGGATGGGTGCGGAGAATTTTACTATATTAATATTGTTATTACTTAGTGAATAATTTACATAAGACATCCATAGTGTTTCAGATCAGGACAGATTAGTTCTGATGAATTACAACGAGCATTATCAAACGGAACGTGGAATCCATTTAATCCAGAAACATGTAGACTTATGATAGGTAAGCAGAGAGAGTTTAATAGTTCATTTGATCATCAAATTAGCACGGAAACAAGTGTTTTGGTGTTTTACTTGAGACTCACTATGCACTGTATTCGCTATATCTGGTCATAATATAGAATTAGGAAGCTTAATCCCATTTGTTGTTACTTTTACGGAAAACAAACTTGAACAAAACCTCGTTTGTTTGAATCTAATCCTTTTAGGTATTTCATAATTGTGTTAGTATATTTCAATACAGTATTTCTCAGGGATGTTCGATAGCAATGGCGATGGCGCTATCAACTTTAATGAATTCAGGGTAAGTCTAACAAATTCTGAATGATTCGCGACAAATATAACTGAAAAAAGCATATTGGTTAAAAAGAGGTTCATTAAGGCTCTTTGGCAGTACATAAATGATTGGACTGAATGCTTCCGCGGTTTTGATACTGACAACAGTGGAAATATCGATAAACGAGAATTGCAAAATGCGCTATCGAGATTTGGTAACAATTTTTTATGAAAGAGATCTGGAAACCGGAAACTAATTTCCTACTATTTAGGGTATCGACTTTCTGATTATTTCTATATTATTCTAATGAGAAAGTTCGACAGAACACAAAGTGGTTGCATTAACTTCGATGATTTCATCCAGCTTTGTGTTGTTCTACAAACATTGACAGCTGCATTCAGGTAAATATGGTTATGAGATTAACTTTGAGTTTAAAAATAACTTCAGCATTATTATAGTTCATATAGCAAAAGTACTTGTTTTAGAGAGAAGGACAATGATCGAGATGGCGTAATAACCATAGGATACGAGGAATTCTTGACAATGGTGTTTGATTTGAAGGTGTAATTAGTCTGGTCGAAGTCTTACAACTTATCGAAATCACTTATTAATTTTACGTATTGAACTTCAGTGAGTGTTTCAGATTGCGGGGTCCATTTTCAACAGACTCAGCTAAATAATCTTTTATTCTGATTCATTATGTTAATATACCATCAAATAGATGCATAGTAAATATTATGCAATAGATATAAAGAGCAATATTGTTTAAAAGTTACAAACCAAATTGATGTAATTAATTGAGCGCGGATATTAGTACATATTATATCAAAAGATTTTTGAAACATAATAAAGCATTTCAGTACTTATTAAAATCAACATTCTCGCTATAACATTTCTATCAGTAAAGTAGTGTTGAGAGCAAAATGTCCCTAATTCAAAACAAGCCAGCTTCCTTTTTAAGACGGATTTGCTTCCACAGTGGGAGGATATCAAATTCCACCTTTTTTATCTTGAAAACTTGCTCAAAATCCATTTTGCTGAGATATTGTTCTAAATTCTTCATATTTAGTCCGTCAGGTAGATCAGACCGTTTTCGAAGGGACTCAACAGTGAACGATTTTGTTCGTTCCGACATTAGATCCTAGGCTATATTATTTATTTTCTATTACCAATTTCTCCTCATCATTAAACTCACCTGTAAGTCTCTTGGTGGTAAGATTGGAATTTTTGCTGCAGACCATTCCCTCCATTCAGAAAAAAGAGCTATAAACTCTACTGGCTCACTGTTTTTTAGGACAACAGTTACTGACCCATCTCGTGAGGCCCAAAAATATTCGGCAACTCTCAATGCGAAAGTTGTTGGTGTATGTTCACTCCATATCCACAATTTCTTTCCAGTATCAATTAGCATGGTATCAGATAGGTAAGACTGCATTATTGGGAAAACAAGATCTTCATGATACTGTGGAGACGTTAATTCGCTCGCCTCGTTTTCATATATGCGGTAAAATCTAGGTGTTTTAACCCTACCGATAGGTGATATCCAATTTATGGATGTACCAATCTTTTCTGTAGAAATAATAGTGGTACCATTATCCTGAAATATCATAACTTATTTAAAAGCCATGGTTATTACTGGTTATTTTACCTTGATGCCGAAGGTTTCTTTATTTTTCATAAACTCTGAAGCTAAAGTAAGAGCGTTTTCAACAGATCTCGAGCTACTAGTGGGACCTAAAACCAAATCGACTATTTTTGACCATAGCTTATAGATGATTTATATATAATACCTTCTATTACAATAATATCCCCAGTTATTTTAAGGTATACGGCATGACATCGAAGATGTGTAATATTGTCTTCTAACTGGACTGCATGTCCTTCTAAAGATGTCGCTCCTTGAATTAGGAAAAAGGGAGAAGCATCAGGCAGTAAGCTCCTAAACGCTCATAGTATATACTACTATCAGCAACTAATTAAATCCAAAAACAAGTCAGTAAAAATAAGATATTAAGTCTTTTTTCTTCATTAAGCATATTTGCTAACCTGACTATGAATTTTCCCCTGAAAAGGGCAAGGAATAAGGGCGGCTCTGTGCCTTGTACCACACGAACATGGGGCTTCTTAGCTTTGTCAAATTGACTCAATTTTAGTGCACATATGCCCTGCTGTTTAGAAGTTGTTCTTCTGCCAAGCCAATAAAAAAAAGACACTCGCTCGCGACCAGTTTCTTTCTCAGATTCGAGACCTGTTTTAAGACGACGAACACCTTAAAAACATTTCTAAGTACTTTAAACTTTCCTATTATCTTCCATAAAAATACCTAAAAGCATACCAGATTGCTGAATCCTGTACTGCCAACGTACAACATAACATAGATCATTGTTGAATATTGTCGTGTTGTCAACTTTTTCTAATTCTTCTCCATTCAACATCCAAATTGATATATTCTCCGTAATAACATCCTTCATAGCACGCGTAAATTCATATCCTTCTATATAAAGTAGTTTTAAAGATTTTTCATGACTTTCTATCGGACTCCTAGTATTTTAATATTGGTACACCAACCTATTATCATCACAGGTTTTGGATGTATAAGTGTATGAAGATAATTGGCTAAGAAAAGAGCTTCATTTTTTTCGATATCTGAAGACGTTGCCTAGAATACCTAATTGCTAGTCAACCAATGATTTTGTCATAATTTATATAAATAATAAGCAAAATTAAACTAACGATTTCCCTAAGATATGGAGTAGTACATAACTTCTTTTCGCTTGTCTGCCAGTTAGAGAATTTAGACGAAAACAGCGTATCCTTAATATACACATCTTGTAGGAATCGGTTGTTCAGTGAATTCAGCGCAAAATTTTTATCGTTTGCGTTCCCTTTAACTCACTACCCTTGCTTCTATTTATTCTGGATAATTGATTAGAATAGTATTAAGCCTTATTAATTTAGAAAAATAATCCTCCGTTTTATGAAACAACACCTGGTTGATAACTTTAGGAAAGCCACGTGAAAAATCTTTACCATCGTTGGTCATAATTGAGAATTCAAAATAAATATAGTTATTTCACGAAGGGTTTAGTAAGATAGGATATACGAAATGATATTTTGTTCTCACGCGTGACCACCAGTAACACTACTTCATAGATAAAAGCCAAATTTTACTAGTATTATTGTGGTTCATACTTCACCATCTTTCCAAAGAAAAATTAGACTGATAATAAACCTGTACTCCTTGAAACACACGTCTATATAGTATCCAATCTGCTCGGCCTTCATCAAATGATTCGCCCAACAGAAGAGCAGAATTGAACACAGGTTTTAACCGCTTCATAGAAGTGAGCATATAGAAAACATGGTTTTATACTTAATATTTTAGTAACTTCTACACCCAACTAACCAGATGTTGTGCGTACTCTACCGCGTACCGTCCACTCGCCTTTCTAGCATGTTTACCACTCCATACGTAGATCTCCGATCCGAAGTCGAAAATCAATGTCTATAAGATACCAGGTCCGGTTTTCCACGTATTACTCAGTATTAAGATATCTTACCTATATCCACCTCTTAGAGTCATTAAAATTAGATCAATGCTAATAGTAGGTCGAATTAGCATACTAAACGAAAGAATACTTCTAGTGAAAGTACTAACCTCAGTGGGCTGTAAAATGCTGAAGCATACTCGTTCCCCTTTAACTAATGATTGAATTTCGCACTCATCAGTAACTCTAAGTACAAGATTTATTCGAGCTACAATATTCTCAAAAGGTTCCGAGAACATTTCTGGTTCTTTGCTAGGTTCACTTCCCCCAAGCAGACTGAAGAAATCAGATTGGTAGCCTGTAATTAATGTAGTTAACTTCAACCAAATCAAATTATACTACCCTTTATTGTTTACGTTTACCGGATACTTTCTCCACATCGGTTGCAAAACAGTGCAAATCATTCTTCAGAATGATATCTCTACATATTTGGGATGCCTAGAATAAAACAAAAATAAATTTTTAGTATCTATTTTGTACTTATTTATGGACGACAACTATTTAGTTCTAAATTATCCTTAATATCTAACACAGTATCTATAACAAGTCTATTTGCCTTCAAAAGTATTTCACTTTCAATAACCTAGAAGTAAATATTATAGCTATCATGAGGTATATTGTGGTTTTAGTAAACTTATTGCAAAGATAAATTCTATAGTGATATGCTTAGTTGAGCAATAAAGTACCTACCGTTGCCTTTTCCATTATGTTACTACATTCTCCTTCATATTTATACAGTTTGTTAGGAGTTACAAGAATAAATACAGCTGCATTATGCACAGAACTTGTCAGAGGAGAAACAAGTCGCACATCCACCTTCTTATTTCCTAAAAACTAGTTTCCTATATACAACTAAGTTATTAAGTGATATAACAGAAACTAATTGTAGGAACTATAGATGTATTAAAATATAAGCATTAAACTCAAATCCTATACGAGAAATCACATCAAGAGAGCTTTGAATTGTTTTTGGTTTTAGAAAGAATTCATTGTATGGAAAATCATGCTTATACAAAAGAGTAGTCAATAAAAAACACGGTAGCATGAACATCCTCTATTTTTGTTAGTATTTCTGAAACGCTAGTAATTTTTTTACGACTATCAACTACAACTGTTGAAGTTATAAGACTACTTCTCAATAGTAAATCCTATAAAGATGACCTTGGATCCTAATGAGCATCGTAGATGGATATGATGATACAGTATTAGTTGCCTTTAGTCCATTTTTGATCAAAGAATAGTTTTCTGTAGCTTGCAGTCCTTCTTGAGCGCTCTTAGCCATGGATTCACCAATTTTTTCATTAATTAGAGTGGGAAAGTGGTCGTGCGATCGCTAGTAAAAACCAAATTAGATTTAAGATATTCATCAATCACTATATAAATTTTAAAAATTTTTACCTTATAAGTATCCGAATTTATGTCAATTGAAATAATCCTATTCTCATTTCGAGGTCTTCTTCTAGGTTTCTTAAGAACAGGTCTCTTTGGTATTTTAAGACTATAAAGTAAACAATCAACATACTCAACTCTAATAGTTACTTGGTACAATCAGGTATCCTATTTTTAAAAACTACCCATAAGAACAAAATAGTACAGAAAATTATGAATTGAAAACAATCATAAAAACCTTACATATCTGTCTGAGCAATAACATCCACATCAAAATCATTTTGTTCGAAGCCATTAAGAGAAAAGTACGGTACACTATTAAAAAAAAATGACTTTAAGCCTTTTTCCAAGTTGAGTAGAATATCAGTATTAGATGGAAGACCTGAAATACGAGTAAGTAAATTATATTTTAAAAAAGTCCAAGCCAATAAAAATCATACAATTTTTTGTTCTGTATATTTTTTCGTCCGACTTTTCCAATAGACATAGTGACGCACGGTTATTCCCTCCAGAAGAATTAAATGTGGGCAGATCCTCCTTCTTTACATGGTTCTGCCAGTTGTCCACACTCTGGTAAAATAAATTATGAGGGGCAAAACTAGGAATTAAATTAATTACAAATAAAGCAGATTAATTGTATTCAAAATCTCAGTTACATCCAAGAAAAATAAAAAAAGAAGCAAGATTTAACGCAAATACAAGTTAATGTACTTAAATGTAGGCCAGTTCCGATGATAAATAACACCAAGGATGAAATAAGTAAGATAAAATTAAGAAAATAAAAGCAAAAGTCCCACCTTATTAAGTGCTGTTAGTCTATCACTCAATGAGATATCAGTAGCATTAATTTCACTGAGTGAGGAATTTGGTTGCTGGTTCCAAGCAGATTGTTTTATAATTGCATCTAGCCTCTCCGAAATGGTGCTCATTTTACTTCCATCATTCAACGACTTTAACAATAGTGGACTTATACTACAATTGAGAAACCTAACATGACAGGTTTGATAGATTGTACTAAAATATAGTTTTGTAACATCTATATAAGATGTTAATTCTACGAGACAACAACTATTAAGATTAAGTTGGAAAGGAGCACTACATAATATCTTTAGGTCATTATTGGAATAACAATGACGTGAAAATGTTTCGTAAGCGCTACGGAAAATAATATTAAGAAATTAGTTTCAAAAACTACTTCATAACAAGAAAATACATTTAATTATAAGCATTCTGAATAGGTCAGAATGTAATCAGTCAACTATTTCATCAGTTATTCTTTCCCACTAGATCTGTGAGGTGAGAGCGAGCGTCAGAACGATGTGGACTACTAAGTGGTTCAAGGCCAGCTGTTTCGCTGACGACTGACTCAACTAACACCACGCGCAATGCATCCAAAACAGTCGACCCCCTACGAACAACATTGCACTGAATTTGGCTGTTACGCGCATATTTAATATTCAACATGAACTATAGTCATGCTATAAAGAGAACTGGTGTTTCTACTTAGTTAAAATATTCCTTGAAAGGCAAATATAAAATATTTTGTAATCACATTTACAAGCGCTTACTGTTTAAATATTAATCTCAATTCAGTTTTGCCATAATGTATGAAAAACGATTATGAAATTTAGTTGTTTAGTAAACTTTACTAAAAAAATACTGAACAATCATCATCTATACTACTCATTAAAGTTAATAGCTCATATTAATATTTACTAGTACGTAGTAGTATTTTGTTACGTACTGTATTAACGTTTAAATAATAGGGTATAACATAGCATGTCAAAATATATCTAAGATACTGTTGATATGAGTATTATCGTGATTATCCAATTTTTGTTTCTAATTATATAATTAAATGTTGCGTGTTCTACGATTTAATTGACCACTGATCTAGGCAACATTCAATTTTTCGTAAAATTATTATAACTAAATATTCTGTCGTATTTGTTTCATTACTAGCCTCGTCATTTATTAATATAGTAATTTATTACACTCATTACTAGGAAACTGAAATAAGTTAGTATTCGAGGTTTAATTTACGAAAAATGGCTATATTTAAATTATTCTTAATATTTTTACACATTGAACATTGGTTAAATCACATCATATTTTTTCGTGTTATTTACTTAAACATTAGTCATGTGATATGTATGCAAAATTATTTTTAAACCAGGAAATTACGAAAAGGATAGTTGTTTTTAGGATATGGGAAATGACAGTGAAATAAATTGTTGAAGACATACTATAACTTTGCAGAATATTCGTAACTACGTGGTATATAGTTATTTTGGATGGGAAAGATGGCTCCTCACAGTAATGTTCGGAGTAATCTAAATCCATCAATTCCTCGAATGCCTGACCACATTATCACCAGAGCCAACGACCGAAGGTATGCTTAAACTAATGGGTTGAGATAACCAAATGGTTATCGTAAACTCAGATCAAAGTATTTGTTCTTTATTATACTCTACAAGTAACCATAATATATTCTATATCTACGAATATTTAAATTATATTTATAGAGATTTAGCAGCTCTTCCTATAAGAGTTCAACAGCTGGAAAAGGCGCTTGACCTTTCAAAGTATATACAACAAGTAGAGAAACTCCTAGCTCAGCCGATAAAGTGCTTTTTTTAATTATCTTTTTTCTTTCTTAAATTGTAGCTACAAATCGATATATAAGTCTTAATTAATTTAGGATCCCAGGTACCACCTTAATTCCTCATCCTAGTTCAGTTCAGAGACAACGAGAAAAACCAAGTATTTTCTCAGTGAAAGGAATTTGGGCGAATGAAGAAATTCGGAGAGAAAAGGCATTTTTTAAAATCATAGTTTCGTTTTTGATTAAATTCTAAATTAATCTGTATTATTTACAAATCATTTATTCCCATTCGTCGTACATAAAATGGTTAAGAGAAAATAAACTTTGTTACAATACTCTCATTATTTCTTTAAATAGGCATCCAAGTTGTTCAATTTCAAGAATGTTAAAGATCGCGAATGGCTTCAACAGTTGCTACTGGATGAAAGTGACTCTGATGATGAAGGTTGACAGTATTTTCACTTACACATTATTTAAACATTAAAAATGTAGTTTTATTAATTGATATTCAGGTGAAGTTGCGTTCACGCAACGTGATATTCATGCCATTCTAAAAGTTCATCGAATGCGACGGAAACTACAGAAACAGTATCATAATGATCCGTTAAACAGTCAATATACTTATTTTGCTGCGGGCCTATTAAGCAGTAACGATCCTTTTCCGGAACATCAGTCGACTATTCTTCGACAATTCACTGCAAATAGGTCCAGCAGACCAGATAGTCAGCAGTTGAATGTAACTCAAGGAGGGTATATGGGTAATGATGATCAATCATTAAGAGGCGCACCAATTCTGGGACCCATTCTTGATGACCTTACTCATCCGCTTTCTATTGATCCAAATTCCCAGTCAACAACCGTTATTCCGCTATCACCACTTTCTCAGTAGTTCATAAAAATATTTTCAATACTTTGTAAAGTGTAGGTTAATCTATAACCTTTTTCTATAATATGACATTACGAAATGTGCATATAGCTGCTGATTCATAGTAGCATGGTCATGCACTGATACCTTTAACCTATCTTGGTAGTTTCCAATAGTTCTGCTTATCATAAAGTCACACTTGCTCAATTTTGTGAACGTGATACTTCTAATGTAGCCTCTTGACAAAGTCGGTGATACATTTTTAACATCTATATTAGTTTTTTTTTCTTACTGTAAAATGAAGATCAGTAAGCCACTTCTTTCATCTTATTATAGTATTTTACTTAAGTTCCTATCGTTCTATGTATTTCTCAACATGTACATCTATAATGATTCTCTCAAATGAAATAGATGGTACTTAATCAATATTTATGTTTGTATATTGTTAAGTTTATCATTCCTTTTATTATATATTGTTATACGGGTCTTAAAAACTATAGGCGATAGTAATTGACTTTTATACTATTATTTATAGATCTTGAAATGTATTTATTTTTCTTAATACAGCACTCCTTAACCGACTTTCATGTATTTTATTGGAGCCATTACATGGATTGCCATCTTTAGTATCTGTATATTACATTATTTTATAATAATTTCTATTTGACCACCATGTTTCGTTTTATAGACTTTCATTTTCAGTTTCTTCCATGGAAGCGGCTCTGGTCGAGCAATTGCTCGACCCAAGGTCGCCACTTAATTTGGAAAGTTTACTTGTAAGTTCTAGAATTACAATATTTTTCAAGCTTTTACTAAAGCCTCAGCTTTTTCGTGTTATATTTCATATTTGAATAGTAGTATTCTTGATTTTTTTTACATTTTTATTATCCATGGTTTGTTGATTTCATGCAATCACTATATATAGCGTGCGTCAAAAGTTCTGGTACGAATGCTAAGTTGCAGAATTTCATGATAAAAATAGCATTCAACATGGAAATTGATCTAGGCATACATAAGATACCAAACAATTTATTTTAATAAGTGCTCAACATTTCCTCCTTTTACGATCGCAAGCTAGTAGACGCATCTCGAAATTACCCACGATTCTCTGCAGCTCGTCTTCACTTACTTCGTCCTAAGATTTAACTAAAACGTCACCTTAAGAGAGTCAAAATTGTTGTAGGATGTTCTATCCAGCTTATTTACCAAGATTGACCATGTTTCGAAGTCAATCGGATTTAGATCAAGTGAATTTGATGGCCAAATGTCGTTGCCCCAAAAGTCTGGAATCTCCTGCCGACACAACTCAACAATTGTTTTGGTCTCATGAGTAGGTGACCAGTCCGATTGGAATGTCTAATTCTGTAATCCGAAATGTTTTAAGAGCCAGGGAACCACTACCCCCAATAGAATTCCACTCTGGCACTATTCCGCGTTAATTCTGACAATTTCCTCGACGAATACCAACGGAGTTTCAGCTGATGCATTTATTCTGGTCCAAACCATGACAGATGACAGAACATGACTTCTGATATTTACGAAAGCTTCCTTAGACCTCTGGTGGCCACGATGAAGAATTTGCCCATTGTTCTGACT
The DNA here is from genome assembly GCA_964036235.1 of Heterorhabditis bacteriophora. Classification (NCBI taxonomy): domain Eukaryota; kingdom Metazoa; phylum Nematoda; class Chromadorea; order Rhabditida; family Heterorhabditidae; genus Heterorhabditis; species Heterorhabditis bacteriophora. The sequence continues at coordinate 10,130,857 of OZ038427.1, read as the reverse complement.
ATTGCACGCTGGGTCGACAGTGAAAATCTTCTCATCTATGAAAAGCGCGTTCGAGGCGCGGTCCTGTCTAGCGATGTTTAAGAGTTCTTCCTTTTTCATAACGATTGACTTTCATTTTTTCCGTTAGCATGTGGGCTCGACGGATCTTATATAGGTAGAACCTTAGTTTATGTTTGACGATTGTTCTTATTAGTGTCGGACTAATATTGAGGTCAGAAGTCATCTTATTCATTGGTCTCTTGCTACCTCGAAGAATCCTCTTGACATTTTTTCGAACGCGAGAAGTGTTCACGGACCTGGGTCTTCCACTCCTAAAACGATCTTTTGCTAAGCCAAGCTCCTGATATTGTTTCACAGTCTGATGAAGAGCCATTTTCGTGGCACGGCTTCTTAGCGATTACAACATTCTTCTCTCCTTGCTCGTGCAAATGGATTTTAGTAGTGCGTAGAGCTTTGAACATTAAATAATAGTTCAGAGGCGAAATAATTGAATGGAATTCTAAACATGGTCCAAGGAGGCTCTAAGTAACACATTTGCATTAGCATCGCAAATTGCTACGTCATATATGCTAAATTAACTGCAATTGAAATTTGTAGGAAAACTTTAGCGCACCGTGTCTATATATTTATTTTGCCTTATTTTTCTTTTACAGGATGCTATCACTGCACTAGTTACTGATTGCAAAATTCCAGTATTGATGCGTATGAAGAATATCGATAATTTTATCTCGCGATGTAGGTCTTTGTAAGACATTCTCTTATTACTTATGTTTATAATAAAAAAATTAGCTATATTTTTGAAGAATTTTTAGATCAACAGGTCGTAGAACGTTTATCACATTTACGTCTAAAAGGATCCGACTTCTCTGTCTTGAAAGTAATTGGGCGTGGTGCTTTTGGTGAAGTACAACTTGTTCGACATACTCGAACAAATAATGTGTACGCCATGAAGCTGCTCAATAAGGATGACATGGTAGGTTACAAAGCTATAAGAATAACACTAGTTGTTGTAATAGGACATTGAAAAAAATCTTCTGTACTGTAAGATATAATTATTTCTACCTTAAATTATGGTTCTATTGTATAATGAGAATATGTAGTTAATAAGTGATAACGTATGATTTAATTTAAGATAAAAAGATCTGACTCTGCTTTCTTCTGGGAGGAGCGTGATATTATGGCACATGCTAATTCAGAGTGGATTGTACGATTGCATTATGCATTCCAAGTTGGTTTATTCACCGGTATAAGTTGTTTTGTCACAATTTAATAATAGTAATACGTTATTGATCTTTACATTACTTTTAATTCGTTAAGTATTATCACAGGACCAACGCTATCTATATATGGTTATGGAATATATGCCAGGTGGTGATCTCGTTAACCTAATGACCACGTATGTTGAGATTTACTTTTTTCAAAATGATCGAATGTTCATGAAATATTTATATCTTAGTTACGATGTTCCTGAAAAGTGGACAAGGTTCTATGCAGCTGAACTTGTTGAAGCATTATCTGCTCTTCATTCTATGGGGTATATTCATAGGTTGGGATTTTTTATGATATTGATATTAATTTCGACTTTCATTATTATATGGTTGTTCTAGATGAAATTACTATTAATAATCTCATGAATTTTGGGATATATTATAGAATAAAGTTTTTGAATGAGTTTATTTGTAGGGATGTCAAGCCGGATAACATGCTAATTTCACGAAGTGGGCATATTAAGCTAGCAGATTTCGGAACATGTGTTAAGATGAACAGAAACGGAGTAATAAAATGCTCTACTGGTATTGATTAAATTCATTATCTGTTACAATTTCTCAGGAAATGTTTTTGTTTTAGCTGTTGGGACACCCGATTATATATCGCCTGAAGTACTGAAGAATCAGGGTCAAGAAGCCGAATTTGGAACTGAAGTGGATTGGTGGTAAGTGACAGAATCAAATATAATGAGTAATAAACAGTTTAAATTATATAAGTTATCAGGTCCGTTGGCGTATTCATTTATGAAATGATGATTGGAGAGACACCATTTTACGCAGAAGCTCTAGTATCCACATACACTAATATTATGAACCATAAGAATAGTCTTCGATTTCCCGATGAACCGCGAATATCAAATCATGCACAAGTATGAGTATATAATTTATCCTAGATATATGATTTAATTTTCTTCTAACTTCGTACTAAATGAGTCTAGGATCTTATCCGACACTTCCTTGCTTCTGCGGATGTTCGACTTGGAAATGATGGCGTAGATAGAATTCGTGCACATCCCTTCTTTAAAAATGATGAGTGGACTTTCGAATCTTTGCGTCATGGTCAGTTTAAACTATTCTTTTATAAAAATTACCGGTGAACATTTCTAAAGATCTGCTTACTTAAATATATTCTTGCTTATTCTAAAATACAAAGTATATATCATTGGTTTTCTTTTTAGCTACACCTCCTGTTATTCCGGAACTCAACGGTGATGATGATACCACTCATTTTGAGGCAATTTTTAGTAATTTATTTGTATTGCACTAATAAATTATATTACCACTGAAAAATCTAACTTCCAGGATATCGAAGCTCGGGAAACAAATGAGCCATTTCAATTACCTAAGACATTTAATGGTAATCAACTACCGTTTATTGGATTTACTTATTCAAATGAATTGAGGTTAGTAATATTTCTAATCATTTTATGAATACCTCTCTTATTTGGTAAAACTGCTATGAACATTTATACTCATCATCGCTGCTTTTATTACATGCCTTTATTTTCCGTACTTCTGTTACAGTTTTATAATTTTAGTCCCATCACTGAACTACAGAGGAATATTAAAAAAAGTGGTACTGAACAAAACGCAGAAAGTTCTAGTGCTATTGAAAAAGTAGCGGTTGAAATTGTTGATACTAGGTTAAAGGTAATATGTTTGAATCCGGATCAAATTCATTACTATTTAATTAAATTTAAATTTAGTTTCATAAAGATTTGAAGCATGGATGTTGATTTTTAATGTCTAAAATCTGTGTATAGGAACTTGAACAACTACTAGAAAGTGCAAAACATGAGGTTATGGAGTATCAAGGCAGAGTAGAGTCTAACATCGGTGATTCACAGCGAAAAGAAGAAAGGATTCGGCAGTTAGAATCTGAGCGAGATAGGTGAGATTTTTCTTATAAACTAAATATTTTCGATTAGAAGTTCTAGATCCCTTTTTTAAAACTCATTTGTACAAATTGAATTTATAGAGCCGAGTTGAATTCTGTAAAATTTTTAAATCGACTTAATAATCTTACATAAATTTTATAAACCACCATATTCAAAGATTTAGGTTTTCGGAGCGTCTTAGAGCTGCTGAGAGTGAGGTTAGGGAAGCCCAGGATCGTATTCGCTTGTGCTCAGAGTCTGAAGAAAGAGCAAGGAGAGTGGAACAGGAGTTGAGGATTCAGAGGGATGCACTAAAAACTCTAGAAGCTAAGCTGGGAAAGGTAAGCACACCAGCTTATTGATAACTTCGATTATAGATTCACTGGTTTCTAGAAAATAAGCTCATTAAATAATAAATCTTAAATAACATTCAAAGATTTATTTGATCAAAATTATTTAGGCTAAAGAGGAAGAAACGATAATGAGAAACGAACTCCGCCAGTTACACACAGATCTAGCACAGGAAAAAGAAGTTGGAAGACGACAAGCGCTGACTGTAGCAGTGAGTGATTAGGAATTAAGAGCTTCTCTTGTTTGTATTATATTCGCGTTAAGACTCCAAGAAAGACATACTGATTAAACACCTACCATTGTTGAATGTGTTTTATCTTCCATTATTGATGTCATGGAGTTGATAGGAGCACAACTCGCACAAATGAGTATTATTTCACGATGTAAATTTTAAAAGGATATTTAATGGGAATTTAACGGGGGTAAATAGGTGCTATTGAGATATAGAAAATTCGGTAATCAATATATATCTCTTAACAATCATCAGAAACGCGGTTATAATTTTTTTTGAAGGATTTTGAGAGGCAGACTGCAACACTTCGTTCAATGATATCCGATCATACGGCAAAGGAAGATGAGTTGACAAAAAAACTAAAAAAAGCACTTGATGAACGAAAAGAAAATGGTGTTTATCAGGTAAACATTAAACCAATTGTGCTATCTTTTTCCCTTTATTTAAAACGTATTGTTGCAAACTGTTTTAGGAAACGTTAGCTAAACAGACTGAAGCGGAAATGGAAAGAAAGCTCGATCTCTCCAGAAAACAGGCATTTATACCTATTATGCTTATTTTAATGAAAGTTATCATATATGAATGTAATTTAGGTTGATCAGCTTCGTCATGAGCTCGATATGGAAAGTAGGCAACGACTAGACGCTCAAGCAGAATTGCATTCATTGGCCAAAAAACTTGCAGGATCAGTTGCCAATGAACGATACTTACACGAAGTGTGTTCATTAATAAATCTATTAAAACATGCTATTTTAATGGAAAACTATTGGTTTCTATGTATTTTACTAACATGAGTAGTTTAAGAACTATAACTATATTGTTCGAGATACTTAATTTTTATAGGAGAATATCAAAACGAAAGAAGAACAAAATGTTCTTGAGAGTAGGCTGGAAATTATCAAACAAGAAAAGAATGCCTTAGAATTCAAAGTCGTTAATCTGCACGACCAGCTTGAGACAGATCAGCGGTTCATCGTACGTAGTTATCTTTGACATATGCATCAATAAGCTTTAAATGATTTAAAATATTTAGACTTTGTATCAAAATGACATGAAGATGGCGCAGGAATATGCCGACGAAAAGGAGAAAATTCTCCGCACAACTATACCACATCTTGAGTGGGTGTGATTTTTTTTCAATATTGTTTATTTTTTTCATCAGTCATTTCAAATAATGGTCTTATTTTAGAAAACAGGTAGACCAGTGTAAAAAACAACTAGAGAGTGAGAGGTTAGCTCGTCAAATTGCGGAAGCCAATTTAAGCGAATGTGATAAAGAAAGGACCATGTTAAAAGAGGAAGTAAAGCAGTTAGTTCAAAGACACGAAAAGGTATTATCGTCTTTAGCATGCTTAGTGGTAATTTGAAAACAACTGTTTTGCATAATTTATAGGAAATACAAGCGAAAGACCAACAAATATCGATAATGGCAAACAGAGAAGTTGAATTAGAACACTCAATGTCAATGAGTCAGCTGAATGAAAGGGCGACCGATGATGAAATATCAGCGCGATTAGAGGATTTGAAAAAGTAATGGAAGTTTTTTTTACACGAACTAAACAAAACAAATTTAATTCGATGTTAAGTTTTTTTTTCGCGAAAAATTTAGTTTTATTTAGAAAACTAGAGCATGAAACGGCCCACAAAAAAGCAGTTATTCGTAAATTGGAGGAAGAAATGGCGAAACGTCAACCTGATAAAAAAAATGGAAAACATGTTTCAAAAGCAGAACTGGCTAAGAGAGACAGAGAAATTGTATGTTTCTACGCTGATTATTAAATTTTGCCTTTTATTAGGAAAATGGAATAATACTGCTAAATACTAATTAACTAATTTCAGAGGAAACTTGAGCTAGAGAATAAGCAACTTGTCAATCAAATCAGTTCATTACACAATGATAAAGAGAAAGCTCTAATGGAAATGTCTCGTGACTTAGAAGAGGAACATCGTGAGAACGAAATGCTGAAATCAGATTTAAGGGAGTTACGAGAGCAAATGGATGAATTAGGTCACCGTCGGGGATGTATTGACGAGACAAGGCAAGTAATTGTTCTGAGGATCAAGATTATTTTAGATACTTTATTTTTGGCTCTTTTAAATTATTAATTTCCAGATCTCTTGATTCGCGTGATGGTATCCTGCCTTCGATTAGCGATTTTGCAATGGATGGGTGGGTGTCTATGAGACCTGAAAAAAGAGGAATTGGAAGTCGGAAAATTAAAGTAAGATACGAGCGTTGACAAGTTAAACTGATTGTTAGAATTGGAAATTTCACTTGTTTTATAACATTTGTAATTTATTACAGTTTTGCTGTAATTTATTTCTTAGTGGTCGAACTTATACGCAACTCTTAATCATATGACTTTCGCACTATCTTCGGATGAAAAATCAACGGGATCTCCCTTAGTCGTAATAGAAACAAGGTGAGTTTTTTGGTCTTTATAATATTTCGCAGTTATTTTAATTACATTAAATTAAGTAATCTGTGCCATGTACGCTACGTGACAGCTGCTGATGTACGGTTTGCTGATAATGAACAAATATCGAAAATATTTCATGTAAGTGACTGTTTTGCTGGTTTTTAATCCTGCTGTTTTTCATCAATAATTTTCTGTATTTATAGGTTATGTTTGACGGCAGAGATTCATCTACTGGACCTACGAGTCGACATGCTTCTACATCCGATCTTAGTATTTCTTCATTATCACAGAGAGGAGATGTGAATTTCAAATATTTGTACCGTTATAATTCCAATCTGTTAGATGGAAGTTGTTTTGACAATGGATGAGATCTAGACACTATGTAGTTTTTAAGCTTACTTTTCCTGTGAACGATTACCGTAAATTTTGCTAGAGTAATGGTTGGGTTTATATAAGACGCATATTTCAGGAAAACTGGAATCGCCATGATTTTCAAGAGTTGACTTTTCATATGAGCACAAATTGTGATTACTGTCAGAAGAAGTTATCAGATATTATTCGCCCACCTCCAGCTTACGAATGTAAAAGTAAGCGTATTCCAACCATTGTTTTTCTTTAAAAGCTAATCTAGAAAAGACGTATTCGCATATAATAATATTAAGTATATTCCATTTTCATTACTAATCCACCTTCATATTTTATATTAACATCTGAGAATTATGTAAATGATCTTAACCTCTTTATAAATGATCTAGATTTTGAATCAAATATTTTAAGTATAATAGTGATGGTGGATACTTTGTTATTACTGTTTAGTTATATGCTTGATGACATGATCATCAAATATACCAAATAATTTTATATTGTTCTAGATTGCCGTTATAAAATACACAAAGAGCATGCTTCTCAAGACATTCCACCTTGCAAATGTAAGTTAATGTCTACTTAAAGATTTTATTAATTGTATTTTAAAGTTCAAATTGGTTTTAAGTTACAACTGGCGTGCGTGAACTGCTTCTTATGGCACCATCGCCAGATCTGTGCCACCAATGGGTGAAAAATTTGCGGAGGCTAATTGATTCTCGATGTCCTGCTTCGGTTTCCCGAGTATCATCACGAGTTCGTCATCCACATAACCATGCTAGCAGCCCTCACCCTCCTTTATAAAATTCACTATGGTTGATACAGTAATGCTATATAACACGTTTTATGCGTAACATATCATCCTTAGTACTCACGAAAGTTTTCTATTCCCCAAAGAGGCTTTAACAAGGGCGGTTGTGAAATTTATATAATTTTCCTGATTTTTTAGGTTTTATATGTCATTTATTTGCACTTATTATGGTCATATCCATTTTCACAGTCACTGGAATTAATTTGCAGTAGTTTCCAATATAGTTTTCTAATATTCATTGCATTCTCAGCGGCCTTCAATCACTAGGGTCCCTCTTACGTTTTTCATAGTAATTTCACTTTGATATCAGGTTTATCCTATGCCTTTAGGCCAGAATATTATGGTTTTCTTGGTACCTTATGATGATTATTTCTAGATGTATTTATTAAATGTTGTACATTATTAATGATAAGTTATGGGCTATAACTGTATACTTTAATATCACTGTTGATATGTGTATTTGTTCCACCATTCCTTTGACTTCGATAATCAATACGCTATTAGGTATACTATTATATCAAAGTAATAGAATCTTGATTAATTTGGTAACTACTGATATTTATATATCATTTGTGTTGTCTAAATTACCAAATATTTAATAGCTCTCCCATTGTGCATTTTTTGTGCACCTATCTAGCGGGCTTAGTTAAAATTTGTCAATATAACTGCGGAATTACAATTTTTTCCAGTCCTAGAGGCATCTTAGGAGGTTATATGATGTTTATTAATTAGTGGTTGGATAATCGAGTTTGTCACTCTTCCCAGCGCTATTTATTCATATTTGCTTGTATGTTACTGAATAAGAGATCAAATAAAATCGCATATTCTTTGTGAAATCATTAGGATTGAACGTACCTAGACCACTAATTTGCATCATTGAAATATGAAATATCCATGAATATTGTTTTGATGTTATATTTTGTGTTGCATGAGAACATGGTCGAAGGTCCTCGTAGCGTACTGGCTTCTGCATCTTACGATCAGACCATCCGCATTTGGGATGTGGCATCGGGAAAACATCTTGGCACACTAGCTCATGCTGAATCACAAGTAAGGGATAACACTCTTGTTCTATCTTTAGATTCTGTTACTATTCTGAGAATAATTTTGCTTCCCTTATCATCGATTTATTTCATTATACAATTTTTCACTTTATTAAGACTTCAAAGTAGATTGATTTAGCTCTCATTAGTACACATTCAATTATTGAGCTATAATTTAGGTAAATACTATGGCTTTGACGCCTAATGGTTGTCAACTGGCTGTTGGTTCATACCAGAAAGTTCGTATCTATGATATGACTACGCTTAAATCTCCAAATTGTACCAATCCGGTTTCTGTATGTGAACATATTATGAAAAATGTTACAGCTATTGGATTTGAGGTATATGATTATAGTGTTTTGCTTCTACTATATATAATAAGGTATAGTTTTTACACTTAATGAATACATTTCAGGCACAAAGTCGATGGATGTTCACAGGTGGCGAAGATCACTCATGCCGTGTTTATGAAATGCGAGGGAACCAGCTAGTTTGTCAGAGAATTTTTGAGGTCGATTTATTTTTTACTTTAATTATTTTAGGCTTACTTTTTGTCTCGTATATTTTTCCTTTTTGTGTTTTAATTTTCATCCTCAATAATATATCAATGATATATGAATTATATGATATCTAACTTTGACTTATTTTTTAGGATTTTGATTAAATGAAATTTTTGTTTTATTAATACCTAGGTCTCTGCTCCTGTAACGAGTGTTATTATTCACATGAATCAAGTGGAGCTTTTTCTCTCTGATCAATCAGGTGAGTATTGCTTATCTATTGCTATTTATTAAAGCATCTTTTATTAGTTATTTTCTTACAATTATACTAAACCTTAAAGAGTGTTGAAACAACTGAAGATCGTTTAAAAGCTTTCATTACTATTATTTTTCTAATATTTTTATCTATTATTAATCCTATTTATATACAAGGTCTTGTTTACGTATGGGATCTCCGAAGGGAAAGTAATGAGCAGCTACCAATGCCTACATTGTCTTATCAAGAATTTGTTGTCAAGCTCTCTGTTCATCCATCTGGTCAAATTTTAGCTGGAATAACAAATAGAGGTGATTTGATTATGTCTAGTTGTATCTATAATTTCTTGGCTTTAATTTAAAGAAAAACCATTTTCTGTTTATTTTACTTACCTAATAATTATTGCAATTAGCTAAGTATAAAAATTATATTATTGCACAAATTACAAATTGTTATTGCTGAAGAAATCAGCATGAAGATAGAGTCCTTTTTCTGTTAAATTGATGAGATATTAAACTCTAAAAGTAGGTAGAGTTTGAATTATAAACATTAGCACTTCTAAATATAACTATGTATCAAAGATATGCAAGCTATACCAAAAGTTGTTGTTCAGAAGTGCAATTAAATCAACCTAGTTAATGTTGTGCTTAAAGCCTCCAATCATGCTTATTATTTTATTTTCTTCTGCTCTCTGAGCTGTTATATAATATGGGAGCTACTCATTGTCATTATCTACTACCACAAGCAAATAGAAGAATTTTTCGTTTGCTAACCTCTTTATCACCAGAATCACTGTTTGCCATACTTTTAAAAGACACCACTTGAAACAAATAGAGGATCATCTTACAAGCTGGAGGTCAACGTTTATGAGTACTTTTCACGTTCTGAAAATTGCTAAGAAAAGGATCCTTATAATTTTGTTTAGCACGTCCTCATATAGGAAATATAAGGTCAATTTTCAACTGACCATATTATATTCATTTATATAATTTATTTTTAGTAATTGATAAACTATTATTATTGTTACCCTTCACGATAACACAAGATTGATGAGGACGACAGCTTTTGACCTCATATTAGTTCATCGATGAAGATATCCATCAAGTTTGAACCTTTGATTGATGTGAAATCCGCAGAGTTCATATATTCACAAAGAAAAAGAAGGAAATCAACTACGAAAAAGCTAAAGAAATTCTAACATAGTTTTGACAATCTTGTACTTCTATTATGCATTTCTAATGATAAGAAAAGTCTCGCTGTCAACCAGGAATATAATCATCAGTACAGCAGCTAAATTCTTTCAGTGTGAACAGTAGAGGTATTCGAGTGTTCTATAGTTATCAGTAATGATTTATCAATATCTACAATGATTTGAGCCATAGTGGAGTCAGGTGAAACTTTATTATTCATCAATAATGTACGAAGTATGGTTAAATTCTATCAAAAACAAAAAACATTCTATTGAAGGTTCTACGAACTCCAATTGTAATTGCTATATGCGTGTATTTATCTTTATGAAGATAAAATATTTGAGCAAAAATGAAGTAGCTTAATCTAATTAATTATTTTCCAATCACAATGGATTTTATCGCTTACGAAGTATAATAATATTGCGGACTGTCGAACTCTTTTGAGCCAATATTATCTATGTATAGTGACTTCAATAGAACATTGGTTCTAAATATAAATGACATTTTATGAGAGATTAAAGATAGAAGACTAAGATTTTGAAACGGCTGTTACAGGCCCTGAGGAAATTGAATAATAGATCCAAATCCTTCCTAAAGAAAAAGGAAATTATACACTATGAAGTTGTTGTTTGCCCAAATGTTTTTTCTGTTAGGGCTCATTGCTATGAAAAACAACATTTTCTTCCTTTCTTTGCTTCAATTTTATTTTGCTAGTTAATTCATCTAGATCATTTCCCACATATTTAATTTTTGAAGTCAAATTTTTGAAACTTAACTTTTAGATGTCATAGCGTTCAATTTTGTAGATGTGATAATTTGCTGATAAAATCAAAATAATAGTGTTAGTCCTACATTTTAACTAACGATTCAACGTTGTTTTCCTGATTTGTCATTTAGCATCTGTTAGAAATTTCCTAGACGACTATCTGTCAAATGGAAATTGTCATGTTTTTGTGACTATTTCGAATTTCGTTTCTTTACGAAAAAGCAGGTTTCCTGTTGCTGACTATAAACAGTATCAGTTGTACATTTTCCCTCAATGAACTACTTTTTATTCATATATTAAATTATGTAAAAATTATGTCTTTTATTTCAGAGTGTTTACCATGAGTATTAAATTTATTCCAGGTAACTTAATTACTTGGGATTTGAGCAGTGGAGGTGATGAATGGGCTCAGGTGATATTTCATTTAGTTTCTTTTCCATATCCATATTAAGAAATGTGTAAGTCTTGCAGATATTATTTTAGTATTGAAAACATAACATATAATTAGGTGATAATCGATCGGCAGACTGAAACTTGTGCGAGACTTCGAGGGGAAGGAAATCGATCTATTTATAAGGCTTACGGACTAAGCTGCAGGTAGCATAGCGTGAATACAGTATTATTTAAAGAAAATGAAATCATATAAAGATAGTCAGGTCTTCAAAAAACTTACAGTGATTTAAGTTTAATATTACCACTAGAGTTTTCTTTATTATTTTATAGGTTAATGGTTTTCAGCTAATATACAAATTCTCTACAAATAATGTACAGGTATTCTCCTGATGGTCGTTCTCTAGTTACAACTTCTTCAAATAACATGGTTATTATTCTTAATGCTCATGACAATTCCGTGCGAAAAACAATCGATGCTGGTTCAGATTGGAATTGGGATGCTTCTTTTACCTGTGATAGTAGGCTAGTAGTCGTTTCTAAAATCTATGCTTTCTTTATAAATTGTATGTGCATATATATATATATGTGGTTTTAATAAAGTGGATGTCTAAAAATTACATCTTATTAGGTTGGTGTTTACTGGTGGTTCGGACAACCGTGTGAAATTGTGGGATGTGGACTCAGGTCAACTTCTAACAAGATATGAAGGACATACGAAGCCAATCACTGCTATTTGCTCTACTGATAATCCACTTATTTAGATATTTAATTAATTTAAAATCTAATGATCAAAAAAAATGTCATACCTGCATTGATAACATAGAGCGTATGTCTGTACATTTCGTGAAAATGAACATATAGCAGTATACACCTCATTTAATTTATACATATTTTTCTTATTTATAAGTTATAATAAATGACAAATTTTAAATACATAAGACGCATTCGTTTTTGATTCCCATTTAACATTTTGTATATGGTATGTTTAGATATATTCTAGTGGCACAACAGTCTTTTATACTCCAATAGATGTTTTCGTAAATTGTTTTATTGTGAATACTACTTACCTAGCTATTCATTAATTTCTTTGTATGGTTTAGAATTCCAACTGCATGTAGCAGTATTTGCTTTCAAAAGTTTAAGGTATCTATATTATAGATTTGTGACGTACACAGTGATTTGGGCAAACAGTTCAGTACATATGAGCGATGTTTGCTCGTAAAGGCAAGCCTTCTGATGTGATGGCAAGCGTACAACGGTTCACTGACATGAATAGGTCTATTTAGGAATTGATATATGTGTTCTGATATTAAATAACATTTTTGAATAGGTACTCAGGCGTCGCGTGATTTCAGAGATAGTGTTAGTCGTGTGAAGCATCTAAAAATTTTACTGGATACACTATCTATCCATGTGAGTTCGTTAAAATTTTGCTTGTAGTATCCTATTGCTTTTTATCTTTAGAATGTTTTCTCTCTAACATACTATTAAATGCAACTTTTAGATTTATTGCAAAACGATATAAAAGAAGTTTATATTCTCTAGGAGAAGCGTCAACTTATCGATGACCACAGTTTTGAAGCATTTCATTTGGTAGATGAATTATTGTTAACAACGGATATTGTTGCAAATCCGCAAGGAGCCATTGAGGCAGAGAGCGGTCTTTGGACGTTGGAGCAGGTACTCTGCTTAGCACCGGAGCTTGTGGGTAATGGTATGTCTAGTAACTCAGTACTTGAAGCGTAGCATAAGCAATTACTTTATTATTCTAGTTTTTCTCTTTCTTAATTTATTTCTTAGGATCTTTTGTTACGCGGAAACATTATAGAAAAACTAACACGTAATTTACAAAGGGACAATGTATTTTCAGGCTGGCAGAGGCATGCTATTGAGTCTCTTTTGAAAAAGGCTATCTACCCACGAAACTTATTAGCTGTTCGCAAAATTGCTATTCGACTTTTCCTTATTTTTTATCAGAGCCTCAGCATATTTGGAAAGGTTCGACATTTCAAGTCTAGTTGTTTTTTTATGTTTAACTACTTTTTCCAGGTGACTCCAGACTTAGATCGTGTATTTCAATGCCTACTTCCGTATTTTCCTCTAAGAAGTGGTGACAATACTGAAGTCGTTCTGCAAGAGTACTGTCAAATAGCAGGTTTAATAAGCTATTTGAATAGATCATTAAGAATAATTATTTTTCTTTTAAAAACTTGAACTAGATGCAGCTTTAATAAATTCTCCCTATTATGATTTATGTAATATCATGGTAGGACATAATTATAACTATTAAATCTTGCGTCGTTTTCAGCATTTATGGGTAAACTCACAAACATTTATATACTCCGCGTTGAATATTACTCTATTAGTCTATTTCAGACTTTGTTAAGTATAATATGGACATATAAAAAATATTGTTATAGTTCTTATAATCATTGTGGATTAATCTTTTATATAAAAAGTACAAAGGCATACAGGAACAGTACAATGGTCTGACATGTCGAAGACTGCTTCACCAATTCCTGGCACTCCAATTCCAAATGCAAAGGAGCGCGCTCAAATGCTCCAGGTTTTTTTCTTGTTGCAAATATACGAAAACAAGTAAACTAGGAAAATTACATGTGATTAAAGGTTCACTTAAAGTTTATAAATGATAATTACGTGATGGATAAAAAGACTATTGCTAAAGAATATATATGTCTATACAGGTATACCTGGATAAGTTTCTTGAGTACTGTACACGAGAATCTACACGTATAGAGTGGAACGATGAATCAGTACGACTTCAATGTGCCAAATTCATAATTGATAGGTTGGCTTACCATTTCAAGATCTAGGTTTTAACTTCTTGAATACCATATTCTTTGTTTTTTCATTTAAATTCGTATTTCTCTATTTACTATCTATCTTAGAGTCATTCATTTCTACATCGCTGAATGTTTTCCTGATCTTGATACAAATGGTGTTGATATCTTTGGGGGATGGGAAGGAGCAGAAGACTGTGGAGAGGCTCTTGATACTGCTGATCCAGTAGTCATTGCAAGGTCGTGTTAACTAAATTCATAATCTAAATAACGGTTAAATGTTTTTTTCTTTTTAAATATAGAGAGGATGCATTTTATCATCTTATATTTGTTGGTTTATGAAAATTATTTCGACGGTTTTTTAGATCTTATGTCTAATAAAACAATTATTCCAGATATTGGTTAATACGGTGGATAAATAACTTAGCGGGTGCGCGACAACAATCTGCAGCTTCATCTCATCCCGGATTGTTTTTGTTCCATGAGGCGCTATTTTCTTCTCACAAAGCTACTAATACCGCCTTAACATTGATGCGTGAGGCTATGACTTTACCATTGCCGTGTAGCAATGTTATACAAAAGATAAGTTTTTTCCCGAAATCATTTATCATTAGGCAATTAATTTTGCGCAACACATGGGGAGTTTTGCTATCGAAAACTTTACTATCAACAAGAAGTCGACCTAATATATTAAAATAAAATTACAAATAAATAAGCTTCTCAGTGCAAAAAGAGTCTAATTCGAAAAAATGCTGTTAATTTGGATGGATTATTATTAAATTAATTTTGCATTATTCGTTACATAATTTCTGAATGTTCATACATCTTGTACGTAATCGTTTCTAGGCGTTTGTTTTGAGAACAATTAATTTGCAAATATTTCAGGTTGTGGCTACTCTATCTTCATGGTTACTGCAATACGAAATTCCACCGTTTGTAGCTTCTGGAGAGGTTATTTTTGAAGTCACCAATTATTTAGACAAAATATTTGTCACGTGCAGTATTACTTTTTTACAGAAAATTTATTTATAAATAAGAGTATGATGTTATCTCATATCAGGTAACAGTAGAATCCTCATCATTGCTACTTATCAACATTCTGCTATCATTTTTCCATTCTCCATATCTTCTTCAACCCGGTGATCGCGTTACTTCTGCTATTTCCACTACTTTCACAATACTACGAATATGTCGAGATCTTGTCGCCTATCGTACGCAGATCCCTAAACCTCTAACTGTAAGGGTTTGGTAAGTATTATAGTTATGTATCTATATTATGAATCTATAGTTGTATAACAGCTAAAATGTAGCATTGTTGTTGAGAAATGGATTTATATTACTTAATATTACCACGTGAATTTAATGAAGTTTTAAAGGTCAGAATTAATCTCTCGTCTTTGTAACGCTGCTACTCGAATTTGTTCGCACTCTGATAGATTCTCTCAAGATACATCAGCAGCATTTGCTAGTACGGTACTATCCAATATGGTTGTAATTAAAGTGAGTTTTGATCAACTATAAACTTTCTATTCTTAATATCTTAGTATAACTATCTATTATAGCTGAAAAAGGAACTATTATTTAATTTATTGTAGACAATTAACTAGGACTTTCTTCTATTATTTGTGATAGTAAACAATTTCATATGTATACTGCTTATTAAGGCAGTTCGACGTATCGACATTGATGACAGATTATGGGACAATATACACACTGTATTCCAACAAGGAATATGGATTCAGATGTCGCAACAATGGGCTCGGGTGATTTTCCTGTTTAGAACTAGTTTGGAATAGGATACTTTGTTAGATTATTATTTGTCTTTATTTTATACATTTATTAATAATTGATGTATAACTGTTATATTATCATTATATTTACAGATAGCGAGAAGTGTCACGCGTGCAATGATACTTCATATAGCACATCTGGATATCTTTTCTAAAGAAGAAATAGAGAAAACATTGGTAAGCTAATTTATATTATATAAATTATTGCAACATTCAAACCAAATTGTGTGGTATTTTGTTATAGAGTTTTACTACTTTTTCTAAGAGACAAAGAGAACGCGGAGATATAAGCAGCATGGATGAGGGTTCTTTTGACACAGACGTTAGCGATGATATAGTCTTTCATGAGACTGATGATATTAGCAGTAGTGTAACGGTGTGTTTATCTTATTTACCTATTGAATTTTACTTGGAAGATGTATTACTACGTAAAATCTTATTGTTTTTTCTGCAGAATAACAAATACTTTTTTATCTTTAAGTCGTGGTCTGGTGATAGTACAACATGGTTACTAGTTTGGCGTCGAGTGATGTGTTTGTTAGGACCACATAGTGCAGCCAATGCTCTTATAGCTGTCGAAGCTATGTCATATACAATACAGAATTTGCTGGCAGTATGTTTCTTTTTTAGTACCATCTAGCTTTTAATATTTAAATTTCATTCTTTTCCCTTTTAAAATAACCATATCTATATGTATTTAGGCGAATCTTGATTCTCTAGCGCACTGGTTAGCTACACGTTTGGTGAATTCGCCAATACACATACTTCCAAACTGCGTAGCTGCCCTTGCTGCAGTTTTAAGTAGTGCTAAACAGCCACCACTACTTCTTCGTGCACATATTCTTCATGCTTTCATACGTATGATTCAGTTTAATGAACCTAAGGTAATCATTTGGATTTTCTAGTCTAATATCTCTGTAAATTAAAAATACCTCTCCTTTATGATCACTATTTTAAAAGGGATTTCTAGGTTTTACCGTATATGTCAGTTATGTCCCCAGTTCATCTAGCCGTACTAGCACCTCATCTTCTGCTCTCTATTCCGAAGATGATTTCTAACGAATCACCTTCCCACGATCTCATCAAGGTTTTGGCCTTGTTAAGTATGGGAAATCCTACTGCCGAGCAAATCGTAATGAAGCAGGTTAATAATTTTGGATATTTGTAATATTTTTTGAATTTGGATATCAGATATTATATAAATAGCTGAAATGAGTATATACATATGTAGGAAAAAATACGAGTAAATAAGTGTTATTTTAGCTAACAACTGCTGACTTATCTCTTGGTCAGTGTCTAATGTGTGTGAATTCACTTACATTGTTGATCATTCAAAGAGGAGATATGGAATTAATGACACAGGTTTAACTATACAATTAAATTTTTTATATTTCAATGAAGTATGTTGGCATTTTAGTACT
Organism: Heterorhabditis bacteriophora; assembly: GCA_964036235.1. Lineage (NCBI taxonomy): Eukaryota > Metazoa > Nematoda > Chromadorea > Rhabditida > Heterorhabditidae > Heterorhabditis > Heterorhabditis bacteriophora. The sequence continues at coordinate 10,113,375 of OZ038427.1, read as the reverse complement.
TATACAAAGAAAATTATAGATTAAATTCCATAATTTTATGTTGTACATATTCTTCAATCGCATCGCTATTGCCCGCGTTTGCTACCCGTATTGTGTTCTAGCTTAATTTCATTATCCCGATTTGGAGATAGTAGTCGCGTGTTACAAGGTAAGTATAGTATTAATTCGACCATTTATTTATTTATTTAATCCTTATATTTGGGATCTTTGATTAGAAAGATTTTGTGCAACTGAAGACTTTTGAAAAATATAAATATAAAGAGCACGATATTAGAACGGCTAAAGTCATTCGAAAGTGTTATATCCACCATTCACTAGTCGTAGTTATTGGCAAGTTTACACATGGATTTCAAGGATTAAATTTTAGTCCTTAACAGAATAATTCTTGAAAAATTGCTTTTAAATCTTGCAGCTTATCTCATCTTAAATTAATCTGTCAAGTGCTAAATATTTAAATAACATTAGTTTAGTCCTTCTTCGTGCTACCACTCTATTGCGTGATGAGAAAGCGCGAACAGAGATCGAATGGCACATGACATCATTGTGTCTCCAACAGTACCAAAAGGCCGAACTATCGCATGTTATAAAAAGTATACTTAATGATAAACAAAAACTACTTGAAGGTAGTTTTTTTCTACGTCTTTATGCTTATTTATTAGTATGAAATAGCACAAAAAAAGTATCTTAATTCATCTCTACTTAATGTCTTTAACTAAGCGAATGGAATATAGAGTGGAAGTTTTAAATAATCTTTTTCCTTTACCAGTGCCTTCTATTATAGGATCTTTAATTACTATGTCTGGACAATTTCCCCTACCGGGATTTAACGTAGCTAAGTGGAACTCTATAGAATCTTCCATTCTTAGTGGGAGAAAGTCGGCAGAAACAACATTTGTGCAGCGCAAAAGTGCTATTATTAGGTAAGTGTGTCTTTCATATTTATATCTCAGTTTTCATCCAGTGAAGTTAAAAGATAATTGCGGCTTATTACTATATTAGCGTTGTTGTGATTTCTATGATGTTGATCATTTCAAATTTCTTAGTGTGAACAAAGATGTCCAGTGTGAAGTGACATCACGGACAGTGGTTGGTCGACATTGTTGGACATTGGATCCTCACTTAATAGAGCGGCGAGAAGGAAAGAACGTTAATGCATGGTTAAAGAAGGAAGCAATGCGAGGAAGAAGAGCTGGTATTTCTTAAATGTTTTTTTAAAGGCTCATGTGAGATAATATACGTTTTTGTATACCAGAAGTAGTTTATTAGTTATCAAGCCTAACTTAAAAATATTCTCGTTGCTTATGTTAGGAAATAACCAGATCGAATCGACCTTAAGGAGCTTCTCACTACATAAATTTTTTCGAAAGATACTTATTTTTTTGCAGTATTATAATATTTTTCCGGTCGTGAATCAGCTGGTATTCTCGGTGTTATGGAGGATCCATTTGATGCTCTACCGTATGCAAATAATAAACTATCATCAACAGAAATAACACCATGGATGATGATTTTGGAAAATAGTCGTCGACAGCCGCAGCCTCTTAAACCAGCTCTCAAAGAAATACCAAAAATGCCATCTCCAAGGTTATACCATTTGTTTTACTTTGATTTGTAGTTAATTAATAGTGGATAGGTTTTACAAAATTTCCATCAGGCAGTATCTATGAAATTTGTAGACTTCTGGAATGGCGATCCTTCTCAGCCAGTATGGGCTTTGTACCTAGTGTATCGGATGTTCCCGCTAATTTTCACCGTGACCTTAAACACCTTGATCAGACTTGTGCTAGAGAGGTTCATAAAGTGAGTTTTACTATTGTTCTACATAGTTGCAATCATTTTAATTAAAATCTGCAATTTTTAACCATTCGTGTTATAATATAGTAATGTAATTATTATAATGACGACACGTCTAAGATAAATTTATTACAAGGAATAAAACGGATTTCTACCAGAATATATATAAAGGAGATAAGAGGAAGATATTTGTCTAAGTTATTGGTATCGGGTTTTATTCTGAAGATAGGTATGCGTACTAAAATTAATAGCGGTGGTTAATTAAAGTACAACGAAAGTAATTATTTTTGTTGTCTAACTTTGCGTCAAAGTATAACATTGGTAATCATTTTTATACATTAGGTATAGCGTTTTTTACATATGTACTTTTTCCTAATATAGATTTATTCAGTATCGTGAGGTAATTAGTGTTTATTCGTAGTTTAATGTACCATTAGGCTAGTAATTTTAACATTGGTGGCATTTAGTCTTCGATACATAATTGGGATTCATTCTTCATAGTGTACTTCTAAATAATCACAATATTTTGTGCTATATGGCGTGATTCAACACATTGGGCAGCATATGTATTTATTATAATTGTAATTAAAATGGTTTTAACATTGTCAAAGAGGAAATTTATATGGAACACTGATATTCTGTATATAGATGTTCTTCTACTAATTGATATTGTTATCTGAAAAATTATTTTTATCATAAACCACTTTAACATTGAGCATCCTACGGAATGTTTCATTTAGTAGAATAGTGAAAAGAAAAAATATATTGGGTAATAACAGTACTTTAACACAAAATAGGTCAATGGTGAAATTATTCTAATATGCGTTAAGATTATATTTATATATGACGCGACAAATTATAATTAGTGTTATTATCGCACGTAAAATAAAATATTTTGAAGTGAGATACTTAATTGAAATATTTGTATTTCTTAAATGTTGTTCCTATTTTTATTCCTGACAAACTTAGGTGGCAGTAATCTATGTTGGCGATGGACAGGAAGACAAGCAATCTATTCTCTCTAATACAAGTGCATCTCCAGAATTCGATAGTTTCGTACAGGAGCTTGGATGGGAAGTTGGTTATTTTGTCCTTTTTGTAATAATTTGTAATTTTTTTCATAACAAGTTATCTTGGGTAAATTATTTGATGGTTTAAGAAGATTTCAAATGCAAAATCTATTTTAATTCAGTATTATTACTAAAAATGTCATAGTTTAGTTTAGTATCAGCTATTATTTTATTATCCATTAAATGCTAATTAGCTTGTATACTAGGTTTTAATTTTACATAATTTATAGCCATATTTCTCCATGAAATGATCTATAATTATACCAACATTCTCTTCGATATGAATTCTTTATGTAATTGAGAATATATTTTCCTTGATTTTTAGAAAATAACTAATCTAAATTTTATTCTAAAAATAATTTTCTATTTCCAAAATTTGCCTGAATTAAAAATCGTTATCTAAAATTTACGCATATTAACTCCTTACCGCTCTCAGCAGAAATACACTATTTTTATACGATATACTTCATAAGTATAGCCCCATTTATCATTGCAACTCAGGACCTGATCGTCACGGTTATCTTCTTTTTTTCTGGTAGTGCATGCAAGGTTTCTTCAAAAATAAATAATTTTTTTTAACCGTTTGGTACTTATAACCTATTTAGCAAGACTGCTCACTAAAACAACAATTTATAACAAGTAACAAATAACTTATAATTACAAGCTACCTCTACCCATTTTACTAATCACATGGAAAATGTGGTCCGCTGTACCTGCTGGCAAATTTTTGAAGATGGCTGGGTCAATTTTGTTCGACTCTTCTAAAAATGTATTCTTAAAGTCCTCTTTTAGGCCATCAAGATTACATTTCCTTTCATCGTTGAAGATGGACTTGAATAGAATGAAGCTTGTACTGAAAAGGCACATGCACATGGGAAAAGGGAGAATTACCCAGTCCACTCCGAAATCCACAATACTAGTGTACGGACAAAGTCCATCTCTGCTTTCCTGTGATCTGCTGTTAAAATGAGACACTTCCTCCTCCTTTCCCGCCTGATGAATGGCTTTGTCTTTAGTGCCCTCCAAAACCGTTGCTTTCGACACAGTCGAGCAGTAGGCGCTTCTGATCTCATTCAAACTGGCCGTGTTATTTGATACCACCATTGTGATTCTTCTTTTTTCCTGCCCCCCAGCTTTATTGGCCTTCCCCCATTCTTTTTGATTCCATATTCACCAGGAACTCTCAGGAAATTGGCGACAACATTCCCAGAACACCCGATTTTTCTTGCAATCTCCGTTCGGTTCAATTCGGCATCAGAAAACGCCGAAATTTTTCCTTTGTCGATATCGTTGAGAAGGGAACCACGAGCCATTTTCGGTTTTCTACACTGATCCACATAAGGCATATTTTCCACGTGATATTCTAATTCTAAAACTCGCATACCATAGTAGGCTATAATTATGAAACGGACTGTATTAATTTTGCAGGTACGAATTGGTCGAGGCCATGAAGGCTATCCTGGTGGTTTACCCGTGGACACTACTGCACCTTATTATGCTACTCCTGATAGTGAATTAATTTTTCATGTGAGTACAAAACTTGGAGGTGACGTTACTCACAAATGGAAGCATATAGGAAATGATGAGGTGAGGGAAATTGAATTCTTTGTCATTCACCCAATTTGTACTGATACCTGACTCTCCAAAAGTTCTAATGGGTCCACTTCATTATTTGTTCTAAATTCTACTCCGTTGTGCTATATAAACTAGCAGACACGTATATAGGAAGTTATTACTGATGATCAGCATTTTCTGACTAATTTTACTCGAAACTTCTACCAAAATGGTATCAATTTCGATGTAACGCATTCTGGTTTGAACTATGGTAGGTTTGCGAAAATTCCCTTTATGTTAGTTTGCATACCCCTTGCTAATTGTGCATTATTCTTATACTGGAGTGATAAGGGAGCCTTTAGTGTTATGGCATTTCTAACAAACTTCTGAATGCGATCAATCAATCAATTCAGTGGGATTTTATTTTAATTATAGCCAAATATATTTTCTAAATTTGAAAAAATACCTCTGTAGCACCTTGAATCCTCTAGTTTCTTAGACTAATCCAATGTTGCTAGTGTAGTTTCCATACCCTACTATATAAATACCAAAGATTTATTTTGAACTACTTTGCTTCAAACCATTATAATTTGAAGTAATTTCTAAGTGTCTTCTTAGAACCATGTTACCTTTGTTAAACCAGGTATATTTTGTTGTGATATTTCCACCATAAGCATATTTTAAATGTGATCCTATCGAACGAGTTTTCTTAACAACTTAGTTTTTTCTTTATAAGCATATGATTTAAGGTGTTTTTATTCCGAATTTTATATAGATATAGTGTTCATAGTTCTGGATCTTGTTCACAGCTACATTACTAATTACATTTGCTTTAACTATTAGCAGCATATTATAGATTGCGCATTTGAACTAACCAAGTTTGAATTAGTCAGTCAATAATTTAACAAATGGATAGCCTTATTTTTTGAATAAGTATTGAGATATGAGCTTTTATACTGAGTAGTTTTGGTTACAGTTTTCTTGACATTATTTTTGCGTAACTATATTTTGAAAACATTTATTTTGCATTCTCATTATTAAAGACTTACTATAAGATCTTCATTGATGTTCTTGCTACAGAAAATAAAGATGCTATCCAGGTTCATGTGGTATGGACAGAAAATTCTCGACCCTATCGTAGGGAGACAATAGCAACCAAGTTCTGTGATGTCCTTATCGTTTTGGAGAAAGCTGAAATCAAAGTGAGAATGGATTTTATAAGCAATACACTGTTCATTAATAAGCACGTGGTCTAGCTGCGTGATTTCAACGGAATCTTACTATAAAAATAGATTAGCAATGACATACTAGATATTATTTACAGACATATCGTGTTCGTGTTGATACGGTTAGTGCTCTTGAATTTGGTCCTTTGTTCGATGGAGCGCTAGTAGGAGAGGCAGAATTAGCTGAAATGGTTCGCCTAACTGTAGTAAGTTATATCAGGCAATTAATGATTGATTTTTGTCTTCGTTATATTAAATTCTAAGTCTATATAGTGTTTTATTCAAAAATAATATCAGCATATTCACTTTCCAGAGAAAGGCACCTCCACACTAATGTCGCATTTAGGTTTTTATTTTAGTTAAATGCTTCACGTGCGTATCGCTTGGCCAGAGAGGATCATGCTCGTCCACTTAGGCATCGAGAGCACGTTTTTAGAGATGATACAAAGAGGCATATGAAAGGAGTCCACCTTGCAGATGCCATAAATACTCTATATATACCGAGCATGATCACTTAAAAACATAGATACGACCCCGATATCCTTTTCGCCCATCTTAATTCTATTTAGTTTCGATTTTTATTTGGTTCTATTAACCATCATGTTTTCATTTTACCGCGATCAATAGCGGTTTTTATATTTCTATGTCATACTGAAATTTTAATGAAAAACGATTGATGAAAGTGACTATGATATTTTACTGTGAGATATGTAGCATATTATTGTTACGATTATATTTATTGACTACATTGTGGCTATGCTTTTTCGTTTTATTTATTGAAAGTTTGTATAGCATTTAAGCTTGTTTATATATTTTATTAATAGCCAAATTCCTTAATCTTCTATTATGTCTATGGAGTTTTTATGCTTTATCGCGTTTTGTTTTACCACCTAGTTCCAGGAAGGAATCGCCAAATAAGTTTTGCTTGAATAAATAAATAAATAAATATATATATATATATAATATCTAGTTATGTATTTTTATGGGTATTACGGGATTACCCTTTATTTTTCGTTATAACTGGTAAGACTCTTTGCTATAAATTAAACATCTAAATTATAGAAATGAACATCCTTCCGAAAAAAAATTGGCATGTGCGGACAAAAGAAAATATAGAGCGTGTGCGACGTGACGAGGCAAAAGCAGCAGAGGAAGAGCAGCGACGTCTTGACAGAGCAATCTTGGCTGAGAATGAGAGGAGGCTTGAATTACTGAGAAAAAAGGCAGACGAACGGTTCATAATTTTAAGACTTTTATATTATATATAAGATTTGAGGCATATACTTTTGATTAAATTTGTATTCTATTAATTCATCGCTTTTAATTTCTAGCATAGACAAAACATTTGGTACATGTTTCGAGGATAGTCAACGAAATCCTGATGTGTCTATTTCAAGCGAGACTGGACACGTAAATTTATTCAAAGTATGAGTTTTACACTTTTTTTATGTTAAATAAATAATAGCTTACAACAATATTTTATAGGATCTAGAACGTGAGGAACGCAAAAATCTTGGAGTAGAAAACAAAGAATATGAGGAAGAGAAACAAAAGATGAAACAAGTAAGCATAATATACTAGAACCTGTGTATTTTTTATTTATTATTAAAATTTAGGAATGGGAATCAAAAATGGGCATTCAAAAATATCTAGGTGAAGGTTCAAGTGAATATGAAAAAAAACAAGCATGGTATGAAAATATCCCAATACGCAAAATAGAAGTAAAAGAGGTAAGTCTAGCTGAATTATTTATTTAAAAAATATTATGACAATTTAATTGAGAGAACTGTACACATAAAATAAGATATAATTGGAATTTACAAAGTAGTTTTAATTTTTCTTTAAATTAGAATCTAGGAAAATAAGCCAGAAGTATTATTTATATGTTAAGGCTGATAAGTAGTGTTAGTTTATCTATTTATACTTTATTTGCTTTACAGTCAAAGTATACTCTCTCCTCTAAAGAATCCGATGCAATAGGTAACCTAAAGTCAAAACGAAGGCTTGAAAAATCGAGGAAAAAAGAAAAGGCTAAGCGTAAAAGAAGTCGTTCCAGTTCATGTGAAAGCTATGAAGTTAAGTCTTCCTCTTTTTTCTTCTGCATATTAAAAGAGAATTAATGACATACAACAGCAAGCGTTTTTAGAATGTATTTGAGATATGGACCTAGTAGTAAATCAAATGATACTTGAACATGTTAACTCAGTCATTCCAGTAAGGACCTACTGATGCCAATATTGTTAAAAACATAAAACTGAATATCGTGTAGTGTGATGTTTAAACAAAAAATTTAACCGTTAAAAACATAAATTAGAATTTTAGATGTGGTATCCAGAACTTTTTCATCATTAGAATTGGAAAAAAAACGCTGTATATGACTTTTGTCTCTTGAAATCACTAAAAGCTACTAAGCTTAAGAAAAATACTGATAAAATAAAACTTTTTCTTAGTATTGTTTAGAATTTCGTTTCAGCAATTGTATTTATCCATATGTATTCCTGAAACAAAATCTTTATATTGTTTTAGTATTACCGTCCACTCTTTGATATCATGAAAATAAGTTTTGTTTATATTCAGGATCTAGAAAGAAAAAAAGTAGACGAAAGCGAGACCAAGACAGCACTGAAATTCATGTAAAATATGATGAAGAAAAAAAACAAATGCTGGCAAAACTCCGTGAAGAGCGTCTTAAAAGAGAAAGAGTAGAAGTAAATTTTTATTCTTTATTTTTACTATGGTTATATATCATCTAAACCATTTCCCGTATTTCACTTGTTTTTTAAATTATACCTCAATTGTTCGTACTATTGTCTCATACTTTATTACAAACAGTAGTATTACTTGATTGGTGCATAAATAGTATTTTTATAGATAATTCGCACACAACAACTACTAAATCCTCAGAAATTCAAGTCGTCTCCGAAGAAACAAAAGTATAACTCTATGTTTAACCCTAGTCTGTGTCGATGATCTCGTTTTTACCCCTTATTTTCTTAATTAATCTTTTAATGATCATGCACATTGCAACTAGATAAGTAATCATTGGTTGCATTACGTACCTAGAACAGAATGTACTATATTACTTTATGTATTATTTAGATAAATGATTATACTCATTACGTAATTGTCTTTGATTATAAGGGTCATATTATCCCACTGTGTATTGTGTAATTAATTATTTTTCCGTTATACTACTTTTATTTCTATAATATCCTGCTTATCTGACTGTACAATGTTTAGAAGGCAGGACATATTTATCATTATACAACGTGTCATAAAAATATATTTATAGTTGATGTTAGGATTTAAATGTTGTTTTTATAGGTAGGATAATTTGTTATAGTTCAATTTGAATTGGTTTTAATGATTACCTATCCTCGTACTATATGGGTAGTCAGGCATGCTGAAAGGTTGGTTCTTTAAAGTTATGGAGTTTCTTTATTAGATTATTTTCTCTTAATTCGAAATAATTTATGAATAAAGAGAGGACAACATCAACCGAAAATGGAAAAGCTTACCTGGGGCAGAAGGTTTGTCTAGGGACAACGCTATGCTTAGCGAAAGAGGACGAATTCAAGCAAAAGAGTGTGCAGCCAGGTCTATTTCTGCTTTGTAACACTTTAGTTTTTAAAATATTCTATATGTACTATCTATACCAGATTTCGAAAGTTGAAAATTGATCATGTTTTCTCATCTCCATTTGATAGGACAATGGAAACAGCCTCTATTATAGTAGAAGATAAACATATACTGGTTAAGGTTTGCAATTTTTATCCTTAGAAAGTGAATTCTGTTGGTAATAGAGGTTTAGAGATGAAATATAAGTATTAAAAGGGGAATTACGTTGAGGGTGTTCTAAATAAGCGATAACTCAAATGATTATGCAGTTTCTATTACTCGTAAGATCACTTTTAAGAGCTAAACTTTAATTTATGTATTGTTTTTGACACTTATTCAATAATCTAGTTTTAAATAGTGCTCAAGTATTGGTGTGGAATTTTTGCTATTTCTAACAATCAAATTAGTCAAATATTCTTGATACTGAGATAGACTTAAGTTTATTGGATATGCCTTTTTGTAAAAATTTCAATTACTTATATATATATATATATATATATATAGAAATGATGTGAGCTAAAGACTGAATATAAAGAAAAAATTTTCCTTTTATCAGCCTGAACCAGGTCTCTGTGAGGCGTTATATCTATGTGAAAAACCACCGGGCTTCTCGGATGCGGAGAAATTATGTAATAAATTTAAACTAATCGATACAGATTACATCCCTGTGTTCTCAAAGGTATTTAACTTACTCCTTTTAATGTATGACTTTCTGCTTTGAGCAATTATAGTGTACGTATGAAGGTGAATTCCTGGAATTTGCTAGTAATTTGTTAAAATAAAACTCTTTAATTAATTTAAATCATCACTTATTGTAGTTATACTATATTTAAAATTTGATATAAATAATGAAATTCCTCAGCACACATTGCCAAAGGAATCATTCGGTGATGATGCATGTATTCCTCGGCTGCGTTCAACTATCAAAAGAATTACAGAAAAATTTGACGGTGAGCTACAGATTTTTGTTGCACAAAGCTACTTTTAAAAACCTGTTTATTGTGCCTTAGTGTAAAGTGGTACTCACAGTACCGTTTTTATAAAGAGAAAATTCCAATAGATCATTTTAATTCATCCAACATGCATCCTTACACCAGATTCGGATTTGAGGTGATCTTCTGCTGATCGGTCACGGAGCATCAATAGGAGCTTTACATGATGTACTCGTAGGTAGTTTCACATATGTCGGACAAGCTACAGTATCCAAATTCACGGAAACAGCACTGGGCGAATTCAGATTAGAATTCAGTGGTGATTCAAGTCATCTACGAGATAGGAGCAACTTGAGGCCATGGTAGATGATAATCAGATGTTTAAATAAACATATTATAACTTTTTATTCAGATGCCATATAAGCCCGGGAAAAACATTAAAAACGGAATTAAGTTTAGGCGTAATTCATTACTAAACCCGCAAAGCTTGTGATACTATATATTTCGGAATCAAAATATTACAAAAGCATACAAAATCGAAATATTTTAATCCTTGTTTCTGCCCATATATACACCCTCAACAGCCCTCCAGTTTCCACCACTAGTAGCACCATCTGTGCCCACAACCTAGGTAGGGGAGATATCAACTATTCATATAAGCTTTAAAAATTTCAGGTATAAAAAGTAGCATGAATGTGATACCTCTCTTTGCCCCTGTATAGGTCTGCCAAACTGTTGGCCGGACATCGCTAGGTAAACACCTGTGTCGACATGCTTTAGTTTAATTGACTGAAATATAAATATAAATTGACAAGAATATGAGGAAATTTTAGGAGTCCTCAAAAAAGCATTAACAAAATCTTGAAAGATGTAAGACTATATAGAACAACGTGTACTATCCTTAGTGTTTCCATACATTTCTAAGTAAACAACCGACCTCACTCTCTACCCATTCCTCTCCACTGCATATAACCTGCCAATCATCACCGCTATCGCTCTGACTTTCACTACCAAAGCAGGATACCTCCTGTTAAAGCAATGAATTTATTTATGCTGTTATGTCAATGAATATTTCTTTATATAATAATTTGATGTAAAAGTGATTGCCTGATAATGTTTAGAGAGAGGAGCGTGAAAATGATGGCTATGAAGAAAGCATCCTGTAGTAAGGTGCTTCAGACGGATCTTCTCACCACATTTAATTGGATCGCCGCGAACACAGTTCACCTTTAGTCCTATAAGTACATCATAACGATAACGTAAGAGGTGAATACACTGTAGAATATGAAAGTGGTTGTTATTTAACAGGGAATGAAAAAAGAGGTTAAAAACTACATTTCAAAAGTTTAGGAATTTGTTTGTTTGAAACCTACTGTTTCAGATATTATATAATTCACCGGGGAAAATCTGCCAGTGTGAATTTACATCATCAGATGAAGTCACTGCTGTCACTGATTGCTGCCCACTTCCACTACCATATTTAACATCATGAGAATGAAGGCGTGAACCTTCGTTAGCATTAGATAACTTTAATATACTTCTGCATGTAACGAATTCCTCATCATAAGCGGTGCAGCATGTAGTGATTAGGATAGTTATAAACAACCCTATGAAGCACATCTAAATTGAGTCTTAATTACATCAAAAATACATATCTACTAACACAAAATTTATATTTGAAATTATTATAAGTATTCCCACTAACAATGAAACAACGTCATTGTTACCCAATATTACGTCAATTTCCAGTTGAGCTGATCCACATTATGTGTTTCACAAATAGGCCTATTTAGCATTGCACTGTATTTTCTAGTTAATTAGCTTTATTATATGGTATTATTCAAGCAGTTTTAAAAGTGTTTATTTTGTTTTTCACTAATAAAGTGAAGATATGGTTTAATACTAGACGCTTGAGTTAAAATAATTTGTATATTTTTGTTTTCATAAGTGAGTAAAATTGGTATTCATACGAATCTGACTTATTTTCTCTAGTGATGGCATCTTTAATTGCTACAATTTCACCACCCAGTGTTACTTATATCCAAATGGATTCACTAGTTATTATGAAGATTGTTAAGCATGTCGACAGCGAACTGTATGCTGGGATGAGTGAAGTAAGCATTTCTATTTGATATAATTTTCTTTACTTTGCATTGCTTTTAGATTTTGTATCTAAGGCACTTATATTCACATTTCACATTTATATTACGACAGGTTGCTGGTGAAGCATGTCAGGGACTTCTTACTGGTCTTGTATCGGTTGAGAAAGATGATAGCAGATTGGAGATAACCAACTGTTTTCCTACCGCTAGAGCTGAACCAGTTCTTGAAAACGACGAGAATGCTGCCCAGGTAGATAATGGACAGTGTTCAATTAATAATGTTTTATGGAAAGAAAATCAAGTCCGATAATATTGGCGTATCAAATTTGCTGTTTACTGATCTCATCTAATCCTATTTATGATTTGTTATTAATAATGTAAGATAATTGGTATATATGTATATTATTTATTTATTTAGGCTAACCAAGCGTATGAGGAGCTTAAGCAACAAGAGATGCTTGATATGCTACGGAAGTTTAGGTGGAAAATTACAATACCTTATACATCCAATTATAAAATATGATTCGTAATATTTATAGAAATATGAACATTGACTATGAACTTGTTGGTTTTTACCAAGCGCATCCGTTTGGTGCTTGTTTTTCGCAGGATCTGGTTGATTCTATGTTTGATTATCAAAGCAATGGTCCCGATGGGGTTGTTATTATATACGGTTCGTTGAGCGAAATAGTCTTCATCTTTCCTATCGTAAAACATATAATGGAATCTCTACATTACAGTCGTTCTATGTTAATAGGAACCACTAATATTACCTTTTAGATCCTGTGAAAACTCGTCAAGGGCAATTATGTCTTCGTGCATATCGTTTATCAGTCCTCGCTCTAGAATTGTGTGCACGGAACGATTGGAGCCCTGAAGCGTTAGTTGTTATTTATATTTTTGAATTTAATCTTGGATAATGTAGAATTATTTCTTTCAGTGTAAAGGCTGCTAACCTTACGTATGAATCAATGTTTGAAGAACTTCCTATTGTTATAAAAAGCAGTCACCTGGTAAATGTAATGATGGCTGAGTTGTCTTTAGCTCCTAGCAAAGTAGCTGAAAAATTCTCTGCACACCTAGAGTTGGGAACTAGGAGGTAAGTTACGTCTTAACTTTTATAAATTGGTTTAAATTTTCTATGGGTCAAATAATATATTAATCTCTTTTTCTGTAGATCTCTTGAGAAGAGTGTGCGTGGTATGATGGCAAATATCGATGAGCTAAATAAATCTATTTCTGCTTATGGAAAATATGTCAGTGACAAGCAGAGGCATGATAATACGATATTCAATCTGACACAAAAAAGGGTTAGTATTTTAATCATTAATTACAACTTTCCCGTGAAAAACTAATAGAACAACATATTTGATAGCAACTAGAGAACGACCAACGGCAACTTCGTGGAGAGCCACCTCTCTCAATGGATGACATCAAGAAGATTAAAGGACCACAACTTCAAACGAGAAACGGGATGCTTGAAGCAATGCTTGCAAGTTGTGATACACAAACATTAGCCGATTTTTGCACGAAGGTGAGTTGAATTATAAGTTTATATATATTATGGGAATAGTTGTATAGCAATTTTATACTTTATTATATTATCCTTAAAGAAGATATAACATTATATTTTGCTTTATATTATAATATGCCTATAGGATGTCAATTTTTTTAGGTTACTGGAGAGAACATCGCAAAGTTATTCCTGGCTGAAGCTATAGCTGATGACAAGACAGTTACGAAAGATCGTTCACAGAGTTCAGTATCCACGCGCTGAGTGTTAAAAAAAGAATCTGTAATACTTTTATCTACTTGATTTGTTTTGCTAGAATACATTTTCAACTTTACAGAAGGATAGTTCTGTTCCACTTTGTCTTGAGAAGAATGCATAATATAGTTTTCTTAAAACGCACAAATGTGACCAACTGGACTTATGGTTTGCAATTCACTTACTGCTTTAACGAATTCTCGTTGTCAGCGTTGCCAGTCTACTTTTCTATTACCGAAGGGATATACTGGTATTGTTGAAATTACTACTAATGGTTTAGTTTGATGGAAAAGTTACAAGGCGGTAGTGATGACGATTGTTCTGGTCAGAAATATCTGTTTACAAAATCCTATTAATATTAATATCGAAAACTGAATACAAAGTTATTGTAAGAAAATGTCTGGAATTGGATCTGGTCTATTGTAGTTCCTTGCTTTTACAGGGTAAGTTGACTTGTAATCAAAAGCAACGTAGTAGAATTGCCTAGAAGCATGATACAAGGATTCATTAAATTATGTATGTATATTCCATTCTTTTGTTTACTTCTATACTTCCAGAAATACAAAGTAGTCCGTAGGTCAGCATATAAATTGCATACTTTTTTAAACAAATATTGGTTCAATTCATGTTAACGAACATCAAATTACAAAAAACTAATCATTTGCAGTTTAGGACGACACAAGAACGAGATGAAAAAGTCAAACATAATAAGGCAATACTATACAATTAGTATTTTAAATATAAGGACCTAATGAATTCTAAACACTACGTTGACATACTTTATTCTTGAAAATATCTGATCGGGAATCTGAGGACATTCTGGTAGAAATCCCTTTAGAAAACATTCTAGGTTTTAATTAGAAGGCGAAAAGTTGGAGCTGGTTTTAATAAAAGGTTTAATGCTATGTATTAGTAATCATGTTAAGTGATTACAATCTATATTTAGTTATCAGCCTTGAAAAGCGTGGACGTATTTTGGTTGATAGCCTGCGTCATGCAATAAACTGGAAAAGAGAACATCTAGAACTAACACAACTTTACGATCAGGAAATTGCAGAAATGTATACCAACTTAACAGCATTTCTGATAAAACCATCTGGGCCACATACTAGCACCCGTGTCATGTCATCTGCTGGGGGAATCAAGTCTGCAGAAATGTGGCCTCGCAAACCACTCCATGAAGGTGAGGGCGTACTCAGAATGTGTTGAATCCGAAATATACTAGATGAAATTACATAGCTAAATTAGCATGTATATATATCAAACCTCAAGTCTGCAATCGTCCCACTTTACGGGTAAATAATTGTCTTCTATTATATCTTCTTCAGTTTTATTGAATACCATCAGCCGAGTGTATGAGCTATAAATTTACCTTGATATTAATAGCATGAATAACAACTTATATAGATACATACAAGAATATGATATTCAGCAGAAAAATAACCTTATATCTACTTAAAATTAAATCTAAATAAAAACTACCCGCCTCTGATTGTCCTGTTCTAATCGTACTTCCAGCAACGATAGCATCGGTGTTATTCCTGTTCCAGCAGCTAACATTATCACATTTAAGTTACTATCCGTCCAAGAACGGTAGTCAACGTCGCCTACGGGATCACTTACCTCAAGTGTATCTCCTTAAACGAAGTATGTAAAAACTTTCACCACTACCGTAATAAATACAGCTGAAACCGCACCTATCTGTACTTCTTTTATAACTTGAGTACATATTCCGCGATCATATATCTTTATCATCAGCCTAATATATTCTAATGAATTGCGTTTACTTCCATATGAAAAATTTGTCCATGAACCAAAAGGTGTATATGGTCGATACATCGTTGTTGCTAAAATAATAAGAATTCGTGTTCTATAAATAAAGCTACTATGTACAAATTTGGTTTTTAATGTTGTGTTAGTAAATGATGCATAATCTATCTATTAAGTTAATCTAGACAGATATATAGTTTTACCACATTTCTAAAACTATTTCAGCTAACCTCCTTTCATAATTCTAACGAATATATGTTGCCCAGGAGGGACTGACAAGTGAAGGCCATGTGGGTGGGCTAGGGTGTAGAGTAGAGTGTCATGAGACACGTTGCGCACATCAGAAACTTGATACCGGTGATATTTTAACACTAAATATATCAATAATAAACATCAAAATATCTATATATTCATCAATCGGAGATTTTGCATCGTTAAAAATTTCACTTATTCAAAAAGTATATTCTAGTAACATTTAAAGTAGAAAAACTGTTATTTCTTAATAGCAAACAATCATAAAGAAATTTTACCAGGTTTCCTCGTAGCCCAGCACTTTTTATCAGTCAAACATGACTGATCTACACTTGATTCACTAGCATCAAGTTTAATATTTATTTCATTTCTATGAACAGAAATAGAGGATAACGTAGGGGTATGAATATGAGGACCATCTAAAATATCTTTATTCCATCTAAATAGATTCTACGTTATTCAAAATGAAATAACATACCCCAAATAAGTTCAACTGGTGGTTGTTGAAAGTGCCGCACAAGTATCCGCAAAAAATTATCCATAGAAGTATCGATTACAATGTTTGCAGATTGCAGAGATATCCATTCTGGGCTAGATAACGATATGGAGTTTGCATTTACAGATACACTAAAATAAATTTCTCACAAATATATTAGTGCATAATCTCAAAAAACAAGCACTTCTGAAGGATTATAAACTCACTTAATTCCTAAGTCCAATGGGGTTGTCTTCAAAGTTCTAGTAATTTCTCTTTCAGTAGAAGAAGCAAGTGAATTAGATTCATTCATCATACGTGGTTCCGTAGGCGGCACAAAAACGATAGTTTTAAATAAAGATATGGAACTTTATACGTGAAAAATGAACATTATATCCCATGTAAATTTCGAGTGATGTATTGGCAAGTACTAATGCATTTAGAATTAACTATATAAGAGAGAGCTGGTAATTTTGCCTAATTAAATAAGTACAGAACAAACATTTGGATAGATCTCCTCTGAATCGTCCAACAAAGCACGCTTTTAACATGCTTTCATAATTGACCCATGCATGATACTGGTTAAAGAGTGCTGTTCCATCACGACCAGCAGCTCGCATCAATTCATCTACCCCTCCAGGGTGAAAATCAAGATATGAAGTGACATCATAGACCTAAACATCATAAATGTTATTCTCCCACTGTAAAATGTAATACAATAAGAAATAAACCACAACATCCAACGTATATTACTTGACCAAAAATATGGATCCAGCAATCTTCTTTTGTATTATGCTTGATTAGTTCAGTATGATCAATCACATTCAATCTCTTCTTCGCAATAAACTAAAATAGGTAATCTGATACATAAAGACATAACTATGAACATTAAATAACATCATCGAACTCTATATTCATAACTATATAACTAGCAATTCGAAAACTACAAAGAGTTCAAAGTAAGCTTAATTCTTGTCAACTATCAGTTATTAAAAAGCCAAACACATGACAAATTTACTTAGATACTACAATAAATCTTTGAAATAAAGTAATAAAGTACTGATACTAACCATTGCAAATGGGGAACATCTTACCTTACCAGATGTCAGTCGTACCCAATCCATAAGACTCCGTCCTACAGGCAAAGCTATTTTAACTCGTCCATACTCCTTTGTGTTGACAGAGGGTTTCTAAATCAGTAGTTCTTTATTAAAATTAAAGAAATCATCTTGTATAGGGTCAGAATCAATATTACTTCAGACAAAGACACCTAAATATGCATGAACTTAATTAGTCGGTCATATTTTTCGGACATATAAGACCTATAAATATTTGTCGAAATTATTTTTATAGTTTATACTTTATTAAAATTCATACTACTAACACCTAATAACAACTATAAAGACCAACCCACCACGAATAACCTATTCACTTCAGGCAAAGACATCCCATTCAAATTATATCCTATCAGAGTATTTTAAAATATACAATCAATTGAGTATCTCGGAGAAAGCAATTATTGTATTCTTCAACACTAGCCGTTTGACGGTGTGAAGTTACTATAGCTGCATAGTGTATGGTACAAACTTACGTATCATACACAATTATTATTCCCAGATGTCATGCGTATGTGATTTAACCTATGCTTCCATTGGAATCTCTAAATTCTGTGAAATATATAAACTCTCAACATTGTCCATCATAGATATATTAATAAAGAAAAATTTATTTGTGACATATTTAGTTGGAATTGTGTCGGGTTTTTATTCATAGTAATATGTAGCTGGCGAAAACCATAGCTTTGCAGAAATTATAATGCTGTCACCAAATGCTAAGCCTGTGGCTTCCATACGGCGAACAATTTATCCAGAAAGAAGTTTTTCAAGTGGACCTTCGGTATGTCACCTGTATTCTATCGAAAATTGACTGAGTAGTGAATTAAGAAACTAGATTAGTTTTCAAGCTGTTAGGAATAATATTGTTAGTATTTTTGACATACATAAATTCAATAGTTTTAACCTGTTACATAAATGAGACATGTCATTATAGACCGGGTTACTTATTAATGTGATACGTACACTGACTTCAAGTTTATCAGAAGATCAACGGGAATTGGAAAAGACTCGTCTTGAAAAGGGATTCAGAGAGTCTGAGAAGCTCATTGACAAACTAGTCAAAGGTCAAAGGACTTTTTTAACAGTTTAGATCTAGTTTTGAATCAATTTGTGACTGATCTTATAGCTATATTCAATATTTAGAACACCGAAAGGATGTGGAAGAATGCCTGGATTCATTTCGCGATATATCTGACAGAATATTAAGTGATTTTATCATTTTTATTTTTTTCAGTGGTAGTTAGTTAAATGTAGGTTTTCATATTCAGCTTGTCGAGAACGCATCCACAGTGTTAGAAATGCGTTGCTGACATGCAAAACACTTCTAGAATGCCGTAGGGATGATTTAAAGAAATTATGGCTTGAAAATGCACAGCAAAAATACATATGTGAAACTATGGTCCAGTTGTGAGTATCTCTATATATTGAATTGAAGTAAGATTTAATTGTCAACTTCTCCAGTTTATTTATTTTTTCACTTTTTAGATCTCGAATTCAGTTGTGAAATTTCATACATTACAGAGACGAACTTAAAAAAGCTCCATTAAAAATCGACATTCTGATAGATAGAGGGAACTATCAAGAAGCTGCTAAAATTATTAGTAGTTCGTGTAAGTTCAATTCATATGAGTGTAAATACTTGTTAAGCTTTTTATATAAGCCATACTATTATGTGGTTGCAGAAGTTTTAGTCTTATTTTTCAAAATTTCGATTTTATTTCCATAATATACAAAAAGCAGTTCAATCATCAAAATATTTTCCCTCACTTTCTATGACCTTCTGCCATCTCTCGGGTAACTTTCGGATTCCTTCGTAAAAAAACGACATCAGCTTGGAAGCAATGAAATTGTCGATCCGTTTTCGTACCTCAGCCTCATCTCGAAAGGGCTGCCCCCCTAGACAGTTCTGCATCGACCGGAATAAATGGTAATCCGAAGGTGCCAAGTCTGGTGAATACGTCGCGTGCGGGAGAAAATCCCCGCCTAAGTTACAAATAGTTTGCTGAGTACTAAGAGCAACGTGAGGCCTAGCGTTGTCATGCAGCAAAATGACCTCCCTACTTTCTTGTCCAGAAAATGGTAGTTTTTGTTCAATTGCATTGAACAAATCAATCGGTTGACAATCGTAGAGTTCGGCAGTAACCGTCTCACTTGATTGAAGGAGTTCATAAAACAGAACACCCTTCATATCCCACCAGATGCACAGAAGGTCTTTTTTGGCGTGGATGTTGTTGGCTGTCCGGCGTCTACCCATGAATGTGTCCGTTTAGGATTGTCGTACATAATCCATTTTTCATCACCAGTAACAATTTTCCACAAAAAGTTCTTCTTGCGTTGCCTGACAAGCAACGAGATGCATGAGTTGAGCCGACGGCCAATGCTGTTTTCGGATAGTTCATGAGATACTCATTTTCCGAGCATCCAAATCTTCTGCATCTCATGCAATCGTCTCGAGACTTTTCTTTATCTACTCCTAGTTGTTCCACGAGTTCTTCTTGGGTCTGCGACGCATTTTCATCCAACAGTTTTCAGAGCACCAGCTTTCGACGTTTTTGGAGTCCCAGATCGTTGTCGGTCATTGACATCAAAATCACCAACTTTGAAACGCTGAAAGCAGTATTTGTAAGTCCTGTGGGCCATAACACCCTCATCGAGTACAGAGCATATTGATTTGCATGCTTCAGCACCGCTTCTGGTTGTTGGAACTCGTAGAGAATACAGTTTCGAATATGCAGTTTTTGGTGACTCATCTTATTCGAATTATTTTGTGAGGTTAAGTTTACCATTAAATCTTGACTTATGGCTTTTCACAAATTATAAACCTAACACTATAGAAACGCAAACTGGCGGAGATTGATTTGAGTTAAAATAATTCTACCAAAGCGCTCAAATAAACGACTAAAACTTCTACAACCACCTAATAGTTGTTTGAAACATCGGACGGGATCGATTCAGTATCCTTTATAATAATTAATATAGATTGGTATAACAATGTTTAATTTTTTTACTTAGGCACCCTACTAGATCGACGATTAGCAAAAATCGAAGGACTGGGACACCTCAGATCCATACTCATGAAATCATCTGAAACATTAGCCAAAAAAATTATAGAACAAATAGTTCACATGCTAGTGGTAGATCCTTTTGAGAAACATGTAAGGTTTTTTATCTTTACTTCCTATTTTTAATTTCTCATAGAAATATAACTTAGGTTTTGGACTTTCTATTAAAAAAAGTTATCTCATTACAGATGTTTGACATAGTTCGCTCAATGCCAGAGCAAAAAGTTATAGAATCTGAACAATGCACCCATCTTGCTAATAAGGTCAGTTAATGAATTTTCCATTTAAATTGTTTGCATATATTTATCATTGTTTGTAGAAAATGAATAGTTTATTAACTCGATTCTTAAATTTAATAATATGAAATTATGTAGTCTCGTAATTCTTTCAAGCAGCCGGAGAATTTTTCTACAATTACACATTATGTAGTTAAGGAAAAAGCATTTTTGAAAATTAATTTTATGGGTATAACTGAATTTTATTTTGTATATGTTATGTATATTCCTAGCTGAAATATATATATATATATATATAGCAAGAATCTTACTTTCACTCTTATCAGTTATATAGAGGTATCAGTGGAATGGTCATATGAAGGTAGCTCTAAATAAAGTTTTTAGAATTTTGTGTAAGTAGTGCTACTACTTTTCACTATGTTGGTTCTCAGATTGCGTTGATTAGAGTCAATATATCATTGCTCTTAGGTCGAAATTTTACACTGTATTGGTACTAACTTAAATATTGATAATTAATAAACATTAGTGGTAAACTGTTCAGTCAGACAACTAGTTTTTGATAAATTAGAATATTGAAGTGTACTAGAAATTTAAGAACAAGAACATGGGTATTTATTGTTTTATATTAGTAGCAGGAAATGTAGACTTATTTTCTTAGACGATGGGAAAACATACAAAGTCATTCAGTATTCACATAATCATCTGACCTCTTGAAAAAAAATTTTGTAGTGGAATTTTATTCAGCTTTATGAATTTATATTTAAACTTCTTTAATTTCTAAATATATAATCAGATAGTAGTATTTCTCTAGCATAGTTCGTCGGATTTTGAAGACGGCATATTTCTTTACTAGGCTAAACTTCCTCCATCTCCGGACTCCCTTTATTCTCGCTTAACCATGGCCATGTCGGCTTTATCAGAACTAGAGGGAGGATCAATGGAAGTGGACAGAGTTATGATGCTATCAAAGGGACAAATTGACAAGCAGGTGTTTTCAACTATAGTCTGAAATCCTTTATTTTGAATTAAGAAATGTTTTATAGATTTCAGCATCTGTTTCTTTGATGCACACTCGTGCGTCTATGGACAATAACTTAGTGGGAGATCAGTCGCATCTCACACAACTGATTCAGATGGTGAGAATTATATATTACCGAAAGTTAAATAAATGAAATGTATTGCGTGTTATTTGTATGAAGTCGATCACTGTAATTTTAGGTAGTATGTCAACTAGAATCATCACGTATTACTCATTCAGTACTAGCTGATATAATTGCCACATATCCTTCTAGTTCAAAAGTGTTGCCAACATATTGGGAAGCTGCTCAGAGTGCGGTAGAGGTGATTTTTTTAAACTGTAATTCTGTGAGAAAAGCATAGATGTTGTTTATTTATTGAATGCTTCTCCTCATTTTTGGTTGTTTACCATGTATTTTCATGTAATTTTTCGTTATTTCTTTATAGACACTCGTATCAGATCATCTTGATATTACTCCAATGGTAAATAAAGAACCTATAGAAACGAAGAAACAGCTTTTTCGATTTGATGCCACTGCGTTTGCAAGTAGTACTTCTGGAGCGAATTCGGCTGCTCAGGTGTAATATTTAGAGTATTAACTAATAATGCGTGAATAATCGTCGAAGAAACCTGTTATAACGAATCAATCCACCTAGTGGTTTTCATTTGTAATTCATTGTTATGAGAATATATCTTTTTTTTTTTTTTTTTAGAATTCCGTGGTTGTGTGTCAGCCTTCTGCGTTCAATATGGTAGCGATGTTTCCGTGTTTACGAAAGCTGATGGATTCTATTGAGAAAGCAACTGGAGAAGCTCCATGTCAGCTGAGGTATTATTACCGTTCTTGTCTATGACCACTACCAATATGTAGTCAAGAGGAAATGTTTCACTACATTTTCAATAATTTATATATACGTTTGATATCAAGTATAGACGTGTCTAGATATGTATATGATTATCTATAACAATAAATTAAATGCTTTTCAAATAATTTCAATATGATTATGACAGCAATCTACTACTCGAAAAATGATGCTTTCATATATACAAAAGTACTAATTTGTAATGTTTTTGTAAACACCATTTCAAACTACGTCTGGTTACTGTAGCCTTGTTATTGATTAGTTTATTCTGGTAGATATATGATCATTAATAGTGCAGATGTGTTTAATTTGTTGGCGTTAGATATTCCCCACTTTCTCATGTTTAATACGTTTTTCTTTATAATATTATAGACGCTTCGTTCACTCCTTCGTAATGGAACTATTTGTTGAGAGAGTCAAAGCAGGATTAGCAGATCGTATTGAAACTGCGCTTAAAGTTACAGAAGGTGGACGGTTACGTCTTGGACAAAATGCGGTTAGACATTGATAATAATTGATGTGGTCACTTTAATTGTTATTTAATAAAATATTTATATATCTGATCACAGAAAGTGCTTTCTTCGTGTGAACGTGTCCTGGAGCTGTGTAAAGAAGTTCACGAGCTAATTATGAGCATGGATCTTTATGCGGATAGATTTGCTGCTCTGTGGTTGCTAGTTCTTGCAGATTACAACAAAAACGTTGCAGATACATATGAGAAGGTTTATGATAATTTATACACGATTAGTGCTATGCTAACATATGCAATGTTTTCCCAATATTACTACTTAGACGACTCGCTGGATGAGTGAAATCGAAGGCATTCCATCACGTCGGAAAATAAGCGCAGCTTGGGCTGCTGATGAAGACATATCAAGGTATAATTTTCCTGTCTATATTGTTTAATGTATACTATGCAATAGACTAAGAAATAACAGAAATAATTGGGGACTCAATCACAATCAAGCAAATTCTGAAGGCAAAAACCCATAATTTGATTAATTATTTAACAATTTAGATTACTGATGAGTCTTCCTAATTGGCAGATTGCAGCAGCTGCGTCTAGTCCTAATTCACCAACAACTCCTGCAGTCGAAAGCGAACGAGTGTGTCTGTGCTATAGCGTAGACATTTTTATTTTTCTTAAGCCGCGTCTATATTTCGAGAATTTCTTCAAAACATTTTTTATATTATTTTACAGGAAATCCGCCAAAGAAATGAAAGGGAATCTGAAATTCTTATTGGCAACCTTGGAACTCAGAAACATATTGAAAAAGCTGAACTAGTGACAGATATTGGTGATGTACGAGCATTAGCTGCTTTGCATGAGAGCTTACGATGGTTCGCTATTGAGGTGAAGTGAATAGAAAATCGTTTATATAACATTATGATTTCGATGTTATATAGGTTAGACGACTGGTATCTTCACTTCCTGAAAACGTGAAGACTACATTACATAGCTGTGTAGTACAAGTTCGATTCAAAGATGGTCAAGTTTCTGAAAATGTAAGTCATACGTGTCAAGGAATGTGCTTACATAAGCATGATTTTTCAGTATCTCATTGTTTAAGGAACCAGTGCTGACTGCTATGGAAGATTGTGTTCGTCGTCTAGAGTCAATCTCAGATACTTGTCTCTTGATGTTGCACTTAGAGCTCCGTGTGCATTGCTTTTTTCATCTATTGCCCCTTGCTCGCCTGATGAAATCGGGCATACATGATGAAATTGACCAGGAAGTAGGAACTAAATGATATTTAACTAAACATTAGTCCATTTACGTTCGTTGTGTAACTGCAGGTTCTTGACCTTGGACACGACTTGCAGTCTTTTTACCAACTACTTTCATCAATTCTTTCGCAGTCAAAGCTGAGATATATTTTTGATGGATTGGGTCACCTCTGCGCATCCATATTTATACATTCTAGGTTAGTGGTTTAACAAAGTAGTACTAGTAAATTATGACAATTTTGCAGCCAACATATGCCTCGTCTTTCGGATTCCGCAAAAAAACGCGTATGTCGTAACATATGGGGCGTTCAACAACGCCTCTCGCAAATAACGGCACGCCGAGAGGCTGAACTAGATCGAGCGAGAGCATTCTTCGAGCTGCTGTCCCACGATACTGATCGCCTAATGCTGCTAATTCCTGATAGGAAGTCGCAATTCACGTCAGCAGAGCTAGGTCACCTTATTACGCTCTCAGTAAGATCAAACCCAACTTTAGCCAATCAACACGGCGCCCTTGAACAACGGTTAGCACAACTCTCATCAATTTTAAAAGAACCTGTCTGATGTTACAAACTTTCAATAATAAAATGTTCTTTGCCCAACAAAATACAATTACAACAATATCCGCAAAACAAAATTACTTCTTCTTAGGGGCTCCCGCCTTCTGAGCGGCTTTAGTTACTTTACCACCGCTACCATCAGATTTCTCAACAGACTTAATAACACCAACTGCAACTGTTTGCCTCATATCACGAACAGCAAATCGTCCCAACGGGGCGTAATCTGTGAAAGATTCTACGCAGAGAGGCTTAGTAGGGTGAAGTTCAACTATTCCAGCATCTCCAGACTTCAAGAACTTAGGGTTATCCTCAACC
Organism: Heterorhabditis bacteriophora; assembly: GCA_964036235.1. Lineage (NCBI taxonomy): Eukaryota > Metazoa > Nematoda > Chromadorea > Rhabditida > Heterorhabditidae > Heterorhabditis > Heterorhabditis bacteriophora. The sequence goes on along the minus strand of OZ038427.1, from coordinate 10,087,917 downwards.
TTCTTTCCAGAACGACGATCGACCTGTTTATTATCGGAAGTCAGTATTACTTAATTACTGCCAAATAGTCAACAAAACAAAAAAAACCTTCTCTTTAAGCTCTGCAAACTTGCAAGCAATGTGAGCAGTATGGCAATCTAAGACTGGCGTGTATCCAGCAGCAATCTGCCCAGGATGATTCATAATGATAACCTGAAATCTATACACATATTCTGGACTACCAAAGATAATATAAGATCTACCTGTGCATTAAAGGCCCGAGCTTCTTTGGCAGGATCATTCTTAGAATCTGAGCACACAGAACCACGACGGATATCCTTCACAGAAACGTTCTTAACATTGAAGCCAACATTATCTCCAGGAACAGCTTCGGGTAGACTTTCATGATGCATTTCAACAGATTTGACTTCAGTTGTAACATTTTGCGGTGCAAAAGTAACTACCATACCAGGCTTGATGATTCCAGTTTCAACACGACCTACGGGGACGGTACCAATTCCTAAAATCAAACTCCTACAACTATTCAGTTATAAAGAGATTTCTAAACTGACCTCCAATCTTGTATACATCTTGTAGTGGTAGACGGAGAGGTCTGTCGGTAGGTCGCTGTGGAGGAATAATAGCATCTAAAGCCTCTAGAAGAGTTTTTCCACTTGCATTTCCTTCCTTACGCTCAACAGTCCATCCTTTGAACCATGGCATATTAGCAGAAGACTCCAGCATATTGTCTCCGTTAAATCCAGAAATTGGAACGAATGCAACAGCTTTCGGATTGTATCCTATCTTCTTAATGAATCCTGATACTTCATTTGTTATTTCAGTAAATCGAGATTCCGAGAAAGGAGGTTCTGTCGAATCCATTTTGTTGCATGCAACAATAAGTTGTTTCACTCCAAGCGTCTGTGCAAGAAGTGCGTGCTCGCGAGTTTGTCCATTCTTAGAAATACCAGCTTCGAATTCTCCAGTACCACAAGCGACGACGAGTACTGCACAATCAGCCTGAGAAGTCCCTGAAATTTATTAATGGTTATAGTAAGCACCGTAAAAAAACCCATGTATTATATCTTCTTATATTTCCGAACCAGTGATCATGTTCTTGATAAAATCACGATGTCCTGGAGCATCAATAATGGTAATGTAGTACTTGGCAGTCTCAAATTTCCATAAGGCAATATCAATAGTGATACCACGCTCTCTCTCTGCCTTCAATTTGTCAAGAACCCACGCATATTTGAATGATCCTTTGCCCATCTAAAAGAAGGTACCGTCAATAAATATTTTGGAGTTATAAATAACAGAACTAACCTCTTGAGCCTCTTTCTCGAACTTTTCGATAGTTCTCTTGTCTATTCCACCACATTTGTAAATAAGATGTCCAGTAGTCGTTGACTTTCCAGAATCAACATGTCCTATGACGACGATGTTAATGTGAACCTTTTCTTTACCCATTATAATCGGTTACTGTAATCAATGTCATTGGATAAGGGAATAATTCAATAGTTAACATGAGTAAAGTTCGACAGCAAAAAAAACCTACCACCCTACGTAACAAAAACCCTATTCTCAAGGAGTCGTAATAACTCTGAATAGAGCTGGGAGGGATGGGACTTAAAGTTAGACGTCGAACTAACTACTTGGCATTCCTTTATTTGCTAGCACGTTGTTATTCCTTTAACATATTTCGATGGGTTGCGTTGAAATTTTTAACTGCGCATCAACTATAAAGGCGGCTTTCATTTTAACAAAAATCAATTTTTTTAAAAATGTTTTTGAGGTGTTTATTGTTTTCACATCAGAAACATAATTAAGGTAACTGTTATAATGTAATTCTATTTTTAATGTTCTAATTCCACAACTGGATATTAATTTAAATATTCAGTTTATAAGTTTCTAAAAAGTTATATATAAGCTGCCTCTATTTTTCAAATTGCTTTTATTTATTGTATTGTGTTAACTACTTATGATATGTGGTGTAGTGAATGTGAGGTGTGAACACAAGGTGAAAAATATGTGTTTATTAGCAACAACAAACATCAATAAGAGTGAAATACAGTGGCGAAAGTCAAGTCATGACGAAGGCTTAATGCGTGATGAGGCTTTCTTACTTACTGTTACTCCCTTACATTTTCACTATTTCCCATAACATCGCTTGTAATAATCGCAAAATATTTGTGATGGAATTTCTATCATAGTATTTCGCAATTGATGACTAATCCTATCTCTATCTATCTAGTACCGTAATAGTTAGATATCATTGTCTTATAGCATTAATTATTTCTTGCAGTAATCAAATCGTCTAAGAGAATGAACTATATGGAACATGTGAATACTTTGCTTAACTATATTCCTTTCCTTATTCCACGGAAAACGTCTTTCTCTTCAAATATTCCCACATACCAAGCTCCTCCAGATATGTCCGTAATCGTAAGAATAGCTGGATTATCAGGGGCATCAGCGATTGCATTGGGAGCATATGGATCTCATGGTGGTTCTTCTTTGGTTCTTTTTTAAAATTCTACATTAGAATATAAGCCATTTCCAGTTATTCGCAACTCATCAATTGATAAGAGGAGAAAGAAAGCATTTGAGACTGGATCCAGATATCATCTTATCCATACTTTGGCTTTACTAGGTGCAAGGAACGCTCGTTTTCCATTTTTAACGAGTGGACTTTTAATAAGTGGGTAGGACGGTATACTTTAATCGCAACTAAAAAAGGAACATGCACTATTTATAGCTGGAATAATGCTCTTCTGTGGACCTTGTTATCATTTCAGTATAACAGGAAATGAAGTAACCCGTAAATTAACACCTATTGGTGGTATTATTTTAATAATGGGATGGTTATCATTTATTGTCTGATCATATTTATTGAATTTTCCTTACCGTTTTAAGTACAGTGATAGCTTTGCTCCCTTGAGTGTATTATTGTCATTTTCAAGTGGATGAATATTTTCAATTATTTAGCGTTTAGTGATATCGATTCAAAAAAGCTGAGAATATGGGGAAGTATAAATATTTAAATATCATGCATGATTGTTTTCAATATCTGATCCTGATTCATATTCGTTTTCACATTCGTCATTGCATGTATCTTTACACATTGCCCGTGATATAAGAGCTCCAATATCCGCATCCTGGAATATTTCAAATAAGCGTATTTACCATCGAAGTGGATATTTATAATTATCACTTTTGCCATATCTATAGGACGTTTCTGATCTCCATTTTTCGTCCAAACGTTGGCTCCTTTAGTTAATAAAATCTCAACACATTGTTTGTGGCCCTTCCATGAGGCTGCATGAAGAGGAGTGTCACCTACCTTGTTCTGAAGTTAATAAACTAATCAATTGGAATATTTATTATTAATAACTAACATGAACACTTAGTTATACCTGGGATGACACTGCAGTGTTTGATATTTTTAACAGATATTTCACAATTTCTATGTGACCTCCATGACATGCCCAATAAAGTGCTGTAGATCCTGATTTATCAAGACTGTTTACAGAAACCTGAAAGTTGAGTAATGGGATTAGTAGAAATCTGAAAATAAATTGCTTACTTGATTGTTAATGCAATCTGTTAAGAACTGGAAATTCCCTCGTCGTGCTGCCTCATGCAATGGATTCGGGAGTTCCTCCATATTTTCACTCGTGACTAAATAACAATCCAGCGACAGTTTCTTTATATCTATGGATATAACCAATCCAGTAAAGTTTTATAAAATTAGGCAAATAACGACATACCGTGATTAACAGGTACCAATCCTTTTTTGCCTCCACAAATGGCGGGTAACCAATGGTTATTTGGACCTTGATCACTAACATATAATAAGTCACCTTCCGAGAACGACATTTCCTGGTCCTATTGATATAAGCATCAGTTCTTCTAGTTAGTTTCGAATAAGAGGAGTTCGAAAAAAATTAGACCAAAACTACGTTTACGTTAGGGTACTTACGATCAAAATGTATACAGCTAATTTCAAATACCACTAACAGAACGTGCTGAATAATCGTAGAGAGCTCTGTACACCTTCACTCTACCAGGTTTTGGTGCTGGTTTTGGTGGTTGCTGTGATGTAGCCATATAACAGTTTAATCTGGCCTCTAAACATTAATAAAATTCTAGTGATTATAAATTGTATACCAACGAATACTGATAATTTCAATAAACTAACTAAAAATGAATTAATAACAGAATCTAATGATATCATTCACTTCTTTATGAAATACTTAAATATTGAGATGATATTTTAAAGTGGACGCATTCAATGTCTTCGCTGAAAAGGGTGGGGCAAAGTTGCTCATAGCAAGTAAACATCGAATTGTGGTTTCGATGCGACGTATGGTAAAATAATGTCCGTATCACTTAATTCGCTACACTTAGAAAAGATAACCGGATTTATTTAGCTTATCATAGTCTAAGTATTAATTGTATTCGAGCGCTCATTATTCCAGCATTCCAAGTAGAATCATTGGATGTTCCCAATTCATATAAACTATGCGGCTTCTTCACTGTTTCTATCCAGTATTGATTTAATCTATTTTAAATGCCTCCTAACTAAATAATCAATAACATTACGAAGAACATATGTTCAATTAATAGGTATGAAAATAATACTTCAGGAAACGGTACACTAAATGCGTATGATATATTTATATTTCCTTATATGACTTGTCAAAATTAACTCGAAAATTTTTTTTTGAGATGAAATCATGAAATTAAGTGTTGTAAGGTGTACTTAGAATCAGGTGGTTGTAAATGTTAAATGCACATTAATATTATTGTCATCAGTGAAAACAGGTTAATGTGTTTATTATGAGAAGATATAGCTTGCCATTAATAAATAAATAAAACCTCAATTATTTGGAATTTTAATATACGTATAAGTAAACATTTTTTGCAATGAATCAATCATAATTAGGTTTTCTAATAAGTGAATATGAACTACACATCTGTAATAGTCTTAACGAGTGGATTATCTGTTCGCCAAATTAGGGTATGTTGTATTATGCACTTTTTTCATTACTTTTATTTCGTCGAATACTGTGTGTGGTTGGAGTTATGTATAAAGACATTTTTATTAGGTTTATTGTAATTTGTGATTTTATACAGGAAGGGCAGTTATTACTACTAGAAATCATACCATAATTTGATCTATACTATTTAATACATTTTCAGTTTTGTAATGATAAACGATATGCTTCGACTAGTATTCGTACTAAATTTTATTTCTGCTACTTCTGTATCTAGAAATCAACAACAACAGAGTGATGTACATAAGTACAGTATACAGATGATAGGCTATTCACCGTCACAAGTATGCATGGTATCCCATCGCTTTTGAGTTGTGTACTAATATTAAAAGACATTCACTGCATGTAATATCTTAATCTTGATCCATTTTTCATAATCTAATAGGTATCTTTCTAGATTTTCCCGAATCAACCATCTGTCTTCACTGATTTTAATTTATAAATTTAGCGGGAAATTTTCAGCACGATGACTACGTGGCTGTTGTAAGGGAAGCCATTCCCGGTTATATTGGTAAGCTTCTGTAGAAACAATAAATAAATAACGAGAATAGGTAAAATTGTTTTTTTCTTTCCTATAATATCAACTGTAAGTTATGAAATTTCCTGTCAGTTTGATATTTTGGAAATATATTAAATTGTAGTTGGGTTCGAACCTCTAGCTGATGCTGATCGTGTTCATCACATGTTGTTGTATGGTTGCACGGAACCAGCCCTAAATAAAAATTTCTGGAGAGGGAGTCAAACGTGTTCAGGAGATAGTGGAACTTATATTCTCTACGCATGGGCTAGAAATGGCTAGTAATATTCATCTAGTACAGGATTTTCACGAAATATATAGCACATATTTGTTGGTTAGAATGGTTTATTTAATTATAGTTTATTTTTAGCACCAAATCTTAGCTTGCCGAAAAATGTAGCATTTAGTGTAGGTCATGATACCGATGGGATTCGTTACTTTGTCCTACAGGTTAGACGGTTTTTTTTCCAATACTTATAATATAATTTTAACAAAATGTATTACCTAACAACATGTATGCTATATTTATTTGTTAGGTACACTATGCGCAGCCTTTCATTGGAAATGTTCGAGACTACTCTGGCGTCACTCTACACATGAGTATAATGAGACCAGTATATCAGGCAGCTGTTATGTTGTTCGTATCAGGACAATCAATCCCTCCCCATAGAAAACAAGTACAGGTAGCAATTTCCAACTTTTGGATATTTTAGTAAAATGAATGAGGAAAATATCTATTTAGAATAATATTAGCTGCGAATACACCTCGGATACTGAGATACACCCATTTGCTTTTCGTACCCACACTCATGCTATGGGGCGTGTTGTATCTGCATATTTCAAACGTAAAGATCAATGGACGAAAATAGGATCTAGGAATCCACAGTGGCCTCAAGTATATATTATATTATTTTTTTCTTAAAATGATCATAGAAGTGACATAAGTGTCATACATATTCAGTTCTTATGCGATTTTAATTTAAATTTCAGTTATTTGAAATTATCTCAACATCACCTGTTATTAGAAAAGGCGATTTAATGGCGGCGTCTTGCCGTTTTGACTCGTATGATAAATCCGAAGCAGTTCCAATGGGGTTTGTTAATATTTCTAATAACAGTTCTCACTTAATTATTTGTTAAAAAATAGTAATTAATACAGTTTGAAAAAATCACATCAAATAATTTTTAAAAACTTTTCAGAAGTATGGGTACGAACGAGATGTGTAATTTTTATATGATGTTTTATTGGGACGCGAAAAAGGAAAATCCTTTTCCATATGGAGCAATATGCATACAGAATGATAGAAATGTATGAGCCTACTGCATTTAAATTTCTTAATCGCCTGTTATTTTCAGCCTAAGCGGTTTGATAATCAAACTATTCTTTCCCTAATATGTAATTCAAAAGAATTTTGAAGAAACTCGCAAAAACATTAGATGTAAAAATTAATTATATGATATTTAATACTATATGGATTAGATTAACTTTAAAGAACATTTTAAAGGAGGAAATGATAAGTTATCCTGCTGAAGGCTTTGAACTTTTGCCATATCATCCCGAGCTAGAGCATCACGCACATCAAAGCATGGTAAGACTTAATTTTTATTTAATATTCCGTTGCAAATCTTTATAGCCAAATAACAGGAGTCAGAGAATTTCACCAGGAGAAATGGTTTCCTATATCTGAAATTTGGCAAATTTCTTTAACTTATTAGTGGTGCTTGGTACTTCTCTAATTCTCCTGTAGTTGTTCAATTATGCTAGAATCCGGACTCCTTCCTATTTTAAAGTAGCGTTTTCCTCTTCTTTATTGAATCCTTTATTAGACTTGAAATGTTTTGAGTCATCCTTCACTATGCATGTCATATTTTCTGTACTATAACAGAATTTTTCGAAGTTTCTATAAACTTCTTTATTCATGACACTCTTTTTGAGATGGATTGGATCTAACTTCACCGGATATTCGACCATTCGGCTGCCAATTAGTTTTGGAATTCCACTATAAATTTCAATTGAGCATTTCAGTTTCTCTTAAGAATGAGAATTCTTTGTATGATAATGTCTACTTTGTCCAGAATTTACCAAACGACATTTTATGATGGAAACACGTATGTCAAAGATGGCTTGTATCTTCTGGATATTGATGGCTTTAAAAGTATTCAACTGTACAGACATACAAGCACTTCATCCTCAGTCTGTAATTAATTTACCTCTTTCACTTTGTTTTATGATCCACTGTTTAGAAGTTCTAAACATGTGCAATTATTAGGCTAATAGTAAATTAGCAGACATTAAACTGTTCAGCTATTGTGTTGTAGCTTTAACATTAGTAACGTCTGCGATGGCAAGTTTACAAATTTGTGAGGTTTTCTCGCGAACCGTTCTGTAAATGACAAAACAATAATAGTGTAATGTTAATATGAAATTTTAAAGATAAAAATAATGACAATACAGAAATGTCGTCCATGAATTAAACGGCAATAAGCCGTAGCTCGGCCTAATATATTTTAATGTCCCAAACTTTTATTTATATCTATATGCTCTATATTACATTCTTAAAATTCTACGAAACTAGTAACTGCCACATGAGTTATATGGCAACTTTTTATCACTAACATATACGTGATGTATTTAATTTTAATGCATGTTATTCAGATTCCATTTGGTGCTTTTGAAGAAGATGCTCTTACAATAGTCGAAAATGTAAATTTTGGTCAAGTGGCTGGTCTCACTTTTGATAATGATGGAAACCTTATCATATTTCATCGATCTGGGCGTGTATGGGATAAAAAGTGAATCACTCATTTGAATTATCAAAGTATCTCTACTTTGCTATGCAATTTTCTTGTAGGAATGCTATTTAGTATTATTTTTCAGCACTTTCGATCAATACAATGTTTTACTTAACAAAACTCCTATCGATGATGATGTAATTGTATTTATTAAATCTAATAATAACCAGTCACACATTGTGAGGAAACTAGGGAAGAACAAGTATGTTTTACTACATATTATCATTCTACGTACATAATTGACAGTAAATTTATTCAATTTCAGATTTTATGTGCCTCATGGTATTTACATGGATAGTGATGGGTTTTTATATACAACAGATGTAGGATCGCACACTGTAGCCAAATGGAAATTGAATTTTAATGGTATAAATTTGATTAAATCAAATGTTAAAGTTGTTCTATTCTCACCTTATAATACCACATTAATCGTATATTCAGTTATGATTAAGACAAATTTTATGATTTTCCTTCGGCATATTATTAGATATGGAGTTAGTCTGGGAGCAGGGCAAGAAGTTTACTCCCAATACTGACCGATCTCATTTCTGTAAACCCGCGGGAATTCTACGTAACGGTAACAGTGTATTCGTTGCCGATGGATATTGTAACAGTCGCATCGTAGAACTAGGAGTGGACGATGGGAAAGTAAAAGTTGGTTCATATATTCTCTTAGAACTGGTATTTTTATTTTTTTCTAAATACTTTCCTCAAAACAACGTTTTCTCCTGACGTAGAACTAAATTTTCCTAAGTAATATTAAAATTCAACAGATCTTTCTTATATTAATATTAATATTATTGCAGAACGAATTCGGTGGGTTGGGTACAGGTCCAGCACAATTCCAGATACCACATGACATAGTTGTCAATTCACAGGGAAATCTTCTTGTAGCAGATAGAGAAAATGGTCGTGTACAAGAATTGACTACAAGTGGAGAATTTATTAGAGAATGGACCAATAATGGGTAAACTTAATCAGCATTAAACAAATACATATACCATCATTCAATGATTTTTATTATAGTCTGTTTTCTAATGTCTATTCCATGGATAGCCACGGAAATAATATATATATGGTACCAGGACGATCTAGAACAGAAGTGAGTGGTCTTTGCTTGGTATATTATTGATTGTACAAAAAGGGTTTTACTAATATCTTAAGGAAAATATCTATGTGTTTGTTGGACGTGCAGGAACTGAATTACTCGAATATAGCTTTCGTCCGACTAGCAGATCCTTTGGTCAACCACATGTTCTGCGGGTTTCTCCAGATGGAAATCATATATTTATAGGGGATATAGCGCAGGGGAAAGCAACTCTCTGGAAATTTAGAGTTGGTTTTTTTTCTTTTTAAGGATAATACTAGTACTTTGAATGTCTTAAAACGAAAATTCGTAATGGAAAACTTGGTATTAGTATAATTTACATTTTTACTTAATTTATAACTGGTTACTGTTAAATCTTAAAAATATACTTGTTTTCTTAGAACAGTATGCTTCAGCTTATTTGTTAAAGGTGCAGCGTGAAGATCGTACTACTAACAACCATTTTGATAATTCTACGTTTACTGGTGTAATGATAATCCCTGTTTTGGTATTGTTAGCGATATGGGCTTCCATAGTAATACGGCGCAGATTATTTGCAACAAATGGAAATAATGTGTTTGATCGTAAGGTAAGTTCGCATTCAATGGATTTATTACTAGTTTTAACTGTCTAATTATATACCATGTAGTGATTATCATTATTCATGAAATTAAACACCAAAGAATGCAAGATCCTATGGCAGAGAGAAAACACGTTGGTGACGTATCACAAGTAATATTATTAAGATATGCTTAGGGAACTTGATTATATTGTTATAATACTGTTTTATACATTTTTGTTTATTTTTTAATGTTAGATTCTCTTAAACGTTTGAAACTTTTTTTGTAACTCAAGGAAAACTTTGTTTTTCACTGTGGCTTGTTTAAATTAACTATTAATATATCTCCATTCCAGGGCTTTAAACCACTTCGTACCGATGAGACAGTTGGTTTTATAAGTGATATTTCGGATAGCGAATAAGAAACACACTAATAACGCATTAAATCCAAATATTAAGACACTTTGTATAGATGACATTTTAAAGTATTTTTTCTCTAATAATAGTTAGAGGCGTGGTCTGTTTTTGTTTAGCACCACTCTTGTCTCATTTAGCTTGTGATTAACCAATACTAACATTGTTGAGGTTATAAATTTCAAACGGGACTATAAACTAACTTCTATAATACTGTATCCCAATTGGGTTTATGTAAATTATTTTTACTTCTTTTCTTATTATATTATGGTGCTTTTTTTCTAGTAAATCCTGCATAACTAATTTATTGGTATTAATGTCCAAAATTAGGATAAATTTGGGGTTTATATAATGCATGTATATACTGGAATATTCTCAATTAATTTTGTAGTATCAGAATTCATGTTCACATAAATATAATCCTACCTGTTAACCTACTATCTACATTGATTATAATTTTTCGTCCTTATTGCTGCTCGCTTTTCCGGTATTCAAAAATAATATCAGTATATATCAGCAGTTTGCTATGGTAACGTTCGTACTAGCTATGTGACGAACGTATTTCAATTATAATTAATACACTTATGTTAAGCCTCCTGTTAGTATCGCGACTATTTTGTAGGAACTGCTAGTATTTATGGATATTCCGAGATATGACATTCAAGATAGCTCAGTTACACCATAAATTTGTTTCATTACTTTACATTCTCTACTACTAATGTTTTATAGTCCCTCTTCCCAATAATCTTGTTTTTTGGATATAAATATAATAATTGTTTTAATTGCGTTTAAGTTTTGTTACTGACAAGTTCCATCTCTCTTAGTACGCTATATCGCCAGAGGGTATTTTCTCTTCCTTAACTAGTCATATTTACATTACTTTTCGTATAGTTAATATTGAAAATGAATTAAATCTAGTGCTCAAGATATACTGTTTTTGAATGAAATAACGCCAAAGATATTCAATCAATACAAGCATCTCCATCAAAACAGTAGTCTTCTAACAATCGGAATACCCTAAAAGGCTATTTTAAATCCAATATTATATATCCTCTCCCCATCGTAAGGTTATCTCACAACACTTTATCGAACGCGGCAGTATGAAAGATTATTTTTCCCGCATCAAGGATAGCGAGCGATGCGAAGGTCTAGTCAACGGGCGGGCGGGAGGTGCTTTTTGTCCGCGATAGGCACGGGCATCAATCGGCACACACTCGGCAAAAGAACATGTAATATCGATTCGGGGAAGTCGCCCCCTCCCCGCCAAACATGAGTCCATCCGTTATGAAGTGTCCTCTCTAACTCTCATCAATCAATTACAACTAGTGTGGCACTGCAGTGTCAAGCTGCCGCGATGAGTTTGGTTGGCAGAAAATAGTACTTATAACTACGCCTAATCTAGAATCGACCATCAATAAGTTCAAAACTGATGTGGTTATTTATATTGTACTAAATATTTGATTTTAATAACATTCTTAGAGGATATATTACTAATGTTTCAAGTACCACAATTAGTAGTAATACATTATCAAAGCATTATGTAGATTTTAATATTTAAAAATACAATGACTAAAGAATCCGGAATCTTGGGAACATCCGCAAAACTTGCCCACGAGAATCCATGAAGCCCGCCAAATACACGAGGTGGCATCCCTCTAGTTAGCCGTGCCCACAGATTGATGGATCGATTGTCCTATTACGGGTGGATATTTCGCGGATAACAACGTAGCTGGAACGAATGTTGACCATCTGGTGACCAAGCAGCGTCCAAAACGCGTCGCAGTACGCCCGCGTCACCGGGAGAAATGTCTATGTCCTCTGTCTTCCACGCACTGTCTTGTCGGGCTTCCCATCACCGGCTACTTATTTACAAATACACTCTACTAAGTTGGTGAATGGCGTTGACACGATTTGGAAGGATTCCACTTATCATACCTTAAATTTTTACATAACATTATTTCTTGTTTTTCTGTTACTGTGAAACCCACTCTCAATTGGTTTCTATGATATTAGGGTGACTTAAGTTATCTCAGTTGATCGAATGTATTGTTTTCTCTACATTTTACAGTTTGTGATCAAACTATTAAAGATAACTAAGAGATGTATTTATATATTAAAAATACGGAAAAATTACTAAGCAAATATATTTAATGGCTATAATTGTTTAGTTTAGGCCATATTATTTTACTCACTCAGAATCTAAAATTACTAGTATATTCGTTATACTCTCATTATTATACTGTTAAAAAAAATTAAGAAACGTGGAGGTAATGTCTAATCCGATTAATCATATATTGAGATATATTGATGCCTCTATTTACACTCCTTATAACCATTGAAGGTAGCTAGGAATACAGTTCATAAGAAGATTGAGAGGATTATTTAATATTCTTGGAAATTAGTTTATTAGTTTTATTAGATACTTATTTTAAAATTTAAAATTGATTTTAGATGATATAGCGTTAAGTACCTAGCTGTCACAAGAATCATGGACGAAGGGGACGACTATGTGCCACAAATGTCCCAGCTAGGGGATTATGGAGCCATGAGTGGTGGCATGGGGCCAGGTTAGATGATTGTTCTATAACTTCATATACACATTTTTTACGGAGAAATTGCTATTTTTACAGGACAGGCACCTCCTCCGGTATATCCTGCAATGAGTGGTGGGCTGACTCCCATGAATAACCCCTACGAGCAGCAGATGATGATGATGGGACAACCACAGAAACCATCTGCTGCTGTAAGCAAAAGCCGATCGAAAAAAAAGGTCTTGGAAACATTAATTTTTACAATGCTGTTTAGTAGGTCTGGAATTTACTGCAAATATCTAGCTGTGATTTATTCATTTAACTGTTTTCCCATGAGTTGTATATTTTGTGAGTTCATAATATAATTTTAGGACCTTGATCCTATGCAAAGTATGGCTGCTATGTCAAACAATCCAATGATGAGGCCATCTATGCAACAGATGAGCAACATGTATCCACCACAGGTAATTACGCGGATATTTCTTATCTTCTATTAATATAGGTCTATTATTCATCATGATAGATTAATATCTTTGTTTAAAAAATGTCAGCCTAATCAAATGGGCATGTATACACCGGGTCCTCCACAACAGTCACCTCATTACCCTCAATCCGCCGGTTATCGACCTGGACCACCTCAGTACTCAACGCAGCAGGTAAAATTTAGTCGACTAAAGGGCTAAGTTACCAATTGTTAAGAATGTAAATTTTTTAAATATAAGGATAAATACAGTATTTTCTTGTATATAGATTATTATTTTAGGGATACCCAATGCAACAGCCTATGTATCCACAACAGCGGCCTACGGGATATCCACCACAACAACCTGGACAACCAGGTCCATATGGCTATCCAGGACCACAGCCCGGCTATCCACAACCACAATACCCACCACAAATGCGACCCCAATATCCACAGGGTCAGCAACAGGTTGGTCAAAATCATTAAATCCCTTTATTCTGTTTAGTAGTATGTACCTACGAAGATAAATATAAATTAAATAATTTGTTTGAACTGAAAAATATTCACAGGCTCCACCACAAAGTCAGTACTGGGATCAGCAATACTATCAACAAAATCCACCTGCTGCTGCTGGGATACATCCACAGCAATTGCCACCTCCACAAAGCGATCAGTGGGCTCAACAGACAAGTCAAGTGAGAGTTAATTTTATCTGCACTGTATCATTTTGACCGAAAATTTTCAGCAGGTGTATCAAATTGAAATGGAAATACGAAGTCTTCAGCAAAGATTGCAACAGCTTTACCAACAGCAGAGAACACCTATGCTTGAGCAGGAAATGCAACAGGTCCTACTCTAATATTCCTTTATTTTGAAACATTATTTTCAAAAATAAACTACTTAAACTACTAAAAATTATTTTAGTTACAACATCGGATGCAGTATATGCAAGCCGAGCACCAAAGGTTACAGATGCAAGGACAATCCTCAGCGGGGGGACAACCTTTGTCAGGACAAGGCTTGACGACAATGCCAGCTACTCCATCACAACATCCTTCACAAGTGTGTGTCTCTTAAAATATTTTTTATATGAATTTTCAAGCAATACTTATAGTTTTTAGTTTTATGTTGTTAAATTTCCAGATACCTTCAAGTTTGGCTCATCCACAAGCTGGTCAGCCACAAGCACAACCTCAACAAGTAGTGATACAGCATCAGAATCCCGCTACCCCAGCAACACCAGTGCAAGTCACACAAAGTGGAAGTCAAGTTCAGGTATTTTTCTGCTTAAGATTGTCTAAATATTTTGTGTATCTATTATATTCGAACTTTATATTGACATAGCAATAATTATAGGTTAATATAAAACCTGAAACATCGGGACGGACTTTAATCAGCGTGTATCATCGATTTGGTGAATCACCTAATGGTGAAGAAGTTTTTAATGAACAAAAAGATTCTGTTCCACCCGAGCCTACGCCAACGCTACACCATCAGTACCAAGTAATAACTTTCTTACAGAATATTAGTCAAAAGTATATTACTGGTTTTTTTCCACTGTTTTTGTTCCTCTTTATTAGTTGAATTAATAATTAGAATAGAATAGATATCATTTTTAGATACAAGCACCATCTACCTCGTCTCACTCAGTCCATCAACATCATCACCAACAGCAGCCGAGTTCTGCGAATGGAATTGAAAACGGATATCAAAGTAATGTGAGTCTTAGAAATGTAATATTGGTCTCACAGCGCTTTTTTTGGCTTTTATTATAATGTACATACAGTATTTGTTCCAGTTGTTACATAGACTATGATGTTATACAAAATTGTATCTGTAAATAGTTCTCTGCTACTCTTTAAAGATAATTAAAATATCTGCAGCAGATATTGCACACGCATACGTTATCTGAGCAGAAATCGACTGTATTCAACACTTATTCTTCATTACAAGGGGATACAAATGCCTCTAACGTTACCGAGGGTCGGGAGCAAAAAGTGATTTTTTTTCATATATCACTTTAAATAATTTTTCATACATAATTGCAAAAAGAAATAGTTGTAAATTCATTCGAATTTTACTAAATTTATTTAAACGTGGAATGGGGGATATCATATATATATATATATATATATATATATATATATATTTATTTATTTATTTATTTATTTATTTATTCAAGGTCAATGTAAAGTCACAAATAGTGGAAGGAAGTCCGGTAAATACTAAGGATACTAACAACTTATTACAAAGTGAACAGGCCGTATTTGATGATAGGTGTGTCTGCTTATTTATTAGCAACAGTGTTTATACGATATTTTTCACTTTATATATACCTTTCTCAAATAGGTAGTAAATACCAACATTTATTAACATGGAATATGTCTCACAAAAAATCTTCAGAGATGATGCTACTCCTCCAATGCGAACAGACACAGTTGTAGTGCCAACTGAAATGATGTCGGTTATTCCTTCAACCGATGCTACGTTTACAACTTCTGCACAGTCCGACTACTCAATAATGTCTGATGAAACACAGCCAGCTGTTGAAGAAGATGAAGAAGAAAAGACTAATGAAGAACGAATAGAAGTAGGTTATTGTAAATTAAGATTTCGAAAATTCGTATATGCATTTATTACTTATTATTTCTAGATAATTCTTTGTTGAAATACTAGTAACGGTTTTAACTGCTCAAACAATTAGAATTTATGTAGTATTGAATAGCACACGAATTTTAAAGTTTGCATTTCTCGGGATTTATACTAGTAAAATGCGAAGTCTTATGCAATTATTACTAAAAATCACTGTCTCTTTGAAGATCTGGCATTAATTCATTTTATATTCATTGTCTTTACTTTCCAAACATGAGACATGTTATCTATAGGTGGTACGTTTGACGCTACTGTTTGTTCAACAGAACGTTTTTCTATGAACACATCGAAAAGTAGCATTCAAAAAGATTAATCATATACTCGTTAATGCTGCCGTCCTTTTAATGTAGTATTTAATATAAATACAAAAGCGAGGATTTCATTGTGAATATACATATTATATGAAAATAGTATAATAGTTACACAAGGTGTAGGCGTTATAGGGGTAAAAAAAACTATATTTCCGCCTGACACCCCCTTATAGAGTCAGGTCAGAGATATAGAGTATGTTCCGTATATTCGTTATATAGAAAAGTAAATAATCGTTATTAAAGCAGCTCATGTGCATAAGCAAAAAAAGGGATATCTCCAGGGAGAAAATACGGAAGAATCTACTGAAACTACAACTAATGGTGATGTAGGTGAAGATGAAGAAAGTGAAACAAAAGAGGAGGGTGCAGAAGAAGAAATGTCAGTTGATGCAACGGATGAGCCTACTCCTGGACCAAGTAGCAGGTTTAAAAAAATATCTGGTATAACATAATGTGTTGCATCTCATATCTTTATTCATAGGGATCCTTCACCTGATGATGCAGAACTGCTTGAAATTGAATCGACTTCTACTCAAGCTATAGGGAAAAAAAAGGCTAGGTTTTAACTACTGTTTGGTTATCAAATAATATATACATGCAATATAATAAGTAAGACTACTATTATAAGGCGTTTTGGCATGTTAACGCTGAGACATTAATTTTTCAAAATTCTTCGAATTTCATTATTTCAGTCAGTACTTCTAAAAGAAGAAGAGAAAGAGCCATCACCAAGTGAGATTGCAGATTCAACAGATGGAATATTTACTGAGCCATCAACGCCTGCACCAGAATCTAGACGGGCTAGAAGGCCTGTAATTTTGAAGGTCTGAACCTTTTTTTGTTGAAATTTTCATTTGCGACTGATTTAACAAGGTTTATGTAGAAGATCTCAGGGTTGTTTTATTTACTATTACACTGAAGTGACCTACAGATACCAGTTTATTGCTACTTATATAATATTTCAGAATATACTAGATACATTTTAAAGATCGCTTGATTTAGGCAAGAAAAAAAAAGAGCGTTGATGATTCTGGTGATGATGATGATGATTTTATTCCTGAAATGCGTAGTCGTAAGATAAAACGAACAATTGCTAAAGCAAGTTGTGGAGATGATGGAGATGAGGTAAATTTACGATTGACTACATCCGTATTGAACAATATATACAATTAGAAAGATAGATTAGAAGCAGGAGTTCGGAAATTCTGATCACGATCATTATTTCACTATAGAGACGAAACAGTTCGTCGAAATGGGATATGGGCGAGCCAACTTTAGATGATGACGGAGCTGAAGATTCTATTCTTACAACTGACTCACAGGAAACGCAAGCCACTGGTGATCAGCAAGTTGTGGAAAAAGTGATCTTTCTTTCTTATTTTCGGAAATATTTACTTTTTTGTATTTTGAATACAATCCAATGTTATCTAGATTCTAAACTGTCGCGATAATATTGATAGTGGAGAACAACAGTTCTTGATTAAATGGAAAGGCAAGGCTTACATTCATTGCGAATGGAAGACATTAAAGGTTAGTGAAATTATGACTTATGACATGCGAGGATGGAAGAAACTTGTATTTTTCAAATTCAAAACCTAGTCCGTTTATTTCTAGCTCATTAAATCGATTGATATTTTAGGAGTTAGAAGATATTGATAAAAGAGTCATCAGCAAAGTCAAACGTTTTAGACAGAAGAGGTCACAAATTTTTGGGGACTTGGTGGGATTATACTTATTTTGATGTTGATTTCCCTTTGTACTTATAACGCGGTTACTTCGATTTTTAATTATTTAGTAATAGTTACAGATTATATGATTTACTTATTTTTATTTATAGGAAGATGAGGATTTTAATAATGATTACACCATAGTGGATCGTGTTATTGACGTAGCAACAGGTGAAGATGGTCTAGAGTACGCATTAATAAAATGGAAAAGTCTGGCCTACGATGAGGTCACCTGGGAACTAATCAGTACAGTACCAGCAGATAAGGTGCTTTAAAGTTCTTAAAATTCAAAAATTCAACTTTTTCCACTGATATAAAAAATTATATTATTAGGTCGAGACTTGGCGTAAGCGACAAAGGATAGATAAGGCCAAAATCGTAAGTCTTACGAACTACTAAAAATATTTCTATATATTTATATTATTTCAATTCAGAAAGAAAAATCAAGGCCTAAGGCATCTGAGTGGAATAAGTTGTCAGAAGACATGGTTTGGAAGGACGGTAATACTCTGAGGGAATACCAGTTTGAGGGAGTTGATTGGCTGCTTTATTGCTACTATAATCAGTTAGTTTACTTATTGATGTTAAATTTGAATGTTTAGTTTAAATTAAAGTTTTACTTCATAAATATTTTTAGGCAAAATTGTATCTTAGCGGATGAGATGGGACTTGGTAAAACTGTTCAGACGATAACTTTTTTATCACAAGTTTACGAGTAAGTAATAGTTTTAAGTATTAGCGGATCTATAAATTTACTAATATTTAATCAATAGGCATATGTTAATAATGACTATCCATTTAGCTTTGCTATTAAATATGTTTGCGAATAGTTGGGTTAAGAATCGTGGTTTTACATGTATATACAAGAATAGAATCATCTGAACGCAATATTTAAATGTATTAGTTATAAAACTTTTATTATAGCTATGGCATTCACGGTCCATATCTTATCGTCGTTCCACTCTCAACAATACATAATTGGGTACGCGAATTTGAGACGTGGACTGACATGAACGCTGTGGTATACCATGGTAGTCAACACAGTAGAGATATAATCCAACAGTATGAAATATTCTACGCTAAGCATAACAGTGAAGGCAGTAAGGTAAATTACACTAGTCTACTATTCATTTATTTCTTTTGTCTTTAACACGTTTTTATTCCAGTCTTGGCGTAAGAATCTTGTGAAGTTGGATGCCTTGATAACAACATTCGAAATGGTTGTTACGGATTGTGAATTTCTCAAGAAAATTCCATATAGAGTATGTGTCATAGATGAAGCGCATCGGCTGAAAAACAGGAACTGCAAACTTTTGACTGGAGGTATATTTTTTCATTATACTCCTTTATTTATAATACTATGTTTTTATAGGGGAGATTATTACTACGATTAACTTATCTTATTTAGTATAAATAAATAAGTCATTATGAGATTTAGGTTTACATGCTTTCAAAATGGAGCACCGAGTTCTTCTTACTGGGACCCCCTTACAAAATAATATTGAAGAATTATTTTCATTGTTGAATTTTCTTCATCCGCAGCAATTTAGCAGCTCCGGTTAGTAAGATTTTATTTTTCAATGTTTATTGAACTCAGACTTATTTTCAAATACTGTTTATTCATAAGTAAAATTTTTAGAAAAAAGCTTAGTACATTTATAGTGTATTAAAATAGTTACACTCTATTAACCACTAAATATGTTATTAAAATCCCATATTCTTTTTACAGCTGCTTTCCTTGAACAATTTGGTCAATGTCAGTCAGATGATCAGGTACAAAAGCTGCAGGAGATCCTTAAGCCGATGATGTTGCGTAGATTGAAAGAAGATGTAGAGAAATCACTTCAACCAAAGGAGGAAACTATTATTGAAGTTAGTAAAATATTAGTCTGGTGCAAAAATAATGGCGGATTTTAACCTCGAACTTTAAAGTAGTATATCTCAGCTTAGAATAACGTTTATTATTCAAAGTAAGGACCATTAAAATTTACGCCTTTTTGCCAACAAAAAACAATTATATTTATTCCGATAGCATGGAATTCTAGAACTGATAAATTCTTCGATGACGTTTTTAGCTGCTTGGTTGTTGAATACCTACTCTTGTAGGTAGTTGTCGAGATATTTGAAAAAGTGGTAGTCGGTTGGAGAGAGAGGTCTAATGAGTAAGCTGTGTAAGGTAGAGTTTCGCAGACCAGTTCGTTCAATTTCTGCAGAGTGATTTGCGGGTTATATGGTTGGGCCTTGTCATGGAGAACAATTTGTCGTTTTCGATTGATCAACACTGGGCGTAAACATAGTTCTTTATGCATTTTATCTAGATTTTTTGGTACAAATGTCGAACAACTGCTGATTAGTTAACATTTAGTTCTTCTATAACTTCTCGAGTTGTTTTGTGTGGCTTTGCTTCAATAATAGCACTCAGTTGGTTGTCGTCAGTCGTCAAAAGGTCCTCATATTCAAGGCTGTCGTGTCCTTTACGAAATTTTCGAAATCAATTTTGAGCTGTACGTCGGTTTAATGTTTCTTCGTTAAATGCTTCGTTAATATTACTAATAATTTCAGCTATTTTACGTTCTAATTTGAACTTATGCAATAGATTCGCTGGAATAAGTTTTTCTATTTTAATTATATGGTTTGAAATAAACAAAATGCACAATGAAAACAACCATTCGCATAAATTTTCAGAGCAATTTTTGCGATTTAAGATGGTATATTACATGAGTATGGTTAAATGAAAATTTAAACCAAAATAAGTGTCAAAGTTTGAACAACCAAATCCGGTATTATTTTTGCACTAACCTAGTATTTCATTCTAGCCAACTAAATAGTCATTTTTTTAAAATACATCTCTAGAATGTTGAATATATGCATTTAAGTAAGCTATTAATAATGGTAAAATTGTTGATACTGGAAGGGCTTCATGTTTATCATCCGGTATTAATTTCCTGTTAGAACTATGGTAATCTATTTCAGGTCCAACTATCCGATACCCAGAAAAAATATTATCGTGCAATATTGGAACGAAATTTTTCTCATCTATGCAAAGGTACCCCTTTTTTTTGAAATAATACTTCTATTGACGCTTTTTTTGTCAAAAAGTGGTATTTAGTAAGCTATTGCCTTCATAATTTAATTCACTAATGCAAACTATACTAAATCAAGTTTGTAATTAGAGGTTGACTACGCTTAGCTAAACCAGTTCATATACATTTAATATTGGCTAGTTTAGTAGGACTCGTCTTATTTAATAAATAGTTTTAATTTTAAAGGAACATCTGCCCCATCATTGATGAATGTCATGATGGAACTTAGAAAATGCTGCAATCATCCATTCCTGATTCAGGTAATTTATTTTTGCTACGTATAAATTATTAATTGATTACTTGAATTTTAAATTCTTTTATAGGGTGCTGAGGAAACTATTCTGTCTGAGTTAAAACTGCTGCATCCCGAATGGGACGATGAAACATTAGCTCACAAGGCTCTTGTTCAAGCATCTGGTAAAGTCGTACTTATCGAAAAACTACTTCCTAAACTAAGGAAGGATGGCCACAAAGTAAGATTCATTTCTAGAAGAGTAATTCTTGTATACTATAATCTAAGTAAAATAATGCATCCTAATGTGATATTTTAGGTGTTGATTTTTTCTCAAATGGTAAAAGTACTTGATTTACTGGAAGAATTTCTCATGAACATGAACTATCCATTTGAACGAATAGATGGAAATGTGAGAGGCGATTTAAGACAAGCCTCAATTGATCGATTCAGTAAAAAAGGTTAATTTTTATTATATTTTCTCATTCTTATTTTGTTTAATAGATTTTGCCAAAGTTTATCATTTTATTAAAATATTTGTTATTTTAAATATTGGTCATTGAATTAGATTCTGATCGATTCGTTTTCCTTTTGTGTACCCGTGCTGGAGGGCTTGGCATTAATTTGACTGCAGCTGATACAGTGATAATTTTCGATTCGGACTGGAATCCACAAAACGACCTTCAAGCTCAGGCCAGGTATGTTTCTGAATAATGATAATTTTATAATAAATCTGTCAGTTGGTATTCTTTTCTAAGTTATGCAGACTATGCTAAAAGATACCAAATAAACGAGAAGTAACAATGCTTGTATTATAGTTTCTAACTATAACATTAATGAATTCAACCCAATCCTTTTCAGATATTTTTAGAGTACTTAGTAATCGATGTTAGAACTATTGGAATACCCTAATAATAAGTTTAGTCATAAAATACATATCTACAAATATATTTACAATAAATAATTTACTTATAGATGTCATCGAATCGGACAAACGAAAATGGTCAAAGTATATCGGCTTGTTACGGCGAATACTTATGAAAGAGAAATGTTCGATAAGGTTTATACATTATCTTTGCCAGTTTAGCTTTGATTTCAGTACATGAAATAACATTTATCATTTCAGGCTTCGCTAAAACTAGGGCTAGATAAAGCAGTACTACAGTCAACAACAGCGCTTAAAGAGAGTAGTACTGCTCTCAGCAAAAAAGATGTTGAAGAACTACTCAAAAAGGTAAATGGAACTGTTAAGCTAATGAATCTTCATGCTTTAAGCTTTATCATATTTTTCTTTCCATAAGTATTTGCTGGAAAGTCGGTACACTCCAATTTGATTACCATTCATAAATACATTTGTATATATCTATTTTATGACCGAGCTTCCACAATTTTTGATTAAGTAGAAAATAATTTGATTTGATTTTTAAGGGTGCCTACGGGTCTATCATGGATGAAAACGTTGAGGAGGGCAGTAAATTCAGCGAAGAGGATATTGAAACAATTTTACAGAGAAGGACAACAACAATAACACTAGAAGCTGGGCAAAAAGTGCTTTTTTTATTTTTCTAATTATACCTCATTAGTTTTCGATCTTTATTTTCAATATTTAGGGATCCTTATTCGCCAAAGCAACATTTAATTCAACACATAATCGTGGAGACGATATTGATATCGATGATCCCAATTTTTGGACTAAATGGGCTGAAAAAGCTCAGGTATATTTTTTATTGAGAAATAAAAAAAATACACACTTCTATCTTTATTTCTCAGGTTGACATAGAAAAAGCTACTGCTACACCTGATGGTCGTGAGCTTATAATTCAAGAACCTAGAAAACGTACAAAACGGTGGGTCAATTTTAACCAAAGTTTTTACATTTTAATTAATTTCCCGTTGATTATCATAGAAAATATTCTTGTTCTTTGTTTAATCTCTGTTTAACACAGATTTGAGGAAAACTCTTTGAAAGAAGGTGAAGATTCTGATGGTAGTGATGAACTTGGTAAAGGAAGAAAACGTGGAGGACAAGGTAAAAATATTAGATATTATTTTTATTTATTTCACTATTATATATGTCTAGTTGCGACATCTCAAAACGCTGGTAGAAAACGTCGACGTGGTGATGATGAGGATGGTGATTATGTGAACTATAGACCAGATGAATTAGCTTTTAACAAGAGTGAATATTTTAAGGTATGTAATAACTAATTCTTATATATTAGGTTTAGTGACATAACTCAGTATATTCTCTATAATTGTCTGTTTAATACGTGATTTTCTTATTCTCTTTAGGTTGAAAAAGTGTTAGCATCATGGGGTTGGGGTAGATGGGCTGAGATGAAAAAGTCTGGTGAGCTCGAGGTATGGATTATTTTTCGTACAATATTAGTAAATTGAATAGTGGTTGCACATTATGGTTGATATTTTAAGGTTTTAAGGTACTTATTTTATTGGAAGATGTTTGTTTTAGCAATCTAGAGTTTATCCTTAAAGATTTTTGTACATTATTATTGATTTTCAAGCTAAATGTTCCTTGATCATCATAGTAAGACGTTTTATGTTTATAGCAAATTATATTAAGTCGTAAGGAAAACTAATAATTACACTACAAACTTTACATTCATTTAGGTATCAGAAATGGATATCGCACATATGGCGCGTACCTTGTTGCTGCACTGTGTACGGGAGTATAGGGGAGATGAACGTGTAAAGCAAACTATCTGGCAACTTATTTCTCCTCAGGGTGCTAAAAATGCTAAAGAAAATAAAGGCTCCCAATCAGTATATCATCAGGTTGTAATAACTTATTATATATAGTTAAATTTTGCTCTGAAGTATCTGTTTAGGGATGGGCAGCGTTACCTGAATTCAATCCACCAAGTTTCGCATTAGATGCCTCATTTCAAAGGCATGTACACCGTCATGCCAACAAGCTATTATTAAAAATAGACCAATTAAGGCATCTACAAAAGGTAAGTATAAGAAAATGTATTGAAAATTTTAATGGGTCTATTTTCCCAAAAATTTCATACAGTGGTCGAATAATAGGTGTCTAATATTTTTATTTTCTCTCATAACATTTTAAAATGAAATTTACTTAGTGAAATCAACAATTCAGCTTAGCAATTTTAGAATATTATTGGGAATAAATCTGCTGATATTGAAAACGGTATTGAGTGGGCTACTATAGAAATAGCTACACCAACACTTGCTGAACCATTATGTGATGGCTGGGATACAGACTGCGACAAGTGCTTGCTTATTGGGGTTTTCAAGCATGGTTTGCAATATTGTTATTTTTATATTTAAAATTTCTTGTCGGTCTAAGTTATATCTAGGAATTTATTATATCTTTAATGTATTTATTTATTTAGGTCTCGATAATTACGATCCCATGCGTGTTGATGAAACATTATGTTTTGTTTCTAAATCAATTGAAACATTCCCTGGACCATCTGAGCTATCAACGCGGTTCCGTAGACTAGTTTCAGTTAGCCAGAGAAGTGTAAATGATCCAGTTTATGAAAAACTTAGGTTAGTACTTCAGTAGTGTCTATCCCAATTTTATATCGAAAATTTTGTTTTTCATAGGTTTATATATCCTAGATGAATTCAGCGTAATACCAATAAGTAATATAAGCATTGCCTATATGACAGCTATTTATTGGTAACTGTTATATAATCCAGAAGAATCATATTCAACCAAAAATTACTATTATTACTTGGTTTAGATGGAGTCGTCGCGAGGAACAAGAGTACATGCGTGTACTAAAAGCATTTGGTATGCGTGACAGGACAAATGATGCATCTTCCATTGATTGGGATATTTTTCGGGCCTTCTCACCTCTGCTTGAAAAGAAAAGCGATGAAGAGATGCAGGAGCACCTCTACTGTATTCTTGCCATGTGCACAAAAGTGTGCTAAATTTTATTGAAAATTTTATTGAAAATTTTACACTGTTATGCAAGCAATCACAATTTAAGGCACAAGGGGGTGAGTTATCCGCTCTTGATACGAAACGCGCATTGTCAGTTGATGCGTTATCATCACGAAAAGCTCAGAAACTTATGAATCGCCTTCACTTAACAAGAAAGGTACGTAATAACTGATTTTGCATTCTTAGATATCATTAAATATTTTTGAAGTACTATTTCTAAAAACCAGTTTTATGAATTACTTGGAAATTGGTTTAATATATGGGTATTTTAGGTGCACGCCCTCGCTTGCGCTGGACTAGATAAATTAACTCCAATGCTGAAACTTTGTTCAGCAGAAGCTATGCCCTCGGGATGGACTACTCAACACGATAAGGAATTGATTGCTGTTTGTGATCAGCATGGGATAGATAATATTTCAGCAAATATACTACAAAAACCAGCTTTTCAAAAGGTGTGACTCATTATTTTTCTGGACATTATATTCCTTTATTATTTTTGACGATTCAAATTACAGATTATTAGACCAACCGAGAAAACGCTTTTACGAAGGGTTATTGAAGTGTGTACAACCGTTGAGACAGGAAAGTGGAATGGGACAGCTAGTACGGACAGTGTTGAAGATAGTGATGCTGATGAGAAGATAAGACAACAGCAACAGGCATGATATAAACATTAAGCTTAATTGTACTGATTTTACTAGTTCTGATTTGAATCTACAATACGAATTTTCGACTTTCGTAGGTACGCCGTGGGCGTAAACGTGCAGCAGATACTGATTCACAAAAGATGCGTGCATTAATGCAGCAAACGATGTTATCACAAATGAGTGACTTGCCACTTGCTGCAGCAATGCTTCAATCAGCAATGTTTATGCCACAGTTAATGGGTAATAACGCTGCTGCCGCTCAGCTTCTTACATCACTTTTCGCTATGGCAGGTCAGATCTAATTATATTTTTTGTAAATACAACTCGAAATTTTGTGTTCTTATATAATGAAAGTATATAATTTTATTAGAAATTTAACTTAAAGGAGCATCTGGAAGTGGAACAAATGCAAGAAATTCAAGTACAGGTGGATCAGGTTCGGCAGCATCGGGCCAAGGAGCGACTTCAACAACAATACTTCCTAGCAGTGCTTGTGCATCTAACTCTGAGTCGGATATTCTTAATTTAACTAAGAAGGTCTTGTTTTCTTTAGAAATATTCTTAAAGTTTACTTGAATTGGAAAATAAAGAGGCAGTAATCCTTTATATTATTATAAAGATGTATTGATGGACCTATAGATATCAAAGTGAATTAGTATTTCAAACAGCATTATTTGAAGCACTGAATGTTATTTAGAGCATATAAGTAATATTAAGTTCTAGCTATTAAAAACTATTTTAAAAATACTATTTCTCGTAAAAATTATTTGAGGCAATGATATTGAAGGTAGAAGTTACGACGTCACAGTCTCCTGTAGCATCATCTTCTACGCAGCAATCACAGTTGGCGCAATCGGGTACTCTAAGCCAATTAGGCCTTAATGAGCTATTAATTCTAGCCAGTCTACCACCGGGTATGTTAGTAAAACTTGTACTGTTATTTCTGTTCGTTTATTTTCATTATACTTAACTTTTTTTTTAGATACACGAATACCTGTCCAGAATTCTCTTACAAAAGAGCGATTGTTTGGAGAAACAGCACCCAAATTGAAAAATCTTAGCGCATGGCTTTGCAATCACCCTACATATACTCTGGATCTAGCTAGTCTTGGTACTTTTGTCTCCATTATCTTTCATTGTAGATATAGCCATGAATAATGCCAGTTATAGGTAAAGAGTCTTCAATGCCTTCGGTTTCTGCTGCTTCCACTATTGACTCAACACCATCAAGTGCGAAACCTTCTGCACCACCCACACCTAAGCCATCAACTCCGAAGCCGATTAGTGCTGCGCCTACGCCTGCTCCAGCAACGCCGGCTACACCCAAGCCAACACCTAGCCCAAAGTTAGTTTTCTTCAAATTCAAATATGACGATAAGAGTTTTCTAAAATCTACGTCTATTATTTGCAACGTATACATGTATATATAGCATGCAAATGGTGAAATAATATGCGGTGGAATTCCTCTATTGGACCCATATGTGAAAATGTGACTCAACAACTTCTTCAATTGTTATCGTCAAAGTGTTTCGGTATTATTCTAACGGCATCTGGTGTAATGAAGATTACACTATTCTATCAAGGTTGTGGTTAAAAAGTATCTTAATAGGTGTTAAATAAAATATTCCGAGATTCGTTGAATCATGACATCGACCGTCTTCTTAAAGATTGCCTCACTGCTCCTAGAGTATCTAAGAGCGCGAACTTCGATCCTTAAAAAAAAAGGAACTGGATGTTATGGACAGTCGGTTGATGAGTTAGCTCGAGTAGCAAATCTAGCACAAGGACTCGATTATAACGGTTAGTAAGATGAGCGGTTCTGTTCTGGATTTAAGCGATGATTGTGAGGTTTTATTTAACTGGATTTCTTTGTAGTTTGTTTTAGTTTAAGAATATTCATCAACTGTTAGTGTCAAAACGAAATGGTTCAGTATACTATTTCTTTTTCTTCATCTTATACAGCTGTTTTAAGCTTAACATTAAAGGTAATTTGAATATATATAACCAATATGGTTTTGCAAAACGATAAAACTAGGGAACTACTGCTATATTTACGAGATATCATGTTTCTTACGAAAACCTATGAAGATAAGATGGCATTACATTTCATACATATGAATATGGAAATATTGCCAGATCTGGAAAAAATGTTAGTTCAGGAAGGTAATTTATCTTCCAATAAACCCGCTACTGTAGAATACGAATCCAACTAATACCAATAGATAGGACCAAATTGCAGTAACAAGAACCTTTTAAAGACTCTCATATAGCTAACAAATATATGATGCCGGGTTAGAATGAAAATAAATTTATTTATGGTAGTATTATATCACTATGAATAGAGGAAGATAAATTTTGTCACAAAACATCAGTTTTGAAGAAGACAATAAATACGTTTAAATGAAACAGCGTTTACATTTCCTAACATTTTTTAACATTTAAATTACTGTTCTTCGTAAATATATGTATGTGGATTGTGTATTTTTTTTTCATAGGCTTGAACCTGGTGAAATTCCTAAAAAGGCAGTTAACGCTACAACTACTGCAAGCACTTCCGCAGATGGGCCAGTATCAGTTTTTAGTAGGTAAGAGTTAAAAGCTTCGCTCATGACTAGGTTGACTGTGGTATTTTTAGATCAACGGGTTCCCTATTACCTGTCTCAAAATGGCCAATGTTGAGTAAATTGGGTCAGTGGTTAGATTCTCATCCAGATGCAAATGTGCATAGTAGTAGTGTCACCATAGCACAAGTGAGTTATATTTCTGGTATATTTTTTTCAAGTTAATAATATGCGTTATTTCGTATGGTTGTAAAGATGATTTGATGGTTTATGTAGTATGACAGATTTAGCTGTCCATAAATTTGATGCTATATATTCTTGAAAACATTATTTACATAAATAGGTGGTTATTAATTATTAAAACCTATGTATTTTCGCTTCTCACTTATCAATAAGCAATCAGTTATCATCGAGTGTTGTTTTACGAAGTAGTATCATATTTTAAACGATTTTCAGTGCGTTTATTGAATGTTTTTAACGTTAGTTGTATATTTTTAGATGGTTGTCGGTCTTACACATCCTGATCGCTTGGGTGGGGATGCTATAGCAAGTATTAATTCTAGCAGAGCGGCATCATCTATTACCACTGATAAAACAAATGCTGCAAGCACTTCTTCAATTGCTGGTCTGAATTATTATAATTATTAATATCATGTTTATTCGTTTTCAATCTTTAATTTAGCAAATTCATCGTCCTCAGCAGCGCTTGCGGAGGCCGCTACAAAACAACAGCTTGAAGCTCTTCAGATGCAAATGATAATGCAACAGACACTCCTTCAGCAATCATTATTAGGATTTAATCCTTATTCCCTAGCGAGTACGTCTAATAATACAACTAGCACCAAGGTAAGGGATATTTTTGTAGCTTATGTCGTTACTTCCTGTTATATTTTCAATATATATCGCTACCATCGTTTAATGCTTATTTTCAGCCGGAGGACCTTTTGAATCCACTTTTAATGGCTTCTCTGATGACTAATCCACTTGCTATGCAGACATTGCTCATGGATCCAACAACATTAGCAGCTATGTCGTTAGCTGGTGCCAGTACGACTAGTTCAAGCACTGGCACATCGTGTAAAAAATCTAAGGCTCCTCCCAATTCCCAGTCTTGAGTAGTTA
This sequence comes from Heterorhabditis bacteriophora, assembly GCA_964036235.1. Classification (NCBI taxonomy): domain Eukaryota; kingdom Metazoa; phylum Nematoda; class Chromadorea; order Rhabditida; family Heterorhabditidae; genus Heterorhabditis; species Heterorhabditis bacteriophora. Next base: position 10,058,242 of record OZ038427.1, on the reverse strand, counting down.
TTATTCGGGTGACCAGTTGACAATGATTCCGGTTCCTCTCTAGGCACACTTTTCTTCTGTGCGTCTGCTGACGCAGTGATCTCTATCATCAATCTGCGACTTATAGCACGATACTCTGCTTTATTGCGATTTCTCGGTATACGGTGATTATGATGGTTTGTAGCATGTTATTTCTTCTGATGAGTGTCGTGCGATTGTAGGGTTTAAAAATGTTTGATCTGCAGCAATTATTTATTAGTATTTGTCGTTTTGTTGGTCCCTCTCCTCATTCTCAACTCTTGGAAAAGTCGATTGCGGTTGCTCTACGATCTTTATCGTACCTGGTGAATTTAAATGTATCATTATTGATTTATTCAGGACTAGTTACTTGGTTTTACAATCATTTCCACTCTGTTGAATTTTAGATTAACGTTTGCATTATGATGTAGTTTTATGTGAATGAGGCTTAGTATTTATATTTCTTACTGTATAGAATCTCGTTTCATATGTGGCTTCAGTACGGCAGTGTTATGGATCTACGATAAATGGTATATAGGTGTTTTTCATATTTAAAAAGGTGATAATGAACCGTGTAATGAGGAAGGTAGTGGGTTAGTTCTGTTACTTCGCGTTTTATTCTCGTGACAATATTGTCAACGCGAACTTATTAGTGCCTCTTACTTCATGCGCTAAGACTATTAATGCTTGCTTTTTCATAAATAGTGAATTGTGTCATGAAGGTCAGCTTTTTGGTGACAGATGCCTAATTATGTGAACTGTGAAAGGCTCGACGCAAAAAAGTCAATCGGCGCGTAATATTCTGAGGAGACGGGTCAAGTTCAAAATGAATTGGTGTATGGCGCCGCAGAGGTACACATACAGAATTATGTACTCGAGAAGGTTAGCGAAAGATTGACGATCAGAGCTAACCTTGTAGGGGTAAACTAAAAAAGCACAGGACTATAAGGAAAATATGCAATAGTAGATACAAAAATCTAGGATGAAATTCTTGCCTAGAATAATTCCTATTTATTAAGTTAGAGAATTGCCAAGAAGTTAGCCATGGTCAGCTATAGTGTGAATGGCTTTGATGGGAGTATTCTTATTCATTTAGAAAAATAACCGAACAAAGAATTAAGGAGTTAAAGGTATATCCGATGTATTGTATTTACTACAGAGAGTTCGAAATTAAAGCAGTAAAATATATAAATATATCTCTTAGGAAAATTGGACGGCTATATCATTCTAATTAAAATTATTAGGAACTATTTCGTAGCATAATATTACATTGTACTGTCGATTTTATAAACATACATTGACTTACCTAATTAGTTGAAATGTTAAATCCGTCGTACTCCCAGCGTTCTTAGTGTACTGGTGCGTTGTTTCCACTTTAATATATTAAAAGGCTAACTGTTGTAACAAAACGCAAAGAAATGTGATAGTGATAGCACGTTAAGCAGCCAAAATGAGTACTTATTGTTATGATAGTGATGATATCACTGACCATTTACCAAGTATTTTGCTGACCTACGTGTCCAACAATTTCCTCTGTGGGCGCACCTGGCCAAGGTCACGGGGTACTCTGGATTGAGGTTGTGTTTATTTAACAAATTTTGGGAGCATCGCCAAAATGGGGCGGATACACACACCTTTCCTCTGAGGAATGGTGGATTGAAGTATTGAGATAATACTAGATTTTTTTTTACGTATTAGGAAAATACCATGAATGTATGTTTAGTTTTTAGATTTTTATTTAAGTTGTATTTATGAACATGTGAGACTTTATAGAATATATTGTTAGGTAAGTAAATCTGTTAATATTGGTACTTAGAATGAGGTATATTTTGGTACATTCACTGATCAATCAGTAAGTTTGTAATTGTATTTTGCATTTAGAGCATAGTAAGGACAATTCTTTATCTAATGACCGTTCGTATAAATTAGCCTTTTAGTTGAGGTATTGGCCCCGCCCCTTAAAAACTCGCGGAGTCTCAGTCTTTCGGTCAACAGCCGTCATGCTATACTTGAAGGCGTTCTTACTTCCATTGGTATCTGCATACTTAGATAACTCAATAGTAGGTAAGTATAATTTACACCAATTGTAGCTTAGTCAAAAGCGCTTTTATTCCTGTTACTTATGTTTAGTCATACCTATTTTGTCTCCACACGTATTCTTTTGTTAATTTCTTTTCTTTACTATTCGTTTATATTATATTACGTAGATAAGTAACACGACATGAAATTATTGGTGTGATATATTAGGCAAACTATTAACCTTAAAAATATTAGTTATGAATTGAAATCTTAGAGATTCTAATGGCATTACAAAATAGTGCATCGATATATATGAAAGACGCCAATTGAATATAAAAGTAACACCAATAGGAAATCATAAAGTTTATCCTTATTCAAATCATGCTGTTTTCCTAACGATTCTAGAATTTGAAGGAGTCAATGTCAAGGATTTTCAACAATAGGCCGCGCAGTGTTTTGTATGCATGTAATGATCATCCTCTCTTATAAATATTTCTAAGAACTAATTTATTTAATAACATTTACTAAATAAAAACATTAAACGGATTCTTATCCCTAATCATACATTTTTTTTTGTACACTTCATTTTATTATACACTTAGGTTTGTTAAGAAAATTGTGAAATAAAATTCAGTTTTCAAGTGTTTATGACTTTAGGTACACCACATGTGATTTGTGCAGAGAACGATTTAGCACTGGATATTGTAACTTCGAAACCTTTCCAGGGAAATATATTCGTAAAGGTTTGTCACTATATAATTCACAGGCCATATATGTCATTAAATCTATTTTATCTTAATAGTTGCATTAGTATTGTATTCGATATGATTACTTAGCGGAATATAAAGTTTTGGATCATTTTTTAATCGATGATTTAGGGCAGAGCAAAGGATAAATCATGTCGGCAGTCATATGCTAACAATGGTACTAATTCTTATTCACTTCCACTAGGAAAGTGTGGTATGCAAAGATTGCGATCGGTTAGATGTTTTACCATTCCATATACTTTTTCCTGTCTTTTAAATATATTATTAGCTCCCTTATAAGTTATTATGCATATTCTCCAAATAAATTGTATATTAAATTTGGATTTTCTTATCTTTGCGTTTATATACAGTAGAATGAAAAGTGATAAATCGCGGTAGCAGTCGACTCACCGCCCGCCCACAATTTGAAATCAACGTCAAAACCAATCTCGAGCATTCAATTTCATCCTCACTTTATCGCTATCCTCTAGCAGCAATGGAGAAATGTTGATAGCATCATTTCCAATGAAAGCTAAAAAATCATTTTGAAGGCCAAGTTTTTCCGTAAAAAGACGTTTTCCAATTGATACGCATCAGATTGAAAACGCTGATTTCAAATCTGTTTCTATATCTGCAAAATTCCAACTGAACGAATTTATGGGCAAGTGCTCATTTTTTTTGCTATCTTCTGCACTCTGTGGTGACGCGACAATCCTGTTTGTATACTTAGTGCTAAATTAAGTGATTTTTAATAGTTACGATAAATTTTAATTCGAGTCGTTCATCAGGCTAATCCCCGAGGTATAAACTTCATGGTAACTGTAATAGTCTCCTTCCATCCTGCTGGGTTTATTACCAAGAACGATAGGGCATTCCATGTGAAATGCTTCTATATGGAACCAGATGAGATTGTTACTCAGCGAATACAAGTCAGGTAATTAAAACTCTGATAGCACAGAAGAAGAATAGTGATTCAAAAGAGTTAATTACTATTGGCGATGAGATGAATCAATCTCTTGAATATTTATGATAAATTTTTGCTTATGAATTTTTCCAAGATATTAAGAAAATTCACTAGGTAAATATTAAACATAGAATATAAAATAAGGACACGAAATTTTGGTTGACCTCATATTCATATTTTGTTTTTGTTATTGAGAATTAAAAACTGTTATGAAGATATTGCTAACGTACTGTCATCCTAGCCTATAATAATTGTGAAATTTGAGCGAACAATTATTCAGTTTAAATACTGTGCTAATTTAGTTAAGTACAAAAGAGGATAATAGTTAATTTCACCAGTAAATTTAAGTCTATGTCGAAGTCATACGTTGAACTGAAACATCTGTGGTTTAAATAAGGGAAGAAAATAGCCCATAATTTTTCAAAAGAAATGTTCAATTTAAGGACGAATGGGTTTCATAAAATAATGGTATAAAAAGTCCTAGATTATTCAAATATAATAAATAACCACTGTTAGAAGTAATGAAGCATATATTTTCACAACTATTGAAGGGCAATTAAGAATTTATTGAATGCTTATAGATTTATTACACTGATTTTTAGTAACATCCCTACTACCGAATTAGCTGATACTATGGCTATGCCAAAATGTGACTACTCGGTGAGAAGAGATGGCTTAAATGGTCCCACGCTAACTTTTGCGAATGTAGGAGAAACGGTAAGTTAGCTGGTTCTCAGTATGATTGGGAAATTAGTGTGTTATCAGATAGAATTATGATTGAAAGTTTTAAAAACAGTAATTGTATAGGAAACATTGCTTATGGCTAAGGATTTTTTAAGTTGTTATAAATTATTTTTATAATTCAATATAAAAAGGTGTATCATGTGTGGGAGTGCAGCCCTGCCGACATGGGTATGCTGATTAAGAAATGCTTTGTCACAGACGGAGATGGCGAGGATCACGCTGTTGTGGATTTTGATGGGTTTGTATAATACCGTACTAGTATTTTCTTTCACCTTTTAAATTTAAAGGACCTAAATATTTTAATTAGTTCCACTTCTCTTTATTTGACTTCTATTCCTACATTGTTTCTCTTTCCCGCATTTATCTCAGTAGTGTTCTCACTAATTTCCTCAAGGTCCTGTCGCACAATATAATACGGTAATGATTCACTGAACACACGCAGTATGTGACCAAAATCACTAAATCTTAAAGGGTCATGTCTTTTGTAAATAAAGATCCAGTCACAACTAGTAATCTTATATTTGGAATGCCGTTATATTCACATGAGAAAACAGTTTACTAGGTCAACAATTATCCAAAAATGAAATATTCCTCGAGTAAATTTGGAAAATTATAAGCGATAGAGGTCCAAATATTTGAATAGAAAATTATGATAATATTCTATAATTACACCAGGTTCTTAAATTATCATAATTCAATTTTAATTAGTATTTTAAAAAAATCATTTTGCTGTTTCAAATCTCCTATCAATTTTTATTTTAGATGCTCCACCGATAATTTCTTATTAAGCGAGTTAATTTACGATCAAAATTTAATGCGAGCCCACGCTACTAGCCAGGTACTTTTTATTTATTTTCGCTTATTTTTCTCATAATCGGTGTACTTTTATTTTCTTAATATTTTTTCTTTTCTTCTAGCTATTTCCTATTATAGGTATTCAAGTATGCTGACTCTAATCAACTGTATTTCACTTGTCAAATCCGACTTTGTCAAAAACAAATGGGGATGTGCCAGGATATTACGGTAACACTTTATTCTTGAGTTCTGTAACGATCCTTTTTAAAAAACTAATTACCCAAAGAATGTATTATCTCCGATTGAAATGTTAACAGCAATACAGATTAGAAAGTATAATACGATGTGTAAACGTATAGTATCATAAATAGTATAATAAATAGTAGATAGATAAACGTTAATGAGAAGAAAAATATTCCACATATTTCATAAAAAGCCCAATTTAAAATGCATGCTTTACAAGTATTTTTGAAGAATCAATGAATATAAATTAGGTATTGTAATGATTGAATCTTCAGGACAATTTTAGTGTTTTGATTAAAATTTGGTGAAAAATACCAATATTCGATTTTCGTTTTCTCATTGATCAAAAGAAAAAAAGTGTTTGTTAAGAACTTTACTAGTTATCTCATGGAATGTAAAGCTATTTTTACGCAGCTTAAGATCGTTAAAATCATATATGATACACTGAATACTTTACATTAAACTGTTTTCTTATGAATCATAGATCATCTTCTTTATGCTCATTCATTCTCTCATTAGCATTGAGGCGCGCTCTCTTTAGCCGCGTGAAATCGGGCGGACAACACTATGGCGACCTTGTCCCGCTACGACCGTATAATACTTGTGTTATAAACATCTATCAAAGGGGAACTAAGGAAATGTAGAGATTTAAGGAACCGAGATTTGTACGAAACGTAAAATAATGGCTAATGTTATATATATCAACATAAACTAAAGCTAGCTATTTAGCTTAGTTAACAACCGAGATCTTCACGATTATGGTAATTGAAATTGTCGTCTAGGTTTCTGTAAAGTTGTTCCACATTACCTTTAATATATCGTAGCGTTCATCAGATCTCTTGGTATTGCTATAATCTTAACATTAAAGTTGTTATGGCTTATTCCTACAAAATAATCTTTCAGTAATTTTATATGGTGTTTATATTAAATATGAGTTTGCTACATAACTATTTCTACTAAAGCTAAGCTGTTTAAGATATAATTTACAAATAGGGCTGAAGTACCCATAATGTTACTAGCAAATGAAATTTTAATTAAAACTAGCTTTTATTTACCTGCTTGTCTCTTTACCATATATCGATTAACTACTCGCAAGCTAATAGTTTTTAAATCTTAAATGGTTTAATTCCACTAGAAATATTACTATTCAATATATATAGTGCGCCATAAGTTTTAATACAGATGTTAAATTGTATAATTTAATAATCAAGACAGCCTTCGAAACGAAAATTTATGCAGATATAGATAAGATAGCAAACAATAATTTGGTTCATTTGATGCTCAAATTTTTCTCCTTTTACAGTCACACAAGCTTGTAGACGCTCCTTTAAGTCTCCCACGGTGGACGTCAGCTTCTTTTGGCTAATTTCATCTCAAGATTTAACTAAGACGATACCTTAAAAGAGTCCAAATTGTTGTAGCATGTTCTACTCAGCTTATTTCCCAAGATTGACCATTTCTCGAAGTCAGTCGGATTCAGATCAGGTGAATTTGATGTCCAAATGTCTTTGTCCAACAAGTTTGGAAGCTGCTGCCAGCACAGCTCAACAGTTGTTTTGGCTTCGTGAGCGAGTGACCAGTCTTGTTGAAATGTCCAGTTCTCTGATCGGAAGTGTTTTGAGACCCACGGAACCACTATCTTCAATAAATTTTTTCTTTTGGTAGTTTTTAGCGTTAATTTTGACATTTTCTTCGACGAATATCAACGGAGTGTTACTTGAAGCCGTTATTACAGCTCAAATCATAATAGATTATGGAAAATTACTTCTGGTATCTACAGATACTTTATCAGACCTCTGGTGGCCACGATGAAGAATTTGCCCATTGTTCTGACTATTGCACGCTGGGTCGACAGTGAACATCTTCTCATCTATGAAAAGCGCGTTCGAGGCGCGGTCCTGTCTAGCGATGTTTAAGAGTTCTTCCTTTTTCATAACGATTGACTTTCATTTTTTCCGTTAGCATGTGGGCTCGACGGATCTTATATAGGTAGAACCTTAGTTTATGTTTGACGATTGTTCTTATTAGTGTCGGACTAATATTGAGGTCAGAAGTCATCTTATTCATTGGTCTCTTGCTACCTCGAAGAATCCTCTTGACATTTTTTCGAACGCGAGAAGTGTTCACGGACCTGGGTCTTCCACTCCTAAAACGATCTTTTGCTAAGCCAAGCTCCTGATATCGTTTCACAGTCTGATGAAGAGCCATTTTCGTGGCACGGCTTCTTAGCGATGACAACATTCTTCTCTCCTTGCTCGTGCAAGTGGATTTTAGTAGTGCGTAGAGCTTTGAACATTAAATAATAGTTCAGAGGCGAAATAATTGAATGGAATTCTAAACATGGTCCAAGGAGGCTCTAAGTAACACATTTGCATTAGCATCGCAAATTGCTACGTCATATATGCTAAATTAACTGCAATTGAAATTTGTAGGAAAACTTTAGCGCACCCTGTATATATATCAACTATTTTTTCATGATTAAACTAGGTATTACATAAGTAAACTGCAAACAAAAAAGTGAAAGCCAACCTTGATGTCATTAGAAAATGTAATTAATCACTTCACCCATCCTATATATCTCATTTCATCAGAAAGTAGTTAGCTGTTCGTCTAAATGCTTTATATTTTAAAACAAAAGGCAAAGTAAAAAAATCCATTCATTTACACCATAATTTCCGTATTAACTAGGGTAGTTTCACGCGATTCGTTTTATATGTCAGTTATTCTTAATTAACACTTTTGTTTTAAAATTTTTATTGAACGAATTTATTTTGTACTATACGGTTTTTGTACTGGTATGCACTGTATTTACAGGCTTATTCATAGATTTTTGCAATTTGTGTTAACAACTTTTTAGTTTCTACTTGATAATTATTCATACCATCTAGTTTAATTTATTACGTATTTTAACATGATTTTCTACTGATTTATCAGGATTTCTACCACCATAATCTTAGTTTTAAAAATATTCTGTGATTCAACAGATTAGTCAATTAATCTTCTGCCTATTAATTAGCCACATAATAACTATTTTGACATTAGGATATACATTAGCAGTTAACTCATGTGGCAGTTACTAGTTTCGTAGAATTTTAAGAATGTAATATAGAGCATATAGATATAAATAAAAGTTTGGGACATTAAAATATATTAGGCCGAGCTACGGCTTATTGCCGTTTAATTCATGGACGACATTTCTGTATTGTCATTATTTTTATCTTTAAAATTTCATATTAACATTACACTATTATTGTTTTGTCATTTACAGAACGGTTCGCGAGAAAACCTCACAAATTTGTAAACTTGCCATCGCAGACGTTACTAATGTTAAAGCTACAACACAATAGCTGAACAGTTTAATGTCTGCTAATTTACTATTAGCCTAATAATTGCACATGTTTAGAACTTCTAAACAGTGGATCATAAAACAAAGTGAAAGAGGTAAATTAATTACAGACTGAGGATGAAGTGCTTGTATGTCTGTACAGTTGAATACTTTTAAAGCCATCAATATCCAGAAGATACAAGCCATCTTTGACATACGTGTTTCCATCATAAAATGTCGTTTGGTAAATTCTGGACAAAGTAGACATTATCATACAAAGAATTCTCATTCTTAAGAGAAACTGAAATGCTCAATTGAAATTTATAGTGGAATTCCAAAACTAATTGGCAGCCGAATGGTCGAATATCCGGTGAAGTTAGATCCAATCCATCTCAAAAAGAGTGTCATGAATAAAGAAGTTTATAGAAACTTCGAAAAATTCTGTTATAGTACAGAAAATATGACATGCATAGTGAAGGATGACTCAAAACATTTCAAGTCTAATAAAGGATTCAATAAAGAAGAGGAAAACGCTACTTTAAAATAGGAAGGAGTCCGGATTCTAGCATAATTGAACAACTACAGGAGAATTAGAGAAGTACCAAGCACCACTAATAAGTTAAAGAAATTTGCCAAATTTCAGATATAGGAAACCATTTCTCCTGGTGAAATTCTCTGACTCCTGTTATTTGGCTATAAAGATTTGCAACGGAATATTAAATTAACAACTATGAATGGACACATGATTCTTTAATACATTTTAGTATCTGTTTTATTCATCTCCTACCGCGATTGTTCATTAATTTTCGAATAGTCCTAAATCATCTTAAAGAATTGAAAAAATACGGCCAACTAGAGTCAATATTTGAATATATGCAGTATTTTAGTAGATGTTATTTTTGCAAATTTAGAGTACTTCCGCTTTTCTTTAGTGTTCAAATCACTTTAGTAACTCTAAAATAATTAATAACTTTAGTAAATTTATTAAGTGCATTTCAGTTCTTTTTAAGAGCATATAAAGTCACAAATTTAAGGGCTGATTTTATAGCTATAAAAGCTAGATGCTTTTTGAGACACTTTTAGAAGGTTCTCAGCGCATTTTTCATATATTATATTATATCTTTATTTCATATATATACGATTAATATCAATATAACGAAAAATAATTTAGACGTTTGTTTGCAGCCACCCAAATGCGGTTCTGATCACTCTAACCGAACTCGTCGCTCCATTATCGAGTCTTCCGACCAATTTGAGGTGGACGTCGCAACGAAAGAATTGCTCATTCTTGATGCAGAACAACGTGGCCAGTTGGGCACTGTTCCACTCTGTTTACCTCGTCTCGTTTTACCTCTCCTTCCTCTCATCATCGTTACGATTATTTCTGTCTCTGTTTCTGTTACTCTACTTGTGAGTAGAAAAAGGGATGAAAAAAAAACCTACTTGCCGTAACTATTGTCTTTCGTAAAACGCCTTCAGTGGACCTCATATTGTTAATGATACTCTGTTTCTGACCTGCCTTAATTTAGTGTACGAGTTCTCTTGAGTAACCACTTTAAAGGTGATGTTTCTTTTATATTTATAAAATTGTTAAATAAGTTATGTCGAAATCATATTATAATTGGGATGAAGAAATCGCATTAGTTTTATACACTTGGCTTGCGAACACTACATGACACATCTATGTATTGGAAAATTTATATTTTAAAGCAATGAGGAGAAAGAATGACCGTCTGGTTTTATTTTTCAAAAATAATCAAGTGGATAAGCGCTCACTTATCTCCCGTTATTTGAAATTATATTAAATATTATGAGCTCCCTCCTAATTTTTACAATATCTGAAATATCCTGACCTCGTTCAGTTTGTTTTCTTAAGAACATTTTAGATTTATTTTAATTTTAATGGATATATATATATATACACCATATGTTATCTAATGACGGTTTAGATTGAACCAGTATATTTCTGGTTCTCTTATGCATACTTTTATAGTTAGCCATGAAGGATTGTTAGCAAAACAGTATAATTGGGGAGGCGGATCCATGCTATATTATAGGCACCAATAATGTAAATTATAAAATAAATCAACTGAGTAACCAATAATTGCATCACGCCAGAAATTTCTCATACTTATTCTTTAAAATTCGAAATATCCTCACTATGGCGCGTCGTTTTGAACAATAATAACTTATTGTACATGTGATTAAATTTAACTGTAGCTTTATGTTTAATTTCGATATTTACCGATTAGAATTAAAATAATCGATTTTGCTAAAGCTATTGTTTTTTTATTATATAATCCGTCATAATAACTAGTAAAATTAATAGTCTTAGATATTTATGGATCGAAATATGTATATATCAGTAAGGGATAAGTTGTGGTTTATTTCGATCAATATCTATATTGTCGCCGTAGCAACCCGTTTCGCCCCTTCGCTCGACAACCGATCGATAATATGGGTGGTGCCGGGCTCAATCCCGCGACGGCGGCGGTAACGGTTGTTTGGACCCTGGCGAATTGCCGGGCGTCATTGATATCATTTTGGCGCCTAACTTTATAGGGGATTGGCCTAATCCTATAAAAGTTAGTTAATCAGTCAGTAAGACTGGCCCAAATGGCATTAAAAGTCCACTATTTTATATTTTCATGGATACATTGTAGAGTTCATATTAAATACAGTTTGTGTGTATAAATAGTCTTTACCTACTGCATCTATATTTTTTTTATTTGCGGACTCGCTAAATAGTAAGAATCAATGAGTTGTCAAGGGAAAGACTTTAATTTTCAGCTTTCTCTACTTCACATAGCTACTCTTATGCTGCTACTATGAATGTTCCAAGTATATGTGATTAAATCCGGTAAATCGTGGTCGTTTTAGCAATAGTATGGATAGGAACAAGTAATGTATAGTCCTGCATTTGGGATAGGATTGAATTTTTGGAGTTGAGAACAACGTTCAGTTCTGTAAGTTCGGATAAAATCAAATCACAGTTCAGTCAGCATGGCTACAGAAGTAATCTTGCTTGATTCGGACGATGAGGATATATCATTTGAAACAGATGGGAGCAGTGATCCAGCAACAGCATCGATCAATATTCTTAACTCGAAGCCTCTCGACTTGAATGCTTTAGGTAAGCCAAACGGGATATATAATAATAGAAAGATCAGTGGTTTTATATTTTCATAAAACAAATAATAATATAAAGTTGATCCTGCTTTCTATTACGCAAAAATATTTCCTATTAATACTGGGTGAAGGTTTACTAGAACCAACACGTTGAACACTTATCTGGGCACTAATTATTCTTTTAAGGGCTTAATGCAAGCCTAGTTAACAAAGTGAAAATTCATTTAGCATATTTGCTGTGTGGTTCAGGCATCGTTAATACCAGTGTACGTCCAGCACAATCCAGTGTTCGATACATGTCTGTGCCACAACCACCACCACCAATTCGACCGATACCGTCCTCTGTCAATGCTGCTAACCGAATAAAGACGAAGACAGCTATCTCATATACAAAAACCGTAAGATAATTTATTATATAGCATGTAAAAATAAAATAACTGTAGTTAAGCATTATTTATGGCTATTTAATAAAACTCTACAGACTGTAGGTTCGAATTAGATATTGTTAGTGGATTGACGTATTATTGTATAATACATTGTTAATATAAATTTTTGTAATTTATTTTCCAACTTTTCTCCTTTTTATAGTATTATATATATATATATATCTTTTAAAATTATTAAATAGGTGATGCCATTGTCAAGCCCATCTACTACGGAAACTGTTAGAACGCCGGTCAGTAGTTATGCACAAACTAATGGCCATCGACAAACCTGTATGACACCCGTAACCAGGTCGGAAACGGCTAGTAGTGGAATCAGCGCACTTTCACTTATGGGATCAACAAGATCGGTACGAAGTTCTACAAATGGTTACCATCATAGGTGCGTTTAATAAGATTCTTTTTTTTATTCCATTTTTATGAGTTGACACATTTTTAAAGTAAGAAAAGCAATGTAAATAAAGCTTCATGTTTTCAAAATTTTAGGGATTCGATATCACCTTCTACGATCGATTCTAGGCAAGGCTCACCTGGAATAGTATGTTTCTTTTTTATTCTAGCATAGTTGTATTTCTTTATAGCTATTACTGAAATATAATTTTTCTGAAGTATTTTATATCGAATCATTTGCAGGCACCTACTGAACCTCGACGTATAGTACCAGAATCTAGGCTTTCCAACTATACATTTGAAGCAACCGGTGAAAAAATGGGCGAATCTGAGAGGCAGCTCTATCCGAACGCAAAATTTCGAGTAGGTTTCACTTCGGGAGAACTTAACTATCTCTTTATTAATACTAATAGTGTTTAGAGCATATTAGTTTTCTTATTTTATAGTGTCAGTACAGCGGATGTCGTCGCACTATAGCGGGTAATGCATCATTTGTTTCTCATTTATGGGCACATATAGTTGCGTGGAAGGAAACTGTAGATGATACGGATTCCCCTGGAAGCGGATCCAAGAAAACTGATGTTGATCAGCTATCTACATGTCCACAGTGTTTAGCTAGATTTCATACACCATATCTAATGCAGGTTAGATCTAACAACCAAATTTTATTTTAAATAAAGTGTTATCAATCAAGTTTAATTATTTCTGCATAAAATTCGTTTTACCAATAGCATATATAAATTATTTGGGTACACTATACACGTTGTCACTCGCGGCAACCACAAGCTGTAAACAGGACTACATGTGCCATTTGTGAGAAAGACGTAAGTTGAAAGCAGTATTTGTTTTTAAAAATCAGTAAGTTAATAAGTATGATTTTCAGGTTGGTCTTGCACCTAATGCTCTTCGTGCTCATTTAGCGCTCCATGATCCTCAAGACGCGCCATACCACTGTAAGAGATGTCGATATAGGTGTACAGTTAGGCTTCACCTTTACGATCATTTTGTTAGGGAGCACGCTAACACAAGGTACGATAAAATATGGAATAAATAAATATATCATTATCAGCAGTATTATTTTTAGCACCCTTATGTGCCCTTTCTGTACATTCACTCTGGTAGTTCCATCATATAAGAGGAAGCGACCAATTATTCGCGTATCAGAATTTGTTTCCCATGTCATAAGTCATGAAACAGGTAGGAAAATATAAAATGTTTTTATCATTCCTACCTAGCTAAAAATGGATGTTTATGTGACATAGTAACGTAAATCACATTGTTGCGCAAGTCGGAAACGTGAAACTATTTTTGGATATAAGATATGTAACCCAAACTTACGTAATATAGACTATCCATGTAGTGATTTTTTTTCTCATATTTTTTCACTGAGGGGTTTTCTGTAATATCTGTAATAATATTACCATATTATTTCACTAGTTAATGAAATAATATGAAGTGGATTATAGACGCTCGCGTAGCTTGTGATATTTGTGCTCAATCATTCACTAACTCCGCGGATAAGCAGAAACATCGAAAGGAGCACTGTGCCATCAACCCTAAGTGGACCGTCACGCCAAGGGTGTGCGGCACTTCTATCAATAATTTAGTATAAGGAGGAGAGATTGTTTGTTCCTGTATAAAATGTTAATTAAAATTTTGGTTAATCTTAACTAATTTAGGATCCAGAAACCAGGAGTCGAATAAGAAGTCGTTTAGTAGCTGTTGAAGAAAAAACAAAACCGCAGTGTTCTGACTGTGCTCCTGCACCTGGTAGTGGATTACAAGCTAAAAAGTGCCTTAGTTGCGCTACTGCAGCATACAGTGAAAGTGTTATAGGTGAGTAGTACTATCGATAGATAGTATGCATGAATACAGAGTCAACTTATATTTAATTCGATATATGAAGGGAGAAACACCAACTTTAAGGTAGAAGAAGAAAAGGCACCGATATGGCTTTGAGACGTGGTATTGATTCACTACAAAGTGGTTACGGAAAAATAAGGTATAGATGTAAATGTGGGATGAGTACACGAGATGGAAATCGAATGGCTCATCATTATTTCTATTGTCAGCAAGGAGTCCAGGTTAGAATTTAATTAAAACATCATTTTCGATATTTTATATTATAATGCTAGAAATCGTATTACTGTTTCATTGCAGATTATTAATACCTCTGAGCAAACAATTGAACAAACGGACGAAGATATTAAAGAAGATGAATGTGAAGCCGAAATATTTGCTGTATTCCCTAAGAAGGCTTCTACTGAGGGTACTACAGAGGTACGTGTTTTCACAGTGTTTTAATAGGATTCTTAATGATGCAGTGTCCTACCACAGAACGAGAAACACGACAGTCGTAAGCGGAAGATCAATGAACCTGCGTTCGTCATGTTACGTCTTAAATTGGACATAAGCAAGGAAGAGGATATGAATAGTGCAACACTGTTCTTAGCGTTGGTTTTTTAGAAATAGGTTCCATCCTAATAATAGAATCAATGTAGTTATGATCCTTTGAGTTGGATCATATTTCTGGATTTTAGAAAGTCACGAGAAAACAACCCGCTGGAAAGTCTCAAAAAGTATAGAGTGTTAGAAGATATCAAAGATGAGAATGACTGAAGTCCAAGGTTGAACTTTTTCAATGAAGTCTGGAAGCAGTTAAGTCTTCAAGAATTCAATTTCGTTAATTGAAAGGTGTTCACATCTAACGCTTTGATATGCTATCCAGGTCATTTGTATCGTTACATACTATAGTAAAATAGTTCATAGGCATTTCTCCCACCTAAAAGCGTACCAAGATTGCTCTCGAATAATTGGCAGCTTAAATATGCTTAACTATGGCCTTCTTCACATTTGATTATGGGAACTTGAATAATTGTTTTGTGGTAACGAGGTATCCTCGTATGCCTGTTTTGTTTATATTAACTGAATATCATACCTGTTTTGGACTTGCAGAATTATATTCCTGTCTTGGTTAAAGATTAGTCGTCTAACTTAATGTATATGATGTTCTATTGTCATAAACTGTTTGCTCCTCATCATATGTGGAAATTACGATTCTTCATTGTTTCTGATTGAATTTAACGTCCTAACCATCAATTATTTATATGTATATGTACTGATTTACATTTGGTATTTATTATCGTAATCTTCAACCAGTATTAATAATGATATCAGGCAGCAAGGTAAGAAAATACGAAATCATTGATTAAGCTGTAATGGAGATCATCAAAATACGGGACCTCTATGCAAATTAGGTGGGTAAAATACGAATATTATAATACATATAAATCCAATAAAAATGAAGAGATATATAAAGTCTGTGATTGTTATTTGGGATCTTGAAGTCCCCTTATAATATGAATTAAGCACTACTGATACATCTCTGTGACTTTTATACCTCTGCGATCGGTCATCTACTGATAATACATCGTATTCAGGCGTTTGTATGCGTTTATGTGCCCTAAATGTTGCTCGTTGACTATATAAAGGGAGATCATCAGTGCTCGATAGTGAACGGGGATCGTTAAGTTGAAGTCTCGGGATGCAAGATCTTTCGCGGCGTGACAAGTTATGGTACTCATTATTCTCACGTGATTGGCTATACGATATTTCCTGAAACAAATAATCCATTAAAGTATAGACAATTGTTCACTGATATATGTCAAGATATAACCAAAATATATGTTATATTGATGCTATATGTCCTCTATACAGCACAAACCATAAAATACAGACAAATAATGTTCTATACTAAAGGTACAACACTTAAGGAAACATTACTTTTAAAGCATTGTAAACGAATGTTATAACTCCATTTGATGCATTCTGAGGGATAATAAGTTCGTCGACTCGGTGGGTCACCTGAAACGGTATTACTGTCAAAGTATCATATCATGTAATGCATATGTAATTGTAATTTTGCAGTATTCTTAACAAGAGAAGACGTGTGAGCAATACATTAAAA
The DNA here is from genome assembly GCA_964036235.1 of Heterorhabditis bacteriophora. NCBI lineage: Eukaryota > Metazoa > Nematoda > Chromadorea > Rhabditida > Heterorhabditidae > Heterorhabditis > Heterorhabditis bacteriophora. Next base: position 10,041,480 of record OZ038427.1, on the reverse strand, counting down.
TTTAATAGATCGGGATTCAAGAAAGTTCCCCACATCAAGATATAAGTCACCTCTTCTCCAGCCTCCAAATCTTTAATAATTTTCAGCGATTCATTTAAAAAACTGTCCTCTTCATCTGAATGGGAATCCGTATAGTCCGTTCCAATTAGAGCCATAGCGCTCCAGGGTAACGTGGATGTTTTTAAACTTAGTTCTAGGAAAATATATATAGTTCGTTCAGTTAAATACTTTTCATCCTAACTTTAGCGGATCACCACTTACCTATAGTAAACAAATAACCATGTTATTTTATCAACCTAAAAATACCGTCTACCGCTGAAAGAATGCAATAATTATCGAAATAAGAATTTTCACAACACAAATTTGAACTGTAAGAAAAGACTGCGTCTTAAAACTCCGCCTTTAATATAGTATCTAGAGCGCAGACGACAGAGTATGAGATCAACAAAGGAACATTTATCTAATAGTTCCTGCGTGCATTTATTGCTAATATTCTTTGATTAATGTAAAAACTACAATAATGTTATAATTTGCATAGTTGTTATATTAGGAGAGCAATACTGACAAAACTTTGGAGAAACTGTTGTGGTATCTATTGTTATAATGGATTACGGGACTATCTCCAATATCTTGTTATTCAGCCTCTTTATTTCTATTTGCTTCAATTTCCCACATATACCTCTATTTTACATCTCAAGGATCTCCATTCTTTCACTATTTCTACAAGATTAGTCTTCCATTCTATTAATTTATCAAAAATACGGTGAAGTATCTTGAGGTGCTCTGGTTTCGAATATGAATCGATACTTGGGTTTTTAATATCATCTTGGAGTGTGAGTTTACTAAAAAAATATTTTTTTATTACTTAAAAGTTCGAATTTTAGATGTAATTCTCTGAATAACAGGATGTAGAAAAAGTGGCATCAAATTTAAAGCGATAATGTCTGGAATTTATTTTCGCATTATTATCTTTCCAGTAATTATGATTTAACTAACAATTGTTTCCTTCTTATCTAGTTTTTTTTTGCCGTTTGTCTAGATCTGATTTAAAAACGTAATAAGCAACCGTATTCTCCCAATGACCAATCAAAGAAATGGGACCCATCTCGTCCGGCCTATATTACTCGTATATTTAGCGTCGTTTGTCATGGTTCTACAGTTTTGACGTTTGTTTGTCGAGTTTTGAAGCAGGAGTTGTATTGTAATGGTCGAGAAATTCGTAAAACCTCATATATATTATACAAAAACTATAAGGAATAGGAATAAAGCTAAAATATATATATTAATCTGTGGAAATTATTGCAGCCATTAATAATTAGGTATCATTCTTCACAGTGGAATTTTCTGTATGCATATATTCTGTATGATGAGTTTGGCTGAATATATGATCACAATATGAGTAAAATGTCTTTGTTTTTATGCTGTGCCTTCTGAAGTTATTTAAGAATAAAATAACGGTATTTCGGCACATTTGGAATTACTGATTTCATCTTTTAAAATTATAAACTCTATAGTCTCATTTTTAGGTAATTTCATGATTTGATTATATTATAGGTAGTTAAGCACATTATGGCAAAGAGTCGCAGCAGAAGCAGAGGTTGGTTTTTATGTTGATTAAAACAGTCTGTTGACTAAATAGTGTATCATTTTGAAGAAAGAATAGGCGAAGTAAACTTAATTCAGTGTTCTTCATCTAGAGCGTCGTCGTCGCTCGAGGTCGCGTTCTGTCGAAAGGAAACGTAGTGAACGAGAAAGAAGCAGAGACCGTGATCGAGGAAGAGAACGAGATAAGGACAGAGATCGTGATGTTAGAAGAAAACGTAGCTACAGTAAAGAGCGTAGAAGTCGTAGCAGGTTATTTTAAAAAGTGATTTATTTTATATTTTTTCCGCAACAATTTTTTAACAGAAGTCCGCATGATCGTCGCCGAAGTAGAAGTAGGGAACGCAGGGATAGAGATAGAGATGACCAAAGGAAAAGACGCGATAGTAGAAGTCCACATGAAAAAAGACGGAAAGATGACAAAGATAAGAAAGAAATTAAACAGGGTATATTTCTGTCACTCTGTGTTATTTTTACTATTAGAAGTTTGTTTTACTCGAGTTTCACTGCTGCTTATTATTTTAGAACCTATTGATCTTGAATCATTGATTAATATCGAACAAGATATGTCAGCTATGATGGGTTTCGGAGGGTTTGATACAACGAAGAATAGGAAGGTGACTACATTTATATAGCTATAATTTCTAATTTTTTAAAGTTTAATATCTTCAAGACGCCTTTTTGACTGATCACCGTAAAATTTACATGGTCGGGTGAATAATTTTGGACGTTAACTAGTCTAATCCTATTATAATTAGTATAATATTATTCACGCAGTTTTAATTAGTCATAGATACCATGTTTGTATAGTTCTTGTGGAATTTATCTTGATTTTAAATATGTACTAATCAAACTTTATGATTTAGGTTGATGGTAACTATGAAGGAGCTGTGAAAATTAACAAAGTGCGTCGCTATAGGCAATACATGAATAGAAAAGGAGGATTTAACCGACCACTTGACTATATTGCGTGATCTCTGTCTAATATTTTGAGATATTATTGTTTTTTTGGTTAATTGTTTGTTGTTGTATTTATTTTACTTTTATGTAAAGTATTTTTCAGAAGTTGTATCGGACTAGTTATTTTGGGCTGATTGACCTTATTAAGACATGTCTTTTATTTGTTTATCATATAATATATTGTTTAATATATTTTTGGTAGGTCACTTGGATATTCGTCTAAATATATCTTTTGAAGTAAAACTAAAGGAGTTATGGCTAATTGCCTCGGAAGCGTAATTTCTGTCGATTGCGGAAGTACGGGGTACTATCAAGGCAAACTTGTCGCAATTGATCCGGACACAAAGAATATAACATTATCAAGCGCATTTAAGTGAGTAGTCTTCAAATTAATATAGCTTTTCTTTTCTACGCTTGTTTTATATTATATTACGATCTTAAAATTTGATATGTATCGAGTCATTTTAGAGAGGGAATACCAGTCGGAAAGAATATTACATTGAATGGCTCTCAAATAGTTAGCCTAAAAGTTCTTAAAACTGCGGAGGTCCAACATACTGGAAGTAATTTATCTGTACCCGTAAAAACTGAGAAGAAAGTTGTCACTAAGAAGGATCCAGATATATCATTGAAAAAAAGTGGACATAGTGTAATGCAAAGGAGTAAGAGTGCCAATGGAAGTACGTTAGTCTTGAAAAAATTATTGAGCTGTTCGAATAGGGGATAGAAAGATAACTTCCACAGATTATTTGGGAAAAAATAAATTTAGGACGATAGGTATTCATTTGGTTTACTAATTTTTGTGAACTTTTTTTAGTGCCTATAGAAGAAAATTTTGCCCAATCTGAAGTGCAGATGAAATCAAATAGATGGCAAACAAGGTTTAAACTTATGCATTTGAGAATGTAGTATGACAAATGAGAGATGAGGAATAATTTATTTCATTTGAATACATATGGTAGTTCAGATATGCTGCTACAAGTAGTTCTGATAGTGAAGATGGAAGTCCAGAAACCAGGTAGGAGACTAAGAAAAGCAGTTGAATTTGTTCTAAAATGTATTGTAGTTTCCCTTGGCTGTGTTGGGATCTGAATTTACCTTAATAGTAGATTTAATAATAAGAATAATTTAGCAGTAATTTTTCAAAAGAGAAAATTGGAAATCGTCAGAATGGATGTAGGCAATCAGAATCTGAACACGTGAGTATCGATATGAACAAATTAAATATTTTATAGGCACATCAGAAGTGAAAATAATTTTAATCTTAATATTGTATATTTTTTCAGATTCATAGCCATGGTTTTGGTATAACTGCCACTCCACTTTTTAAGAGATTTGATCCACAGATTCCCCAACCAAAACAATTAGTTTTAAATACACGAGCTTCAAAATTATCTAGGAAAGATAGAGGTGTGCTAAAATTTCCCATCATTTCCTATACCCATATGTTATTATTACTACTATTGTTTAGATATTAATTATGAATATTTTTCTAATTCTAAAAGACGAAAGGCTATATTTATCATTATAATGATAGGATTTATCAGTTATATATAATGATAGTTTTTGATTGTTAAAATTAGGAATTAGTAAGAAATTAATGTATTTAATCAAAAAAAATTTATTCCAGGTCCTTGTGGAATTCCTAATCTTGATACTAAACGTACATATGGAAAAATTTCTGATCGCAATACGGAGCTAAACAAACCTCTAGATTTTGATTTACTTGATACTGATTTCGATTTTGATGCGAATCTAGAGATATTCAAAAGAGAGGTCATCATCTTATCCTACGAGTAATATTTTATTTACACAACTTGATAAAACCATTTTTACACTCTGGGGAGGATTCAGGATATCGATGATGAATTCTATGAAAATGTGGAGAAGCCGAAGATGTCGCAAAACTTTGCTCACTATGAAAATATTATTTCTGATCCAACGCGTTGCACTTCATGGACCAGTATTGTTGGATCATCAGCATGTCGAGAGAACGCTGAAAATAGATTTTCTTATGAAAGGTTGGTCTGTGTTGGTGAAGGGACTACTGATATATTCTTATATTTCGTTAATTTCTTTATACTCTGAGGTTCACAATAGAGTATATTACAAAGCATATTAATTTAGAAGGATACTACTTTTTTTTTAAAGAAACTCTCCACCTGTGCGCGCAATTTCATTTTGTCCTAGTGGAATGGAGTCTACACGTGATGGATTTTCTCTACCAGTACTTGATGCAGCTCTTAAGAAGAAATACCTGAGGGTTAATATCTTTGCAAAATTCAACTATAATTGACATTATGGCGTTGATTTTATTTGCCGTAATTTTAGGAATGTTCTACTCTTTTTGGATTGGAGAATTACTACACATTGGTTGCCGATCGTCTCATTATGTGGATAATGGATATAATAGAGAGGTTAGTTATGCAATGGAGATATTGTAACATTTATAACGAGTTGTTCCACTAAAGTGACATCTATGATGCACTATTATGAGGAATTTTTAGGCATGATATGGCTGTGGAAAATCTAGTGGTTCTAGCATCAGCCATCACTCCTGTACGCTTGGTCGATCGACTAATTACTCATATTGATAACAGGGGGTAAATTAACTATTATATTTACTTAACAGGAATCTATAACTAATTATTTTGGTGTTATTCATATATTGGTTTACTCCTATTTTACAGCTGTAAGGCAACGATTTATGGAAAGTTTCCTGGTTTAGATCTTAGTGGAATAACAGTGGCTGAAGAGACATCAACACTTCCTATTGATCCTGAAGTATTTTTAATATTCTTTGAAATTCTTTTCATGTTGTTTATTTAAGCTGTCTTCATCACAAATTGTGACTAATACTATTTTTTATATTAATGACTATTGATAGTTTTACTGTTTTATGGATGGAGTGTTCTATACTTAAGCTTTTGTAGAGGTTATGACCACCACATTTGTTGGTTATTGCAGATGATTGTTATGTTGGCTGATGATATAACCAACGAAACAATGGCTTGGTTATCCAAGCAGAAAAATGCCCATGTTGTAAGTCTTGAAACGGCACCATCAATTGTAGATGCAGATAAGGTTGGACTTATTTCCTATTTTTAAATATTGATGTTATTTTTACACTTAAATTATAAGATTAATTTACGGATTATGATATAAGACAGTTATTTTCAGCTACATGTTTTAATGATTGGTGTTTTAACATCCGGCGTATATTCGGTGCCTTCAGCAGGCAACTCACAGCCTTTGCTCGGAAAAACTAGTTTTGCTCAATTATGCGCAGCAATCAAAGCTAGTAAAAATATTGGTTAGTTAGAATAGTAGTTACTTATGCTTTAAATTCATTTTAGGGCAAGGACCAATTGTTTAATTAGTAGTATAAACTATACAATTTTATAAGAAAGCTTTCAATTTTGGATTTCAGACGTCGCCGTCTGTGATATAGGTGCACCCTTTTCGTGGATCGCAGAAGATGGGCGTACTAGTCTTGCTCAGGCTTTCTCTAATAAGTTGTTATGCAGACTATAATGGTAAATGTATTGTTCTTTTACTATTTTTTTTTCTTGAAAATGTCTATAATTACTTTGTCATAATTAATTTTTTGTTGTCTACAGGAAATATTTTAGATTTGTAACAGCGTTTGACCAATTTCCGTGCATAATTCATCGTTCTTTGGTTTTATTCTCTACAGGTGTAATTTGTTGGGTTAGTCGTCATATTTATTCGAAGAGGTATGATTTATATATGAAACACTTATATTATTTAATCTGAATTTTAAAGAAATGCCATTTTATAATATGTGCTTAGTATTCCATTTAGAAAATACTTGTGTCTATCTCTCAGTAACTACTATGTGCGCTGTATAATTCTGAACATGGTCTGATGTACAGGAGATAGGTTCGATTTCGAAAGTGCTATATTAATTTTGTTCTTAGCATCCGGTTGTCTTTGTTTTTAGCTTGTTGTTCTGTTGCATTTTTCGAATTATTTCTGATTTTTAAGTTTATTCAGGACTTGAACTAAGCTATGTTCATCAACATAGATCTTATATCTAGGTCATCTTTTTCCTATATTTTCACTTTTGAATGGCTGTGTTTATGAGCTAGTTTACATTAAACTGGTTAGTCTCCATTCCCAATGTGTTTTTGAAATCAGTATACCATAATTGGTTCTAGAAGTAGTATGCTATAACTGTGTAATCTCTACAGTTCTATACTTTGAAATTACATATTATTATCATTATTTCCATGTTTCGCAACACATTCTTTCTGTACCCGGTAGTTTATACTGGTACACTTCCCTCGTCATTTTCACCTTTTTTATGTGTTGTTCTGATATCTATTTATTTTATTTGAATATTATCTACCTTTGCATAATATATAGGTTATGAGACCGCCTCTCCTCCTATTCCTTTGCATGTTATTAAAGATCTATTTATTTTCCTGATTTATCAGAGTGTAATCAGAAGCTTACTTTAGATACATCAGTACTGTATCATTTTGGAAATTTAGTGTATGGCAGAATTTTTATACCAAAATTGTCCACTCATATTGTATATGAACGATTCCCTATAGAATAGAGGACTTGGAAACGTCAATGTTGACATGATAGTAAGTTTCGAATGATCTAAATATATATTATTCGTATTCACTTATCATTGGGTGCTTATTCCGTTTTAGTCCTGGATAAGTATTCCAATGCAGTGGGTTTCAAAGATACATTGTTTTTGTTTATCATCTTTTAAATTACACCCAATAAATCTGTGGTAAACTTAGTAATTGGTATTGATTTAGTCGTATATCGAGATCTACTAATGCAATTATGTATAGATAGTCATAGTCCGAATTAAATAGTATTTAATGATTTTTTTCCGAATGAGTGTATCAGTTACACTTCCATCTTCAACTGGACCTTTACAAATAATATCGCTGTTTGGCAAAGATAAACAAAACGTCACTACGAATGAGCAAAAGTAAGTTGCTTTGAAATAAAATAAAATGATGCTAATTTAAGCTATATTTCGAGATTAATTTTGATCCTAATGCTTTGAATGTTTGGTATGGTAGTAATTTTTAGTATCTGAATATATTTAAGTAGAAGTATTCTATGGATTCATATTATTGTTCTTAGTAACTACACGGTGGTCGGTGCTCTGTTATTGAGTGGAAATTATATGACTGACTGGTGGGAAATGGCATTTAGTATATTTATATGGATGGCTATCTCGTACTCCGTACTATATATAGGAGCTGTAATAGTTGCTTTTCTAATGATGAGAAAACATCCCTATGTATTTCTGGTCTTCATTCCTATGTTAGGTGACTGAATATCTTATATGTATAACGTTTTATTAAATATTTCAATAGTTTCAAGCTTTTCTAAACGTTTTCTTCAAACTCTATCTTTGTAGTTGTATTTTCTTATTTCGAACGCACCATAATTTAAAATAATATTTTTAGAGCATGTATTTTTTCTAGCAATGTGTGTTCTTGGGCCCGCTACTATAGGTGCAGTTACATCGATGAGTCTTGCCTTTACTCTTTCATCGTCCGACAAAGAGGTCAGTCCATGGCATTGCATGGTGCTAGGTGTATTTCAGAGCCTCATTGTGGTTGTTGTATCATTTAGCCGGTTGTTAGGAACTTTATAAGCACATTTACGAAGTATGAAATGTATTGTAAATTATCCCAAAATTATATTTCTGTGGTACTATATAAAATAATTCTATGTTATGGTAAGAAATGTTCATATTTGTCTGACTTACATGTATTTCTAATCCTATTATTTGTTTACCAAAGAATTGATTCAATCTTTAATTATGTCAATTTTCACAACTTTCCCTGTTTACGTTCAAACAAGGAAAGTTAGATTGTCTATGTATCATAAAATGACTAATTTTGATTAATGAATTAATAGAATACTATAGGTCTTATGATAGGCACGAAAGAAGTATCTTTATTTACATTCGAACTAAAACAGATTTTAATAAAGAAAATATATTAGGACTAGTTTTAGATAAGAAATCGTTCACTAGGCTGTAAAGAATCATTGCTATTTATTGAAGTGGATATAGTTATTCACTCATATGGGTAATAGTGAAAGAGCAGTTGGTATCCTTCTGTTGATGTTTACTAATCTTCGCCAAGGGATTTTCAAGATTGGTTGCATCGTTGACATAGCAACACAGCTCGTGCCAATTTAACATGCAGTTTCTGAACTAATCTAGAATCATAAGCTATCTGATAAGTGTTCATTCATAACTCATTTTATTAAGTGTATAATATGACGCCATGTATTTCTTAATTTATGTACATAATTTCTATTTGTTCTAAATACTGTTTGATTTTTTGATATCCTGCTAGAACTAGAATTACTTAGTTTACTGTGTCGGATCTGAAGTTAAAATGTCGGACGAAATTCTAAACAGAGTAGGCATCTACATTGACGAGCTGAATAGGCTACGACTACTTAATCCTGGTGAGTTCAGAGATAGATAAGCGAATAAATGGGATGTAGTGATCTATGTATTTTCTATCCAACCTAAATGCGTAATTTCAGAAGTAGCAGATACATGCAATGATCTGTACAACGAATCAAAAGGCTTCTCTGCACATATGGTGGCATTTAGTAATACAACTGAGGCTTTAATGAAGACATTAGAAGAGGTTAATCACAAATAGATATTTCTTTAAATAAAATTATTGTGAATTTAATAGGTGGTAGGAAAAATATTTATACCTACATATTAAAGAATAGAACAATATATGTTGATTCTATTAATAATTGTTTGAAAATATTAAAATACCTAAAAAGGAAGAAAACAATTATATGATAGTATATTATATGAATTCTTAATATTTATTGCCTATTTCAAAATAAGTAGTTAAATAGTGTAGCAACTACTCGGTTTTTTTGCCGAAACGTTTTATTATTAATGTTAAGAATGTAGTAGGTATAAAAATTTAGCTTATTATTTAGTTGGCAGTATTGGTAGAAGCTGAAAAATTACGAGCAATGTCATCCAGGAGTGCCCTAAAATCTATTGATAAACAGAAGATGACCGATACACACCAAATGCAGGTTGGATATTTTTTTACAAACGTATTACTTATTGACTTTGTGAGAGCGTTGATTTTTGTTTTTTGAAAATAACTTACTTTTATACGATGATAACTTGCATAAGAGTCAATTCCGGTGTTTTATACACAATGAAAAGTACAAGCATCAATTCTATGAATGTAGGGATATTTTTGAATAATAGCTAATTTTTTTATAGGATAAATTATTTTCAGCTGTTAAAGCATTGTAATATGGAGATAAATGTTGAATACGAATGAAAAGACAAAAAATCGATAACTGTACCTTTCACGCATAACATAGGTTAATGGGATTAATATGATTGAAAAGCTAGATGGTTAAGCTTCTATAAACATTTTTATGCTAAAATTATTGTTAAACTTGAAGATAGTTATAAAATTTTCAAAACCAACTTTTTTCTAAAAAATATTTATTTTCATTATTTATAAGTTTTACACTTTATTATATCAATATTTAGATCATTATCCGTGAGAGACAGGTAGAACTTGAAAGATTACACACGGAGTTAACAGCTGCCCAATCAATTGAACGAGAGCAAAAGGAGTACTTACAACAACTAATTAATCACTAATTTTGTTTAAATGTACTAATACTAACTTAATATTCATTTTTATTTTTTCGTCTATCACAAGAAAGTTGTTAAAATATTACTACTTCATTAGATCTATTAATTTTGAGAATAGTTTGGACATATGATTTTTTATTTGCTAAACGTTATTAATTATAAATTTATATAAACTCAAGATGTTTTAATCTAGATTCTTCCAAAAACTGCCCACACCAAGTTCAACTGTTCGTCAGTTTTGTATACAGATAAGACGAAAGTGAAATGATCTGTGGGTTTTGAAATTCATATCCATTTATTCTTGTCACATTAATGTAGTTTAATAATTCAAACATAATTGGTCCGATAATAAATATAGTTTTATCCGAATAATTAAAGATGATAGAGGATATATAACTAGTAAATTCTAAAACTAATATATAACACGGATTAGAATTGATCTTTAATCATTTGTGCATTATAAAATAGTAACGTGATTTCTTTTGCCTTTTCAAGGTGCACATTGTTTTCATGCTCTTTGAGGTATCCCGGTTCCCGTAACAGATATGGTAGTTACATTCTTGCGTTTTCTACTTTTATAGTACAGGGCTACTACTTTTTTCCGAAGTCTTCTGAAAATAAGTTAACGACACTAACAATTCAAATGAAATTAATGTTATACGTGCATTATTTCTTAAGAAATTCATTATTTCTCAGTGTTTTTGCAAGTTTTTACAATTATTCTACTAGTTGGTTTATTATTTTAAAATCCAGGAATAACCTAAGATTAAAGTTTAAAAATGTGCTATAATAATCAAGATTTATAGCCTTACTTATTTATGGAGATATATATAATCGGATTAATTCCATCTAAGAAAATCCAAAGAAGGAGTTCGATATAATTGATGATATCACATGCATATATTGGTTGAATATAGCACATATAAGCAAAAGTTAAAATAAAGTAGACCGAAGTGATAACGAGCTAGAACCACGCAAAATAAATTGAATAGTGCATCAACTTTTTGGTGGATAAATTATTTATATATGGTTATACAATTATAGGATTAACATAAATATTCAGTAGGTGTCAGAATAATTATCAGTTAATGGAAAATTTAAAAAACTGATTACATAGCTGTTATTGTACTTTTTTTATAAGTCAAAAAGATTATATAGTAAATTGAAGGCATGACGGTACCTGGAGTGTCAGCTTGAGTTCTCTCCAGGATGCCTTTGAATTTTTCTGAAATTCAGAAGGTTATCTGTTAGTGAGTACTTTAAATGTTTGAGTTACCGAGAACTTTCATTGTTATTTTTTACGAAACAGTTAACGATAGTAATAACTTACGCTGATAATAGATATAATGATAATAGAATTTGAAAGGATAGACAATACTACAATTATAATAAGGTAGAAGTATCCGAATGTTTGGAGATCCCTAGAAAATTGTCCATCATTATCATCCACACCCCATGAAAGTCGACCTAAAATGGATTTCCGATTTCCTTCCTTGTTATCTCTGTTTTAGGCAATAAAACATTTCATAGTAATGAGACAAACCAGTCATAAAATAGTAGTTGCTTCCAGGAAGAAGGCGCAGAACAAAAAACACTGATCCAAGAAGATAACACGAAGTAATGATTGCCTTAAATGCGTTGTGATCTTAGAGTTAATTTTCAAGTTAATGAATCACTTTATTTGAGAAAAATTATTAAACAACTGATTGTGGAAATCTGGTATTTTAATTTTTCCGTTTCTTTGTTCAAAACAACCTTACATTAGTATTCCGTACACTAAAAACTGTCTCGAATATTCGTGAGCTAATGACGACCAATAAACGGTTGAAACTGAGAACAGTGATTAGCATAAGCATCGTATACCAAATACAGCACATTGCCGCTCCAATTACCTGCATTGTTTCCAGATTAATTTCAGATTTTTATTAGCAGAAATTCGTCAACGTCATTAATCATTCATATATTGCCAGTTTACACAGCTATGCAGTTAACGAATGTTGCCTATTATGTCTTGTACGCTACACAACAATCGTTGATCACTGTTTGACCAACATAATATTATGCATAAACGATCTGTTTTGAGTACTATTACTAAATATTTTGGGGTAAATAAAATTTCAAGACTTCTTATTTGTAAAAACTGCGTGGAATTCGATGGGCAGGGAACACTGTCGTCGTCGAGTATTCAAGATTATTAATCGATATCGCGTATTATATTTGAAGTTAGTATACTCCGCTAAGATTTTTTTCAGCGTAGCTAATTAAAACAATTCCATGAGGGTTTGCAGATTCACGTCTTTAAACAACTGGCAGCTGATAGCAGATCAACAGCCTGAGACACTGTCAGGCATCTTCTTCCATCGTTCCTCAATTCGTTCCTCAATTGGTCCACGCAGCTATGGGATGGCCTTGTGGTGTAGGGCATACGGACTGGGAGTAGAGGCGCAGGATCGGGTCCGGTCGGTTTCCAGGACGGTCTCCATCTCTGCGTCTTCCTTATTGCTAAACTCGTCCGGTGGATAGAACCGCAACAATTCTCATCACAACAGCTGTTTGTGTTTGACGACGTTTACGATTGCGCCTAAGTCTTTCACTGGACAGAAAAAGGTAACGAAATTCCCTCGCATAAGTCAAGAGACTTTGCCGACCAGCGCGGAAGCGAAAATCTAAGAGATAACGCAGTTTAATCGGTCAGCACACACAACTCACTCTGTTCGCTTTTCTAGCTCAAAAGTTGATAATGGGAGCTATAAAACAAATACCTACAAAAAATAAAATAGTGTACATAGTCATTTAACAGAAGAAGCATGACGTAATCAACTCATCTCCATTCTCATGTCTGGGTTGGAGTGTCGCTATGGCTCAGTGGCAATCATCGGGGCGTAGCGAGGTGGGGGCGGTGGTTCCGATCCCGTCCAGTTGACATTTTGTCCGTCCCGCCTTTAGTGGTAGCTGCCTATTTATTGCTGTTTTGCTCTCCCGGCTGAGGTACGGAGTAGGCTTAAGTTGGGTGTCGGCCATTGCCGGCAAAATCCGCAGTCGACCGTTCCACTGGTGAGTATCGGCGCAATCGGACGGTTGGTTTGGAAAACATCAAGGTATGCACGTTTGCTGGTGAGTTTTCCTTTCTATTTTTCAGCGCTCTCCTGAGCTCTGGGCTTTTGCCTCAGCGCTCTCCTGAGCTCTGGGCTTTTGCCTCAGCGCTCTCCTGAGCTCTGGGCTTTTGCCTCAGAGCTCTCCTGAGCTCTGGGCTTTTGCCTCAGAGCTCCTCCCCCACCTCCCTTTGGGGAGGAGAGGGGGAGAATTTTGGACGCTTCTGAAGCGTTCGGCACTGCGGTGCTGAACTGCTTTAGAAGCTCATCGTCGCTAAGGTGACGATGCCAACCATGTTGGGAACTATGAAGTGCTTTGTGAACTGTGCTATACAGCTATCCTCATGCCGTTTTCTTGCGCAAACCAGCGTAAAGTACGGAACATGGAACATGTATAACGCGACGAATAGTTGGTCAGATCGTGGTTCGAACCCACCACTTTTATGCACTGGGGTTACCTGGCTTGCAAATTTTTACCTCGGTCGCCGACGGGCTTCCGAGAGACCATACGGACTGGCGCCAGTCCGTTGGTGGTGGGTTCGAATAGTGGGATCCCATAGGGATCCTACTATATGGGATCCGAAGGATCCCTAATAGGATCCGAAAGATCCTATTTAAAGACACTCTTAAGGGATCCGAAGGATCCCTAATAGGATCCGAAGGATCCCTAATAGGATCCGAAGGATCCTATTTAAAGACACTCTTAAGGGATCCGAAGGATCCCATATAGTAGGATCCCTATGGGATCCCACTATTCGAACCCACCACCAACGGACTGGCGCCAGTCCGTATGGTCTCTCGGAAGCCCGTCGGCGACCGAGGTAAAAATTTGCAAGCCAGGTAACCCCAGTGCATAAAAGTGGTGGGTTCGAACCACGATCTGACCAACTATTCGTCGCGTTATACATGTTCCATGTTCCGTACTTTACGCTGGTTTGCGCAAGAAAACGGCATGAGGATAGCTGTATAGCACAGTTCACAAAGCACTTCATAGTTCCCAACATGGTTGGCATCGTCACCTTAGCGACGATGAGCTTCTAAAGCAGTTCAGCACCGCAGTGCCGAACGCTTCAGAAGCGTCCAAAATTCTCCCCCTCTCCTCCCCAAAGGGAGGTGGGGGAGGAGCTCTGAGGCAAAAGCCCAGAGCTCAGGAGAGCGCTGAGGCAAAAGCCCAGAGCTCAGGAGAGCGCTGAGGCAAAAGCCCAGAGCTCAGGAGAGCGCTGAGGCAAAAGCCCAGAGCTCAGGAGAGCGCTGAAAAATAGAAAGGAAAACTCACCAGCAAACGTGCATACCTTGATGTTTTCCAAACCAACCGTCCGATTGCGCCGATACTCACCAGTGGAACGGTCGACTGCGGATTTTGCCGGCAATGGCCGACACCCAACTTAAGCCTACTCCGTACCTCAGCCGGGAGAGCAAAACAGCAATAAATAGGCAGCTACCACTAAAGGCGGGACGGACAAAATGTCAACTGGACGGGATCGGAACCACCGCCCCCACCTCGCTACGCCCCGATGATTGCCACTGAGCCATAGCGACACTCCAACCCAGACATGAGAATGGAGATGAGTTGATTACGTCATGCTTCTTCTGTTAAATGACTATGTACACTATTTTATTTTTTGTAGGTATTTGTTTTATAGCTCCCATTATCAACTTTTGAGCTAGAAAAGCGAACAGAGTGAGTTGTGTGTGCTGACCGATTAAACTGCGTTATCTCTTAGATTTTCGCTTCCGCGCTGGTCGGCAAAGTCTCTTGACTTATGCGAGGGAATTTCGTTACCTTTTTCTGTCCAGTGAAAGACTTAGGCGCAATCGTAAACGTCGTCAAACACAAACAGCTGTTGTGATGAGAATTGTTGCGGTTCTATCCACCGGACGAGTTTAGCAATAAGGAAGACGCAGAGATGGAGACCGTCCTGGAAACCGACCGGACCCGATCCTGCGCCTCTACTCCCAGTCCGTATGCCCTACACCACAAGGCCATCCCATAGCTGCGTGGACCAATTGAGGAACGAATTGAGGAACGATGGAAGAAGATGCCTGACAGTGTCTCAGGCTGTTGATCTGCTATCAGCTGCCACTTTATTCCTGTGTCTCTCTTTTTATGCTTATGAATACTCTAGTTTTTTCGGCTTCACACGCCTTTCGGTAAGTCGCCTATTAGGAGTGGCAGGAACCGGCCAGAATTACGTCTCGGATAGGACAGATTGGGATATGGTCTTACAGAGAAAGTTCTAGCCTAGACTATTTAAGGGATTCAAGTAGTCCTACTTCTATTTCTAGAGACCCTATAGCACTTGGAAAGTAGTAACCCTACTACTAAATGCTTTACGTCTTTTTTGGTCTACTTGTATCCTCATAATAATCCTTTGAATTTGCGATATTCTCTCTTTCATCAGAAGTGAACTTTGCCTAGAACTAAGGAAGCTTTATTGACAAGAACCGCTGTTCGATGCTGAATCCGCATCTGTAATTGGAATTCGGCGTAGATCATTTGGAAGCGAGGCGCAATCCATAGCGAAGTCGATGCACTCAATGTATTTTGGTACCAGTTATCCTGGGCGCCACTATGTATTATGGAATTTTATTACGAATAAAATTAAATCACATCAGATTTCCGTAAAATGAGACTGATCCATATATATTTATATAATGTATACTAAAATGAGTTATGGGATAAGGTTGACTGATCCCGAGACTGATAATAGTCTCCCAATGATAATATTTTTCACCTAACAAAATAATTAACGAGTAATTGTTACATGCGTCAAGTAAAACTTATTCTGTTCCGTGCTCTTATGTGTCTGGCCTCAGTGCTTCATTAGAACTCCTATTAGGTAAGTCCCCCTTTTCATATCTTATTAGCTGTGTGTGAATTGTCTTGACTTTTCTTCTGGCAATACACAACGAATAATGAAGCCTACTAAGATATCTAGACACACCTTATCGATTATGTATCCTAATAAACTGTTGGAAATCATTACGACTCCAGAATAGATATGAAATATTAATTGTAGAATATCAGCAACACCCATGTGAAACATGATTACATATGCGGCCTGAGAGCGAAAATCACTGTCTAGACGAAAAATCTAGAAATTTTTCAATAAGTTGGTCTTTCAAGTACCTATGAATTTTTCGCAGATAATTTATTTCCTGCTTCTTTGCTCTTCATCTAAATATATACGTCGTTTTCCCTAGAATCCCATTTTATTTTCCGTAGTTTAATTTAATACGCACAATAAGGGTGTTGGCCTGCATGAAGATGAGGATTATCGCTAAACATATTATTATAATTCCGAATAGCACATGGTACTCGTAGCTCAGTCCATTACTTAGTTCAACCTCTTGTTCATGAGAAATGCTCAGCCAATTCGACATTTTAGTAACCTCTGCCGGTATCCTTTTCAAAAATATCTGTAAGATGAAATGTATATACATAAATATATTTTACTAAATTATGTATTTCGATCATAATACAAATTTAATTATCTATCACTAGAATTGAACCTACTAAGTTGGAGGGCTAATGTATCATGATAAAATTATTATAAATTGAAACAAGAAAAGCGTCAAAATAATTTACCATAAATTACTTTTTAACAATTTCAATCACACCTAGAATTATTCATTTATTACAATATTTTACTACCTCTGCACTATAATTGAAAACGCACTACAGAATAACTATTTATGACTACCAGTAAAAATATTATAATTGTTTGATGCATGAAAAAATGTCTTTCTATCCATCAGATTATGGAGAGGTTATCTTGGGTATATTGTCTTCATGGTCATGATTTATACGACGGAAATCAACTTTAATAAAGTAGTTTTATAATTGCCATTTTCTACTTTACTGAGAATAAAACTTAACAAGCAAAAAATTGAGAGTGAAGAATTATGAACATTCAAATTTATAACCTATTCCAATTAAATAACCCTAAAATGCACATATGTACTATTAAGTGTTACTACTTTTAATAATATGCTTAGTCATAATTTCTCTACATGACATTCAATTTTTTCAATTTCCACATATATATTATGGGAAATGTGACAGATTAAACGACTGGTAAAATTGTTAATGCATTTTTATAAGAACAAAGACCAGTTTTGAAAATAATATACTATACTTTAGATACGTTTTCAAGAAATTTATCAATATAAGTATTTTGAAGGCTGTTGAGATGTGTTATCGAAAGAAATTTTTATGGATAGACCATAGAAAGCATACTCTAATTTTTTTACATTAAACGCAACTCTCTACATTAGCACGCTTTCTAAATAGACATATTATTCTATTGTGTAAAAGCTAAAATGTTACTGTCACAGTATTTTAATAACAATTCTTAAAAATCGTGTTTGGAGAAGAAATATGCATTTCAAGGATAATAGTATGTTACAATAAAACTAGAGTAACATTATGTTTAAAATAATATGATAAGAAAGGGCTACTTTGAGACTAGGATCACCCACAAAAATCAATTGAAACCAACAAGAAATGTGCTAAAAGAATAATTTTAGCAAGAAAGATATAGACAACGTAAGGTTAACATAAGTTTGCAGAATACAGATTTAATGCAACTGATAAACAACACTATTCTATTTCTAATAGGAATCTTGACAAAACACTGCGATGACAACGATAGTTCCTGTTTAGACCAGTGCAACAGTGCGCGCCCGCTTCTTAAGACCAAGTACAGTAACGAGTAAAAGGTCGTAACAAGCGTGCCGCACGATATTTGCGCAACAAAGTGGCATGGACTGTTTGGAACGATTGTTTTTAGGGCAGTCTATAACTTCATGTGCTCTTACAGTTAATTTGCGAGAACAGGAAAGCTATCAAATAGAAATCGGATAAAACATTCAAAGTGCGAATTGCAGGAATGAAAAATATTAAAAACAAAACTCCGAGAAAGCACATTTCGCAGCGAAATTCGTGATCCTTTAAATTTGTTTAAAAATACATTTAGCAAATAAAACATGCATTTATTAGCACAATAACAGAATCAGTTATCAATCAGACCAAACAACTATACAAACAAAAATGGCACAAATACCTTTAAATGCACAACACTAACATTTCGAGTACATCTATGAATATCAGAGAAAGTACCTAATACTTTACAGATTCATAGAAAGCCTTAAAAAGTGAATACTGAGAAGGAATGGCAAAAATAACACCGGAATGAGGCAAAGCTGCTCGGTAGAATTCAGCAATTTAATCATGTCAATATCTAAGCACTATATTCCACAATAAAGTTTATTATGAAGAATGGAAGAAATTCGCATTATCGGGAAATATATATACTAATTATAAAAATTATTAATGTGGTTATAGCCAGACGGAAATTATTTCTAGTAGCTACCAATTAAGTTCATCTATCCTTTTCTTCTTGAGAATTTTGTCACCGTGATACTTCGACATATTCTAAACATTCTTAAGTGTATAAAATTTTGTGATATTATATTTAAAGAATATTCGTATAGTTATACCTCAATGCAAATAACGACTAATTTCTGATCGCAAGATGCTGGCTTTGCATTACTTAAGAAGCCTACCGAAGATCGTAGGTCACCGACAAGGGCCGAAAGAGAGCCTTAAAAATGAGGTAATAGTACACTTTTAAAGAATAGGTTCATTGAAACTTTTTATCTTACGCACTGTGGTTTTTCCTCCATCCATCACAGTATTCTCCAGCCCTAGTTCCGCCACCATTTGACCCATGCCATACACGCTTATCAGGCCTAAACCATACTTAGTGCGTCCCTCTTTTATCAAGAATTAACAATGAAGTCACTAAGGCTATAAAACTTAACACATTTTAAGTGTCTAGATAATTAATTAAACACTGCGTAATAAAAATGTATAACTAAAGATTATTGTTGTTACAACCAACCAGATCTCGTTCGTGAGTACGTTTTTTCTGCTAAATGTGTAAAGAGGAGCTTTAGATCGTTGCCCATCATTAAGTAATGCCCTCCAACTGGAGAAAAGATGATCCCCATGAAGATTTACAATTGGTGTATCAAAATCAGCGATATGTACTATACGTAGCAAGTCCTAGAAAAAACAATTAATAAAACGCTGAAGAGTGTACTAAGAAGCATGAAGATAGAAGAGAAAATAGAGAAATAGCTTACTTAGGTGTACATAATGAGAAATAAATTCTACTACTAAACAGAAACCGTGAACCTGAACATTGCTTGAAAGCATAGCTCGAAAAGTTGTAGCAAAACCAGCTTGTCTGGCCTCCCGATAACATTGAAGGTCAGCACCACGCATTCCCCGCATATTCCCATCCATTGGAGCATTGAGTGCGATCATATGAATCTGGATATAATTACACGGACATGAGTTCCTATCAACAGCGAAATTCAATTTGCTACTAAGAACTTATAAAATTACCTACTCAAATATAATGAACTCTGTATGTCCATATCGTGAATTTTATATGAAGCTAATATCGTTTGAAAGTAATTATTAAGTCTCAAAAGTGGATTAGAAAGAGTGAATAAAATAATATACTTATTTTTAATAGATCTTAAAGATCTAGACAATTGCAAATCCGAGGCACTACTAACGAACCACTTTGTCTTTATGGTGGAGTGTGTGGGCTCTTGGATATGAAGGAAGAGATGGCTTATCCTTATTATAATTTGGTGGCGGGACTGAATACTGCTGGATAGATGTAGGTGATTCCTAAATTAAACAATGTGCTTGTTTAATGAATTCCCTTTAAATTAAGTCACATGTGGCTTTCCCTTTTCTTATTCAATTTTAATGCGAAATATCTAAAAATAGTGAAAACTATATAAGGGATAACCGCGAGCGACAAAGAAACTCAGGAATATCATATTGCGGTCAAACCAGGTGGATCAACTGATACACATCACTTGTGCTGGGGACACCACATTAACGCCAAGGGACGCTAAATAATTCGGGCTGCTATGCTGCGTTATTGCGCCTAGGCCAACATGTCCCTTTTCTATCTAAATTCTATGTGCAAGCTTCAGTCCTTTTAATCTGTTCAGACAATTTCTAATTTTCAATTAGAATGTGACTACAGTATCATGAATATATTAAAACTAGCGAAACTTATGTCCCGAATGCTTTTGGGCTATAAAATACTGTAGGATTGCTCACATTAATAAAGAGCTTTTTTGATATTCTGCTATTGATTATAAATAACAGCCCAAAAAGTGACAATCTATTTAACAGATAACTATAATTAAAGTAAGAGCAAATATTTAACTAAATGACAATTGCTATTCTTTGTCGACAGTTTAACCTATATATCCTATCTTACTGCTACACTCGTTGCCTACATACAGTAGGATCGCGTAATCGCGGTAGCAGTCGACTCACCGCCCGCCCACAATTTGAAATCAACGTCAAAACCAATCTCGAGCATTCAATTTCATCCTCACTTTATCGCTATCCTCTAGCAGCAATGGAGAAATGTTGATAGCATCATTTCCAATGAAAGCTAAAAAATCATTTTGAAGGCCAAGTTTTTCCGTAAAAAGACGTTTTCCAATTGATACGCATCAGATTGAAAACGCTGATTTCAAATCTGTTTCTATATCTGCAAAATTCCAACTGAAGAGACTTTTTTTCTTTCTTAAAATCTCAAAATCAATCGACTGCACTCTCCTACACTGTACGAGACCCTACTATATTAGTCTAAAACTAGCATTGTGAACAGAAGTTTGCACATTTTTAAACTGACAGAACACCACTTCAGCGTTACGGCTTTGTTATCACTACAATAAAACACTGGACGCAAATAGGGACTGAATTTACACAGAGCTACCGTTACCATAACTGCACGTCGCACACACGGCTGCTGCCGAGACATGATCTCACGATCCCGCTAAGAATCAGGATTTTATTTAATATTTTTTGTGACTAAATCTCAATGTACTTTTTAAAGTTATTTTGAACAATAAATAAATATTTCGTTTCGTAAAGAATTGCATATATCTGTCAAAATACATTTTAGAAAGTTTAATCAGTATATGCCCATGTTTTTAAGCACCGAAAATATAATCACGACACAATTCTTCACAATACGACAATACCTTACCCAGTATTCTAGATAATTAGAGTTGTATTCATTGTTCATTTCAATAGGCTGAAGAAATTATAGCTAGTTATAATATAAAGGAAATACGAAATTTTTCTGCCTTGACTTACCACAGACTGCCGGACTTCTACGATGGGATGGAATGCTCCAAGCTGAAAAATTTCTTTAAAAAAACCATCAGTAAAATATGTAACTAAGAAATCATGACATAAGTAATAGAACTTGATAGAATTGCAATATAGACTGACAACTGGAAATATATCTACAATGTCAATTTTAAATATTTTTCCCCAATGGGTTGTCTAATTATTGATATTAGTTCCATGCTTACAGAAGAACAAGCACTAACATTAGGTGGAATTTTGAGATTTTTTTATCAGATGTTACCGTTTTAGGACATTTAAGAAATATTTATTAAATTTGACTCACCAATACTTCCTTCCACCCATTATTGACTTTAATATAAAGTTGCTGAGATGATGTGGCGAAGGCAAGCGTTGCGATGGTCGCGGAACGGGTGGATGCAAGTAGTTCCACAGTGGTGGAGTATACATGAACTGAGGCTAGAATAAGACGACTTGACAAGCATTTACAAAAAAGGAAACCTTGAAAATATCTCAAAATAAATTTCCTTAGAAACATGTACTACTTTTATACTTTTAAATTTGGATAAAGAAAAATATATCTTTTACAATTTTGGTCCCATGGGTTCACCTGACAATTAATTATATGGTTTAAGAATATGAACTAAAATAATCGCATTGACCACATTAATTTAAAAACAACTAAAATTAGAGTATAATATTGAAATTATTACACTATTTTCTTTTACAAAGACACTAATGCTGTTTTCTAAAATTGGAAGAATAAATCTTATCAAGGTGAAAATAATTTTTTAGCCCATCTAGGACTGAATTTTATTCACCTCCACTCTCCGAAACACCAGGAGGACCTTGCAGACCCCTCTCTCCCTTTTCTCCCTTTGTGGTATGACGATGCCTATTTGGGTCATATGCTGGCAATTCAGTTTCACCAAGGGGTTGGAATATTGTCGTAGTACTCTGGTCGCATACACCCTTTTCTCCCTAAAATGCGTAGTTGGTGATAAATTAGTCTAAATAATAATATCAATAAGAATAATGCGCATGTATTATAATGAAAACGAAGTGCGTATGAGGAACTATCAATACTGGAATATAAATTTTTAGGCTTACAAAGCAAATATTCATACTGTCTAGGATGTCACTAATAGTTACTTCAATGGATTAGTATACAGAGAGATTTCACGATATCTGTTCCCTTTGTGTATGTTTGAATATATACCATTGTATTTCATAAAATGCGTAAATATAAAGGTTCCCTTGTAGATACCAATTAATATGAGAACCTCGAACTTGAAAATTAAATGGGATACATTATTATAAGTGATGGAAGATCTAAAAAGGAAATTAACAAAAACAGACAAACCTTAACTCCTGGATGACTAACAATTCTCTCAATATCGTTATCAGTAAGTCCTCTAAAGTCCCTACCGTCTCTTCCTGGGAGACCTGGCTCACCACGAGGACCTGTGAATACCACTTAGATTATAAAACGAGAGCAAAATATAGTGCTTACCTTGGATTCCTTGCGGACCTTGTGGTCCAGGTGCACCAATGTTTCCAGGCGGTCCAGGTGAACCCAGACTTGATCGCATTCCGCCTTCATCGTAAGAAGTGAGTGCATGATAACCAGGTTCACCAGGAGGACCAGGTGGACCAGGTGGACCAACAGGACCTATACAAATTTAAATTTACATAAATATTTTAGCGAAATAGAAAAGGTAGATTTATATACAATCTTACCTTGTATTCCTTGAGGTCCTTGAGATCCTGGAATTCCATTTGTTCCAGGAATACCATCGCGACACTGTTGCATACACTAAAAAATGTTTCATATAGGCTAATAACTAATTTCATGTTAGCGAACAATTTGCTTGCTAACACTATCACACACCACTCACCACTCCCGGCGGTCCTGGATCTCCTCGTTCTCCCTTCAGTCCTATCGTGTTTAGTCCTGAAGTACGAAAGTTAATGAAATGACACATACTTCCATCGTAAGACTCTAAGAGTCCACTAATCTACATAACTCATTATAACAGGCTCTTTGCACGCGTGTTTGAATAACTAGTTTTTAATCTAAAAAAAAAGGTCTTAAAATGTTCCCTTATTAAATCTTTGTATTGGTAATTTGTGAACTGTGCAAGTACCACTGAGCTTTTGAAGCGCAAATGCAAAATAGGTAAATCTAAGCATTAGAACCACTCACAAAGATGCTTCAACTAATATATATATATATATACATGCTTTTCTAATTTATGCTCTTAGTCTACTTTTTGTGCAAAATGCTTAATCCTTTTTGAGGCATGCACATCTATCAACACAGCTACGTCATTCGCACTCGTGAATTGATCTATGCAAATGACAGAAGATACTTGAATCCGAAATATATCACTAGATCAAATATCATCAACCAATTGCTATAGGTGGGTGACCTATTGGTGCATTTCGAGGAAGATGGTGTCTGGTAAAAGGCAACAGAAGACTATCGCCAAACGGATTCGATAAATCTCGCTCGTCTCTGTCTGAAATCCTCACGACGATATTTAAACCGACCATGACGATGAAATATGGCCGATGTCAAAAATTCAGTGTGAACTTATCATAACAGGCTTCCTAAGTTTTGCATTGAACAATAGCTTTGTATAGGGTATACCAACCAACAGATACAATTGCTTTAAAAATTGTTAATTTTGCCAACCATTAAATGGTTCTTGCTGCATGTTAAGTGGTACTGGCGGAGGAGGAGCAGGAGTTGGAGGGAACTCCACTTCCATTTGATCAGATCTTTCTGTAAATATAAAGTACTTCGTTTTCATTTATATTTTTACGATATTATTGCTTAATCAATTGTAATTACCTGTGGCTTGTCTATCCTTTACTAGTTCGAATCCAGATCCCTCATCATCACCCTGAAATTAACAAAAAACGATAATTCATATTAATATAACAGTAATTTATACACTGCAGGTTCGTCAACCACCACACAATAGCGGGAAAGCTATCAACATTTCATCTATAAACATCATCATGGGAGTACCAAGAAAACATGTTTAATTTAACATTTATGATGATGTCATTTTTAAACTCACCTTGGATTTGGATATTGCTTTCAACGCTTTTCGTCGACGCCACTGTATGAGAACACAATGGGCATAAACATTGCATTTCATGAGATTCGGATATATTTTAAAATTTCTTGCCTACCCATAATTCATCACACTGTTTAGCTGCCTCCGATGGATCGTCGATTACTTTCAATTCTTGAATAGCGCCCTGGAATAAATTCAAGTTCTAAGTCAAGTGTTTAACTGCAAACCTCTAATTCAATTCCATTTTCATTGACTACTAGTACGGGCTCGAAAAAGATGGTAGGGGGAGCATCTGCAGAAGATTCGTGACTGGAACGCGTAACGCGAACAGCAGCATCACGTTCAACAGCCATCTGTATAACATCATCCTCTACTGAAGCATAATCCACACTTCGCTTATTGCGTTGAATCAACTGATGGCCAGGGTGGTCTGTTGATTGGTAGTGAGCGACCTTGTTAACTAGCAGATCCGTGTATACTGATGTTGCTCTACGACCTTCTACGTCTGAAGTCACCTTTTCCAGTGGACTTGTTATTGTTGTAACTTTAAGAGAAGTCTCATCAATATCAATTGTTGGTGTTAAAATTTCGTCTATGAGTATGTCTTTTGATGACTTGTCAGTATTCTTCTTAGGAGATGGAATTAGATTGTCTTCTATAAGGATACGATCCACTTTTGGCTCACATAGTACAAAAGGAAGAAAAAGGAGCAGATATGGGCGCCACATGGCTGGAAAAGAGATCTATAACAGTGAAAGATAATAGCTACTATTTAATGGTTTTAGACAGTAGGAAAAACAAACCCATAATAAAATATGCTTAATATATAGATAAAAGAATATAGTTTTTAAATATTACTGCAAAATTAATGTAAATTTTTAAATCTTAAGATTAGTCATCCATTTCATCTTTCGTGTAGAACGATAAACACCTAGTGACAGTTAAACACGGAAATACTAAAATTAAATAACGAAAAATAGCCTATATACATAAAGAATTACGTAAATTTAACTATATGTAGACTAACTTATCAGAGGCCTAGAGATTGGCAAATAGTGTTCCGTGCAGCGTAAGATGGCATTATCTTTCATTATATCAAAATAAATTGTGCGCATCCACTTAAATATATATGACACTAGAAATCACGAATGCTGAGCAAGTTATTGTTGGTTTCGCTATCTCTAGCGGAAATAATACAAACGATATTTTTAATTTATTCTTTTAGTTTCTTCCAATTTTACCTCACTGTCTCATTTCCTTATCTATAACTGGTGTTATATCATATTTGTTTATTCTTATATAATACAGATTAAATTTAGAAGATCTGCTGATGCATTAACGGCTTGGTTTTTCATAGCTCACGAAAGGGGAATTGATGGAAAAAAACAGATTACAAGTAAAGATGTCTACAATTATCTATTAACACTATTTAACTGGCTTGAGAAATAGTATAGTAACGGGAAAAAACAAATAGTGAGAATTTATTTGGGAACATAGCCCACATGGTCCGATTGTACAGTGGCACTCATAGGGATGATATTATAAACCTTCAGTCTTAGTATAAACTGAGCTTCAAAACGCAAAAACACGTGCTCAAAAATTATTTGAGAATAGCGGCTATGGGAATAACACTTAGAGGGAAATGAGCAAATTTGCAAATAAATCGAAACCTCTCTAAATGTTTGAAGCTTTAAAAAAAACCATATTAGTCAATACAGGTTCAATAAAACGCTTAAATATATCTATTTTAAATTTAAGAATTATCCTTTCTAAGCAGTGGAGCTTCATGTTCTATAAGCCTACTACATTATATGAATAGCTTTAATAGTTCTGGTGAAAACGTGATAAAAACTTCTGAAATCTATAGCGTATGAATCATGTCCCACTCTACAGATTAATCTAGGTATAAGTTCTAATATACTGCATTCCCAACTTTATTCAGTAATTTGATAATATAGTTAGTTAAGCTTTAAGAAGTTAAGCTCAAAATATACACTAGAAGGGTTGCAAGTTGAATAGTAGAAGAAATAAAATTGCTTAGTTAAAAAATTTCTGAGGTAAAAGAGATCCATGCATTCAATTTGATTTATAGTGTTATAAAAGATATTCCTATTTCAAAAAGCTCGAAAACACTAATAGCAGAGCAGAATGCGACGAAGCTCAACAGAAGGGAAAGATGTCTGAGAAAAGACAAGTTGAACAAATGATGGAGAATAAGTGCATTTCTAATAAAACAAATGGTGATTAAATATAGTTAGCTATATTCACAATGGCAAACGCCACCGTCTGACTGCTCGTATTTCTGGGGGCGGCAGAGCGAGAGATAAAAAGACATGATTCATTGCAGGATCAGTGAAGAATTTCCGGAATCACACACAAGTTAGTGCACAGACAAGAACTCAGCGGCATGTAAGGCATTTCGGTATAGGTTTTCGGATTCATAGCGTTGACAGCTCGTCCGTTCGAATTTTATACATTCATAGCAGAGATCAATTTTCAAGCTACAAATTTCGGAAGTAGAAATAGCAATAACAGACGATTATACGAAAAATAAAAGGCTTGCCATACTTTAAAACAAATAATTACTAGATTACTTAATTATTACACACAATAGAAAATATAAGTGATTCCATAAAACAGTACCAGCATAAATCAAAAAGCAAATGCTATAGAATTTTCTGCGTAAGTACAAAGTGCTCAAATACCTAAATAGCTATGAAAAATATTCTAAGCACAAATTTTAATCTTATAAACTTATGGAAAGATTATAACGGGATCACAAAAATATTTAAATCTTAATTTGAAAAATCTAACATTCCAGAGCCTAGGAAAATTACCTCTTTGAATATACTTGATTCTCGATCTGAAAAATCGGTAATTGCATGTTTAAAAACCTAATAAATACGGTGAGTGGAGGAAAGATGACTATTTGCGCGTGATTTATTACATAGGCCAACTAAAGCAAAAAGATCTGTAAGATAAATGATATCCAGTTATCAGAACAGTTAACAGACAGATGTATGGCAATTTTTTGCTGCCGATAGACCATTGAGAAGCGCTTGTTGATTACAAAAACGCCACACACATGTCTATGTAACTTCTTATTTTCCTTATTCTAAACGCACTTTCTTCCTTTCTCTTTCCTTCTCTACGAGTTTATGGTCCGTCTCTTTGAAGTTTGTTTCATACCATCAAATAACCCTCAGCTTTTATCTCAATATACTAAAGACCAGATTTTAAAGACTAACATATTGTATATGCGGAATACCTAGCAAAGTCTAAACCATGTCATTATGAAGACGCTGGATAACTACTGAATATTCGAAATATTTGTTCTTCTAATGTTAATGAAAAATACTGAAACAAGAGAAGCATACAGTTTAAAAGAAATGGAATAATGCAAAAACGCTCCTTTTATATAACACTTACAAACCATGCACTTAGATTAAGTTTCCTTCATACAGTTAATATGTAAAAAAGAAGAGGATATATTAGTTAATTTTAAACTGTCGGAAATATAGCAGTACACTGGAAGGTTACAAATATGCAAAGACTAATTAGACGACACCGAATGCATAAATTTCTAAAATAGTGAATGAATTCGCATTGGTAAACTATGCGAAATGTATACCAAGTTAAATAGAGAAAAACAATAAATATCGATACAACCGATTCCTTATAGGCAAAAGTCATTCGACGGATCTTGTAATGGAATAACGCAAAAAGCCACCCACGTTCTCTCTTGCAGCTGCGTATTTTTTTCTCTGTTTCGGAGCATGGGAACATTCTCTAGAGGCTTTTGTATCAAAAGAAACATTGAATACAGATAGTTCCGAGAGCGTTTTAAATTAATTTCTTAAAATATGTTGTAAGGCAGCTTAATGTGTCTAAACTAGTAATGTTGAGACGAATAAAGAACGGAATAAAGTAGCAGAAGAAAACAATTTCTGAGTAAATCATTTCCAGTATCTAGTTCATTCATTATACGACTTCATTCAGCAACAAATAGTTTATAAAATAATACTCGCTAATTTAATTTATAAAAAACAAAAAAATAAAATTTTGTAAAAGTAGTTGATAAAGTACATTAGTGATTCGACTTTATCAAGTAATTAACTTTAGTTTCATTCTCTTCATGTAGTCAGCTTACCACATTTCTCGAGCCCAATCACTGTATTATAATTCTTCACAAACTATGACCTTTGATGAAACCAATATAAGCTTTAATTGTCTAACCTCAAACCCAGACCCTAAAATTGGTCCCGCACTACCAATGTACAGTTTATGTGCGTCATCCATGGACAGTTGGGGAAGATTAGTTACCTGAAGAGGAAATGTGGCTTTTTCCTTTCTCCTTATAATAATACAAAAACCTCTCAAATACTACTGTTTAGCCTTTCTTTAGAATCAAATAGTAAATAAAACTAGAATGTACATGAATACGAAATAACTCAGAAAAACCAACCTCTTTCGCTCCGAACCTAACGCATTTAAAAAAGAGAGTAACACTATCGCGAGTTACTTCGAAGGCAATTTGCGTCCACTGTTGAATAAATTCAGGCACTATGAAAGATGCTAGTGATCGAGATAAACTCCCCCGTCGTGTATCAGAGAAAATAAGAGAAAGATTTGTCTGACCAGTACCTGAAAAATATGTTAGAAAAACAACTAATTCATACCCATTTAAATATAAAGATATCTGGAAAGGTAATCCAGGAAAAATCGTATGCTATAACCGGTCAAAAATTACAGAGTAAACGAGATAACACTAGGACAATGGAGATAGCTCACCAGCTGGTTCTAAAAGAAATCCTACATCTACAAGTGTATCATATGGATTTACAATGGCAAACAGGAATCCTCCTCGACGATCCATAGGTTTAACAGTGGCAAGAATTGAAAATTCACTAAAGAAATGACGAGGCATATAAAGGCGATAAGGTACGGCTATCTCAACGCCGCGCTGAATAAGAATTATAGTAGCAAATAAATCAACAATCAAAGTAGATTATTAAATGAAACTAATTTTCAGCAATATAATATCCTGCCTGTATTCCAATAGCTGGTAAATTGTCAACGCCTTTTGCTCTGAACACGCGAGGATCGCTGTTTAAAGCACCCTCTACAGGGACAAGCAAGTCTACTTCGGTCTCTCCATCTGAAATCCAATGATAAATATTTTTCTCATTTTTTATTCTCGTATTCTTCCCTTAACTCTAAAAATAATTTCGAATTATAAATATTAGAACTTAAGGAGATGGACTTGAAAGTTAGTGATGGATAGGTTTTCTAATCTCATCTAAAGCTTTGGATAAAATTCCTTTGATAGTTGGTTTATACCTAATTTGCAAAGACATCCTATTTTTATTACTACTTAATTGAATACTTTAGAGAACACACAAATCTCAGTTGTAGGTGGGATCACTATGGTAAGCGCTGTTTAAAAAGCTAAAGTATACGTTGAACTAGATGTCAGCATAGGAAAGATTGACGAAATGAAAGCATGGCATCGAGGCTAATCTGACTAAAATGTAATAGGGAAAGTAGCGTTAGCTAACATCAATCAAGCACAAACCTTTGCCTCAAAAATAGTTGCTATTATAATGTGAATACTTCCGCTACTACATACAGTGCGTTTCATAATTATAGGAGACCGCCCACTTGTCGCTCTAACTCGCGACCCAGTGTTTCAAATCTTACAAAATTCTTATCCCGACATTCTGTCGCATCGTCAGGAATATCTTCACTATTTATGATTGGCGATACAATTCTTTTCACGAACGCAAAAAGTTGCCTTTTCCACTCCTTCACAACTAGAGGGCACTTAGGATAAACACTTACGAAGAACAGAACAACAATTCATAACAAGTAACTTCCAAAAATCGGTACAACTACCCCTTCTATCAACTACCTGGAAAATGTGTTCTGCCATACTCGTTGATGGATTTTTGATCATGGCTGGGTCAATTTTGCTCCACACTTCAGCAACTGTCTTCCTCAGGTCCTCAATTGATGAACACTGCTTGTTGTGGGCATAAACTTGACGAACTATTAATCCTCAAAGAATCTCCGTGGGATTTAGGTCTAGTGACCAAGACGGCCAGGCTATGAGGGTAATGCTTCTGCACTGAACCCAATCGTTTGAGCTGCAAATCACGGGATGGCAGCGTTCTCTCGTAGGAATATGAAGTTCTTCTGAGGGAATGTCTTGTAATAAGGGAGTAGTTGATTCTCAAGGAACTATTGCCAGTTGACACTATTCATTTTAGGGGAAACGAGAACTAATTCGAGAGTCTCCTACGATGGAAGATGTATCCCATACCATAGAACTCCAAGATTTCATCTAGAAAAAAACCTTCTCTCGTTTCTCAAATCCCTTCACTAGGAAGTAAATCGGCCTGAACCTTTAGAGTTAAACTTCTTTTCATCGTTGAAGATGGACTTGAATAGAATGAAGCTTGTACTGAAAAGGCACATGCACATGGGAAAAGGGAGAATTACCCCAGTCCACTCCGAAATCCACAATACTAGTGTACGGACAAAGTCCATCTCTGCTTTCCTGTGATCTGCTGTTAAAATGAGACACTTCCTCCTCCTTTCCCGCCTGATGAATGGCTTTGTCTTTAGTGCCCTCCAAAACCGTTGCTTTCGACACAGTCGAGCAGTAGGCGCTTCTGATCTCATTCAAACTGGCCGTGTTATTTGATACCACCATTGTGATTCTTCTTTTTTCCTGCCCCCCAGCTTTGTTGACCTTCCTCCACTCTTTTTGATTCCATATTCACCAGGAACTCTCAGGAAATTGGCGACAACATTCCCAGAACACCCGATTTTTCTTGCAATCTCCGTTCGGCTCAATCTGGCATCAGAAAACGCCAAATTTTCTCCTTTTTCGATATCGTTGAGAAGGGAATCACGAGCCATCTTCCGTATCCTACGCGGATCCACAAAAGGCGTATTTGCCACGTGATATTCTAATTCTAAAATTAGCATATCCTAAGTGCCCTCTAGTTGTGAAGGAGTGGAAAAGGCAACTTTTTGCGTTCGTGAAAAGAATTGTATCGCCAATCAGAAATAGTGAAGATATTCCTGACGATGCGACAGAATGTCGGGATAAGAATTTTGTAAAATTTGAAACACTGGGTCCCGAGTTAGAGCGACAAATGGAGGGGGGTCTCCTATAATTATGAAACGCACTGTATTCGGAAAATATGAACTAATTGGATGCTGGTCCAACTCTTCTCGGTCGATCATTTGATTTCGTCAGTGACATAAACCTTTTACTCCTATGAATATCGTATTTATCGTTAAAATAAGACGATAAGTTCATCCTTTTTTTTTAAACATTTCTGAAGGCCTGTGACTCATTAAATATTAAACTAGGAGGAGAAAAGTGCGTAGCATTCATAGGGTGAAAACTTTTAAACCTTTTTATCATATTAAGAAAAATTGGAAAGATGGTTAGGTGGGATCAGGTCAGAGTAATCCTAATTAAAACAAAATCCAGTTGAGATCCTACTGAAAACTCTCGACTAACTTATTTAAAGTAGTATCAAATTATTAAGCGTTAATTCTATTAGTATGAGCCTAAGTTAAAGCATGTGAAAAATCACTATTAACTTTACGGATGTTACGTCACCAAACTATTGCTGAAATTAGTAATATTTATTTATGCATATATCGAACATTAAAAATTCCCAAATCCTCATCACCGATTTTAGTTTCAAAATATGAGACACAAAACGATACGAGCAGCTTCGATACTTTGCTCTTTAAGGAAACAATAGACGAGTGGTAACGCATTTGTCTCAGACAAGAAAAACTGGACAGTGAAAAGAATGCTTTTTTCTTCGTAATTTCTTGTTTATCTTAACCTTTCGCTAAAATGCTCGTGTCCTAGTTTATACCTCTTTTAAAGCGTAAGAATCCCATGCATTCACATTTTGTATTATTTAATTAATAAATAATAATCTAATTCCCCAGTACTGTGTGTTAACTACTATCTTATGTGATCCGCCAGTCGATTGCAAGTCCATCAACACTTCGCATATCAAATATGTCGTCAGCCAAATGATCGACCTTGGCAAAGTCCATTAAATAGAAGGTAATGATTATTTTTTCTTAAAATAACGGAAAACTTGGATGAACGTAAAACATTGATAATGGAATTGAAAATTAAACATAAACCTGCATAATAATTTTTATCAGCACGTTAGGTGTTTTTATATGTAATAGCAGAAAAACTAGTATATTTTTACAATGTTAGCTGGATACTGAACAGAAATAAGTGAAAAGCAAATCGCATTTAAAGTGCTATTGTCCTACTTCGTTATCGTTTGTATTTATAATAGGTATAGAGGAAAATCTGCTGAGTCCTTCCTTATATTGCATCCGCCGACCTTGGATTATCTCAGACTAGAACGGCGGTACTTTAAACGGATCGATTATAACAGATATAAAGTAACATAATTGCAAATAACAGTTATTAACCCCCGTAGATTGACATTAACCTAGAATTCCCAACTTAAAGAGAAAGTGTACATCCATCTATAATATAAACATTTTTGTTGGAGCTCATCAGATAATTTATGGGTATATTTAGTTACTACGTGTCTACTTCATACCAATATTCCTAGCGTTATACTTCCGTTTGACTGTGAACGGCTTACATATAACCATATTTTATAATATATGAAAACCTTAGAACAAGATTCTCACTCTATTTAAGGCTGCATTTTCTACGTCCAAATTCACCAAACCTATAGTTCCTAAACATCTAGTCATTTCACTTGGATACCATAGAAAATCGAAATTTGGCGTTCGCTTACTTTCTTTGGAGACCACTAGTGAAAATGTTTGCTATACTAGTTTTTAGAGTCCCTGGGGGGTGCTTATCAAAGTCGTGATCGGCATAAGCGCAAGCCATGATGGATACGAAGGAAGAACGAGGAATAGAACAAGAGAGATTTCAAGGATGACTTTACAAATATTGGCGTAAAGACAGATTAATGCAACTAGTGATCTATTTAAAAGAATAGAAGACTATTGATTTAAGCTTACTGTAACTTTAAAAAAGAAAAGACTTCATAAAATAACTGAGATTCATTGTAATATATTCTCTTAATACTCTACTCAGCCATTAAGTACAATAAAGAACGAACTCACATTTGTGATTTTCATTTCCACTTCAAATAGAATAATTGACGTGTACTGATAATTTACCCTGCTGTTTCACAGGTGGACATTAGACTATATAATTATTTTTACCGAAAACAACAAATGAGTAGCGATAAGCAGATTATAACCCAACGCACGTTCAAGAATTCCGAATATTATATACCCTTACAATATATTTCCACAGACAGAAGGATTGCTCCCGAATGTCTTGCAACTAATCCTCATAATACTCTGTGATGGTCAATATTTCACGACGTAATGCCGTGGTAACCTGGATGGGGAAGAATACTTTTCTGCACCACCTTTTTTCTATTCTTTTCATGATTTTCTCTCTCTTATGAATCACGATATCTTTTATGTTACAAAGATTACTAAGCCTGATGAAATAGACCTCCAAGAATGTTTTTTAATCAAACTCTGTTGCTCCTTAATATATTGGCTTCATATACTTTTTTAAATCCCAGATGTGCAAGTATAAATCAGATTTATCGGTGGTTTAAAAAAAAGCGATTTAAGTTTAGAGATAGCGAGCATGTAAAGGGAATTAACATGAAAGACAAAGAAAAATGATACATAAGACTGTAAAATATTTAAAAAATATTTCAAAGTGGTGGATAACAGTAATAGAATGAAAAGAAGATAAAATTTAGTTCGCTTCTGTGAATGTGATCTAGCTTTTACTGTACTATAGAAAACTATGCTATGTGCACCAACTTAAAAAGTGAACAATGAATGATTGTTGTCGCGATAATTCCTATATCGAAGTTTGATTTACGGCAAGGTCGTGGAAACAAATTACCACAATGAAATAAGACTATTTCCTTTTCAGACTAGTTCTCTTTGTTGATTTTATATGTTCAACTATTAGATGTGCAGTTTTGCAAGGATTTAAGCGAAAAATTCTGTATATTGTCACCTTGATTTTTTGCAGACCAAATATTCTCATCACATAAGTGAAACAGAACTTCAACTCTCTAATGCATAATTTTCATATCACAGCACTAGTTTTCTTCATAAACACTTATATGTTCCTTTAGTAAAAATGAAGTAATATTTGAATATATAAAACAGCATATGTTGGTAGGGGTTTTATTTACTTTGTATATAGTAAAACTCCAAAATTAAAAATTAGTAGTATAGCTACTTCCTTAATTTAAATCCGTATGTGCTAATAATACTACTCATTATATAATTCTTAAACTTCTTAATAATTAAAATAAATGTTTGGTTTCAAGTAGCAATTCCTTCTATTTTTGATTTTCTAGGTAGAACATCATAATTGGCCTAATAAGGTCATTCGAAATCGCATATAAATGGATAAGCATTAATAAATAATCTAATTTTGTAGAATTGTCAGCTGCTTAAACATTGTGATTAATGGACTTAGTACTTGCATTATTATGACTATAATTACTAATACTATGACAGAAACATATTGTTTATTGTTTCCTTTGAAAACTAATAATGCCTCCTTATAACTTCATATATTCACTTATGAAAAATAACAGCAAATATTTCCTACATTTAATATATTTATTTAATCATTATCAAAAGTTATTAAAAATCGTCAGCCCTAAGGTACTTGGTGATAATAGGACATTCTAGAATTTAAGTTTTCACTCCAGGAATTAGCATTATCTACAGCACTGAGCATCTATTTTAGTCGGCTGGAAATAAGGGTTGTCAAGCAAAATGCGAGTGAGCAGAAAAAGAACATAAATAATGAGAGGAAAGATACTATGAAGAGTGCAGCACGCCAAAATAGTGCAAGTAAGACAGATATATAAAAAAATTTGCTCTCCTTTAGACCAGATATTTTTAAACTATTTTTTCTTTGATTACAATTATTCATAAAAGTCATCACATATGAATGAGAAGATACTGCTAGCTATGTCAGAAAAAAAATCGCAAAAACCTCTTCACTATATCCGATATAAAACCCTAGTAAATTAGTAAAAAATAACAAACAGAGGGAAACTTAATATTTTTACGAAACTCAGTTCAATTTATCCTGTACTTTGTGAAATGTAGCTGAAACTGCAATGTTATATAGCCCACCTCCTGGTAAATTGTTGGCGTGAAAATTCTGGTCCGCAAAAGTAAAAGGCAAGAATACCAAGACAATAGAATAAATCAGCATAATCAGAAGTCACCGT
Source organism: Heterorhabditis bacteriophora (assembly GCA_964036235.1). NCBI lineage: Eukaryota > Metazoa > Nematoda > Chromadorea > Rhabditida > Heterorhabditidae > Heterorhabditis > Heterorhabditis bacteriophora. The sequence continues at coordinate 10,005,535 of OZ038427.1, read as the reverse complement.
GCCATAACACTGTTAGAGAATAAATGTAGATCAGAGTATTAAAAATGAGATGACTACACTGAAGGGGTGTGGTCAGTTTGGTGGGCGTGGTCTGTGACTAGGAATGTGTTCATCTTAGAGGTGATGGTAATGCGGGACGGAATGGCTAGGATAATTCATATATTGAAGCATTATAATTTTAGCTGCTGCTTGCAGTGGCAGAAAATGAGAATATGCTAGTACCACACAGTCTTAGTAAGAGCTTCACCACCAAATCAGAACATTCAATAGTAGTTTGTAATTGTCCAAAAAATTCTAACCGTAGCCTATATTAAAAACCTAAATCAATTTAGCCTTTATCTATTTGCAATATTGTTAGGAACTAAAGATATTTATTGTGAAGGGTGAACTTCTTTGAAACAGTTAGAGGAACGTATGCGAATTCTCTGGAACCGAAAAAAAGTCATTCCTGATTCCATAATTAGAAATATTTACACTATTTAAGCATAACAGCATAGTTAAAAATTAGCGAGATAACCACGTAAAAGCATTGTTTCGCACGACTTAAAGGGCACCGATTAAACAACAGACGAAATACGAGACAATGCAAGGCACAGTAATAAGGGGATTCGTCGTTCAATAGAAATCGGCGACACATTCACAGCACAGATGGGGAAAAGGTCAAAGTGCAGAATGTCATCAACTAGATTTACTAAATCTTTGATGATAAAATATACAAACTAAACTACGGATTAAATCTTCCTACTCGAAATCATAGTATTTTCGCAGCAAAATTACTATAACGAAATATGTATAGGCAAGGTAGATGAAGCACTATAATAATAAATTTCCCAATAAATAAACGGCTCTCAACACTTCACTAGCTCTTCGCATTGTTCTACTCCAATACTGACAGCTGGTTAAGTCTAAGATATTGAAATAAGCGTATCTTGCATAATGATATAGGTATTTTAAAAAAACATCATAAAATACACTCTAAATAATCTTACTTAATCAAATTCATTGATTTCTCAGTAAAAATCTAACATACTATATAATATGCAGTAATATTTAGCCCTATACCCTAGTGATGACATTTTCCTGATGACTGTTTTTTGCCTTCTATAAACATTATTAGTTTTAGTATTACAAATAATAAGTAGAAAGAAAGAAATGAAAGAAAATCACAAAATAAAAAAAACGTTAGCCTATTTAATATTAGTATTGACAGAATATACATTGAATAAAACTGGGTAACGTTAGATAACCTGCACTAATGCTGTAATAAAACAATACAATTTGCGGACAACGAATATTGTAGATTTGATTAAAGTGTGCAATGACAGTAAAGTAGAATAAAGTGTTTTAATGATCGATCACTTGTATACCTCAATATACTAACCTGCTAATTGGGCAATTCTGACCGAATCCCTGTGAGTAGGACAAGCTCCGCTAGAGAGTCGCATCCAGTCCAGAGCAATCCACGGGCGTTTTGTCTTCCACGATACTTCAAACATAATCTGAAGAGAAAACAGTTTATTGTAAATACTTGGAAAAAACTTGAAGAAATAAGAAGCAGGTGTTGTGTTAGAATCTTAATCAGCATTTTACATACTACCATATTATAGCAGACCACTATTTAACAAAATTTTCGATATTCTGACAGTTATTAAGAATATATCTAAGATGAGAAACAAAAGATGGAAGTTCTCGAATTGGTTAATTACTAACCTTGAATGGATGTTTCTGAGGACCAATCGGAATAGTAATTTCTTTCCATTTATCGGATGGCAACTTAATGGCTGATATTCGGAGCAACTGCTTCTTGAATGTTCTTTTCTCCCCTCGCAGTTCAATATAGAGCTGTCCTATGAGTTCTTGCTTTAAGATTTTTTTTCTTCTAAACTGATAAACTTCATAAATAGGAAACAATTCCAATCTTGTATAAGTTACTGTTAATTTAGAACTTATATTTCTTGATATAGCTTCATACTATTGACTTTTTAGTTCGTTTTTTTTCTTCAATAAAATTGTTGGAATTGCTTCCATTCCATACTATTCGATTTTTTGCGTAAATACTACTTTGTGAACAGTTTATATAGACATTAATTCTAGTAATTCCTATTGATCAATAGACAACAAATAGCTTTATATTATCTATAGATTATTTACCTGATGGAAGGTATGCTTTGTTTGTCTGTAAATTTCACGTCATGTGATCTATAAATCAAGTCACTTAAAAATAATATTTCTCTACAAGAACAAAAACCTTTGCTTAAGAGACTTAGTTGTATAACAAGTTTGAAAATTGTTTCCTATTTAGAAAATCCTAAAACCTTTGTTTTTCATACTTAATATTTTTAGTTTTAGACTTACCTTCTTGTGCTTGTTGGACGAGATAACTGAACTGCAGACATATGGATGCACTATTCTGCATGTAGAAAAGAGGTGAATGAAGAGAAGCGACATGAAAATTTGAAGGAATGGGATCGATAGAGACAAAGTAGGAACCTAAAGCAGTGGGGAAAAAGGGATCAATCGCAGGTGATCACAAAAATCCTCCACAATCTAATGTATATTAATAGATGCTTCTCAATATTCGTCGCAATGCAAAATTTGAAAATCGAAGTAAAATATAATTATAGAAAGCATAGCCCCACCTCTTTTGGCTCCAGGCCCACCATCTGTTCTCATCCACTCCACTCCATCTCCATTCTTCATTCCACATAGATCATTTTCGAAATCACATTCCCAATCAGGTCGATAAACTTCTTTTAATTGATCTAAAATGAAAATATTGTTACTTTAAATATATAGGACACTAAAACAAGTATATTCCAAGTTTACACATAACAATTTAAATGCAATGCTAGTATTTATGAGTAATTTAATTTAATATTCGTTATTAACACTATGAAACTGATTGAATTATCAGGTGGCTGTAGAAGTTCTAGTCTTTTATTTCAGCGCTTTAGTACAATTATTTAAAACCTAAATAAATTCCCGTTCTTTTGCGTTTTTGTAGTGTTGGGTTTGTAGTTTGCGAAAAGCCATAAGTCACGAATTAATTATAAACATAACCTCCTGAAACAGTTCGAACACGATGAGCCACCAGAAACTGCATATTCGACAGTATTCTCCACGAGTTCCAACAAGGGAAGAATGCTGTTGAAGCACGCCAATCAATATGCCCTGTACTCACTGAAGCTGTTCTCTCCCACAGTACGTGTAGATATTCCTTTCGTCGTCTTAAACATGGTGATTTGGATACCAGTGACCGACAACGCTCTGGGATGCCACGAACGTCAAAAACTGATGCTTTGAAATCATTATTGAATGAAAATATGTCGCAGACACGAAAGGGACTCGCGGAACAGTTGGGAGTTGATAAAGTAACAGTCTCCAGATGATTGCATGAGATGGGGAAAATTCACAAACTCGGAAAGTAGGTACCACCTGAACTCTACAAAGACAGCATTGGCGCCGGCTCAACATTTGCATCTCGTTGCTTGCCAGGCAACGCAAGAAGAACTTGTTGTGGAAAATTGTTACAGGTGACAAAAAATGGATTATGTACGACAATCCTAAGCACGCACATTCATGGGTAGACCCCGGACAGCCAACAACATCAACGGTAAAGCCAAACACTCACGCCAAAAAAGTCCTTCTGTGCATCTGGTGGGACATGAAGGTTGTGCTATTTTTTGCTGCATGACTACGTTAGGCCTCATGCTGCTCTTAGTACTCAGCAGACCATTTTGAACTTAGGCTGGGAAGTTCTTCCGTACACGGCGTATTCGCCAGACTTGGCACCTTCGGATTACCATTTATTCCGGTCGATGCAAAACTGTCTAGGGGGGCAGCCCTTTCGAGATGAGGCTGAGGTACGAAAACGGATCGACAATTTCATTGCTTCCAAGCTGATGTCGTTTTTTTACGAAGGAATCCGAAAGTTACCCGAGAGATGGCAGAAGGTCACAGAAAGTGAGAGAAAATATTTTGATGATTGAACTGCATTTTGTATATTATGGAAATAAAATTTAAAATTTTGAAAAAAAAGACTAAAGCTTCTGCAACCACCTAATATTTAGGTGACTTTAATATTAATGGAATTATTATAACCTTACATAGAACTGGGATTGGAAAAAGATACAAGTTGTCCTACTATTTGTACCGATTTATTTTTGTGCTAGAACAATGTAATGTTAATTTGAATTCCTTACATCATAATTGTTCGGTGATTGTGAACATTAAATTACTGCTATGGATTTTATGGAAAAAAATAAATTCAGGTAGTAATTTAATGTAAGTTATAACAACAAAGCTAAGCAATAAAGACTTGTTACTATCCAAGTAGAAAATATATTTATAAATGGAGAATCATGTACCTCTTAAGTTTCATAGAGTAATGTTAATAATATTAGTAAATAAATTGAAATTAAGAAGGCGGAAACCGATAATAAATTCTAGTAGAAAATTATACACTGACCTGTTGGTGTAAATACAATGTCTCTGATACTCCAGGGACTCTCTTTCCCATCCTCTCCAATAACTTTCACAGCTACCTCATATTCCTTTCCCGGTAATAAAGTGGTAAGTTTTAGTGATCTAGAATTCGATCGAAGTTTCTGTAGTTGTTCTGACTGGTAGATTCCATACCTACAAAATTTTATTACATAAAACGACAAATAATGACTGGAATAATATTATTTTAGGGATACGTTTACAAAATCATTTGCGCAAGAGTATTGCAAAGAAAAATAGTATCATGTATTAACTAACCATAAAAACTAGTAATATTATACATGTTCAATACCATAGCTATAGAATTTGTTAAATATCTGAAATATTTGTGACTACTGACAATAAAAAAAGTGTCTTCTTCAGTCTTACTGCATCGTCAATATCAGGAATTTCTTGGTAAATTTAATTTGCAGAGAGTGAATTTCCCAGAAATCAATAAATCGCTAGAACAAAGCGTCTTTTGTTATAGAAAGGAAGTAGTAAATATGAGGAAGTGGGAGCGTTGAGTAAATCCCATTTGTGAGAAGAGCACTGGAAATTTCGCGCACATCGGACAGCGAAAACGTGAGAAGTACGGAAAAAGTTGTAGTCTGCGCTATAGTTTACGTCCCCTGCGGCCAATATCGATCGAATCTTGCGCGAACGAGTCTGTATCTAAGTTGGGATAGTTGAATGGTACTGAGATTATTAAGATGTCCTCTTCAAGAGGAATAAGTTAAGATTAGAATTTTCTCAGTGTAAAATTTTATTTGGCATATTGCATCAGGGTGATATGGTAGATACTTTTTCGGATTATAAACGCACTAGGTGTTGAAGTGCTGCATTACTAAAAGTATATATACAGGGTGTTATTAGTGACATGAGAAGACATGTCTGAGTAGTATTTATTCATCAGTGGCGAAACAATAATTTGTTTTCTAACTGTACAATGATGAGATACGCCCAAATATTTTAAATATCTCTTCCCTTTTCGTTTAGAACCAATAATGTGGTACACAGTTTATATGTTAATCAAATAAATGTCCATTTATCTGATAAAAATCCGTCTGAACATTAATTGTTCATTAATTTTTTTGAAACAAGTAATGAAGATAAGACGAACTGCACAATATAATGTCTCTGTTGTCCATCGATTAGGTTTTCGCTGTCCTTCTCAGGATTTGGATCTTCCCAAGATATGTCAACCTCATTTATTCCTCTTGCCACTGCTCGCACAGCAATTGGTGGCCATAATGAGTCGCCAAAGTCTCCTGGTAATTTGTAAGCATAACATTCTCATTACTCCAATTTTGTATTTCCTTTTAATGCCTCTACATATCCTGTATACCTACCCTCTCCTGATAACGTTGTAGCGCTGACTAATACTCTGTCTCCATCTTCACCATCAGCTTCATTATATGCACCTACGGCAAATACGTAGGTTGTGTTTGGTACTGAAATATTAAATAATTTTTTTAAAACTATTATTTTATTAAACCAGAAAAAAATTTCCATACTTTAATCGAAATGATAACTAATAACATTACTATTATCGTTTACAATCGATCATTTGTAAAATATTCGCAACTACTGTTGATTATGACATAAAATATCCTCTCGACAGCGTAACAGGTTTCCTAAAATAACTTACATAAACGAGTAATGGTGAATGAATTGGTATTGGCGCCTTCTATGACTATCCTTCTTGATGGGGCTCCAGTTCCATAAGCGACCGTATACCCACGCACTAAAATGTCACTTGCTGATGGAGGTTCCCACCATAACGTAGCTGTCGTGGAAGTGGTTCTGACCCGAACTGACTCAGGTGCATCAGGAACGCGAAACTCTTAATTTAAAAAATCTAAGATATGCGAGATTTTCAGTAATGTCTAGCTGTTGGATTTTTTTGCTATTTTCCAAATATATATATATATAAAGCTATGCAAGTTTTGAATTAGTCTTAAAAGCCGGTGATAAGTACTATTTCTTAAAATTGTTAACTAGTATATTTCACACAATATTTTCACCTAACCAAGTATTTTTGGATTGTGGTATATATGAAAAGAAATCATGTCATATTTTAGCTATAATTGTCATTGAAACTTAATATACACAAATCTATATTAATTCAAACTAAACTAAAATTTCAACTTATGATAACCTGAATGAATATGATAGTTCCAACTGAGTCATAAGAGATTACAGAAGTTCCGCTGAAGGCGAGAGAGATTAAAAATGTGATTATGTACTCTGATATTTTTGAGAAAATTCTAAGTAGAAAATCTGTAGATTTTAATTAATTAAAGTTTTCAATTAGATTAGCCATGAAAAGATACAAGGACTTCTTAATATAAGACGTAAACAAAATTACAACAAATAAATCTTCGTGATCTTTAAAATGATAATATTTACCAGACAACGACTCATTTATAGGCAGAATAAGACATTTTAGGAGGCATTGTTATGAAAATACTATTTAAAAATTAACAATGGCTTACAGTTTCCATATACACATAAATATTAAATATTTCCCCAAACCTACGCAATTACTCAAGGCAGCAGGCAACGCATTTAATGGTTTTATTGTAGTCTGACAGATTAATTAGACGATATATCAAGTTTAAAAAAAATGACGACCAGGTATGTCACTCAGTTATATCTTAGTCCCTAGAGAGTTAAATCTATGGTCTTGTAATTTACAATAGAGATGCAAAATTAGATACTAGTGAAACATCCTTCCTTTAGAATTTTAGAAGCTATTTCTCAATTACCGGTGAAATTATATTTAAGGTAGCAAATAAAAAATATTCTAAAGCTCTTACTAATTATTCTTACCGTATCTTATTTTTAAATTAACATGGTAGAGAGTATGTTCATACAAGTACAGCCGTAGACCCATTTAAGGAATCATCACTATAACATTCATTTGAAAATAAATATCCTTAAAATTGTTCAGCTAAACCCGTTACATTTTAATTAATATTTTGAAATGAACTAGTACTTCTGCTGTCAGTTTCGGAAATAGAAAAACACAGGCTAGTTAGAAAATCGACGCGGTTGTGGGAAAGCAGATGAAGAGAAGATTACGGCTCTCCAACTATCAATTATTTCAATTTAGTTTAACTCCATAACGTCATTCCTCTTTCCTCTCTCACTTCTTCGACAAACCATCTTAATGGTCCCTCACGCTTGATTGGTATCGACACCCTAACACCTTTCTGCTCAAATTAGAACCATTAGCGATTGTTTCTGAGGAAACCGCGCGAGCATTTCCGGAAAATGGACGCCATTGTTAAAGCTTGGTAAAATGAAATATATTTTAAAAGAAAAAGGAGAGAGAGAAAGGGATAAAAAGTGGAATGTTGGAGATAATTTGAGAGATTAATGTGAAAGGAAAATAAAGATTAAGCACAATTGATTGTATATATAACGCGGGATCTATATATAAGAAGAAGAATTAATGTAAATTATGAAGACCAAAATTTCTACAGCAATAGTGATAAAAATACTGTTTCTAGTATAATCCACTTATAGTATATAATCCTAAAGAGTGGTCACACGAAACGAAATAGAAGCAGAAGGGAGTGATACCGGAATAGTAGAAATTAACGATACATTTATTGAAGTTTAAATAAGTGTACTTACCATGTGGAACTAAAAAAGTTGCTAGAATAATATGCGGTAAGAATACAGCAAAGATCTTCGGCATCCTCTATCAATTCATTTCACAGCATTTAATGCTGAAATCAAAAAGGCTTAAAGTAATTTATCACAAGTAGTTAAATTATAGGCTATAAACTTAGAAAAATGTGGAGCAAGAAGAACTATGTCGCTGAATAACATATTTCACCACATAATTATTGGCTTTATTTCATATTTGTAATATTAAATTGTATTTTATTAGAAATAAATTATCACTATAAATGTACGTTATAAGAAAAGTAAACTTTTTAAATCACAGTATGGGTTGTATATTTTTATGACATTAGTACTATACGGTTGCATAATTTTACTGGAAAAGTATAAAGAAACAAATGAAATTAAGATGAAAAATGATCACCGATTAAAATGATTAAAATACTGCTACAAATTTGCACTACATGATGCGTACTAGTTCAGAGAAGTCGCTTTTTAAATAACTCCTTTTTGCTTCTCTAATAACTTGCCATTGAATTTGCGCTAGAAAGGGAAGTATGGAGTAACCTACTAGCAGAGTTCTATTTTGTGTGGTAAATCAAATCAGGAAGAAACCTAGTTGGTTTTTGGATTCTAACATTAAGAGCAATATATTTAAAAAAGAGTATAAACGAAAAACAAATTATATTTGTTTTCTAACATAGCAGTGAAAAAATAGCAGAAGTCAAAAGACAGCTTTTGGAAATAGGAGTAATATAAGTAGCAAAACTAGTGGAAAATGTTATTTTTTAATATGAAACATTTTAAGAAAGATATGAAGCTACGATTGGATGAAAATGCGGTTCCATTTTATGATGTGTACAATAGGCACACATATCTGTTCATCACATCTATAAAATGAATAGCAAAAACTATAAGTGTGAAGCATAAAGAAATTACTTACACACTAAGAAAAGTGTTCCTGTTTAAAATAGACAACTTCTTCATCCCTTAGTATCTCTGACTAGATTTTCTAAAATCTAATAGATATAGGATTAGCAAAAAATAAACACACTGATATACCAGTTCAACTCCTAATTTGGAAGTAACAATTGTTCTTCTTAAGTCATTGCTTAAAGTGTTTCAATTTCTTAATGAGCTTTTCTTATTTTTCTTGCGTAGACAAAAAATTTAGGCGCTACCAGTTTTTCTATTATATATAACTACACATAGCCACCTTCTATCAAAAATCAGTTTCTAATGCAATTTTATTTTTTGTGAACAAAACTTTATACTAGGTTAGTGGCAATCAGACTAGGTGACTGACATAGTCACATAGATTTTGAAAAACGCGCAAATTAAATCATAGTCGGGGTAAAGCAGATGAGTTTTTTTTAACAAAGTTTGAGTTACACAAAAAAAAATATACAGTCGTGGTCAGAGGTATAATATCTGAGTAAAATTTAATATATCTAGAATGCAGCATGTGTCAAGTATTAAATTATACAAAAAACATATTTGCCCGACTTTAATTCAGAACTAGCCACATTTAAAAATTGTTTATGACGCCTTTTTCCTAAAAGTTATATTCAATGAATGTACTCTGAACCTTAAGTAATAATACTTGATGTTCCTATATAATCTTTAGTATTTCTATAGACTATTGCACAGGGTAAAGTGTTTTGTAAATAATCTAGTTTTGCTCAAAATAAATCATAAAACAGTAACATAAATCCTATTAGCAAACTCCTAGAGTACAAATTCAGCATTGAAGGACACGAATGGGCATAATCAGCCCGCATTGAGATTCAAATGTGGTGAGCACCGCCCACCGGAAAGGTGCAAGACTAGATGAGTGAGTCAGAAATTGCTAGCAATGAATGCGGAAAAAAATACAAGCAGGAACTAAGAAACTACAGTGTGTTTATAAATGATAACACATTTTGTTATTTTGCCTATTTTCTGTTCTCCGTCGTCAGATTAAACCAATTTTTTTTTACAGGTAACGTGTAAGAGCTTTGAAAATCTCAGTTTAAATTTCATCGTTTTTCATTAAAAAAATTACCACTTTTACGCTAATTTTTCTCAAAACCATCCATTTTTCATCGTTTCAAAATGATAACACACTTCACATATTTTGCCATTATTTAACAAAAAAGTGCAAATTCACTAATCCTAAACTAACATAACAATGGGTCGTGCTCCTACAATGATTCTACACGAAAGAAGTCAAATAAAAGCACTCTCAACTGCCGGTTACACGATGAAGCAGATTGCCGATACTGTCAAGTGCTCCAGAAAGGCAATTTAGAACTTCCTTCGTCACCAAGAAGAATATGGTACAAAGAAGAGTAGTGAACGACCTGGCAAGCTGAATGACCTTGAAAAAAGGAAAATTTAGCGAACAGCGTCAAATAGAACGATAGGAGTCAATGAAATCCGTAGGACTGGTGACATTGATGCTTCAGAATCTACAATCTGGAGAATACTGAACAAGTGTCTCAATACTGTATGGTCACAGATGAAGTGTCCACAACTGACACAAACATAGAACGGTGAAAGACTTTGCTGGGCCAGAATACCCATGAGATGCGATTGGGAAAAGGTACAACTTCTACGAGTCTTCAAAAATAAGCCTATTAATTAATTATTTTGCATTTAGGTGATTTTCAGTGATGAGATGAAGTTCAACCTTGATGGTCCTGACGGTTGTCATTTCTATTGGAGAGCTTTACGTAAGGAACCTCGGCACTTTTCAACTCGAAATTTCGGTGGAGGAAGTGATATGGGGCTGGTCGACATGGCGTTTCTCTCGACGAAGATGAACAGCGCTGATTACCAGGATGCCTTAGGACATCGTCTAGTCCCGTATTTCCCACTGTACAGGCGTTAGCTTCACTTCCCTATAAGATAATGCCACAATACACGCCAGTCGAAGTACCAGGACTTGGCTGGAGGACAGTGACGTGGACACTATGGGCTGGCCATCGCGCTCTGCGGACCTAAATCCGATGGAGAATCTTTGGGCAATTTTTGTCCGTCGGATTTATGCCGATAACCGTCAGTTTGGGACTGTGAAGGACCTCCAAAGTGATATTAGCAAAATATGGAGAGGTGTAGATACTATTGTCACCAAAAATGTAGTAAACAGTATAGCTGAATGAATTTTTCAGGTTATTAATAAAAGTAGTTGTACTGATTATTAGTTAATTATTATGTACATTAATTGTTATTTTTTTTATCGCAAACCCATATTTTAATAAAGTGTGCTATCATTTTGAAACGATGAAAAATGGGTAGTTTTGGAAAAAATTAGCATAAAAGCCGTAATTTCTTATGACAAACGATGAAATTTAAACTGGAGATTTTCAAGGCTCTTACACTTTACCTGTAAAAAAAATTGGATTAATCTGACGACGGAGAACAGAAAAAAAACAAAGTGTGCTATCATTTTGAAACACACTGTATAACAGTTTACCTTCTATTGACAAAACATATTTCGCGCTTAGGATTCAATTATTGCAACAGCCCTTATATCCCAATATGCTATCACTGTGACATTTGCAACCATTTATAAGTTTTATATAGATAAACCAATAAGCAGAACTCAGTGTTCGGTTGGACATAGATTAACTGTACCTGCTGAGTAAGTAAAAATTTCTTACAATTTTAATGCAACAAAAGAACAAATTGTAAGAATATATAATACCATCAACATCTATTTAATTACTTCTTCTTAGCTGCCTCTTCAGATTCAGTAGCTGTCCGCTCATCTTCCACAATTTTCAGAATTTGTTCTACTTCTTCAACAGATAGCACACGATGAGTACATTCTCCAGACTACAAACATAACTTATAGATATAACGCATGTTGAATAAAATATTAAATAGCTATCACGGCGTATGATTTACTTTTACATAAGGCTTTTAACTTCCATTGGATAATATGCCTTCATCTTATTCCTTAAATAGTAAGAGACTAGCCAATGCTAAAACTATTATAGAGCAAATGAAATTAAGAGGTAATACAGTGTGTTTATAAATGATAACACATTTTGTTATTTTGCCTATTTTCTGTTCTCCGTCGTCAGATTAAACCAATTTTTTTTACAGGTAACGTGTAAGAGCTTTGAAAATCTCAGTTTAAATTTCATCGTTTTTCATTAAAAAAATTACCACTTTTACGCTAATTTTTCTCAAAACCATCCATTTTTCATCGTTTCAAAATGATAACACACTTCACATATTTTGCCATTATTTAACAAAAAAGTGCAAATTCACTAATCCTAAACTAACATAACAATGGGTCGTGCTCCTACAATGATTCTACACGAAAGAAGTCAAATAAAAGCACTCTCAACTGCCGGTTACACGATGAAGCAGATTGCCGATACTGTCAAGTGCTCCAGAAAGGCAATTTAGAACTTCCTTCGTCACCAAGAAGAATATGGTACAAAGAAGAGTAGTGAACGACCTGGCAAGCTGAATGACCTTGAAAAAAGGAAAATTTAGCGAACAGCGTCAAATAGAACGATAGGAGTCAATGAAATCCGTAGGACTGGTGACATTGATGCTTCAGAATCTACAATCTGGAGAATACTGAACAAGTGTCTCAATACTGTATGGTCACAGATGAAGTGTCCACAACTGACACAAACATAGAACGGTGAAAGACTTTGCTGGGCCAGAATACCCATGAGATGCGATTGGGAAAAGGTACAACTTCTACGAGTCTTCAAAAATAAGCCTATTAATTAATTATTTTGCATTTAGGTGATTTTCAGTGATGAGATGAAGTTCAACCTTGATGGTCCTGACGGTTGTCATTTCTATTGGAGAGCTTTACGTAAGGAACCTCGGCACTTTTCAACTCGAAATTTCGGTGGAGGAAGTGATATGGGGCTGGTCGACATGGCGTTTCTCTCGACGAAGATGAACAGCGCTGATTACCAGGATGCCTTAGGACATCGTCTAGTCCCGTATTTCCCACTGTACAGGCGTTAGCTTCACTTCCCTATAAGATAATGCCACAATACACGCCAGTCGAAGTACCAGGACTTGGCTGGAGGACAGTGACGTGGACACTATGGGCTGGCCATCGCGCTCTGCGGACCTAAATCCGATGGAGAATCTTTGGGCAATTTTTGTCCGTCGGATTTATGCCGATAACCGTCAGTTTGGGACTGTGAAGGACCTCCAAAGTGATATTAGCAAAATATGGAGAGGTGTAGATACTATTGTCACCAAAAATGTAGTAAACAGTATAGCTGAATGAATTTTTCAGGTTATTAATAAAAGTAGTTGTACTGATTATTAGTTAATTATTATGTACATTAATTGTTATTTTTTTTATCGCAAACCCATATTTTAATAAAGTGTGCTATCATTTTGAAACGATGAAAAATGGGTAGTTTTGGAAAAAATTAGCATAAAAGCCGTAATTTCTTATGACAAACGATGAAATTTAAACTGGAGATTTTCAAGGCTCTTACACTTTACCTGTAAAAAAAATTGGATTAATCTGACGACGGAGAACAGAAAAAAAACAAAGTGTGCTATCATTTTGAAACACACTGTAGTACTTTCTTCAAGGATTTATACTGAAAAACTTACTGCATCATCTTTCTTCATAACAGCGATTTCAATATTTTGAGCACCAGATTGAGCGACCTGCAATCAACCATTTATCTGTAAACCCGATAGTATAATGCTGAGATATTTAAGTTCATCTGTGTAAAACAGACTACCTAAATCGAAATCAAAAACATGATATCTCTTATCTCAAGAGGAATTTTAAAGACTACAAAGCCACTTTGATTAATTTGTAATACTCCTAAATCCATATACAGCAAACTTCTAAAAACAAACTTGCGACAAAGACTTGACTACAAGCTTCAACGTGGAAGTTTCATCTTTGGTAGTTTCATCCCCATAGTGCTCTTCTAGATACTCGCGTACTGACTTTTCACCACGACCAGTTGAATTCGCCTACAATAATTAAAAGCTCTAGATAATAATTTAATTATCAGTTGATAATATTATATAAATGTGATCTCATTCTTATAAAATAACAACTTTCAAAAAAATGTTTAACATTATTGATAGTTGACCAAATATTCATAGTAAGCTCCAGAAGGCTCCGTTTTGAACAATCTCGGCGTTCCATCGAAATCAAATCCACCAATCAACATAGAAATCCCAAATGGACGGCGACCAGGTGATTGTGTGAATCTCTAAATAAAAATGTGCCAAGAATCTTTATATCAAATTACTTTTTTTTTGCTATTATCTTACTGTTTATATAAGATCTACAATGATACATTTTAACACAGCTGAAATATACAAGTCAAGATAAAAATAGTAATTATTTAAGACACTATATTAACTGCAATGGTATAACTATATACTCTAACCTAATAATAGTTTAAATGATAAGCATAGTTATAAAACACCTGTTTTGTATTGGCAACATATCTCGCTATGTAAGGAACCGTGACAGGATCCTCTAGAGTTAATTTATATGACTGACATTCAATTCGTGCACGATCGACAAGAACGCGAGCATCAGCAGAAAGACCTTAATCAAAAAATAGACATGTTCTAAAAGAAATTAATAAATATTGCAAATCTTAATGAAATAAAAAAGAATATGAATAAGAGGATGATTATAAAAACCTGCAAATGCGAGCATGACGTGATCATCTATCATATGAATTTTCCTAATTGTACGATCATCCTGTAGTGCAGGAATTGATTTCTTCTCAACTCCAATAACAATACAGTCTTTGCCACGAACCCCCACCTAGGAAACATATTTAGTAAAACAGATGAATACCATTTATAAAAAACATACAGCAGTTGAACCCTTCTTCACGGCTTCTTGCGCATATTCAACTTGGAAAAGATGACCATCAGGTGAAAAAATTGTAATTGCTCGATCATAACGCTCCATCCTGCAAAATATATAGCCAATAAATTTAACCATATAAATGCGTGGCTTAACGTAAATATCAATTTTAAATAATATAGAGATCAATTTTAGTGTTTTAAAATATGAACAAGTTATAGGTTTCTCACTGTTTACTGATATTACTATGGGTAAAATAGTCTTCGAACAACAGTTAAAGCAAACAAAATATTAACTGAAAGACGAACAATTTTAGCATTATTAAAGGATGGAATGACTAAATCACACAGAATTAGAAATTGTACCGTATAATAATTCCATTACAAAAATCTGCTCTCATAGATATTTACTTTTATTTATTTGATCGTTTGTACTAGAATTTACTTATAATGAGATTTTCAAAGCGTTGAGAAAAATCGCAGATTCTATGCAATATTCAATAATTATTAACATAAGAATGGAACTGGTATTAACATTAGTAGTTACATAGTAGACTTCAACTACTAAACAAAGAAGTTTTAAAAATAATGTATTTTAATATGATATATGAACTACAATTGAAAACAGCAAATTAGATCGTTCGGCTTACTACTTTATAACTCAAAGGTAAAAGTTAGATTGTTCGAATTTCTATGAGCTGAATAAGAAAAAAAAACACTGATGTAGTTTTCTTCATTAGTTCATAAATTATATGAAATAGTCACGTCTTATAGCTTAATTGAATTCTCATTGAACTACTATATTTTATTAATATCGTTACCCTATTATAAGTAATGTATTGCTATAGTTTGATATCTGAATAAATTTCAAATTTATGCATGTTTGACACGGTAATTAGCTTATTATATACATTAGTCAAAAGCCTCAGATTGTTTCATTATTTTCTTTTTAATAGAAATTGCATCTATTCTTATAATTGTCCTTAGTTAATTTCAGAATCCATTTTGCTTTCCTTGAATGTACGATGGTGTGCGATGCCTGTAGGTATTATTTCATTTTTACTTAAATCTCGTATATTTCGTAATTACATATTATACAAAGTTTCAGCTGGTAGATATATCCTTTATCAAAGTACTAGAAAGTAGTCATAACTATCATGTAATTATGCTTTTAAAGAAACAAAGCAAGTTTGAAGAATTTCGAGCTACTAGCCATTATATATACAAATATAACATTATTTATTTAGGTCAGAAAAAGCTGACGAAGATTGTTGGAATCGATCCGTATAGAAACAAAATTCATAATAAGTTAGCTGGGGTGAGTAAACGACCCACTGGTAATAACAAGCTGCTTGGAAGTGAGAAAAAGTTCGTATTAAAAAATCTTTTTTCGAAGATATCAGTAATTTTATATTACACATATACAGGTCAATGGGACATTCTCTATAATATTTTAAGGGCTATGGTGATGCATGTAAAGTGCAAAATCTGCAAATGTTCCATCCACCAAATCGGTTCCTACTATTGTCAGACGTGTGCCTATCAGAAAGGTATATGTGCTATGTGCGGCAAGCGTATTCTTAATACCACTGGATTACGACAGAGCACTGTTTAACTCATGTATATTTAATTTTCTCTAAATAATATTTTGTCTAAAATCTCAAATACAGGTACTGTATCAAATTTGTACACTTATATTTGTCTTTTGTACCATGGTAGCACATAAGTGTAATGATTATTAAAATAGAAACTATAATAGTTCGTTTTAAAGTCAATCGCATTACGAAGGCCAATTAATATTTATATAACTGTAACAGGAACAACAAAAGAGAATGATGTAGCGAACAGTAAAGAGACATTGATATTGTTTGTAAAATTTTGATTCAGTAATCCGACTGTGTCCAAAGTTTAAATGTTCGATCGAAAGCAGCTGACATAATCCATTTTCCATCAGGACTGATATCGACACACATAATCTAAAATAGATAATATATCCAAATTAATGCTTATTTAAACTGATCAGACTATTTGGAATCATATTCCACATTTCGCTTACTTTTGTGTCATGACCTTGCAGCTGACGAAGAGGTTGCCATCCAGATGTTGACCACAACTAAAACTAGTCAAATTTTACAGTCATAAGACATGAATGACAATTCAAGATGCTATGATTAAAAGGAAACAGTGAAATAAACAAACCTTGAGCGTGCAGTCGAAACTACTAGAAACCACGTATTGTCCCTGATTGTCAGCCCTAACTTTCGAGACTACGCTACTGTGCGCAGGCATTGTATATGTATTGCGCCGCATGCGCAGATCCCATACTTTTACAGTGTTATCGGCACTACCAGTTACCATCTCGTACCTATTTTAAAAACATAATTTACTTTGAGTGGTATTTTCTAGGTTATAGGTAATAAATGGCACTGACCCATTCGGAAGCCACTCAACTGTGTGAACTTCTTTTGTATGCCCATCTAGAAACATTATACACCGACCAGTCCTCAGGTCCCAGACCCTACCATAACAATCTAATCCTGAAGTTAGTGCGACGGATCCATCGGAATGGAATGCTATATCAGCAACAGACTAAAATTTAGATATATAATCTAACATTCCTTAAAATATAATTAATAGCTTTTACATACCTTAGCATGCCCCTCCTGAAACAATAATTCTTCACCCGATTCAATGTCAAACATTCTCCACGATGCGTCAAAGCTTAAAAAAAGGAGGATGATGTAACTCTAAGACTTTCCTATTTAAACTTTGAAGAAAACCCGTATTTTGACGCTAAAAATGAGTATATTTCCAAAACATGCCAAGCAGTAGCTAGATGTCGTCCGTTTGGATGGAAAGCTAATCGTGATACTCGTGCTTCGTGTTTTTCAAGTTCCGAAATTGGTGTTTCCCTATCCAATGACCATAAATAAACCGTCCCTAAAATGAAACGATGGAATTTTGATATTTTTAAATAGTAAAATATTATTCTTGGCATCTTTCATAAATTAAAAAATGGAAAACATTCATGAGCCATCTTCTTGTCATGGTTAAAAAAGACTGGGGATTTGTTGAATATAAATATTATTTAATAACGAAAAAATATATGTAATAAGTGACAAAGTAAAAAATTAAGCAAAATAGAATTACCATCATGCCCACAGCTGGCTACATTCAGTGACGCTGAATCATTGCTCACATATGCGCCAGGATGGAATCTTGCACAACCAGATTGTGCCTGATGTCCAGTAAACTTAATCAGTCTTTCACAGTTGTCTCGTCGCCATACTGCTGGTTGTCCAGACCATCCAGCAGTTACTGTATTAATTTATTAAGTAGTTACTATAAAATGTCATTTATTTTTACCAAAAGATACTGTGTACGTGAACAAAAACGTCCCCTTAATTACTGAGAATTGACAATAAAATTGTAGTCATAAAGCAAATACTTAACAACGATATTTGGAAATCTTATTTCTAAAAATTTTAATTGGTTGTCCTTTCCTTCTCATTAAATATTCACCTAGACTTATGCGCATTTCCCTTTTTAATTACATTAGAAAACAAGAAAAAAGAAGAGCCACGACATGGAAAGCATCAAGTTTAATATTACCTCGATCGCTTAACAGGCTTGATATATTTTTTCTGAAATATTTTATGCCTTTAGATGTAATGAAGCAGAAAAAAAGTAGATAAATCAACGCAAATAGTTAGGGGTATTTAAAAAAATTACAGTCCAAGAAATATGTTCATCAACCTGATCACATCTTATCCTAGTCTAATGAAAAGCGAAACATGATGAGGATTTAGGATACTTGAAATTAGTAATCACAAATTATATATATGCCTGAATTCTTAAAATGACTTATAGTAAACCATTTCAACAACTAAATACACCTTATAAAGCGCTAAAAGAATTGACCACAAAAACAATTCATATTTTTTACATTTTTAAAATATCTGGTAATGTCATACCTATATGATCAGAATCAGGTGCAAACTCGCAGTATGAGACTGGTCTACTATCAGCTACTTGGGATGCGTGAAGATTAAGCTGTTGCACCCATTTGTGAGCTTCTTGTCTGGCCAAAGCTTTTTCATGTGGTGGTCTCACTAATTCTGCGCGTGCTCGCTCCAACCTTTAAAAATTCATATTATGTATAAGAATTATTAAGGAATAAACATACAATAATTTAGTTGAGAAATTTATTCTTTACAGAGGCTTTATATTTTGCAAATATTTGTATCCATGAATTTGAATGTTAGACAAGGATTTTATAAAAACATAAATTCTATAAGATATATTTTAGATGAATTACACTTAAAAACCAGCATTTTTAGTTTCTAAAAATTTCCAAATAGTTTTTTGAAAAGTTAATTTTTGATTGCAAAAATTACTTTTACCGAAAGTGCATCTCCTATAGTAGATTTAGAGATGGATTTTCGTCTCACAATGTTACTAAAATTCTAGCTACCATGTGAACTACTTACAAATCATAACGCTAAGAAAAAACTATGAAAAGGTGCCTTATTATGCAGAGAAACTGTTCACATAATGTTCTACTATTAATAAAGTAGTAAACCAACTTCCAGTCTATTATTTTAAATAACCTAATACATATCAATTTAAAATGATTAACCAACATCATTATTGTATGAATAAATACAAAATTCGTAATAAAATCTGTAACAGTTTTTTTTAGTCATGAGCCAGACATTTTATGCATAATATAAGTCTTTGCGGTTATAAAAAACCTATACGTTTTAGAATTAGTTTATTCTTTGGGAAGCAAAATGTTGAAATCAAAAATAAGGAATCTATATTTTCCTCGAATTCTGTTGGAACAAAGAACATTTGCTAATGTATTAAAATAATCAAGAAATTCCCAAAATTGAACTATCCAATCATACACTTAAAGGAACCAATGGTCAAATCTATCAACGCAACTCTTCAATAAGTGAGAACACTATATTTGAGTCTAAAGCCTCTCCTTTTCTATGAACATAATCATATTTAGGTCAAAATACTTATAGAATGCCATTTTAAAAAGAACACAAGATATGCCGAACATAAAACCCCAGTTTTCCACGAATACATTACTTAAGTATGCTACGAACATCTTAAAAACCTCTATAACTTATCATAAATAATTTTGGTTACAGAAGTTATTACGATAATGTTATATATATATAACATACACATTACCTTTCTCTTGCTCTCCTTAATGAAAAGTCAGCAATTGCTACTCGTGCAGCCCGTAATGTATATGGGCCCCGGTGGTACCACGTTGTTGTTTCCTCATCAGGCTTTTCAGTGTGAGACTACAACTGCATTAAGATAATGGTAACCAATACATCTTATCACTCAGCCAAAAAACTATTTCTATATTTAAAAAATAGGCCTAGTACAAATTTATTCTTCAAACACCTTAATGTTTATGTGATTCAGATAAGAAACTAAATTCACTACATTCTTCCAGATATTTATATAAAACAAAAAGTATAAGGAATTAACAAAGAAAAATAAATAGCCCATGTATTTTAACTGAACCCTGGCATAGAGTGGAAGATAAAAACTAATTTAAAAACTTACTTCATCAGTGTGAAGAACAGCAGAAACTTGGTCTTCTGTCATAGTAGACAAGAGAGCCCTTAGTCTTTCCCTTCGATCCAAAATATCTTCTCCAAATAAGCATATGGGCTGATTAAGAGCACGAAGTTTTAATTTGACCTAAAATTTTGAACTAGATAAATATCCAAACATAGTATTACGCTAATACATTATACTATGAAAACCTAAGAATTTGTTTTTTTGTAATTGAATGTTTAGATATTTTACCGAAAAAATGCGGGTTATTTGTCAGAAATCATAGCTAACAGCTAAACTACAAATGAGTTAAATAAATAATCCACAAACCTGAACGTCATCAGTAGGAAGAGTAAGCGTTCTGGCACGACGACGACGCTCAAACTCCGCTAACATTTCTGCCTCATGTTGGCTTTCGATCGGGTCAGCTTCCATACGCTCACCGGTATCGTTAGCCATGGTATTATCTTCCTCCTTATTGTAAAAACTTATTTTTATGAAAAGGATATATCTACTTATAACTCAAATCCATTAAATAGATTAAAAAGAAGAAATTTCCTCACCATTATAGCCTTCACTGTTTCAATGTTGGCCAGTGATCCGAACTTCCGGCTAGATCCTTCGTCGCTCATTATGAGATCAAGCCTACAGATGTGAAATAAACGAAATATTATATTAAATAGCAAGATACAGACATAAAAAATATAATGTAAACAAGATACAAACTAGTGGTTCAATTAAATAATACCAAACTGTACATATATCATATCATATTTTAATGTTCACACTTATAAAAGAGATCAAAAACAATAGTTAGTGTCCGATTGAGAGTCCGTGTTGTAATAACTCTCTCTGTAGATGTGCTTGCAATTCGCCAAGTTTTTTCTTAAGAGCCACAACGCCTGAGAAAACAATCCTATCTGACCGTAGCGCACCGGTGGCTTCAACTGAAAAAAAAAACATTCTTAACTATACATATTAACAACTATCAGTGAAATATGTTTAGTTGATTTTCAATAAAAATAAAACAACTTTGCTACGAATATCTCTAAAAACCAATAATTTCTGGTATTGTTCAAAACTGAATTTTGAAAAAGAAAATGAAATAAAAATAAAAACGAATTAAATATATATATGTTAAATATCTAAACATATGAACTCACTAGTGAAAAAGAATTTGTTAGGTTTTCCATTGGGATCATATGGCGCTTCATGTTCGCCTTCCTCTAATTGAGAAAATTCACTCCGAGGCCACTCTTTAGGATTAGGGTAAATGGTATGACGCAAAGCATTATCAGGATCATACTCAAAGCCAACTCCACACGTTGGATTCCATTTTGCATGTTCCTTTCCAAAACCCTAAACGGTGTATATAAATCTCTACGAAAAATGTGTAAAATTCACATTTGTTTCCGATTACTATTAACTTTTTTTGCATAGCATTTCAAATTTATTTCTTGTCCTTTTCTCAGTTTCACTATGAGAATATCATCGTGATGGCCATAATCGTCACCCAAATGGCCTGCTCTATTCTTTAGATGAACACCACATGCCGGATAAACCTAAAAGTTCAAATAATACAAACATATAGTATTAAATATTAAATATAGATAAAATTGCTGACAAGCGTCTGTGCACTATTTGATTTGCATTCAAGATCCGCAGTGGTGACCGCACGTGTTGCTTCATCACGACATCGCACGCTCAGTTCGAATAATACTGAACAATCCTCACAGAATTCAGTACAGGTACAGTCCTATGATTATCACCAACTAAGACGAAGATGTTCAACACATTTAGAAATGTGGTAAATAAAATCCTTACTCTTGTAAACTGCATCTTGTCAACAACATGATCTGAAACAAGAGGTATAAGACCCATTCTATGGGCTACGAACTCGTCATGAAGAACACTGGTATTTGTCTCGATCTGAACCCAATCAATGGCTAGTGTAGGTACCTAAATGGTTGTATAAACTAAAAATTGTATGTCTTATCCATCCATTTCACATTTAAAAATAAGAATTAGACAACTACTTGATTACATAAAAATATTCAAACTGTATTATATATTGAAATGAGTTAAAGACCTTAATTTAAAAAAATAGTTCTAAGCATATAGAGAAATACCTCAGCTATAAAAACCCTGCGCAACGAATTAGCTACGCTTAAGTCTGTGTCCTCTAATGAAAATCTCACTAGATCATCACTCAGCTCCAGTATTTGAATGACAGGCTGATTTGCATATGGCATATTTTTTTTGGCTTATATATATACGTCGCACTATCCTACAAATAACCTGAAAAGAAGATGCCAATCAAAAATTATTATAATAAAAAATACTATTAAATATTTATTTTAAAAAATAGAAATTGGATGAAAACTACATATCTGAAGCAATGTATTAAAGAACGAAAATTTCGATAGAAAATTCAAACCCCC
Organism: Heterorhabditis bacteriophora; assembly: GCA_964036235.1. Classification (NCBI taxonomy): domain Eukaryota; kingdom Metazoa; phylum Nematoda; class Chromadorea; order Rhabditida; family Heterorhabditidae; genus Heterorhabditis; species Heterorhabditis bacteriophora. The sequence continues at coordinate 9,982,565 of OZ038427.1, read as the reverse complement.
TTCATACTAGCATTTCAAAAACGACTTAGGACTAAAATCCCTTTAAGGTCATCTTTTTATTAGTTAAAAATTTAAAAGTACTAACTTATTGATGTGAACAGTAAGCATTAAACTAATCCGATGAGGAATGCTATCCCCGTTAAAAATACAGCTGAAGTATATCCTCATTTGAATAATAAATACTACATTATTTCGTATGGGTATATACACTACAGATTTTTGTTGCAATGACGCATTGTAGGACAACTAACGACGATTATTATCTCGTCATTTCATGTTCAACTGTTACCAATCGATTATTTTTTCTTCTTCTATTTTTTAAAGACTTATTTACTTGTATATTTGTTGTTTTTATTGAAGTTGAAGATGCGGGATGATATATTCAAACGTTTGACATTTGGAGTGAGAAGAACGGCCACTCAGACAAAAAAGGTATCCGTTGTTGTAATATTATACTTTTAACTCCGGAATGCTTATACATTTTTCTAGTATTTTTTTGCTACACCTAGATTTACAAATTTTTGTAGAACATTTTAATTGTCAAAATTCATTTTTAAAGCAGGAAATAAACAATAGCGCGGCTTTATGTCTTCGTGTACTTCCTGCTGACTTCAGAGAAGAAGTTAAACTTTTGAGGAGAAAAGAATGTGGAGAAGATAATGGTGAAAAGATGTCGAAAGATATGGAAACAGAAGAAGGTATAAAAAACGCTGTAATTATTGCTATTTACGAATAACGTATGTACTTATTAAATATTGCAGTAACTTAATAGTTTATGGGAACTAATAGCGAGTACATTTAGGGATCAAACTGTTCACTGGGAATGAGATATCAAAACTTTCTAAGAAACGTTCTAGAAAACGTAAGATGGTCCAGGTTGAACAGAGTCCTATCGGTTCTTATAAAAAGCGAATAGCTGAAAAGGTAATTGACTGGAATATGTAAATATCTTTCGAAATGATTTACCTTAATATTGTTTTCTTTTAGATAGCTCATCTACGTCGCATTAATCGCATATATACTTGGGGAGATAATATTCCGGAGCCACTCATCGACTTTGAAGAATTAGATCTCCCATCTCCTTTGTTGGAATCTTTAAATGAATTTGGTATCAAGGAACCTACTCCTATCCAAATGCAGGCACTCCCATTGATGCGTCAAAGAAGAGATGTGTTAGCCAGTGCACCAACGGGTTAGTGTAGTTATCCCTTTTTATTTATTATATAATAATTAATTACTCACACTTACTCTATAATAATTAATTATCACTTATGTAGGAATTTTAAATAAGGCATCTTTACTGTATATGTCACTCATAACCTTACAGTACCATTTAAAAAATGTATTATACAGTTTATTTCACATTTATAACATATTCCATAATTAAATTCGTGCAGCTTTTCGCACAGGATTTTAAAATATTTTTCAGGATCTGGAAAAACTTTGGCTTTTGCATTACCGGTTATTCTTGATGTACTAAGACAAAAAGATAGAACAAAAAATAAGAACTGTACAACGCTGCTCGCCATTGTTTTAGAACCGACAAGAGAACTCGCTGCACAGGTTCATAAGATTATTATTAAAATACTTTTCTAATACTTAATCTATATGCTTAGACATACCACCAGTTCCTAAAATTTGGGCAGAATTTACCAATTACATCAGCCTATTTTGACAAGGAAGAGATACCTAACGGTGAGTTATTCAATTTTGAAATTAAATAATTTCAAAATACTATAATATATTACAGCTGATATTCTGGTATCGACTCCAAACCGACTAACGCATCACTTAAAGGATTTTAATCTCAAGGCGTTACGGTTAATCAATTTCTTCCTTTCAAATTTACTGTTTTTACGGTATTAATACATGCACTAAAGGACATCGTAGAACTACTTAAATTATTTTAATTACAGTATTTTAACAATTGTTTTAGATTAGAAGTTTACATATAACGGTATACTATTTGTTTAAATTCTGAAAATCATTTGTCGATGTGTAACTTTAGATGGCTAATAGTGGATGAAAGTGATCGACTATTTGAAGTTATTGAGGGACAGGAGCGTTGTTTCCGTAACCAAGTTAGTTTTTTCATATCCTTATTATTAATGTGTAATATTTTACTTCTTATTTGTTACATTGCACTAAGCGGTTTTCTTTTCTGTTTCATCTAAATGAATTTTAAAGCTGGCTACAATATACAAAGCTTGTAATGGGAAATTCACTCGACGAGCATTCTTCAGTGCAACATTTTCTTATGAGGTTGAAGATTGGTAAGTACATTTAATTTTTAGTTAAAAAAGTGGTTTCAAGCAAATATATTTAAGTCCTGTTTTTCTCTATTTAAATCATTTTACGAAATTTCTGGTTATTAAGGTGCAAAGGGAATCTTAATGATGTAGCCATGCTGTGTATAGGCGAAAGGTAATTAAAACTGTTTAACCAATCTTTTTTCATGTTTAAAGTCTAGAAATTTTCATTTTGCATTTTTAACAGAAATTCTGCGAACGTCAATGTGACTCAGCAATTAGTGTTTACAAGTTCAGAGCATGGAAAAATTATTGCACTGCGTACATTACTCTTAACAGAGTTTGATCCTCCGGCACTGATATTTGTACAGGTAAACTGCAAGAGAAAGCGTGAAAACTAATAAATCGAGATATTTTTGGTTCAATTTTTAATTATATCCATTATCATATTATTCTTTGAGAGTAAAGAACGAGCACGTGAATTAATGACGGCCATTTCTTCTTTTTCACACCCAGTTCCAGTAGATTATATTAGCAGTGAAAAATCCCAGGTGGAAGTAAGTTTGTATCTTCATCATTTATCTGTATCCCATATTATCTTATATTCATCTCATCTTTAGCGTGATTCTGCGATTGAGTCATTTCGTGCTGGACGCATATGGGTGCTTATATGTACTGAATTAATGGGCCGTGGTCTTGATTTTAAAAATGTAAATCTTGTAATCAATTTCGATCTGCCGACTTCGGTTATCAGTTACATTCATAGAGTCGGTAAGTGATTACTTGGAAGCTTAATTTAAAAGTATATAAGCATTCTTATATATATATTGTAGATTTCGTCGGTATAATAGTTTGAAATATTTTTTGTTTTCATGTCGAACTGGTCGAGCTGGACGTATAGGACGAGCTATCACCTATTTTACTGAGAGCGATATGAAATATCTTCGTCCTATTGCTACTGTAATTAGTCAAGCTGGATTTGAAGTGCCAGAATATGTACTGACGCTAAAACCAGTAAATAGGTACTTTTGTTTATTGTTTATCATGTTTCATCAAAAATGTTTCTAATGAGACATATACGTCTGTTGTTCTTTAGTTTTAAGAATGTACAGTATTGTTAATTTGCATAATTTTTAAGGAATGAGAAGCGTGAATTATTGCGAAAGGCGCCCAAGAGGAAACATATTACGTTCGTCAAAAGAAGAGCATTATCCAGGCAAAAGATTTCGCAGAAAATGCCCCATAGTAATTCCATAGAAAAATGTAGAGACGACGGGAATGAAAAGGAACAAACGAAGAATAATACTCTAAAAAAGGCGAAGAAAGTGTTGAAAAGGCATGAACGTAGTATAAAAACTAAGAAATTATCATAGGTTACAGGTGATATACGACTAATTTCAGAAACACATTCAGTAACCGTTTGTTTTTCCTGTTATGATTTATCTATTGTTGTTAATGTGACTTAATTAATAAAAGTTAATTATAATTCGAGAAAAACGTTTGTTGCATTGAGCATTTGGAATATAAAACAGCATGTTATATGTATATATACAGGGTGCGCTAAAAGTTTTCCTACAAATTTCAATTGCAGTTAATTTAGCATATATGACGTAGCAATTTGCGATGCTAATGCAAATGTGTTACTTAGAGCCTCCTTGGACCATGTTTAGAATTCCATTCAATTATTTCGCCTCTGAACTATTATTTAATGTTCAAAGCTCTACGCACTACTAAAATCCACTTGCACGAGCAAGGAGAGAAGAATGTTGTCATCGCTAAGAAGCCGTGCCACGAAAATGGCTCTTCATCAGACTGTGAAACGATATCAGGAGCTTGGCTTAGCAAAAGATCGTTTTAGGAGTGGAAGACCCAGGTCCGTGAACACTTCTCGCGTTCGAAAAAATGTCAAGAGGATTCTTCGAGGTAGCAAGAGACCAATGAATAAGATGACTTCTGACCTCAATATTAGTCCGACACTAATAAGAACAATCGTCAAACATAAACTAAGGTTCTACCTATATAAGATCCGTCGAGCCCACATGCTAACGGAAAAAATGAAAGTCAATCGTTATGAAAAAGGAAGAACTCTTAAACATCGCTAGACAGGACCGCGCCTCGAACGCGCTTTTCATAGATGAGAAGATGTTCACTGTCGACCCAGCGTGCAATAGTCAGAACAATGGGCAAATTGTTCATCGTGGCCACCAGAGGTCTGATAAAGTATCTGTAGATACCAGAAGTAATTTTCCATAATCTATTATGATTTGAGCTGTAATAACGGCTTCAAGTAACACTCCGTTGATATTCGTCGAAGAAAATGTCAAAATTAACGCTAAAAACTACCAAAAGAAAAAATTTATTGAAGATAGTGGTTCCGTGGGTCTCAAAACACTTCCGATCAGAGAACTGGACATTTCAACAAGACTGGTCACTCGCTCACGAAGCCAAAACAACTGTTGAGCTGTGCTGGCAGCAGCTTCCAAACTTGTTGGACAAAGACATTTGGACATCAAATTCACCTGATCTGAATCCGACTGACTTCGAGAAATGGTCAATCTTGGGAAATAAGCTGAGTAGAACATGCTACAACAATTTGGATTCTTTTAAGGTATCGTCTTAGTTAAATCTTGAGATGAAATTAGCCAAAAGAAGCTGACGTCCACCGTGGGAGACTTAAAGGAGCGTCTACAAGCTTGTGTGACTGTAAAAGGAGAAAAATTTGAGCATCAAATGAACCAAATTATTGTTTGCTATCTTATCTATATCTGCATAAATTTTCGTTTCGAAGGCTGTCTTGATTATTAAATTATACAATTTAACATCTGTATTAAAACTTATGGTGCATCTCGTATACGTGTAGTTTGGTTTCATGAGGATAGTAGGGGTATCTATAGATAATTTCAATTAAACCATCATCATGTCATAGTTATTACTTTTTGAAGAAAACCTGTTGACGATGGTACCGGAAAATAAATTATGATAACGAATTTCAATTTATAATTCCTTCGTTGTGAAGTGGTTGTACCCAACGAATAGATCTAAAGAAGGTAGTAATTTAGGCGGTCATAGATTTTTTTCAAAATTACTAAGTCTATTTCAGCAAGTTCCCTTAATAAGAATGCCACTTAAGGGTCCGATAAATCCACTTAGAGGTATTTATATAAACAATAAATGTCGTTGTAAATTATGAAGTACTATTAAAGCAACATACTCAATCAGCTCTACATGAAAATTTGACTGGGTAAACGCAGGATATTACTCAGATTACTATGTTCCAGCAGCACAACCACAGCTAAAGCTTAGTAACCTTCTAATACAAGCATCACCAGCACATCAAGAGGTTATAATTAACGTTTAGATGAATTTATAGATTTGAATACGCTATTTAAGGCAATTGGTTGAATATTCAGAGCATAAATCCGAATTAAGTACTTTAGCATAATATAATATAAACGAAACTAATTATTGCAGGAATCCTCAACAGCAACCACTAACCCTTTTCCTAAGACAGGTTCTATAGCTACAAATAATGAAGTAAATATATTTACAACAAAAGATTCATTATCATGCGTTCGTTGCAAACAGATAAATTGTGTACGCATCAAATTGAGGCAGTGTGGACATATATCATGTGTGGCATGTTTGCTGGAACATCTTAAGGTCTGACCATATTTTATCCCTAATTAGTATTAAATGCTACTAAAATATTTTTGCATACAAGGTAGCGGAATTACTATAAGAGCACTTATTCCTAGCGTTCCATTAAGAATATATTTTATTTCAAATCCTTGTGTAAGGTAAAACAGTGAAGTCAAAATACAAATGTAAATGGTCTAACGTTTTATCTCAAAAAAAAAAAAATGAAATGCGATTTACGGTGCTAATTGTCTGAACAAGAAAGGCAATAATTTTCTCTTATTACTTTTCCTTGTGGAAAACATATATATGCTTTAACTGTAATTGTAATATAGTTGAACAACAATTTTCTTAGTATTGGATTCGCGATAAATCTAAGGCAAGATTGAAGTGTATAAAGGGAACGTGTCCAATACGAATACATGAAAATGACATCAATGCTATTTTGGACGAAGAGGAGGTGACTTATCATTAAAATCCTAAATAAGTAATAATTTCCACCAAATATAACACTTTGTATATTCGTAGTTCTCAAAAATCAGGTCGGTCTCAACCATTTTATGCCACTAGATCATCGTCAGTGGCTGCAGTATTATCATAACAAAGATAATATCTATTATGCTCTTGGCGGTAATGAATTTGTCAAGCAGTGCCCGTTATGTAAGGTATGATCACAACATATAGTTCATACGTATACACTATGCACATCTATGGAAAATTACGTATGACAAAAATCCTGTGGAGTGGCCACTATAGAACCACGATTTAGATCAAAATTAGCAGCTGTGGGCAATAGTCTCAAAAGTATCACATGAACTCATCGAATGTACACTGTAGATATCAAGAAGTTAACCAGCCTAAGGGATACAAAAGTTAACTAATGGATTTTCTACAGTTATAACATTTATGTTGATTTCGATCGAATACATGATGTTGAACACGATGCCATACTTTTCGAATATTATTTTTAAAAGTGTGAGGAAAATTTCATGTTTAACATAATTTCATTTCCAAACTTGCGGAAGTAATAGATATGGCAACTACCATTAAAAATCTAGATAATCAACCAGGTTTTGGGGATTTATACATCATTTTCTAGAGAGTTGACATAATTATGTATACTAAGCATTATGTATAGTATTCATAACATTTTTCAGTCAATGTATACGGAAAAATCTGGATGCAATTTTGTTACTTGCGCGAATTTGCGGTGTCGAACTCAATTTTGTTGGGAATGTAACGCACCTATAAAAGATATCAGCCACTTTGCAGGTTAGTAACCACTAACATTTCTTAATTCCACATTACTCTATTGCATACATTGTGAGTGATAATTAGAAAAAAAGCTAGCTAAAAAAAAACTTTTTCTTAGAATTTATTTTATTGATATTCTATCAGGTTCCAAATGCCACGTTGGTTACGAAGATATTATTCGCAGTCTATTCTATATAAAAGCAGCGATTGACATAAAAGCGTTTGCAGTTGCTCTTGCAATTCCACTTGCTTTATTTTCCTTTATGGTTGGTCAATTATTTACTTTAATTTGTCACATCCCCCTAACCAACGTTCTCTTTATCTAGTGCGGTCTCCCTATATTCATTGTCTTCGCTTTCCCATCACTCTTAGTCCAACGCATCTACAAATCTGCAACAAGGAACACCGATTCTCTTACACTCCCGGAATGGGGTCTGCTATTATTTAAGGTGCATTCCTATTTAATATAACGTAATCTAAAAGCAACGCTGTCCCTCCACTCTTTTTTTTACTTTTCGGATTTCTCCGTCTAGATTATATAGTGGGAAGAAATTTAATTTAGATGATTTCACTGTGGATTGTGGCATTACCAGTTGGGCTACTGATGGGTATCAACTCAATCTTTACGGGCTTCGTCATGTTTATTCTTTATATTGTATTTACTATAATTAAAATTGAGCCACATTTAAGTAAGGTGAATAGCTACCTACTTCCTAAAACCTGATTACTTAGGGTTTGAACAAATAATACTCTGATTCTTAGTGAAACATAGTATTACTAAAATTGATTATTATGGTAAATATAGCTCGAATTTAAAGATTTTGGAAGAATATGACAAAATCCTGCCCATGGCTCAACGATTTGGAATAGGTCCATTCAAACAAATGCTTAAGGATGGAAAAGAAGCAAAGAAAAGGAGAGAAAAACATTTAGATGAGCATAAGTCTTGAAAAAATAGAGCAGAAACAACTAGAATGAACTATCACTAATATACCTAGATAGTTCTTAATTATCATTTTGACAAGTGGTTTTACCCTATCACCGTTAGTTATGAAGAAAAATACTATATGAATTTTAAATTTTCCACAGACTAAAATCTTTCTATTTCTATTTACTTTAACTATTGATTCGATCCAATGGGAAATAAATCATACGAAATATAAAAAGTGTAAAATATATAGCAGTTAACACTTAAAAATTACGGACATATTTAATAACAACGTGTAGTTAAGGCTTAACAAAAAATATTACTATATTTCAACAACTGCTTTATAGCGCTACAAATTATAGTATATAATTAACAATGCTTCCATATGAATTACTACTTTTTTCATGCCCGTTCAAAACAAATAATTATCCTCTATTAAATTTCCTAGCAAACTATCTCTAAATAATAAATCTAGTTGCGAATTTAAGCGAAAAGGTTTTATAACAGACCCAGCAGCAGTATTCCCTAAAAGTTCGCACCTCATCACTAATAGAAGATTTATAAAAAAAAAGACTACGTCCATGTTGGGAGATAAGCTGTGAATACATGAAATAACGTCTGATTATGACTTCCTATCCAATTGTGTCAAGGCCAGTTCAACTAGTACATCGGCTACACCATCGATATTTGGTAGCGTGACAGCCTGAACTCAAGCTTTATAGAAAACCAACTCAAAAGTTTTTCTACTCATTTTACCTGCTTATTATTCAAATGATTTATTTCTCACTTCTAAGTTATATACGTGTTGTTTTTAAATCTCATCGTTGACTACATCCTCACTAAAACCCCTAAATATTAAGGTGAATTCACGCTTCTATTAGTTGCGATTAAAAAATGCCAAATTTAAATTGTTGATAAAACTAATCCACATTTTCTCTTTAAAAGGTGTCTAGTAAAACATTACAAATATGATACTAAGATTAGCCTATTTAGATTTAAAAACATGAATTCACTCTAAGCATGCATGAAGACCATATTAAAGGCTAATAGCTGTTAAATGCTTGAGAGAACACCATTTAAATGTTCACAATGGATGATAATTGATAACTAGATCTAACTCTTATCTATGTAAATTGAGCTTATGTATTTTTTTTTTTTAACTATTACTTTAAATGATTTTAATTAGCATTTTTAACATTGAATAATAATCTTTTTTACTATCGGGTCGGCATATATCTTTAGAAGCAACTTCAAGAGAGAGAGAATTCCATATATATGGGTTTTTTGAGTAGTTAATCTCCGAAAACATAACAGAAGTCAATGAACTTCTACCAAACTCAAAACCATGTATGAAATCTGAAGCTTTGCAGTATCAAAAAAGGGACGAAGTACAGACATTCACCAAAATAATTTTTAACTACAATATTTTAAGTTATACTGAAGACTTAATGCAAAAACTAGTATGCATCACAAATAAAATGATTTAGTTTCATATATTATTTCTGTCATAAGATTCTCAGTTATTATAATCTGAGTAAATAATGTCATGTTTACTAAGGGGGGAGGGGGTAATTTGTGAAAAATGGATATATAATAATAATACAAGTATGATGGCAGTTATATAGTTTAATCTCCATTAACTATGGTAATTTAACGGATTACATTTTAAATCATGCCATTTCTTTTATTTAAATATGCTATTTTATTATTAATTTTCGAGAAAATAAGAGAATTGAGCGCTTATATTTTGATAATATGAAATTTTAATTAATAATTTGATACTTGTCCTTTACTATATTTAAACATATATTTAATGCAATCTTTTATATCGCATATATATATATGCAAGAATAAACTAAAAAGTTACAAATCGGCCTACCAATCTGGCTGCTTCTTCAGAATGCTGTCTCGCTAACCGTCTTGTTCTTTCTATTCCATCAGAATTCATTACTATATCTCTTGCTCGTTCAGGATCTCCGTTTTGTCTGAATTTCCGAGCCATCAAAGCATTTAGTTCTGGAAACTGTTGTGCCGCAAATATGACCGGTCCTGTGGACAAACCTGCAATATTAAATACCACTTTTCTTTTTTGATCAGATTAATAGTGTTTGTGAAAGACTATCATAAACCTACGTTGGAATTGGAAATTATTGTAATTAGCTTTCTGTTAGGCTCACCACTTTAACATCGAAAAATATAATTTAAAATAAAGAATTCATGCTAATAGTGGTAAATTTCATACGTAGATAATTACAGAAGATACAATAAAGAGTGTGTGCCTGTAGCATAACCGTTAAAATGTTAATTTTAAATTCTATTAACAAAATTTACGTTTCAATAGTAGTCATTTCTCGCCCTAAACTTTATGTTTCGGATTTTTCATAGATAATCTTTTCATATAAACAATTCTCTATTGATAACTAACTTAATTCTAACTACATAAACATCCGTTATTAGTGTATTGTTTAATATATAATGGAATTTAGGGGAAAAAACGAGACCACACCTACCAAGCTTTAAATCAGTTGCTACAGGCTTCCCCAAATTTGAAGATGATGAGACGAAATCTAAAAGGTCATCAACTAACTGAAACGCGAGACCAAGATGTCTACCATATTCCGACGCTCGCCATTGAAGATCAGCATTTGCCTCTGTAAGGTTAAATTCTTAAAATCTAAACGTTAAAAATAATAGAATGGTATACATCAGTTATTAACCTGCCAGAATAGCAACGCTTTTGCAACTATTTGTGAATAAACTGGCGGTCTTTTTGTACGTCTTCTGCATATAGTTTTCCATATGATCATCAATAGGACCTTCCTTAGCAGTCATTTGCATAAATTCGCCCTGTGTAATACATACATATATACATAAATAAATAAATATATAATTCTAGTAATAGAAGCCAACCTATCATCATAGAAACATGTACAATAAATTAGTTTGAACAATATTTTAGAAAGAAATTAACCATTACAAGATCCTCTATGATGGAAGCCATGACCGATATAACATCAGGTCGAGAAATTGAACATAGTATCTGTGTAGCGCGAGCTAGAATAAAGTCACCCACGAGCACTGCCTAGATTGAAGCAAAAAAAATTGAGTTTTAATTTTATTTAACTCAGATTCTCAAATTGACCTTTAAAAAATACGACATACACTCATCACATAAGAAACGAGTACTAACCATCTTATTACCCCAAACAGCATTAACACTAGCATTTCCACGACGAGTATCAGCACCATCGATAACATCATCATGTACAAGACTAGCAGTATGAATCATCTCACTAATCATACCAATCTTATATTGGTTTAATGATACTTCATTAGTTCCACATTCTAACCTAAATAAGAAAAGATAGGTTCTTCATAAAAAAACAAAAATTCAAAAATTCATATAAGAAAATTGTTAGCGGTTTAGTCCAGCAACTAATATATCTAAATTTTAAACGTAAATAAAATCTAACCTTAGCCTCGTTGGAGCAGCCATATTACAGGCGTTAGCCATTAACAATGCTACTGTTGGCCGAAACATCTTGCCTCCCTAAATGAAGTTAATTTTAAAATAAGCATGCTTTTATATCTAATATCTAGTTTATCCTTAAATAGTGGTTATAAAGAATCATATAAATACGAGAGGAAACAATAGTAAAGCTTAGTTTTAAAAAAACTTTGAACCTGTTCAAAATAATATTTGGCCATTCTTCCGAGACTAGTGGTAAATTCACTACTAGTGGTTGGAAGTGGACTTGAAGGAATGTAAGTGGCAGAAGGTGGTGGCATATCCGCTACGAACTGGCTAGCTATCTCTATCTAAAAACAGCTACTTTTATCTACCTTCTCAAGGTATATTAACATTTTAACCACCACACATTTAACATGAAATCCGTCACTTTACAGCAAGACTAACCTGCATTTCCTTCACTTTATCAGAAGCAAACGTTGGCATAGATGCTTTCCGTCGCTGTACTTGAGAAATAGCTATGCAGTACGATCTAAATGAATTCTCACTAATAACAATAAAATTTTAAAATAGTAATTAATGCCTACCTTATATATGAAAAAGGTGCCTGTCGTTGTCGAACCAGCACAAATGCTGATCTGACAGTAGCACCAGACATCTTTAATGAGTTAAAAACTACACGTAAAATTAAGAAAGAAAATACTTTTCGCGGCGGCAATCTAAAATTATACTAAACTTGAAAATTATACCAATTAACACAAAACCCGCTTCCTAGATAGGTATGGCAGTAACCAAAAATGGATATTGCCTAACTTGCATAAGCCACTTTACTCTCACTATAATAGTATTGCAATATACTATGGCCTGATAACAAAAAATTTTAAGATCACAGAAGTAATTTCGCAAATCAGAATACTATCTATAAATAGAATGAAACATTAAACAAAAATCAAATTCATAAATAACCCAAAAGAAATAAAGCCATATTAATTCTAACAAGAACAGAACGAATGCTGATGGAGAGTGAAAGGTCCAACATTAAAAGCAGAGTATTCTCCACTATTGGTACCTAATAATAACAGCATATTCAGAGTGCTAGTGGCAAATATTGTTTCACAAGGATTGAAATTACTTACTGTTATTATAACTTTACATAAAATTAATGAAGTCACATTATAAATTTCGTCCAATCAACGATGATGTTCTACTGTTAAAGTGAATAAGCGGTGACGAAAGACGACTATTGTGGACTTCAACTAAACTGCAACCATTGAAACAATAACTAATTTCCAATGTCTGTGAGAAATGTCGTTATGAATCCTAACTAACTGTTATAGTATAATCAAAATCTACTGCTCCAAACAGAAGTTATATAAACATTCGCTGAATCCCTGTTTCGATATAGGCGACTTCGTCTATTATAGCTCATCCTTATCCAGAAGAGTGTAACGATTGTGTGACGGCTTTAGCTTTTCGAATACAGAAGGTGGGGGTTGAGTCTCTCCAACTTGGTTATTCTGAAGAAAAATATATATATATATTGAAATAATATGTCCCAGTATACACAAGAAAAACTATGAATATGTTATGATGGGGAATGAAACACAGAAATGAGGGTGGATTTCTAACACTATTGAGTGTGTCCTGAGTAACCTGAACAGGATCGGGGCCTTGGTGAAACTCGCGATGTAGTTTTCCACTGTGCAAATCCATTACAAACTGACGTAGCTTTCCATGATTACTGAGAGAAAAAAACATTAACTTCCAACTAATATAAAAATACGTTTTAACTTTAATAGCATAACATTATCACAAAATTGAGAGAATAGTCCCATTACGATCCACAAACAGAAATTATGTTAAATAAACAAAAGTTTAATATATATTCCCGGATATAAGTTGGCTAAAACGAAATCACATAATTCCCAAATCTGTTCACTCACGTTAGATCACTGGTATCCGGAAAGAGATACATATGGCGAAATGAATCAATCGCAACTACGGGCAAATCCTGCTCTTTCTTTCCAAGGTGATGTAAAGGATGAGCAAACTTTTTTCCATCGGCTACCAAACAGTTAATAGCTGCTGAAACCAATCATTTTTGGTTGTCTTTAAGTAATCCCACTTAAATTAAAATGATATTTTATACTCATAAACTAATAATAACCAAATATAATACACCATTTTTACGTTTTAATAAATCTAAAAAGTTCATACATTCTTGGTTTCAAGTAGTAATCCATACAAGGACTAATACAAATTAGTTATCTATATATTTAATTTCAAATAAACCTTTTTGGTCGGGTATCTCCTTCATAACGGCATCAGTAAATACTTTCTCACTAGTTTTATCATCTGGATGCTTGAAAAGAATAAGAAATGGTAATCCTTCCTATAAATACATTCAATTTAAAAAAAATAAAAGAGATGAACGCTTGTTTACATATTGTCTATCAAACATTACTGTATAGGATATACGAAAAATATAAAAATACATCATTTTTGCACAGCATCCATAAGGTTTCGAATAAACTTCACCGTATCTAATGCTCGACAATTATCTTCAGGCATAGAACAAAATGCTACATACCTCGGTTAATTCTTCAGCATTCTCAAAAGTGATCTCCCGAACCAAAGGGATGCATTTATCAGTTAACCACTCTCTGAATTTGCACAAATTAACATTTAGTACAATTTTAATAACTTAATAAAAAAAATTCTACATGAAAACCCACTTGGTGAAATTAAAGTTCGTTATATCACCCATAAATAGTACTTCCTCATGAGACTGTAATCACTATATTGTAATAATCTTAGCGTAGGTAGTAAAATTCATGCTAATATATCTACTTAAATACTACGCTTTTAATGATTATTAGGTTATAAGATTAGTTTATTTAAGTTTTTAAAAACGTACGTCGACAGGTCTGAATGTTATCTTTGGTCCTCCTTCTGTATGTGCTGCAAATGCAGGTCCAACACCAATATAAAATGAGCACTCTTCACGAAGAATTGAAGCCACCTAATTATTTAAATAATTACCTTTTAAAATATATAGGTGTATCACTCAGAAATATTTTCTTTTAAACACAAACCTTCTTTAGGTTTTCATATCCAGCACCACCAGGCTGTGAAAAATATGCAACCACATTACGCTTACCAGCCTATAAAATAGTTTATTTACATTAAAAACTAAAATAATAAGGAATTCTGTGGAACTGACATCCATCTTTTGATGCATATCAGCCGGACTCTCTATGTTTATGAGTCCTGAATCCAACTGTTTCTGCACAAAAGAAGACAATGCATCGACAGAACGCTGGCTTCTAAAAAATTAATAATAATACCATTGTATTATGCATAAGATCTGTTGTTAAAATGTCTTTAAATGTTATGTACATATATCTTGAATATAATTTATCTAGATAGCAGTTTAATAGCTAAAAACTACAGAAATACTTGTATAATCATAAAAATTTTTCTCCTGAAATAATAGTACTACTTTTTAGAATATGTAAATTCATTCGTTTAAAAACGTTTAACAATGGTTAAGTGGCTACGGTTTGCACGAATATATGAATTGATGTAGAAACCAGTGATACAAATAAACTTGGGATGCATATTTTTTTAAATAAAAATTTTGGAGTAATTATGAGTTACACACACTTTAACAAATCATGTCTGCCATAGCAAGTCATTAAACACAGCGTAATGTCTTTTTTTAGATAAAGCAGCCTATACCTTTTAACTGAGTGTTAATGCCTTATTTGATATTTAGTGTAAAAAGTCATTACCATAAATCTCTACATTATTGATTTTTTGTTAATCTAAGTAGTATTCTATAGACGTTATATTTAGTTGTAAAGATAATTTTCTCATAGGGAATTAAAATATTCTAATTTAACAATGATGACTATGTTAGAATGAATTTATCGGACTTGCATCTATTATCTGTTACCTTCAAGCTCAGATAATGCAGTTAAACAACAGAACAACAATATGAATAAATCGAAAAATGTAAAGCCGGTTTCCTTGACAAATGGATGAGTTATTTATCAATTTTTTCCATTTAATAAGGAATACAACTGTTGTTATTTAAATACAATAATGTTCAAAAAGATACTTTAATTCACCAAACCTGTATTCCTTTCTGACTATTTCTCCATTACGGAAAAGCTTCAAAGTAGGATACTTATTAACCTGATAACGGGTAGCAATATCAGCTATAAAAATAGGTAATATTAGCTAAATAGTATAGCATTCACTATGCATTAAAACGTTGCTCGTTCCTGTATTAACCATTAAAAATTGATGCAAGTCCATCCATACACTATTAAATAATATATATTTAGAATTATACTAACGTTGTCGATCAGCATCTACTGATGCCCATGCAACTTTACCCTTCGGATGGCTCTGAAAAAAGCAATCCTATATGATTATATCATATATACTAACGTCGATCATATACCATCACATTAACTCCACAATAAAAACTGCCAATATTAAAGCTCCATAAATAATTTGAGTTTGTAATTGAAATTTTATATTTGTACTATATTAAATAATTATAATACAAAAGGAATAGGTGAATTTTTCTCTAAAATCGAACCTCAAATTTTTCACTAGCTTGAGCGAACACTGGCTTCAGTTTTTGTGAAAATAAGCACCAATCAGCATAAAAATTGACAAATACAACTTCGTTATTGTCTGAAAGAATATTTCTATTACAATATGTCTAAAATATTATATATTCATAACTCATTCAATCAAAAAATCCAATGAACTAAAGAAATAATTCTTGATTTATGTAGATGTTTTAAATTGTTCAAAGTGAAATTTTTAGTAGATTAACATTAAAGTTTTATATAGTATGTTAGAGAACATAGATCTATTATACTTACTCATTACATGGTCGAAGTTAGAATTGTCCAGTTGTATGACACTACATTCTACGGGTTGTGCTATAATAATTAACGCAACACACATAATTCGGATGATCATGGTGCAAAAACTCAAGTCCTCTGAAATATGAAAACTAAAATGTCCAAAATATTAAGGAAAACACATACTATTCACAAGCATTGCCTAGTTTACCAATTTTAAATCCTAAGTAAATAATAATATAATAAAGGAATTTTTAGATATAATGATAGTTATTAACGAAAAAATGTCCCGATATCCATCTCTTGTTAGCATAGACTTAACAGCTGATACAATATGCATTACGTATAGCCTTTACACATATTGCAAAAAATTACACCATATATATGTCAAAGAAAGCAATTATATTCTAAAAAAAGTAAAAATAACAGTTTTATTGAAAAATTACCAGCTAAAACATTGAAGTTTCGAAAAATAGTTTTTAAGACACATAAAAATATAAATTTTATAGCTTATATCATAGTAAATATAAATATAATGAGGTGTGTACATTTAAACAATAATTATATATTATTCAAAGACTGGATGATGATGAAAACTAATTTACCAAAATCAATAATTAGTGAAGCTATGCTTAAATATAATATAACAAATAAAATAATAAACGCAGAACAGTTAAAGAATTTCAGTAAACGATATTTTGTCCTGCAATTGCTTAACATCGTCACACCATAGTGCTAAATTATCGTACGGCTTGCTTACAGTATATGCCATCCTGCTGTACAGTACGATAACATCAAATTACTTCTCTGGGAATTCCTTTAATAACACGTTTGATCTGTACGATACTGATCATTCTGTTATCTATAGTTGTACTGTGATTCAATTAGCATATAGTTGGGCATCCATGTTCGTTCCACGTTTCCATTCAAATATCAAATGCCGTTAGTATTCATTATTGATCGCTTGAGCATAAACGCACGTGTGCTTTAACCTCTTTTGGAACTTATCTATAAACTTATTAGAAGTCTTTATCTACTTAAAGATTTAGTGATCATTGTGAACAAATTTCATTCGGTTCCCATACTACTTTGTCGAGAAGATTTGATATAGATTGATCGAAATGGAAAATGATTCACTGAGCGTAGCTTCGACCCAATACGACGATGATGAGGCAATAATATATTCTACATATTTATTTCCTATCACCTCTCTTTCACATTTCCATAATCTTTTCTATTTTCCATACTCTATTGTTTTTCTCTGTTCTTACTGCCTATTTTCTACTGTTTTTCAAGAATGTTAAGAATTTTTAAAATTCTTATTTAGGTTACGAGGTATAGATCAACCACTATATCAGGACAGAAAAAATTAATACAGAGTAATGAAAATGGACATTTTAATCGTAATGTTAACAATAAAGGAAGAACTAAATATAATGTTAGTAAATTAGGTCTATATTTAATTTTACAAGAAGTGAGGAAGAAAGCTAGAGAGTGACAACATTAGGATTTCATTTCAATTCACGAGGTGGCCTTTTCAAAAACGGACCCCATTTCTTCCCTCCACCACCTCTTAGTGCCGACGAAGTCTTCTCCATACCACCGTTAGTATTTACTTCTTAATGATCAACTAATTTCTGGCTACATCAGAAATGATCATATTTTATCTGGTACAGTATTAAGCAGAAGTTACTATTACTATAGTGAAATAATTTAATATATTAAAATACAGCCTCAATCTTCCTGTTCCGCTCATTCCACATAGTGGAGATTTTTTTACAACCCACAGAAGCATGTTTGGATGTAAGTTTGTTTTATTGTAAACTCACTTGTATGTCTTAATTTGAACCAAGTAATTTTCAGCTGGCTTTTATATCCCGCCTCCACCTTCTGTAAGGGCGTTCCACGGATTGATGCGAGGTGGAGTCCGACGTCGAGCAAATACACCTCCGCTAGATCGAACGGCTAGTAGTACATCAACTAGTCCGCAAGAAATGAGGGAACGTATTCATAAAGAAGAATTCAGAGATAAGATCAACTCTTCATGTGAACAAAGCAAGTTCGCCCCAGTCCCACATATGAATGATTCTAGCTCCACAGCTCCTCTCCGTAGCATGAAAACTGAGGTAGAGTACTATTCAAATATTAAACTCTTTTATCGTTAATATTGTTAGTAGTTAAGTGATCTGGCTTAGTAAACCATTTCTAAATATGATCATTTGCTGTTTCAGTTCAACTCGTTTTTTACAGTCGGGTGCTGTAACCTATCCCTTGATCTATGTATCACCAGCTGGGACTATATCTGTCGTACTATCTCATGATGTCATCATAGAAATGGCAGTTGATAGAAGCATCCGTGTTGTGTGTCATGATAATTTTGCTGTTAGTAATTACTCTAGATCATATTAAACAGAAAATTACCTATTTTCTTTTTTTCCTATTATTAATATTTTAGGCTTTTATGAATAGTCGAGGTACATCATCTTCGATTCTTCATACTAAAGCTCGCATTCTGCACACAAAAGAGAGTGTATATAGCAAATTCTGTGGGCTGTCGTTTCTTTATTCAATGCTTTCACTTTCCTTGTTCTATATGTTAAAACTGAAGTTAAATTTTAGCTTCATTGAACGACAAACTAACTGTTTTTGGAGTGCAGGGTATCCTATTTACCATGAGTCACTTAAGGGAGGCTTATCTTGTCAGTAACAATATCAAAGGTTTGGACCGTAGTTTTTGTTCAAATAAAGAATGGAATTTGTGAGTAGCTATATACACAAAGTCGCATTCATTTTATGTCACGTAGGTCTACTTTTTTACAGGAGCTTCAGTCGTTGCTCTAGACCAACTACAATTTTCTTTAATGGATAGTGATTATACGGTTAAGCTGTTTTACAAGGAAGCTCAATCAGGCAACCAAGTAATGGTTCATAATATGCAAATTTTCACATATTACATTTTAATAAATATGGAGCCTTGTTATAGTTTATGGCCATGTGCAAAGACATCGTTCATGAAGCTTCATATGAACGTAAAACTGATGGAACTCTAATTATGCATATAAATGGTTTGATTAATGTTATTTTCTATCTTTATAATTTTTGTGTT
This sequence comes from Heterorhabditis bacteriophora, assembly GCA_964036235.1. Lineage (NCBI taxonomy): Eukaryota > Metazoa > Nematoda > Chromadorea > Rhabditida > Heterorhabditidae > Heterorhabditis > Heterorhabditis bacteriophora. The sequence goes on along the minus strand of OZ038427.1, from coordinate 9,963,037 downwards.
TCGATGTTGTGATTATGTACTATCTTAGTAGTAAATTTTTTATCTAATTATTCTTATGTTTAAAGGAATTTGTGATAGGCAATGTGTTCTACTAGATGGTATTTTTAAGGGATGGTGGTTCGTCAAACACGTGGAGGAGATGTCACTGTGGACGCACGTCCCCGTATAATACTCTGCAGTCCTAGCTGTAGTACAGTTCATGTCAGAAGCGCTTATATTGATATGGGTATTCAGGTAGAGACTTTTAATTCATATATCTTTATTTGAAAAAGATTAATACCTTTATAGGAGGACGATAAAGCTTTTGTTAAACGTGGTCTTAAACGTGTCCATGTTTCTCGATCAGGCATGGTAGTTTCCGATGGTAACTCTGCTACTTCAATGGATCACTTTGGAAGAATAGTGTCTTGCACATAAGTTATGGTAAGCCAGAACCATATTTTGGTTTAACATCTGATTAATAAGAAGAAAAGTAGTGCAATTATTGAAATTACGTTATCAAGTCTGTTCTTCCTCTTTTGAGTTTAACTTGTTATTAGTTCATACTACTTATAATTATCCAGCTTTGTAAAGGCACTTTGCTGAATTCTTTTCTTTTCTTTTTTTTGGATCTTGACTTTCATATTTAAAAAAATTACCTCCGTTCGGGTTATTTTATAGAAAATTTAACTTATTGTTTTATTGATGTAATTTGTTCTTTTTGACTATTTCTTAATAGTTTTGTTCACCTATCTTTCCATATAATTTAATGATTTAGCTGCAATTTTTGTGTTTGATATTATGGTTAAACAATATAAAAGCAGCACAATAAATACTTAATACTTAATGTATTATAAGGAATAAATTGTCTTCTCGCATTTTGTTTCTATCAAATTTTGATGATCAACACACAATTACTACTTTTGCGTTTCCTTAGAATAAGTGCTTTAAAAATTAATGTTTTTTTCGTAGTGATTATCTTCCATATTAGTTAATTATTTGGTAAGATTATGACAAAGACAATGAGAAATCTATAAAGATAATTAAGACAAGTTTGATTTTATTAACCTGAATATATATTATGCTCTCATTATTTTTTTAAGCACTTAAAAGAATTTCTTTCATGACTTTGAATTCAAGAAATACATTAATGTCTAATGTTATTACTTATAAGTAATGTAATTTCCACTGTATACCATAAGCAACTTTTATAAAAGAGCTATTGGTTGGTAATAATATAGAAATCACTAATTTTTATTAATATTATTCCATTTTCATATAAGCAATTTTTCGCAATAGTTTAGTTTTCATGTTCATCTGTTGTTACTTAGTCTTGCAACAGGTAAGTTTCACTGTCTACGGTGGAATTAACAGTTCTAGTTGCTTGAGCAAAATCTTTTTTCCATAAAAATCGTTTGAGATTCAACTTAAGAGAAAGGATTTGTCAATGATCAACTAGAATTTAGCTTTTATTATTATTCTCCGTCTATTTCTATTCTTTGTATATCTGCTACTCTTTTCATTTTGGCTCAAATCCAGTCGATATTTTGGATCCCTAGAGACTAATAATCGAACCCATTAGAATGCTTCCATTGCAAACAAAAGTCGTTTCGTTGTAAATGCAAATCAACGGTAATGATAGGAATGACAACAACAAAAAAGTGCAAGCTTCAGAAACATCTAGGGTGATAATAAACGTATATACAGAATGATTTAATGATAATTGAAAAGCAAAATTAGGATTAGAATGTTAGTTAAACATAATTTTTGTCTGTTTCTCGTCGTTTCTTATTCCCCAGAGAGTGGTGAGTGGGGTTGTTCATAGCTGACTTATTGAGATTGTTGGGTGCCCCAGTTGCTCTATTAATCTTTCTATGTAGAACTACTCTTTTGCTCGTATAACTATTTGCTTTCTTTCGAAACTATTATAATGATTTTAAAAGACAAATAGAAATACAGAACATCACTTTCATCAGCATGACATATCCTCCATTGTCTACATCAAAGTCCAGTCGCTCTCGTTTTACTTCTTCTGGAAAACAACATCGCATTAACCTTCAACCACAACCAGTAGATGTTGATGGAACTCATGTATTAATTTCTATTGGCAGGTATTTATAAGTTTACAATAATTTTATATTAATATTAAATAAAGATAATGATATACAAATGTTATTCAGAGCCATTCTCGCTCGAATTTTGTTCATTGTACACTCTATGGCTACAATTTGGCAGACAGTCTCAATTGAAGGGAGGTTTGTTTAGCTTAATCTGTATTCTCCTTTATGTGAGTTAAACCACAATCCTCTAATATTTTAAGACGTTTATTGATATTAAATTGGTTTAAATGGATAATTAGAATCTAGTTTAGGGATGGCGTCTGGGGTTTTGCGCTTATATCTTTGCTCATCGTTTTCGAGGGATCTTATGCAGTAATAATGCGAGCAGGAGATGAAAGGAAATGGTTGATGACTATATTCATTGTTTTTTCTGCCACTTATACTCTTCATTTTTCAAATCCTTGCTTTCAGCTGATTACTTGTTTTAAACAGTTATATTGCCTAGGTTTTGTACTAGTGTTCTACTTTACATTATTGCTGCGGCTCCTCCTATATGGCTTCTTGAAAGTAAAATGTGTGAGTGGAGACGCGAAGTGGAATCAGGAGGACATTCTAATATTCAAATAAGTGGGTTCATTTCAGAGCTTTCTATACTTATTATCTTCTAGTGATCAACCTTTTGTTAGTTTACTTTTAAAGTAACTTTCCTTTGCAAATGTATGACGCAATTATTGAATTCTGATAGTCTAAGTTAAGTGGCAAGCGGGTATGTATAATTTTGGAACATGAGAATGTATCTAAAGCCAATACTTAATTCTTAAAGTAGTGTAATATTCTAAATAATTAAGAAATTACCAAAAATGTCCATTACATATTTTCAGATAAGATCAGTATCTAACGTTTCAGTTTTAAAAATATGTAGAGCTAGCTGAGTTTAATCAATTATGAAAGCCATTCGTAGAAATAATTGTTTCGAAAGCAGCAGTTTTACCAATTATTGAAGTCGTGACTGATATCCAGACATTTCTCCCCCAAGGAAGCTATGTAGCGTATACTTAAACAATAAATTCAGTTATATGTAGTACACTACTATGTGGCTTAAATAACTTTGGCATATTCATAAGTTATACATTAAAATAGTTTCATTTTAAGGATTAATATGGTTAGTCATTTTCTAGCTTTCCCTAGCATTTTTTTCTTCTAAAAATTATGTCTGAAACCTTTACTCTATCACGATATGAATGAGTTCCCAAGACAGTAATAAATATATCCATGTACATGTTACAATCCAATGAAATTACATTTCTAACTTTTTATACATAAATGAACGTTCACACCTGAAAAGTATTGAATTTATAGGCGGACCAGAGGACGAGCTTCGTCTACAGCTCCTCGAGCAACTACTTCTGGTTACACTTATAATTGGGAGGTGGATGCTTCCGAAAGGAGACATCAGCAGAGACCAGCTTTCTCAAATACTCCTTGCCTATCTGGTGAGACCACTTTTTCACGAAAATAGACTTTTCTAGCCTATTACAGGTTGTCACAGTGAAATGGCTACTAAACAAGCTTCTACTTGACATATGAAATATAGTAGTTTATGTCAAAGAAACAATGTGCTTTTCATATATATACTTGGTCATCAAGTAGCCAAGTATTGGTGGTTCTTTTTCAAATACACATGTAAATAAGAACATTCTAGGCAATTTCTTCAGACATCGTAGAATTCTTTGATGTATTCAAAGAGAGAGCTGTTTATAACAATGAAGCTGTTCAAAAAGTTGTCCTGGCAGCATGGACAGTAGGTGTTTTAAAATCCTACAGAAAAAATACTTTAACGAGGTCCTCCAATCATAGCTGGAATAATGCGAATTTCCAGTTAAGTCTTCTGCAATTTCCCTTCGTGCTAACTGTTAGCAGAGCTCGTAAAATGCGAGTTGCCATCACAAAAACCTACGAAGAACTTATAATGCCTCGGAGACCTACGGAAGTGTGGGAGGTAAACAAATTCACAAATTACGTCCGAGTCATAATTATCTATGTTTAGGTCATATACGACGTAGACGTATGGGCAATAATCCTAGCAAACTCCCTCCAAGATATCCCATTTCTCCTGGTATGATTATCCAACGGATAAAAGCGGTGGTAACTAGTTTCAACTTATCTAACATCAGGTACGTCTATACTTGATGATACAACAAGGATTGGTGACATACACTATGATATTCTTCACTTGCAAAAACGCTCTTATCATAGCACTTCAGACGTACAGGTCAGCCTATATCAACTTAATTAACACTATTAAAAATTATGTCACCTTTTACAGGGCCTTTATTCTTCTTAACGACCGATACATACATCCGAAGCCTCCCAGCCTCGACATCGATATGCTGAATGCCTCTCTACGAGATAATCAGCGAAAGACCAACCAACGCAAGCGAAAAACAAAGCATCTCAAAAGCGAAGATCGCCAGTACCTCTACAATTACAAAAGAAAATATAGCGACAGAAAGGATATTGACGTATTAGAAGAAGCAAGTGCATAAATTGGCATTGTATGATAATATAGTACGATCGAACAATGTACAAACAAAACAGTTTATGTAAAACAACGGAAGATGTATTTAATGCTGCTTCTTACGGAAAGAGCAACCCTCAGTTAAACGAGCTTTTCCTCCAGTCGGTTGACAAAGAACAGTATTGCATCCAACGCAAACAACAACAGTAGTAGCGTGTGAAAATACAGTGGTGATCTAAAATATAATAACTAGTTACCTGATGTATTGAGCAAATGTTGATGTTTTCCTTTGTTCTTATAGATAAAGCATTCCATTCTTGGCTTGATTATGAAAAAAATTTCTCTGAAGAATGCCACAAATACTTCAAAAAGGCGCAAATACTATTCTTTAACTATTTGGATATTATATTTAGATAAGACAAAACAAAAAATCAAGAGTTGGAAAGCAAATAAACCTTATAACATCCAGGGCACTTAACGTCCATGAAGTAACTGTTAGGATGTTGGACAAGCCTTTTCAGCTTATGACGCTGACGCTCCGTCTCTGGATCAGGATGAAGTAGATCAACAGCCAAAGGCATGATTCAACCAAGTCAATCCCGTTAAGCTAAAAAAATCCTTTTCAGTATATAAAAATCTTGTTACTCACCAACTAAAATGTCCCAGACACTATTGCATTAGACTATAATATGTCGAAATTATATGTACCACTGCTTATTAAAATAAAAATCAATAGTACATATTCATATCATATTGTAGAATTAGTTAACAGAAGAAATATTATCATACAAAACAAAAAGCTATTAATTCATTCCAATATAGAGATTTTAATAAAAAAAACTAAATCCAATGCCTGACTACAATGATACATCAAGGACCATGAAATTTTGTATCTACATAGACGTAGTTTAATTGAACATTCTCGCTGCGTATCCCAATTTTTAAGAGCCGATGCATAATTTTCGTATCAAGACAATTTGGCTAAAAGCCAAAAACCCACTTTGCATCTAATTGTTCAGTGTTGAAAAAATTGTGGTTGGTAGAGAGTTGGTATTTAAAAGTTTTGAAGATTATTTACCTTTCTAGTTTCTTAAATCTGATACTACTTTTTTCCAGGTAATATTCTGTGGTGACTACTAACTCGTTAAGGAAGATTAATTATAAATTTTGCTTGTTTAGTATCACTTTCACAGTTAGTATGATACATATTGTGTATGAGGCTATGATATTTTAAAAACATTTCTAAGAAAATACATTATACTTGGTTTTATTTAGTTGTGTCACCAAACGTGTTGTATTATTTTATGCTAAGTTACATCAATTATGGCATCGTAGCATTGGATTAGGATATTATTGGTCTTGCATTTTTACTAAAATTGATATTTTCTTAACACCAAGAGATTTTATATTCCAGTTGAGGTATGGCGCGGATGCTGAAAAGGTCTTTCTCAATGACAGCCATACTTCGTTCAAGTCAACTAGTCAAAACACCTATACAGGTATATCCGTAACGTTGCCTGTTTATTTTATTTATAAGAGGCATATTAATATGTTAAGCAGTTCAGGTGCATGGAATTGAGGGACGATATGCTGCTGCATTATACTCTGCTGCTCATAAGCAAAATAAATTGGACCAAGTAGATAAGGACCTTCAGACGGTTCGAGATATATATCGACAGAATCAACAATTCAAGGTAACTCTGAAAGTTAGCTTCATATTCTAAACTTAATGTTGGCATTGCATGTCTTGTGAAGATGTGTAATATGGATTTTAATAGTTATTCGTAAAAACAGCAAAGTACATAAAATTACAATTAATGGAGAAAAATGTTATTTTATATCTGTAAAATACAAACTAGCAGCTCTGGTATTAGAGATGAAAGGAAATTTTATTGAAATGGACTCCTTTAACTGTAAAATTCAAAAGGGTTCTAGAAAACAAATGTTTTTAAAGGATTTCGTCTTGGATCCCACTTTGAAAGCTATGAAGAAGAAAGCTACTATCCAAGCTATTGCTCAGAAAATTGGGTTATCTACGGAATCTGGAAGCTTCCTTAGTGAGCTTGCATTTAATGAAATTATTATCGTAAACCATTAATGCATTACTTTACTACGTAGTACTCTAAATATTATTTCATGCCTTTTAGGTTTAAGCCTACCATAAAGTTAGTAATGTTTATTCTTCATAATGTTAATATGGAAAAACTACTAAGTTTAAAATAATTTGTTTTACTTATGTGGTATCTTAGCAATGACGTCCTAATATGCTTTTCGTTATGTAAATGATTAGTTATGAAACCTATGAAATTCTAGTTCTCGTAATTGCGAAGAACTTTCTAGGTCTCCTTGCTGAAAACGGTCGATTGGGTAAACTCGAGGCCGTAGTAACATCTTATGAGAATATCATGCGTGCTCACAGAGGAGAGCTATTCATCCAGGTGTGAAGGTTTCTTATGTATTAGTGTATAATGGATACGAACGATACAATGCGTTTAAATTATAGTAATCTGATCCAGATAACATCAGCTGAACCTCTCAGTAAACAGCATGAACAAGCCCTCAACGATGCACTTAATAAGGTTATTATATAAATATATATATATATATATACTGGAACATCTAAACTATAGATCAGTTAACCTTCAGTTATGTAGTGAGTGTTGCATCCTAATAAGCCAATTTTATATTATAGATGGCTAAGCCAGGGCAGAAGTTGACGATGACATATAGTGTAAAGCCGTCTATCATCGGTGGCTTGCTTGTTACTATCGGGGACAAGTACGTCGACCTGTCGATCGCTTCTCGTATCAAGAAATTTAAGGAAACCCTTGTCGCTTCCGTTTGAATAGTTTGATTGGAAATCAGTAAATAGTGATTTATGTGACAGTTTATTTTTTTGTTTCATTCATAAAAAGAACAATGGGAGAAGTCTACCAATCTGTAACGTGTAATTGGTCTACTGACCAATCCTCAAATGACCCATCCGGAAGGTACCGTCTGATAATAATAGGAATTCGTCGATGCTTCAGCTCTTTACGGGCAATCTCTAATGGGTCGGTTTCTGCATAAGAACAATGTAATCTTGTTCCAATAGACCTATAGAAAAATCTAACCTCCTTCTAGTTCGACCATAACGGGAGCCCCCATCGCAATCTGTAACGCTCGTGTCCCCAGAACTCTCGCCCTCTCATATTTTGTCATGAAGGGCGTGGTTACACGATCTTGGGAAGCTGTTCCTTTGTCGGCCTATACTTACTGTTTTGCTCTCTATACTAGCGTTATAATAAATCTACTAAAACACCTACGTCTATGAGATCAATCCTGTCATGTTGCTCGTCCTCATCATTATTTTCCATATCAACATCTTCCAGCTGATCATCGTCTGCGTAGTCATCATTTTCTATATCTTGATAATCATCGTCGTCTGCCATCGTCGTAATTGCCTACCTCGAAGAAAATATAACTGTCGATCGATTGCTGACATTAGGAACTAATGAATGTGAGTTGAAAAGTAAATAGCAAGAGGTATGGTATGGTGATTAAACACCAATACAGGCGCTAAGTTCAAAACTAATAAGACATTACTCAGAAAAATAACAAAACAAATCAACAATGAACTATTATTAAGAATATAATTGATATCATCTGAATCAATTGTCATCACTATCTGTATCGTAAATCTTCTGCTTGATGCTTTCACTCTTATCAATTGGTCGAATGGGTCGCCCAGCCTGATAAAGTTAAAATTGTAATTTTAAAATGGAACTGTTAAGCAACAACGTAATAAAGGCGTACCTGAGTGACAACAGCTGGCTTGCACAGATCCCTAGTGATACTCACTGGGTTCCAATCGATCCCTACGGGTTGGCTAACCATTGTTTGGAAATCTTCTACTCGTGTATATGGGAAAGGTAAACTGTTCGGTTGTAACTTTTGAATAGTCTGCAGCAAAATGTATATAAAATATGAGGAAAAAAAGGTATAAATAATGACTTGCCGTCTCTTGAAGCTCTTTGATAATAACACCAGCTTTTCCATTGTCTCTTCGTTTCTTTTCTTTAGCTTTCACTATAAACTGTTTCCTCCGTTTCCGATCAGTCATACCCGGCCCAACCCAACATCCCCAGCCTTGCAGGGTAAGATCTACATCTTTCTGCTTTTCGCCTTCTTCTACCTGGATTACAAGCCTATTTGAATTATGTTATATAATAACAATAATAATAACCATTCAAGCTGTTGTACCATCTCCTTTTCTGCAGCAAAATCACCGATGACGTCATCATCCTTAAACGCCTCCGCTACCACATGAGCTTGGTCTAAAATATTTTTAAATGACGTAGGCTGAGCACAATTTTCATTAGAAAGAAAGAAACCTTCATCAAATTCGTCCATTTTATCAGCAAGCTCAGCAGAAACCTTAGAAAGATTGCCCGTATCGACCTAAACTAGCTAAATTAACTTCAACAACAACAACATTTAATATAAATAGATAAATACCTGCAAAAAGTGATTTGGATCCAATGATATATCTACTTCATTATTCTGGGTTTTTTTCTTTTCTTTAGCCATTTTTTTTATTGGTTTATTATCATTAGAAGAGGTTTCATTGGAGCGAATCTCGGCAGCAATCTAAAAAGTACAACAGTAAACGTGATAAAAAAAGAGATGGCATTACAAGCATAAATATACAATATTAAGATCAAAACCGTTTTTATCTGAGCCACAAGCGCGTCTTCAGCTTTATTAAAAAGCTCATCAATATCGGTAACAGTGGCTTTACGCTGAATTTCGTTGGTTTCAATATTCGCAGGATTTCTCTTCTTCATCCTAGTTTTGCCTATGAAAACAATAACATTATATTATAATAGGAAACACAATATTGGATGCATACATTTTGTTTCCTTCGCCTTGAGTTTCGCTTGTACTTCACTGTCGACCAGTAGTGTCCAATTAGTGTCTTCTTCAAAATCCTTCATAGCGATATCTTCTTTCTATAAGTTTATATTGAACATTAGTAGTTGCAGATTTTGCATAAGCAAATAAGACAGCTTATTTTAGAACTGGGATGAAATTCATGACGAAAAAGGATGAATTAATAAATCTATAATTTTATAAGTTATGTAGGGTTACACTTTTCTAAAGTATCCAATCTAGTATTTTAAATAAACGCGTTTAAAAATCTATGCGAGAACATCATTATGTATAGGTGAAAATTTATTAAACAAATTTCATACTCTTTCTTAAAATATACTATTTAAACATACCATCTCTTCTTTTTGCACTCTCGCTTTTATTAATTCATTTCGTTTCTGAGTCCTCAGCTGGTAAAGACTAACACGAGCATCAGAAATTGACATTTTACCGCTTAATTCACTATTATCTATTGAATCCTCCTTTGCTGCTGTGAGTGCAGCACTCTAAAGTATAACATTGTAAGTTATAAATTAGACATATATCTTTTAAATTTAACCAATAATCTAAAATAGAAAAAAGTTCTTCTAAAACCTTAATCATTTCTGCAACGCTCATTCCCTTTTCACCCTCCTCTTCCTCATTCCCATCACTGTCTGATTCTAAAGCAACTTTAGATTTAAGTTCTCGTCCTAGCCTATAATACAATAAAAGGTATTCGATCAATTTGCATATATTTCAGTGTCAGTTAGTAGGGAACGCATACCGAAATATTTAGATTTCTCACCTTAAGTGTTCTTCCATAAGTTTTTTAGCGTTTGGATCATGACCAGCATGCTTAGCAATCTCCTGCTGGAACTTATTACGAGCGCGGTGCTTCAAAGATGCGCGCTCCTGAAATTGGTGAATAAATAATTAACTATATAATACAATAACAGATTTTAATGAAGTATGGGCAAACCCAAAATGCATCTACCTTGCAATTCATGAAGTTACACAAATCAAGTTAAAAGAATAACGACCTTACCAGAAGTTTTCTTATATAATTTGCTACACACACATATATATATATGATAATTTTGATAATAGTCTCAGAAGTAAAATTGCATACGATAATCCTCTGATTTTCTATTTCAGCCAATTTTTCCTTTGCTGCTTGTGGATCTCGTAGTAGTAAATCATCAAATTCTTTAATCTGTTGTTTGCGTTTTTGTCTCTTTAAAATACGATGGTACCTAAAAAAACCCCCAATATTTATAGTATTAAAAAACAAAAAACTGATTTAATAAATGGTAAAGTGAAACAAACCCTTTCGATTTAATTTTAGCTGCATATCGATATTTAGCCTCACGGTAACTTATTAACGCACGCATTCTCTGCATTGCTTCTAACTTGGATTTCGCCTGAAGTAGAGTTTAATAAATAACTAAATCAAGATGCTATAAAACAATTAATTAGTAAAAGTTGAGATTGTAAGATAATCGGATTTCAGAAAGTTCCAGGTAAAGATACCGCAAGTAGATAATAATTAATGACAAATCTAGAAGTAAAAATAACAAACCTCCTTAACATTCATAGCCTTAATAATTTCCAATTCAGCTTCTGTGTACGCAGTTTCATTAGTTAGATTATGCTTGCTGCTGTTCAGTACTTGTGCCATTTCTTTTTCTAGTTCAGTTTTTGGCTATAATTGTATCAAAACGAAATTTTTCAATACTCATTTCACCATAGCAAACAAATATTTCTTCAAAATTATCGAACAGAAAAGTAACACACCTTAAAAGTTGCTACTTTTTCAGCTGTTGTATCATCTAACAGTAACTTATCTTGATTTAAAGGAAATTTAAGCTGATCAGCAAGACGATTGGTTTCTATCACATCAGTCCAGACTGATAATTCTTTTCTATAATAGTCTTTTACACGAACATTGCAAATTATAATTTGACTCAATCCTTTTCTCCCTAGATACTGGTTTCAGTAATAGTTAACGAATAAATCTATATAATTGGTAAATTTACATACTTCAATTGAATATATCCAACTGCTCCCTGTATTCGCTCTCTTTCTTGTCTATGAATTGGAGCAGCAAGCGTTTTTTTACGTTTACCATGGCCTGTAGAGAAGGCAGCAGCTTTCTTAGCTATACTAGTAGATTGTCTTAAAATTGGAAAATTTTGCTGTTTATCTCACAAAGTAAGAAAGATACATACTTCACATTTTTAATCGAAGCCAATAAATCCTCAGCATTGACCTTTCCAGCCGATTTCCGAATTGCAGGCTGAAATTAAACAACAACAAAAAATCGACATTGAACAGAAACATATAATTATAACAGACCTTAATGTTTTTTCCAGTTATACTCTTTAACAATTTATCATGTGCAACCTCATCAAAATCAGAACCATCCGACATCTGCAATGTCAAGATAGTACCCTAATAATTTTTTGGTGTAAAATAACATATTCTTCGAAATAAAATAAACAGGCTAAACCTCAACTTATTTTTACAATGCTACTTAATCTAAAAATAACAATTGGAAAATTACTTTAATTAAGCACCTTCAATTTTGACATAAATTTCCACAGAATAACGAGCTTTCTCCCACTCACTTAAATATACATTATGGTTTGGATACCACATTATTTTAATAGCCATAATGGAAACTCATGAGCTATCCGTCAAACAAAATTATTCGAAGATTTATTTTTAGCACTAATGAATAACAGAAAAAATATGCACTACTATATTGGAAAAAAAATAAATTAAGATAAATTCGACAGTTTTAATCAGCATTTCATTATCACCCAAACACGTACAATCCGAATAACAAATACATCCCATCAAAGCTATGATAGACCAAACCTAATCCCTGTTGGCAATTGCATTTAGATGATATTCCACCTGGTCATTTGTCAGCTTACTGTAAATACATTTAACCATTATACAACAGAGAACTTGCTCATATTTATTAAAATATAAACAATTATGAAGTAATCTCCAAAATCATAGTATTTGTAAAACGAAAAATATAAATACTTACGTAAAAGTCTTGTTATCTTTCGTAACAACAACCACTTCTAAGTCATTAGCGCGAACATCAATGCCTAAACTTGTTTGTAGTGCTTCAATTGCAAGTTCAATGGCTCCATCATGAGTAAGTTCAGATTTCTTTTTAATTTTCTTCTCAAGGAAGCTAGTAGCAGCAACCTTAATGCGTAACCATTACATACACTGCGTTGTCTTAATGACAAGTTATAACTTTAGCAACCTGTTTAACTCCAACTGAAACTCCTTTCATTCCACGATAGTACCCTGAAGGATCTACACGAAATACGCAAGGCCCATCTTCATCATCGTACGAAATCATCAACAGTGCTAATAAATTTAAATTTTGGTTTCATACTCTTCTTGTAATTACGGACGCATCTATATTTTATTAATCGATTAGCAGAAACAAAACACTATATAAAATATACCGCAACCAAGACTCCTCATTTCGGCATTTTGTGTGTAGTACTGATTTTTATCAGCCATACGCCTGGCTAACTGTTCACAAGGCATATCGTATCCGTTTTTATATTTCCACTGAGCAGCTTCCATTTGGGCTCGACGAACCTGCAACAAGCAAATAATGAATAAACAACTATTGCAAAGTTGATATAAATCATATATAACTTTAATTTTTTGAAAGATCAAAATAGGTTTCTTTCACTTGAAATTTGCTATCAGGAATCATTCCAACTGCACAGCAACCAATGGTAGGCGAAAGTTGGTATACAGATGTTACTGATTCGGCAACAATCAGACTATCTGGCACACGCTTCTGCACTGCGATGACGGCGGTATTGACACCCTAGATGATCTAATACATTTGAAGAAAACAACATATATAATTTGAAAATTGTACAATGAAAAAACTAACTTTGACAGCCACTGCAGTAAGATTGGTTGAGTTGATAGCCTTGAATGCATACTCCACCTACAATTAATAATTGTCTTCAAAAATTTGCCTCATAGCGTAGTAAATCAAAGCATCTATCGTACTTGGTGCTTATTACCTGATATATACGTCCTTCAGGAGAGAAAATAGTAATATGACGATCAAACCCGGCACTGCTTCCACGAGACATTAAATATTAACTGCAATTTGCCATAAACCAATTTAAAGAACAATAAAATAATGAATATTAAACAAAATATAACGTATAGGAAAATTGAAACCTCCAGAATATATTACGGATATAATATTAAATAAATGAAACTATTATTAGACATAGAGTAAAAACAACAATTTGACGATAATATGCTGTATAATATCTAGTTATATAGAAACAAATTACAAATGCGCTATCTTTAAGTGTAAAATACCTACCACAATATGTGACAGATTTTTAGCGTAAATAGCAAAGAAAAATATTAACCAATGCTATGAATATTCAATATCTCTCCGTTTACATTTAAGACAAGTGTAGAACACTGTTTGTCCTTCGTCAGCCGATCGTGTTTGTAATGTTGAATAGGATGCTTTCATGTAACCGCACCTAAAAATGGGCTTAAAAATATGAAACGTTCTGAAGGAAACTTTAAACATAACTTACTTGCTACATGTGTGATCAACCAGAGCATCTCCACCATCCTCATGCTCAAGGCCTTCTGTATCAGCTACAGTACGCTCGTATATCTTGTCAACACGGCAAACGAGATGATTTTTCTTTTCTAAATACAAATAAATTCCAGGAGTACGACAAATACAATGAAAATGACAGCTTTTCACAATTTAAACCTATATTAACCTTTAATATGCCACTTGGTACTGCACACTTTACAATCTACATCAGATGGCGCACTAGGGGGCATAGGCAGAATAGCACCACAATATCCACAAAACTCGGGATCCGCAGACAAAAAATTGATAGTCATCTGAGCATTGTAATTATTCCCAAGTGCAAAGATATTCATAAAGATAACTAAATGCTTTTCACAACATAACAAACCATGATGGCTGATTTTAGTACTGTTTATAGTGCAATAATTTAAGAAAAATTCTGCATGCAACTAATACAAACTAACTTAAACAGAAACATTTGTCGAAAAAATCATCTCATATAACCAACACCAATCAACGCCAAAATCAAACCATATAAATTCAGATAAAAGTATAAACGTTGGTACACAAGAATACAGAATGATGATATTTCAAACAGTTGCGAAATCCGTGTCCCTTTAATAACTCCTTCCGAAGAGAGCGAAGAATTTCGCACTATTTTGACAGGCGGGAAATATACACTGCTCAGGGAGTTTTTCCAAGGGCTGAAATAAATACTGTTATTTAATTGTCTAGTTACCATAACAAAACGGAGGAAATAACAACAAAAATTAGTTTGTAAAATATTACTAGTGGGGCCTAAAATTTAAAAAATAAAATACTTTGATCAAATATTGGTCATGTGTCGACCAATATTCTAACTTTCTTATAAAATAAATCATACCAATACTATCCAAGTTGTCATTATTATAGAAATCTTTATGTAATATCCAGTTTAATTGAAATATTTTATACAAAACTCTTGAATCTATATCTACCTGTTCGAGAGGAATACAAAGTGTTTTAGCTCCCATTTGAGCAGCCCCAGCAACACCGTCATCTCTAGTGCTAGCTTTCTTTATTTCCTCTTCACAGATTGGTTCACCACAGAATGGAGAAAGCAAGATAAACTTCTCATCGAGTAGACGCTTGAATTCTTCGAAATTGGTGCAGATTTTCATATGTTCATCACGTGAAGCGAGTACTCTAGAATCTCCCCATCAAGAATAAAAAAAAAATTACTTCTAAAAATACGACACTCACTTATTGTACATATCATCATGTATCTTTTCTAACAGTTGTTTGACCTTATTAACCATTACATCTCTCTTTATATCTTGTTTTTCCCCACTATGTCGAATAACAACTTTTACTTGATTAACCGCCAGATCCCTTGGCCCAATCTAAAAGATTTTTATTGTAAAATAACTGTATTGTACAAATAAAATGTGATTATAGTGAACTAACCTCTATTCGGATTGGCACACCTTTTAGTTCCCAATAGTTGAATTTCCATCCAGGTGAATAGTTATCTCTAGAAGTTATTAACGAAAAGACACAAATTGAAAATATTTATCACTCTCTAAGTATTATTAATAATTACAAACTATCCTGAAATATCCCTATTCCAAGTATTTTTTTTACCTTAGGTCAGTCTCAGCTCTTATGCTAGCATTAACAAACTCGCTAGCAATATTTTCAGCAGCTTCGATCAATTGCTTACGCTGCTCTTCAGTTGTCTGCGCAGTAATTCCGACAGGAAGGATGATAGCCTAATTATGTAATAAACTAGTTCAGGAAAAATTAAATATTGAAAAAGGTATAAAAAGAAAGACCTGGATAGAAGCTACTCTTGGAGGGAGAACAAGGCCATTATTATCAGCATGAACCATAACCATCGCTCCTATGGTACGCGTTGACAATCCCCATGAATTTTGCCATGCATAGACCTAAATACAATGTAAAAAACAAACAAACAGAAACTGTACATTATTAAACTACCAAGAGTCCGGTTACCTTTCCTCCACTGTTTGAATCCTCAAAAGAAATGTCAAACATTTTTGAGAAGTTTTGACCTAAATGATGCGATGTCCCTCCTTGAATGCCGCGTCCGTTGCATGGCACATATGCCTCAACGGTAGTTGTAAAATCGCCCCCAGCAAATTTCTCCTTCAAAACTTATTTTTTAAATTTAAAACGCATCTATTATGTCTTTGTAATGGTCCCTCTAATTAAATAAATCAATAATAAAAAAAAGCACCTTTTCACTCTTTCTTCCTTTTATAACTGGTATAGCTAACAGATATGTATATATTCCAGCATATAAATCTAGAATTTGGAATACTTCTTTCTCGGCTTCCTCGGGTGTTGCAAATGCTGTGTGACCTTTAGAAAAAACAATGTTAAAACAATGGAAAAATGGTATAATTCAATTAATGGTAATGATAAAATAAACATGTTGGACTCACCTTCCTGCCATAGAAATTCGCGAGTACGTAAAAATGGAGTAGGATGCTTAAATTCCCATCGCTAAAACAAATACTATCAAATAAAATAGATAAAATGGTATTTGTGAAATAGAATGACAGCATTAATTAATTAATTAAAACAATTCTCAAAACAACAATTTTATAGGTGTGCTTATTTCTAATTACGAATGTTTCTTCATTCCAATTACTTGATATTTATTTATATAAGAATATTATAGGACTAGAATTAACAGAACTCTATTTACTTAAAAGTGAGCATATTAAATTATCTGAATATTACCGCACCACAACATTACACCATTGGTTGAGCTTTATGGGTAAGTCTCGATGAGACTGAACCCATTTTTTAAACGATGGATACATAACCGTTTCAGATGTTGGACGAATTGCTACTGGTTCAGCCATTTCGGATGAACCAGCACGAGTTACCCAGGCGACCTGAAACATGGGGAGTTTCGCAATTCTAAGAGGATCATATGTAAGAGAATTATTAACCTCTGGGGCAAAATCGGAAATATGAGCTTTTTCCCGTTCCAAAGCTGCACCGCTTACAAACATCGGAAAATAGCAGTTCTTCACACCTAGCTTCTTAATTTCCTTATCGAACCAATTCTGAATATTTAAGAACTATGTTTATAAATATTTATATTACACAGTAAGCTTAGTAAAAATTTCTCCAACAAACAAAATTCTACTAATCAACCAACTTGAATTGCTTCCCAAATAGCGTAAGACCAAGGACGCAATACGTAGCAACCAGATACATCGTAGTACTCAATCATCTCAGACTTTGTAATAACCTTAATATGACAGTGCAATAATTTAAGGCTCACACAGATAAGTTTCAGTAATTAAGCCTATTTACCTGACTATACCACTCTGAATAATTTTCTTCCTTAGACACTTCAATCCCTAATTTTGTTTGTTTTTTTCCATCATTTTTTTCCTCTCTTTTCTTATCGGATAGCGGCTTCTTCTCCTAGTAAAAAATTTCATTATTTTGCGAAGTAACATAGCCTGGTAACTGAAGTAAACCTTCTGAATACGACTTCCAGAAGCAGTATAATCTTTTCCCGTGACTTCTTTATACGTTAACTTTAACTTCAAAAGTTTTTCGATTGCCTCTTTCTTAATATCCTGAATGAAACAATTATTAACTATTGAAGACAGAATAATCATTACCTAAGTTAATATTGCTAACCTCAGATATGGAGGAATTCGATTTTAAATGACGAACAACTTCCCCCTGTTCAACAATCTGTTTTTCAATTTCCAACTCACAAGTCATCGTGTAACTTCAAACAAACTAAGAAAATTCGCTCTGAAAACAATGGAATTACGTAGATTAAGACCAGTAGAAGCACAAAACACTGTTTCAACTTCAATGATAATGATAAAACTAGCTTGCACAAATCTATAATATAGAATTAGGTTATGATGCAATATGTGATCATTCCCTGATATTAATTTATTAAGATATACATGAGCATTAACCAGTCGTAATATAAACTAAAGATGCTATAGATAAATTTATTCCCTTATAATATGTAGTCAAGTATTGAGATTCATAAATGTAATTGACATAATTGAATTAAATCAAGTTGGACATGATTCCAGTTTGCCTCTCAGCTTTCTCAGAACTTCCAGAAGAGGCTAAACGATAAAAATTAGTAAATAACTTATTTTAATAAAGGCTGAATCTATTACCTTCAAAAGAACATTGAATTTGGAATAAAATCATATAATTGAAATGTTTGCAGCATAACAGTAAATATGCTAATATTGTTGACAATATAATTATAAACTATAAATAAATTATACCATGGCAATATAGTGCCGATATCGGAAAGGTTCTTCCCCATCTTGTTCAAGATATTGAAATTCTATATCCAATCCTTCAGGCATCACGGTAGGAAATACATCAATAAGTTCATGTCTTGGTAAAACTTCATGCAGAACTGCTACGGCTTGATCACATATACTCTAGAAATTTATATCAGATGAAAATAATAAGTCCCTTCAGGTAGTATCTTTACTCACCATTTTGAATCGTAGAATAGCAGAAATAATTAGTGGAATATTAACAGACTTATAGTGAGTTGTATATAATTCTTTAAATCCTATTGCATTTGGTGTAACCAATTTTTCGAAGATATCTTGATATAGTGGATGCTTCTGTAGCAACTGCGAGTAAAGGTCTTTGGTACTACACCTAGTCAAGGCCAATAATTTATCCAGACGATAACATGAAAATTCAAGAGAATCTCCATTCTTGCTGAAATATTTAACATCATAACATGTACCACATATTTCAAGTAATTAAGAGTTTTTCTTATCACAATATAATAAATATTTAATGGAATTAAACTCACATTCTGACCCGCTCTAAGTGATGTCTTCCTATGCCACTATCTTCTATACACTTTACCGCATCAGCATAATGACCAAACAATTCAGCCAAAACTCCCAAGTGAAGTAGAAATTGCTCACCATTGGAGTTATAGTAATCCAAAATTATGTGCATTATTCTCAAGATGAAATAACAGAAGTGTCAAACATTGAAAATCTCACCATATAAATCTAGTACAGTATCAAAATTTATCATCACTGTTGACGGTTCGAAAGGAATACGGGATTCACGTAGTAAAGAACATAGGAAAGCACAATATTTTGACACAGCGATATCCTGTATATTTAATAAGGATTCATGAAAAGCTTATAGATAATCCGACGAATAACTTTAAACTGACTATTGGTTTAATACTTAGTGAGTGACGAAACATGTCCATTGCCTCATGCCAATGACCTTCAGCATTTGCTTTCATAGCCCATCCACACCATGCTTCAGACAATTGAGGATTAAATTTCAAAGCCGACTCAAAAGCTTCATGACAAAGGTCCATCTATATAGTAAATCCATTTGGTATAATACACCAGATAAAATAATATGACACACAGCCTAGTATTTAATTAGTATATTAGGGACACCTATTAATGTAAATATTAAATGTACTCATAACTTGTAGACTGTTTATTTTCCTCTACTAATAAATTTAGATACCTCGCCGTAAATATAGTACAGGACGGCTAATCGTAGCCATGCTTCATCATTTGCTTTGCTTAACTGTAGTGCTCTAACCAGACAATGTTGTTGGCTGGCCATACTTCGACCAGCAAGACGATATGCTTCACTAAGTCGTGACCATAGCTGTGATCGTGTCTGAGGACACTTAGACATGCTAATCGCCTTCTTCAAACATTCCACAGCTCTGGAACGTAACCATGGTAAAATAAAAACCTACTAATAGCTGTAAAAACGAATGCAAACATGATATGTTAACTAGAATACTTACCTTAGAGCAAAAAGTACATCATTATTTACTCGACACTTCACTAAAAGAGCTACTGCAAGATCATTCCAAGCAGCAACATTGGATCGATTTAGATCGAGAGCAATTGCGTAATATGAAACGGACAAACGGGCAGCTTCTGCACGACTGCAAACTCTCCACTGTGCAGGTACCTATCAATCAATTATAATTGTAAGTTTCAGAAGTAGTATAAATAATTTACTACTTTCTAACCTCCAGTAAATTCAGGACATTTTCTTTATACTTCACCACATGAAGCAAAGCATCGCCAGCTAATTTAAACGCAAGTGAGACACGAGGTTTCTTTTCAATCACTTCTGCAAGAATTTGGAAGAGCTGGCGAAGATGCATAAATCGATTAATGCCATGACTTAATACTACTAATCGGAGATGAATCTGAAATATATAAATTACATTATTATAACATTACTTAGTTTTGGTTCAATATGATAGAAAAAATAATGTAACTAGAAGTTTGCCTGTGCTTCAATTATATTAACAGCCATCGCAGTATCCTCATTGCCCCTGCCAATCTCTCTCCATTTCCGGCATCGCTCGAGAGCAGCATCAGTGTTGTGCATGCGAATCAAAACTTGCATTAACTGGAACCATTTAAAACCAAAAATAATAATTATCATTAGCATTACCATAATATGAAAACTTACACAAACAACGTAATCACTCTTCGAATCCAGTTCCAAAACCTTTTCGTAAGCATTTACAGAAGCCTAAAACAATTGTACATCAGATTAAGCATGAGTGTAGGTGATATAGCAGTAAATTTGAAGTAGTATCGCCAAAAATAAGTACCTATTTTTTTTCAAATTAGAAATATTTAACAAGCCATAATAATTAAGAAACTATAAATACTTAAAAGTATAGAAAATATACTCCTACAAAAACATTATTACTGTTATAGAGAAAATGTATGTATCGAAGATATTACCCCTATATGTATACTTAAAGACCTACAAAATACCAAATTAAATGTGGAAAAGGAGCTAAGTTTAAAGGCAATGACAAGAGTATAAATTTATTTAACTAGGCAAAAAAAAATATGCTTAAAATTAAATTATCTACATAATGAAAAACATAAAAATAGATTTATGAGAATATCTGATTGCACATACCTGCAGATGTCCTCTTTTCCAGTAGACCTCAGCAAGCAGAGCCCAACTAGTAATATCTTCAGGTTCATCTCTTAGCACTTGCTGTAGCTCATTAATGGTAGCGTTTCGGTCATCAATTAACATAAAAAGTCTGAAATTTGAGAAAAATAACTTGTACAAATTAATCATAAATGTAGAAACTAACCCAGCGAGTCTCTTCTTCAGCCATAATGGTTTTGATTTTTCTGCTAATTTTTTCAGAATTAGTAGCCTTTGTTCAACTGTAGCTCCTGTTAGTTTTAGGACATCATCCAGTTCTGAGACATATTCTTCATTTGTTGGACGGATTTTTACTGCTCTCTCAAGGAATAATTTTGCCTTGGAGGGATTTTTTGAAGCCAGTGCTTTCCCAAGTATAAAGAAAATACGACTGGATCGTGGATTTATTTTTGCAGCCTAAAATATTAATAATAGAAGTTTAAACATGTAACCTCCAATAAAAACGCGTGTCGCTAGTTCTCATTGTACTAAAAAAACTGCGTCTACTCACCCACTAAATAACGAAGTACTCATTTTTCACCTTAACCAACAGTGCAACTGGGTCCTTGCCTCCTGCTAATTGCATCTCCGATACTAAAAGCAGATCCGACCATGATGAATCAGGTTGTGCGACCAATTCATCGCCCAATGTTAGACCCTCCAAAAATGAACCAGTATGAAGGCATTCTAAGATTCTGAATAAAGAATTCATTAATATAACCTTCTTTTTAACATAAAAATTTAATTGCCCGAACCTAATTCTATTCACATCAAGACGACTAGCTATAGCTGTAATTTCTTCTAGATTTGATCCTCGAAGTAAAGCAATTCGAGCACTGTCGAGTACAAATTCTTTGCTCAGTGGAGCAACAGAATTAAACCAACTATAATTGAGCTATAAAAGTAAACACATAGTTTAAAATTTGGCAATGTTAGATCTGCATACCTACATGCTTCGTCTAGATCGCCCATTTGCAAAAGTGTACGCGTTTTAAGACCTTTAGCCACAGCAAGCGAATTACTATCTAACTTCTGAGTAAGAAGCCAGTTTAACACCTGAAATAGAAAGTTACAAAAGAATTTATAAACACTAATATTTAAAAGTTTATATGGAAACTAGATAAATAGACCTTTAAAATCCGTTCCCAACTCTCTTCTTCTGATAAAAGATGAACTACAAGATAAGCAATAGGATTATTTAGTAATTCGGAATCTGATAGATTGTCAATCATATCAAGAGCAGACGTTAAATCGCCATTCCTGAAATTTATCCGATAATTCATTCTAGATTATTTGATTTTTCTTTCCCTAGAATGCATTATTGACATAATTATTTTGATTTTAGAAGAACTTCTACTTTTCAAACTCTTAATAACATTTAATAAGCTTTGTAATTCTAATGACCAGAGACAAATTGGTTCTAAATATCCACACTAGATTCATGAATTATATCTTTGTATTTTCTACAACAATAATTTCTGGGAAGTACAAATGAGATTATAAACACATGAACAAAATGACAATAGGTTAAAATGTTAGAAAATTTTGCCCAACAAAACTCTACCCAGTTCTTAAGTTATTTGTTTCCGAACAACCCACCTAATATATTTTATGAGTTCCTCTACTCTTATTTCTTTATCCACATGAGTGGTTATTGATGAACTAATGAAATTAATCCATTCATCATTGAAAGTATGAGATATAAAAAAATCTAAAACAATATAATATAGTAGTAGTATCTTAAAATAGT
Organism: Heterorhabditis bacteriophora; assembly: GCA_964036235.1. NCBI lineage: Eukaryota > Metazoa > Nematoda > Chromadorea > Rhabditida > Heterorhabditidae > Heterorhabditis > Heterorhabditis bacteriophora. The sequence continues at coordinate 9,940,226 of OZ038427.1, read as the reverse complement.
ATTAACGTCAGAAAGCATTACTTTTGCATAAAATACTAACCTACCGCCAGCAATTCAAGCAATCGAGTCCTTATCCACTCTTGTGAACAACCATGGAGAGTACAAAAATCTACTACTGCCGATTTCCATAAGGAAGAATTTCTCTATATAATAGAAATAGTAAACATACTCAAACAAGTACGAATATATATATATATATATATATATGCCACTCACTAGGTACTGATATTGACAATACTTGAGATGTATATCGCAGTTATCAGCAAATTTTGGAATCATATTATTGAATGCCTTCCCTAACTGTAAGAAATACACATAGATTAGAAGATTAATTAGCTACTCTGCATTTAATTATAAACATATATGTTTAAAAACATATGATTATTAGCCATTTAAATAATTTGTTTGCAAAGGAGTTTATCTCATTAAACTTAACAAATCAATTTCACTTGTCGATAGTATTTCCTTGCCAGACAACTTATTTATGATTCTTGCCATTAAGAGTTCATTAGTGCCTAGATCCTCTTTCAAAATATCATAACGCGATAGTTCAAATAAGATGTTTCGCTTTAAATCCATCAGAATAATTTTCTTCTCATCATTATCACTGCAATATCTCAATTTAGTATTCATAAAATCATGGAATCTACTTAACTAAAACGAAATAATGTGCCAACCTTATTTCCATTATTTTATCGCATACATCTAGTGCACGGTCATCTGCTACAAGTTTATTTCCACTGTAAAGTTTGTATAGACCTTGCCAAGCAACTGGCATTGAGGAATCTATTCTTATAGCCTGAACACATATGACCTGAACGCTTATATATATTTTATAATTTATATTAGCAACCTGCCTTCTCATATAATCCTTTAGCACACTTTAGATCATTTAAATTCGCTTTAGCAAGAGCGGCAAAACAAAACAACATGTAATCTTCGGTACCGTTATCCAAGAATTCCTATAATCATGGTATTAATGTATATAAAAGAATACAATATGAGCATAGAATGGTTTTATAATGAGTCTTTATGAAGTATATACGCACCTTCAACATTCCCAAAGCTAGCTCACTTTTACCAGCTCCCAAAAATTGTTTAGCTTCTTTTAAAGCATGTTTAATATCCATTATAACAAAAACCTAAAACCTAAAATAATACAGTAATTGTAGATACAAAATAAAATACCAGTCAGATATTGTTGACGGTCAACATCCGATTTGTAATCAGATTAATTGTAATTTATTATATACTAATATATCATGAAACTTGTGTATTAACTTCTTTAGAACTATTATACAGATTTTCGAGAAAAAAAACTTATCTAAAAACATTATAATAAAAGTAATCTATCACACTAAATACCATAATACTACGGCTAAAGTAAAAATGATATATATATATATATATATCTAGAAGTCAATTCCAATAGTAGGAGAAAAATGTCCAGATCCTGCTGTCATGAGTGTTCGTCCTTGCTGACGATCCCACCACAGCAACTCTCCATCCAGACAAGCCTCATTCGATTTATCCTTAGAATATCGCAATATTATATTACGTAACAGCTCTTTCAAAAATATTCATATAATTTCCAGCTAATATACGTAGTTATATCACTAAAATGTTATATTGAACTCCAACATGAAGATTTGGAAAATCAATTATCCTAATTAAGTCATACGAACTCACCATAGAGACAAACATGAGTCTCGTATAGATATAGAAGGCTACCAGCACAGATCCTACGTATAAGAACACGGATCGAGGAGTGAATCGGAAAAATTCAGCTTGTGTCATATCTGCCGAATACCACCGGAACATAGCAGGATCCATAACTACTCCCTCCTATAAACGATAAACTTATACCTCTCAAATACAATGCATATAAATGTCTAACCGTAATAAGTTTCACGTTAATATATATGATAACATTTTAAATCGCATTTCACATTTATGGCTATATTAAAATTATTTAATATTAATTATGATTATTATTGTTTATAAACCTTAGGAAGAATAAAATAAATATATTAGTAATTTTTAAGAACATCTAAGAAGAATAGGAAAACCAGCAATAGTTATTTGATCACCTTATCATTTTTTAATGAAAATTTAACAATTCTCTTATATACTACACTTACGCTGATCGTTTAAATAACAATTACGTTCTTGTTATTCTAGATTGTAATGATAATTACGAAAAATTAATAAAATGATGTTCTTACCTTATACCTGAAATTATGAGGATCATACTCCCGTCGTAAGTATTCCTTTTTAAGAATTTCCTTTACACGATACCTCCACAATACAGCTTTCTTCTCCTCATCAGACAGATTATACTCTTGTCCCGGCAGGAACTCAGTTTTACCTTACAACAAGAATATATGGTAATATAAAACATGCAAAAATGAAATGTTGAGAGATAATTCCATTAGTAATAATTTTATAACACACCGTGTGTTTCAAAGTATCCTAAAACAGGATCCTGCCACAATTTTGGAGTCCGAACATTCTGGTTCGCTGCAGGATTTAGCAGGCGTAGCGCGATACGCATATCTGACTCAAACATTCCTCCAAAATCTAACTGCCCTACTATTCACATAATGAATTTTATTTAATGTAAGTACTAATTAGGACTTTAGAAAACCTAACAATTAGTCTGATAGAATATTCTAAATAGTGAAAAATTAGTTATGTTGAAATCTAAACTCTTCAACCTTACTGTCACTTATTTTACGAAATAAAACTACACATCGGTTTATGAGGTATCCCGGCAATTACTAATTTCTACAGTAATTTAAAAAAACGGGAAATCATAGTATTTAAATTTGAGTAGCACAGAAGTGCATCGGAAGAAACCAGCTTTTCTTTGGTAAGGAAAAATAAATAAACAAATACATCTCAACTGAAACTTATATACACAATTAAACCATATCTCGAAATCAGCTCACTTCACGTGCAAAGGCCAAAATTGACTAGAGTTCATATGACAGTTCAATGTTGGCTACATTTTAGTATAATACTCATGACATAATTTTTAAAATATACTGTGAGCTGTTACTATGTACATAAATACGAACGTGCTCATTATCGTCAAATAATTGAAGTTTTACTGAAACACCGCCCTTAAAGTAATTTCATTGGATATATTGTTAATTAACTAGGCTAAAGCATGTAATTTTGTCTTGCAAGTTTATTAGTATACCTTATTCATCCACAATAATAGTTTTTGAAATTTGTAAAGTAGCATTTAACATTTAATAATAGGATGAGTAGCAAAAATTATACATAAATGATATCCAAGGACGAACGGCAATTTTAGTGAACAATAAACTGTCGTATTCTTCAGTATTTGCTTTATAATGTGGAGGGATAAATATCGCTACAATAGTTATTTCCTGTAGTCGAATTTAAAAAATTTATCATCCAGCAACAAACAAGTAGCGTTAATGGATGAAAAAGGAAAAAATTTGAAACAAAAAAAAACTTAAAATGATAAGTGACTGCGATACTGACGTACCTACTCATTTAAGATGCTGCAGCCAACTATACCCACTTACATGTTTATTAGTAACCCAAAGAACGAGACATGTCGTCCAGATATTCTCATGCACTATATACCACCAATTTGCAAAGATGTATGTAGGAAGAAAATAAAACACCTTTAATCTGGTTGAATGATAAGATGACAATCTAGTCGAAGATTATGTTAATTAATATCCCTTATTTGTTGTACGGTAACAAAAATAAATGATAGAATGGTACAATGTAGGTGGAACAAGTCAATGAGCGCTGTAAAAATTCTAGAGTATTACGTAATGCAAGAAAATCAGAGTGGTACCGTACTCAGCATTACCTCAAATTGTATTTTACACTAGGTAAAATATACTCAACTCAAATATGACCGCTATCTAACTTATATAGCTAAACGTGCGCATAGGGGCTCTACACTTAGTTAATTAATCTCCGATTATTTAAAACTAGGTTTTAAATGAATTCAGAAAACCACGACACCCATTAACAGATTTATTTGCAAGTAACAGTTGAGATGTACCCGGTATACAGAAAAATCGTATATTTTCTTAAAACATAAATCGGCTGGTTAAATTATCACGGGAAGTACCTCTTCACTGACTGAAACAAATGAATTTTATATGCATATATAAATAGAAACTGTAGAGTAAAACTTGATTTATACTACCCGTATAACATTAATGGGCAATATTAGCTTGATCCAATACGAGATCAGATGTAAAGGACATCCATAACTATTACGTATAAATAGTGACAAATTATATAGAAATGAAGCATGACAACAGGTTAAATCCGAATGCTCTAGAAACTAATGTTTAGTCGAAGACAATTCTAGATTTAAAAGAGTAATGAGAATAGTAAGAAGATTATGTACAAATACGCATTTCATTAACTACTAGTATCACACTTCATAAGCTGCAGGACGAAAACTTTGTAGTGCGCATTGTGTAGTTGACACCATTGTAGGAAGTGGTATCGTACACGTATGCAGATCATTCGTAAACAGTGATGAAACTAAAAAACCGTAATAGCGTATATGATCATGGCAATAATAATAATTTTATGAAAATATTGTCTTTTAGTCTATACTGATTAAAATTGTCTAATATATGAAGATCAAATGTCAAAAATGAACCTTTCGATGGACATATAGGTTCACTCTCGAATCCACTACTGGAAGCTGACGGACTTAAACGAGAAACTTCTTCCTTCTCCTCTTCAATAACAGTTAGACGATCCTCTTCAATGCTGAATTTCTGTGTGTGGATAGATGGTAGTAGTGCAGTACATTGCGACTAAAATTTTATTATTTAAAAAGGAATTTCAAAACCTTGTAATGATTGTCCCCTGAGACAATTCATTAAATGTACAAAATTTTCCAAGACCCCACGCCTTAAATTTTGTAAAATTTTAGTTAAGGAAAAACGAATAAACTTAACTAATCGATATAGTCAGCTCTATAGTAAAATTAAATTTAAACATATTTTAAGTTTTACATGTCCCAATACTTTTCCTAAATTAAATGCATATCAGTGTTTAAACTCACAATCTAATGTACATAAGCTCATTTATTTGCTCTAGTGCTAAACTGAAGTAGCGTTATATCTTAAAAGCGAACTATTTTTCCTTTTATATACTTTATGAATAAATTAGTTGGATAGTAATCAGTTTAATTGGAGTGTTTGTAATAAAACTATTATTTTAATTATAGAAAGCTAGATAAATAACATTAAGCGATCCTCACTAATTTCATAGCATTACTTGATATTAAATTAATAATACTGATAAGAATGTTCTACCCTAGATTAGAGGTAGGTTAGGAAGATATGTAAAAACTATAAAATATGGCCAGAAAGTTAATTTCACAGCCAATGATTCTTGTTATTCTAGGTATATACCAATATAAGATTATTCAATAAGTTAAAACAAACAAGAGACGGCTGAACTACTAGTTGGAAATTAATGTAACATAACAACGTGTTTTAACTAACAATTTGTTGCGACTATAACAAAAAATACATTAGTGACAGCATGCGGCTTTCCAAACACTACAAAATTTATAGAAATGAATTAATTATATTAATCCCTATGGTTCATACTAACGAGAATAATTCTGAAACATAAAATAGCACTAAATCACAATTTTCTCACATCTATAATCGTTGAATGTGTGCGAGTTATATTTCAACTGCAAATGCTTTTGGCTACAATATAAAATTGCAAGGACTTCAGGATCTACTATTTTAGGATTTTTCTTGCTGTAAACCAAACGCAAATTAGAATATAACATAGAGTGGACAACATCTTATAATTATTTAAAGAGAAAGAAAACAACAACGAAACAGGAAAAATGACTAACCTTCTTATGAAACTTGGCACGTCCATTTCTAGCATTAGTGAATCTAAGAAAAACTCGTTGAATGAAAAAAATCATTCCGATCGAAATAATTAAAAACATTATAGCCAACAGACCCGTCAATAAAACAACAGGTAATGAAGAATCTGAAAAAAATGCTATTGAATATTATAGGATATATTGTTTTTCTTGATAATTACCTTCACTCCGTGTTGTGTCACACTGATCAAATAAAAATTCACGGCTGTAAGTGGAATTCATAAAACATGAGACATGATTTGTTCGTTCAGTCACAACACATGCCTATAATATATTGTTATATTACTAATAAGAAATTTAAATCCAAAATACTGTAGCAAAAATATATTTGTTGTTAAACAAACTTTGACGAAGTATTCTTCATTAGAATTCTCATAAAATTGTACGTTCAGCTTTAACGGCCAATGTTCCGTACCAATTTTTCGTGAATCAACCTGTTTACCACCAACAAGGAACGTGGACATTGAGCGCACTTCATGCTAAAAGAATGAAATATTTGTTTATGATCAAATCTCGAGTGACCTCTTAATCTTATAATCATAAAAGAATGTTCACAACAGTAAATTCCAGGATGATGTCAATATATATTCACAGCTAGGCTTAAATAAATCAAGTTTAATTATCTAGCGAAATTATCCTGATGATGCTTAAATTAAATGTTAATCCAGCATTATTGATGAATATTGTGCGTCATAACATTTAGCAATAAAGGAAGTAGTTTTCACCAGTTACCTATCATCAAATTATCCACAACTAAAGTGCCTACTTGCATGTCAATCATGTCACTGATAGGCATCTTGAGGCTTCTCAAATAAGGCAACTAATTATGTAAAACGAAAACAATTATAGGAATAAGAAGTTTTCCCGTTATTAGTAAGTCTAGTTGAATACAATATTCAACAATGATCTTTATAAAATAATGTAAAAATAAGGTATATCATTTAAATTCACCAAGTAACATCGCTTTGATAAAATGAGATAAGTACTTAGATTAGAATTAATTTGGAATTAGGATAATTTGAAATCGCATTAAGCAAAGGGAAAACTCTCAGACTATATTACGATGACTAAGTGTTAGCATATCTCAGAAAACTAAATAAGTTGGAATAACATAAATCAGTGAGTGGTTAAACCAAAAACAGAAATCCATATTGTTAGCAGAGTCATTAAAATCATGAAATATTGGATGATTGGCAATTTGGAAAACAACTATATTGTACATCCATTTCTCACGAACTAGCTTATAATTGCAAATAAGAAGCAGAAATAAACTTACAATGATTCTAACAGAAAATTCAGCTGGCTGAGCGCAGACGTTAAAATTGGTCGTTACTCTTGCATTTCCAATTTCCGGTAGTGGAAGATCACATCGAGGATAGCATTCCATCTGAACAGAAAAAGAAAGCAATAATTTATGGAATCTGAAACGCTTATACTTTTATCGAGAAAATAGATGAAAAATAATCTATAAAGCCTGTTTTGGTATTAATAAATGCATACATCTATCTGATTTTTTCATAAAGCAATGAAAATTTATAAAGAACATGTTTATGTCAGTATATTTAGTAACCTCTAAATCATATGACAGAAAAGAAAGGCAAGAAAACAATTCCGATATATGGCAATTGAGGCCAATTAATTATGGTTATATAATGAAGTAGCAGTTCACATTGAATCAACTTTCAGTATACCTACCATATCTAATATCTAGAATATATAATAGGCACACAAGCCTTTCATCTCATTTCCTGAATCGAGAGTGCATTAATATACAGCTTACCAGGCAACCATGACCTTATACCACTAAATACGTAAACTTCCTACAAACCTTCAGATTAAAGTTAAATTTAGATAAAACTATGAGCAGTGATTATACAGCACATTTTTTCCCATATGCCAAGTGATGTAGTGTGGAACTAGGAATAATGAATTCAAGCAACGGCACTTTAGCTGTGTGAAAAATAAAGATGCGTAAATCATTCAAATTGAGAAAATGCTGAAAAATAAGTGTAGGGAAAACTATGAATCTGATTTATCTCGAAGAGTTCATTATATCGTAAAAACAAAACTATTATTCTAAGTGAAGTGAGTAGATTTTTAGTGGTATAATGATTTAACCTAACTAAGTAAAAAAATGTATACTCAGACTAATTTGAAATTTCATTAATATTCAAGAAAATAACGAATAGAATTATCGTTAACTAATAATTAAATGCTTTGTTGCTATGCGTATTTAGAATAACTGAGGACGCTAGATACGCGATGCATAGCACATGGAAAATATGAGTAATCGAAAACAAAATATGAGAGGTTCTAGAGCTCAAAAGTTTAACCAAGAAAATATTTTACTGGTTAATTTACTGTCTATTGGAAACAACTGATGCAATGGCAGTACCAGAAGATACATAGATATTCATTAATTTGTTGTATATTGTTATTAATATGGATAAGCATATGTCTAGGTACAGAATTTTCCGGAAGTCGTTAAAAATGGGCAGCTGATATTTTTCCCCGTAAAGGTGCATCATGATGTGTTTACACTAGTTTATGAAAAACAGACTAGAAGCAAAAAGACAAACAAATTGTCACGTCTATATATGCTAAAGTCAATACAATGAAAAATTTGCAATATATGGCTTCCAAAATTGTCTTACGAAAATTATAAAGGAATTTCGAAAAAAAGATAATTTAATGTGTTTGTATCAGATGACAATGAGATGAAAACGCTCATAAAAAAGGCATTAAGCTGGAGTACCAAGAAAGATAAAGTGAGTCTACGGAATCGCTTAGAGCTTATGTGACATGACAAGGATTATGCGATTAATCAGAAAAGGGGGCGGGTCGTAGCACTGCGCCGCGATGGTGCGGCAACTGACATTCGTACTTTCATAATCTCACATCTTCATGTCTTACGTAACTACATGTATATTGCGTGGGGTATGCTTCAGCATTCTTGTTAATTAAATTAATCGGAAAGAGGGAATTTTTAATAAGTAAATTTCAAGATAATTGCATAGATAGAGCTATTTATGTATTGTTCCGTGTATATAACTATTCTCTTAACAATAATACTGAAGTTAATCATAATTATGCACGGTATTTGATAATGAACACCATTAATATAATCACCGGCTTATCTGATGAAAATTCATACCAAAAGTCAAAATGACTAACAGGATCAATAAGTTCAATAAATAACTGAAAAAAAGATTATAGGAAATTGCATTACTTGCTGCATTATGATTACGATTTAAATGACTATATGGAAAGCTTGACTTAATCAGCAATTGAGTGGACACTGTTTAATCGCCTAAATTAACTAATAGATAACTTACGTCTCATGAGTGGGCCATTTATAAACACTATGTACACCACAACAATTTGAAATCACTAAGTTCTACTTTAGATGTTTTTAATCGAAACAGCTTGTTGCTGTTTTACGTGAATTTTAGCTGATCACAGACTAAGCATCTAGGGTAGCACTTTGTTAAATAGCAGATATGCGATACTGTAGTGGAGCCAGTGCCACTTTTCATTCTGCAATAACAATTACATTACTTATTGTAACCTATGGTAAAATAACTTCTTTGTAGCAATTTTATTCTCCTTATTTATTCTAGAATTAATCGGATAGATAATATGTAACAAACATATAAGTCATACCGTTCTACTTTTCACTAATCAATTGGAAAAAACCACATCAGTAAAGAATTCATTGGCAGGGGATTTCAAACTACTCATTAATTAATGAGATGTTTCTTCATGGATACATTAGGTTCATTATGCCATTTTATAATACAATTATTATTTCTTACAGAAACTTATGGTGATAAGAATACACATTTGAATGGAAAACAATTAGTGGTATTGTAGGTTAAGAAGGTAATAATGCACTCAAGAGTACTCATCTCTAATTTGAGACTAAATTGGTAATCGGTGTGTAATTTCGTATATTCTAAGCATATAATGCATGCGATTTGGTTACTTTATAATTTTACGCACTAAATAATCACTATTAAACTGTTAAACGCGTAACGTTATCCTCACATTACTGATTCATATGAGTTAATTTCTCTTCCATATCACAATATACGGTTCAGATTTTGTACTGCATACGTCACACATTTTTATAACTATTTATTTAATAACCTATCATACGGTTTATTTATTTGTATGCTGTTGCCGGCACTAACGTAGTTTTTACTTATTTATTAATTTAAAACGTCCTAATTAATAAAATAACTTTGAACTTTTTGTGTAGAAAGTCTTTTAACGTACATTAGCCTCTGAATTCAAATGAGTTACCAGCATGTACTCTGGCTATTCACTAAAACCATTCAATTTCACCTTAATGGGATTCCTATTTTTTAAGAAGCTGCTTTGCTAAATAAACTAAATAATAATATAATTACTGGTTTTAAATTTAAGTGTTGATGGTTTATAAGTTCTAAACATGATCCAAGACATATGCCTTACAAAATCGAAAAAAAACATCGCGGAGGTGACAATACGATATATTTTTATGTTGTGAGAAGGAGCTCTTTTTTCTATTGTGAGAGCTATTTCTTATACTGAGTACGAAATAAATCAAAACATTTATTGTTATTCATTCCAAATAATCTCCACTGCCGTTTACTGTGCGATGATCTTTCTTCTGTAAGATCCACCGCCACCACCGGAGTAACTACCGCCCCTACTGCTTCCTCCACTGCCTCCTGAGTATCCTCTTGAACCACTGCCTCCTGATGAATATCTCCCACCTCCACCAGAACCTCCAGAGAATCCACCACCTCCGCCAGAACCTCCAGAGAATCCACCACCTCCACCAGAACCTCCAGAGAATCCACTGCCTGCACCTCCTGAGACGCCGGTATCAACAACTCCACCAGTTCTAGGTGGGCAAGGACAGTATGCAGCGTCTGAACCAGGTGATCCATCAGATCCAGGTTGTCCTGGTCCTCCTGGAGCTCCTGGACTTCCAGGATTTCCAGCCGGACCGGGTGGTCCAGCTGGTCCTGGAGCTCCACGTCCAGCATTTCCAGCGTCGATTCCAGGTGGTCCCGGTGGTCCAGCAGGTCCGGCTTGTCCTGCGGGTCCGGGCAAGCTTGTTGAACGGCTTCCTAAACATAATTCTAAGATGCTCGAATAAAAATATCAGATAGCTGATTAGTTAGCGGTTCAAGTCTGTTTAATAGTCTTTATATAAAGTTTACGAAGTTATGGATATATTGCTGTCAAATACATACCAGGTGCTCCAGGTTGTCCATCTTGCCCAGGAGCTCCAGGGTTTCCGTTTGGTCCAGGAGGTCCAGGTGGTCCAGGGGGTCCAGGATTACCTAAATGTTACGTTATTTAACGGTAAGATCCACTAGAAAATCAAACATGTCAAATATCTCGCTAAAATTTGTATGGTATTTATATTTGAAAATAGAACTAAGTTAAAATGGAGATAACTATGTCACAAACCTCCGCCACCTCCCTGTCCAGGAGCTCCAGGATTTCCAGCAGGTCCTGAAGGTCCAGGTGGTCCATTAGGCCCAGGGGGTCCAGGAGGTCCAGCTGGACATGAGATACATCCACCACCGTGATGAGATCCACTGGCTGCTTGTCCTGCACTTCCGGGCTGTCCATCGTGGCCTGGCTGTCCATCTTCACCAGGCTGTCCGGGTTGCCCAGGTGGCCCTAAAGGTAATAACTTCCATTTTTTAACAAAATTTTAAATAAATGTATTGTGTAGATACACAAATATACAGACCAGGTGGTCCAGCAGGACATCCGGAGGCTTTAGCTGCACAACTGCAACCTCCTCCACCTCCTCCACCACTATATGTGGATCCTGTGTAACCTCCACCTCCACCACCTCCTCTGCTAGGTCCAGTGGAGTAACCACCACCTCTCCTTACACGGAGTATGGAATCAAAAATGAGGTTCGATGGATTTGAAGAAGATGTGCGTGTGGTAGTCATCATAGTGGTCCAAGCATCATTTGCAAGGTGCTGAAATGAACATATTAGGCCATCTAGTTTTCTTTATTTGTTGTTTTATTATTATTTTTTTATGTTCAAGTAGTTGTATGGCTACTTAGTTATGACAAAAATTGAAGTGAATATCCATATGGTATGTGTATTAGAAATAATCTAAACATTGAAGGAGTAGTTCGATCTGATTATCGGTGTTAGGTTTTTATTCGCGTTGTCTTTTATGTGTTCCTTATTTTGCTTACCCACATATTGGTGTCCACAATACATAAATAAATATAGAATTACTAATAAAGAAGGAAATACCTGACCTTGAACTGGTCGAGATCCTCCTCGACTTTGCTTTGAAATTCATTGATTTCATCAACAATATCGAGAATGACAATGAATGTCACACCTAAAAGAATAGTGGTACCAATGAATGTACCCAGCATACTGTAGTGGAGAATGGAACCCATCTAAAATAAAATCCTATTCAAATGAAAAGAAGTGTTTAAAATATTTAAAAATAGGTATGACGACAAAGAAAGAGAACAAAAAGCCACTAAAGATACACTTAGTACGGAGACAAACAGAAGGGCTTACAAACCCTTTCTTTCGAGACCACAGTTTGGTTTCATTTTCATTACTCTTTTCCTTTTTATATCAGTTCTCGTATCTGGTTTTCTCACTTTAGAGATACTGTTTCGTTGTTTACCAGCTACTTTCTAGCTAGTAATAGTGTGGAAAACAACCGACCAGTCACGGACATTTCTTGGTTTCACTACAAACTAACGGGACAATGAAAACCGATCATATGCCCATGCACCGTTAAGCTGAGTACTTATGCTAGAACATCACTTGTGAAAATATTGATTTTTTACACATATAGTTATTTTACTATAAAATTCTCAGTGGATATACTATTATAGCTACTCGCGACTGTGATACGAAATCATTTCTCTTTATGTTCTAGTTTCATTTGCAGAAAGTAAACAGATGAATTTATCACTAGCCCGTGGAAACCAGATCCTATTAGAGATATATAAGGGATTACATAGAAACGGATTATTATCTATACCAAGAGATATTTCTGTCATTTTACTTGTTTGATATAAAAAAGGAAAAGAGTAATGAAAATGAAACCAAACTGTGGTCTCGAAAGAAAGGGTTTGTAAGCCCTTCTGTTTGTCTCCGTACTAAGTGTATCTTTAGTGGCTTTTTGTTCTCTTTCTTTGTCGTCATACCTATTTTTAAATATTTTAAACACTTCTTTTCATTTGAATAGGATTTTATTTTAGATGGGTTCCATTCTCCACTACAGTATGCTGGGTACATTCATTGGTACCACTATTCTTTTAGGTGTGACATTCATTGTCATTCTCGATATTGTTGATGAAATCAATGAATTTCAAAGCAAAGTCGAGGAGGATCTCGACCAGTTCAAGGTCAGGTATTTCCTTCTTTATTAGTAATTCTATATTTATTTATGTATTGTGGACACCAATATGTGGGTAAGCAAAATAAGGAACACATAAAAGACAACGCGAATAAAAACCTAACACCGATAATCAGATCGAACTACTCCTTCAATGTTTAGATTATTTCTAATACACATACCATATGGATATTCACTTCAATTTTTGTCATAACTAAGTAGCCATACAACTACTTGAACATAAAAAAATAATAATAAAACAACAAATAAAGAAAACTAGATGGCCTAATATGTTCATTTCAGCACCTTGCAAATGATGCTTGGACCACTATGATGACTACCACACGCACATCTTCTTCAAATCCATCGAACCTCATTTTTGATTCCATACTCCGTGTAAGGAGAGGTGGTGGTTACTCCACTGGACCTAGCAGAGGAGGTGGTGGAGGTGGAGGTTACACAGGATCCACATATAGTGGTGGAGGAGGTGGAGGAGGTTGCAGTTGTGCAGCTAAAGCCTCCGGATGTCCTGCTGGACCACCTGGTCTGTATATTTGTGTATCTACACAATACATTTATTTAAAATTTTGTTAAAAAATGGAAGTTATTACCTTTAGGGCCACCTGGGCAACCCGGACAGCCTGGTGAAGATGGACAGCCAGGCCACGATGGACAGCCCGGAAGTGCAGGACAAGCAGCCAGTGGATCTCATCACGGTGGTGGATGTATCTCATGTCCAGCTGGACCTCCTGGACCCCCTGGGCCTAATGGACCACCTGGACCTTCAGGACCTGCTGGAAATCCTGGAGCTCCTGGACAGGGAGGTGGCGGAGGTTTGTGACATAGTTATCTCCATTTTAACTTAGTTCTATTTTCAAATATAAATACCATACAAATTTTAGCGAGATATTTGACATGTTTGATTTTCTAGTGGATCTTACCGTTAAATAACGTAACATTTAGGTAATCCTGGACCCCCTGGACCACCTGGACCTCCTGGACCAAACGGAAACCCTGGAGCTCCTGGGCAAGATGGACAACCTGGAGCACCTGGTATGTATTTGACAGCAATATATCCATAACTTCGTAAACTTTATATAAAGACTATTAAACAGACTTGAACCGCTAACTAATCAGCTATCTGATATTTTTATTCGAGCATCTTAGAATTATGTTTAGGAAGCCGTTCAACAAGCTTGCCCGGACCCGCAGGACAAGCCGGACCTGCTGGACCACCGGGACCACCTGGAATCGACGCTGGAAATGCTGGACGTGGAGCTCCAGGACCAGCTGGACCACCCGGTCCGGCTGGAAATCCTGGAAGTCCAGGAGCTCCAGGAGGACCAGGACAACCTGGATCTGATGGATCACCTGGTTCAGACGCTGCATACTGTCCTTGCCCACCTAGAACTGGTGGAGTTGTTGATACCGGCGTCTCAGGAGGTGCAGGCAGTGGATTCTCTGGAGGTTCTGGTGGAGGTGGTGGATTCTCTGGAGGTTCTGGCGGAGGTGGTGGATTCTCTGGAGGTTCTGGTGGAGGTGGGAGATATTCATCAGGAGGCAGTGGTTCAAGAGGATACTCAGGAGGCAGTGGAGGAAGCAGTAGGGGCGGTAGTTACTCCGGTGGTGGCGGTGGATCTTACAGAAGAAAGATCATCGCACAGTAAACGGCAGTGGAGATTATTTGGAATGAATAACAATAAATGTTTTGATTTATTTCGTACTCAGTATAAGAAATAGCTCTCACAATAGAAAAAAGAGCTCCTTCTCACAACATAAAGGAAATTTATTGTTCTAATGCTTGACTTCAAATGAAGTAATGGTATGTATTTATATTAAATGGAAAAGCGTAGCATATATGAATGTAGCATTTAACGATTAAGCGGCCATTATGCTTGAATGGGCTTTGTTGATAGGCACCACAACACAATTATTATAGTGTTACATGCTTCCTACGAACGAATTCTGAAATACTTGTTACATGTCATAAAGATTAATATTTAAGGGATTAATTTAATCGAATTCATGATGGCATTTTAGTTTTTATACCCAGTGTTTCTACACAGGCAGGTACTCAAAAATTGACTAGTTTTAAATTCTCGTGGTAAATGTATGGTTGATGATTAATTTTATTTTCATACATGAATTTAATTTGAGTCGCTATATATTTTATATATTTATGTAGTTATTCTTTTCGTGCTAATTAATGTCGGAGCAGTCAATCGTATAAAGAAATGTGGAACGTCACACGAATAAGTGTAGTCATTTCGTTGCATCGATGTATGCCTGATTTTATTCGGAAACGTGCCAAATTGGGTTACGTCTCGTACGTATGTTCACCATTTGACATTTTAGGAGTTTAGAATGAGGACCAGTTGTTTCTTAGTTGTTTATCCTAGTTACTGTTAATTGAATTTTTCTTTCTCTACTTATTTGCTGAGACATCTGTTGCTCTTCTAGGACAAAATGTTTATTGAGGGCTCAATATTAAATTAAAATAAATAGTTTGAGTATTGTTCCTAAAATACTTTTTCTTCCTTTTGAAATTCATATGCAGTTGTCAAATGGGTTTTTACGTATTTGTGTAGATAACTATTTAATTAATCTCGTCATCGTATAGTACTTATTCGAAACGTAATAGCTAAATTGGAAAATCTACTTTCAGAATTTAGAAATAAGACGTTTTACATCGATATTATAGTTTATTGAGCGTTTATGAGATATTTTAGTTTTTAGATAACTATTATATTTTAAATTTTATTTTATTGTTTCCTTTTAGTCGATAATGCTGAAGCTAACTCATTTTCAAATGTATTAGTTATAAAGTGTTCAACACATGAACAAGTGAACACTTTGCACTGAATCGGCTTCAGAACTGAAGGAGGAAAAAGCTGTCAGTTAAGATTGTTTAGTTACGAGAATATAACTAAAAAACGTAATTGATTTATGATTTGCTAATATATTTCCAATCCATTAAACCTTTATGCAGGTTTCAAAGCAATTAGGAAATAGGAAATAAAATAACTATGAGGACGTTTAATTTTTATAAGTATCATATTCAATTTAATCATAGTTGAACATAAAGCTGGTGTAGGTAACACGAAACATTATCTTAAATTTAACCAATATAATGTAGTATCTTGTTTAATATTTTTGAATCTGTTAAAAGAATCTGCGTTTATTACTTTTTTGTTTACCACTTTCTACTCAAGTCCATCACATATTTCAGTGCACAATTCTCACATATTTATACTAACAACTGAGCGTTGAATAAATTTCTGAAAATTAGATCTTATAATTTTAGTTAGTATTATAGTTGATTATCCTAAATAATTTAAATAATCAATTTAACTACCTACCTTTCATTAAAAATTGATACCTTGAATTTGTCGGTTGAATACTACACATTAATTTATGAATATTTCAGATTCATGATGCCAATCTTACACATACTTTTCATTTTTCCAAGTATCGTTGCAGAGATTTGTACACAATCACATATGACCCCTAGCGACCTTGTGGAAACGTTAATGGCTAATTACAGTAGGTTAGTCTAAATCTTTTCTCAACATCTGAATTGAGTTTCTATAATGTCTTTAACATATGAATCCATATATTCGTTTCAAAGATTTAGGTCTGAAATTCCTGAGCCTCAGCCCGTCCAGGTACAAGTAGAGGTGACAGTTCAGGATATAATGGAACTCTCAGTTCTAAGTAATAGTTTTTCAGCAGACATATGGTTTAGGTGATTTCCACAATATGCATGTACATGCTGTATTTTTGTTTCTTCCTGGTTTTGAAAAATTACTATATAGTTACTTATTCGCGCAATAATCTGGAACGAACTTTAGTGCAATATGGCATGATCCTCGTCTAGCATTTTCACATTTGGATAGTTGTAGAGCCAATCTCTCGTTCGATGACAAATTTGAGAAGGTTAGTACTTTGCATCAATATTGTGATAGGTGATGATTTATTTGTCTAATCAGCACTCAAAAATTTGCCTAACTTAATTTTATCATGCACTTTTCTGGTCACATGTAGTTTTTGTAAAGCTTGACCTGTTTTGAAACAAAGAAGAGTAGATATAAATCATCAGCATTATTAATTTTAATTTCCTATGTGATAACTATTATTAATTGATGTATACAGTGAAAGAATATTTAAATATTGAAAAACCAATAAGCTGAAAAAGGACAGATAAGTAAGTATTAAATTATATTCGTGTTTTTGAACATTCTGAAAGATAACTTGTAATCAGTTTATGTCACTTTTATCACATACTTTTAATTTGCCTTTAAGAGTAATAAATAGAATAACAAGTATAAAAAAATTACTTCTTATCACCAATGGTTAAATAATAATAAAATTTCGATTTGTACCTAGGAAATCTTGCACTCAATAATGATATCTAAAATACGGGAGAACTACTCACAGTTACATTTGCTTAGGGGTATAGTCTATTGCTGTTGACATATTCATTATAGGAATCTAAAGTATGAGATAGTATAGTCTCATTACTTATTAAAATCGTCAAATAATCTGTTCTCACTTTTCTGCACAATTTTTTTACCGGCAAAGTGAATGGTATAGATTATTTACAATTTATTTTTGAGAATAGGTATTCTTTTTTGATCCATCATAAAATGGATTCAAGAGCGATTTTGGAAATAAATTTTCAGTTTTTTTTGATTGATGCTTATTAAAGTTGAAGTCATATATGAAAGTATGAGCCGTGTTTCTTATTGGTCTTTAGTTATTATTTTCAGCTACTTCAATAATTTATTATTGATACTGGTATTTCATAAACGATATATTAAAGAGCTGTAACCATTTAATTAACTATAAGCTTTCAAGTCAATCATTTCATTTTTATAGATCTACGATAATCTTAATATTTAACGTTCCATGTGTGTACACATGTTCATCATCAAGTTCACCTAAAACGGTTATTGTCTTCAATGGTTAATGATTAAAGGACAAGGTTTATATATTTTTAAAGTACTTATTTATTTTACAGATGTTGTGGTCTCCCAATGTCTGTATTGTAAACACAAAGTCAACTATCGTTCATATGTCTCCAAAGCCTAATGTTCTTCTAATGCTATTACCAAACGGAACAATATGGTTGAACTACAGGGTATGCACCATATTTAAAAAAATTGAAGTTTCGAATAAATCTTGTAGTTTGTATTAATAAAAGTAACTTCTATTTCCGGTAAAAGTCCAGTCTCCGTGTGCTATGAATCTGGAACGTTTCCCAATTGATCAGCAAGTCTGCTCTCTGGTTAGTGAAAATCTTTTCACTGGCTGAATAAAATGGGAGGACGGATGGGGTAGGAATAACGAATAATTTTATTGGGAAAGAATAGAATTCTATAGGCAATTATCTTGCGTGCTTCTTACATATGAGACGTATGGCTGTAGGAGATTTAGCATAAGCAGTACGAAATACCATCAAACACCCTTCTGAGATGACAGTCAGAAGTTATTCCCTTTATGCAACAGCGACGGAATACAAAATAGGTACAAACGTCGTTGAACTTAAAATAGTACTCGTCTTGAATCTGAGTGGGTGCAAGAGACAGCTAACGTTAATGCTCTAAAAAATTAACCAGAAATAACTAATATTAAATATTGTCAAAAATGTGGAAATGGTGAGATATTGGCAAGAATTTGCATGTTCTCCAAAAGCTTTCGGTGGTATACCGTAGATTTTATTTCCATTTTCAGATAGTTTTCATAGTGGTTAAATTGAGCTTACTTTTTGATCCAGAGTATACTTGCTAACATTTTAAGTGGATTCAACTCGAGTATATTCGATGGCAGCTTGATATTTGGGTAATCAATTGAATGGAATGTTCTTAAGCAATGTAGCACACGGTACATGTCAAAAGATTAATACCTAGCAAATTCTTATCCTTTGGTTGTACTAGAAGTTTCATTCTTTGTTGGTTTTGGTTAATCTCGTTGGTGCACTGAGAGTTATTTTTGATTTTTTTACTATTCGAGAGCAGTTATCATATATAATGTTGCAGAGATATCGGCTTTGTGAGAATTATGTATATCTTCGTTTTCAACTGACCTATTATTAAACTGTATTAAATGGAGTTTTCAGTTTAGTACAATATTAATTATGACTATTACATCATTGAAAGTAGGTTGAAGAAAATACAGTTGTCCCATAATTTTTCAGTAGATGTAATTTGAGAAATTCCAGTGAATCTTCTAAGTCAATATGCAGGTAGATATTAATGATTTGTGTGAAGATTATGTCGTAGTTTTGGTTAATTGTACTTTACGAATTAGTGAATGTCGTAATAGTATGTTGTTAAGTAACTTAAAATAGTTGGCACGAAAAAGTGCTTTCACTAACGTTCTCGATCCTAACACCTAGTGGAACTCAAAGTAGTCGACTGTTTTAATAACTTCTTATGAGATGGTTTCATTATATTTATTGATCTATATTAATTTAACTACATTTATGTGCCCCTAGGAAATCATAAAGCAGATTAGAGTATAAAGTAATGGAAGAAAATAAATAAACGAGACAAATAGATGAAACAAAACAAAATCTGCCTGTTGCGTTCAATGGTCGAGAATGGCCGGTCGATTTTTATTAGTTCGCAGAGAAAAACAACTAACTGCATAATAATTTTACATGCACTTATATCTTAGCTCAGGCGCGGCGTTTGTATATTACCAGTTGTATGTTATTGTACCTAATAACAAGATACCTATGAACTATAGTGTTAGGTAAATAAATCCTGATTATAATATTAACGCGAATATTACACTATCAATGCGAATCTGTCTCGTTAGTGAATCCTTGTCCCACTCGCTAGTGTCATAGTTTGTTAAAGTGTAATCAGCTATCAGAAGGGACCAACGAGAATCCATAATATAGATAATTTCACTACTTTGTTTATTACTCCATAGTGAATTCACCAGCGGTAATCGGTTTTTGATTTTGGGTCAAAAACATGCAAGAGGACTCAAGCTTGTAGAGAATTAAATATTACGTTGTGCAATGACATGATTAATGCAGAAGTGGAGATACAGAAAGGGAAGAAAGGTACAATGGGATCTATCTAACGGTTTTTCTTAGGATCATGAATTGGTCTTTGTCGATATTCTTTAGCTTAACTTGGCTAAAATTGAGTACTTTCTGAGCTTTTAACTCTATGTCGAGCTTATAATGGGAGTTTCTTCGATGTTACTTACGTGTAAGAATTGAAGAACAGCGTTGCTGTGATCTAAGTATGGTGACTCAAATGAAATGTGAAGACATTTATGAAGAAAACCTTTCGATCAATTCGTTCTTGTCATGATACATAAGTCCAGATTTTTTACTGTCATTCTGTATAGAGATGTCTGCCAATTTTAATTAGACTTGTATTGGCTTTAACGTTGGTGGTTTTTCTCGTAATTGGAAAGTGAATACAAATGGAGCTATCATCACATTCAATAGAATGATGTAGACGTTAGAAATCGTGAGATCATAAGTGAATACATATTCTTTATTTAACAAAAATTAGTCTTGAAAACTCCTTTTTTTTTAGGTTTTCGAGAGCTACTCTTACAACACGGCTACCGTGCGTATAGATTGGATGCCTACAGCTGTTACCGTGCTTAGTGACATCAGTCTTCCAGATTTTGATCTTTCGGGACTTCGTACATTTAAGCATACTGAGGTATTTTGTAAAACTCATCGAATAGTAATGTATATTTACAGTATTTTATGTAGTTTTTATTTTACTTCTACAACTAATAATTCTAAGTAGATTATTCATCCTTTTAGTTTGTACAATATTGAACAATATCATTAAGGAATACAAGGCTGGACAGTGGTACAGGTTAACGGTAGCATTCACGTTTAAGCGAAGATATGGATTCTATGTTTTACAGGTACAGATGTTTTCTTTAAAATAGTGTTTGATTTTCAAATTCTTAAATGTGAACAAAAACAGCAAATTCATTATAAGTTGCTCCATCAAAGTTTAAAGGATTTAAAAAGCATATAACAAGTAACATAACACAAGGGAACCATAACTACTAAGAAATCAGGATTATAGGAGAAGTGAGGGGAAAACACAATAAATAAATCTTATAAAGATATGAATAAAGGGAAAATATGTTTAGATGTACTTCCCAACATACATAAGTGTTTTCATTTCTTGGATAGCATTCTGTATAGATACGAAGGCGTTACCAGCCAGAATTGTTTTAGGAGTTAACTCACTGATGTCACTCACATTTCAGGTATACTTTTTCTTTATTTAATTAGAGATAAACAAAACTAAGGAAAGGTTGGTTTTCAAATGTCAACCAAATGAGGTCAATATGTGGTGATTTTCAATTTAGGCTTTCTTTGACTGTAAAAGATAGGTAATTATAGCACCTTAGGAAAATATACAGTATGCCTGCAAAAACCAACATGCTCTTTTGTATTTAATTTGGTTTATGGTAAGTATAGAGTTATAGCTTAGTGTATCTGTTATAAACTTGATTATCCTTAAAATATACATTTTGGTGCAATCGGTTTTCAAACTTTGATGATTTCTGAGCGTCTAAATAGTTAATAGTCGATATAGCTCATTTTATTCGGTTTAAAAACCCATGTAAGTACTCATTATAATTGGAAGAATATTTATCTTAATAAATAACTATTTTTTTCACGAAAAGATTGAGATTGTCATCAATCAGATTGTGACTATCAGCGCAAATGCAAGCTTCCAACTTCTAGATGAAATTTAAGCCTATAAAGTAGAGAACTAATTCACAGTGTCAAAACGTCCTACTATAGTTAATCCGTATTGCTTTGGCTAATGCAATTGCAATATGTACTCGAAGTTAATCGTAAAATCGCTGCGAATAACATGCTCTAGTAAGTTCTGATAGTTGGCACTATTCTGTTGAGGCATCAACATGTGTAGTATATTACGCAGCTGCTTAAGAGATTTATAACTAACCCTGCTAGTTGAATTATAATCTACTGTGTCTTTCAAGTTGAAGCACAAAATAATTTGAAGTTATAAGAAAACTTAGTAGCCGTATTTTTCTATCACTTCGAAATAATTTATATAAAGCGTACTATCATCTTCGATACATGAAAGTTGCGAACATTAATATAGAAATCATAGACAAAAATAATACACTATAATTAATTCTTGGTGGCTTTGAAAACCTTCCTGTCTCCACCAAAAAATCCAATTAGGAAATATAGAGTGAAAACCCTATAGTCATCTTAGCGTGTACTACAGTGCGTTTCAAAATGATAGCACACTTTGATTTTTTGCCTTTTTTCTGTTCTCTGTGGTCAGATTGATCCAATTTTTTTAGAGATGGGGTGTAAGAGTCTTGAAAATCTCCGGTTTAAATTTCATCGTTTGTCATAAGAAATTACGGCTTTTATGCTAATTTTTCCCAAAACTACCCATTTTTCATCGTTTCAAAATGATAGCACACTTTATTAAAATATGGGTTTGCGATAAAAAAAATAACAATTAATGTACATAATAATTAACTAATAATCAGTACAACTACTTTTATTAATAACCTGAAAAATTCATTCAGCTATACTGTTTACTACATTTTTGGTGACAATAGTATCTACACCTCTCCATATTTTGCTAATATCACCTTGGAGGTCCTTCACAGTCCCAAACTAACGGTTATCGGCATAAATGCGACAGACAAGAATTACCCAAAGATTCTCCATCGGATTTAGGTCCGAAGAGCGCACTGGCCAGCCCATAGTGTCCACGTCACTGTCCTCCAGCCAAGTCCTGGTACTTCGACTGGCGTGGATTGTCTCATTATCTTATTGGAAAATGAAGCTAACGCCTGTACAGTGGGAAATACGGGACTAGACGATGTCCTAAGACATCCTGGTAATCAGCGCTGTTCATCTTCGTCGAGAGAAACGCCATGTCGACCAGCCCCATATCACTTCCTCCACCGAAATTTCGAGTTGAAAAGTGCCGAGGTTCCTTACGTAAAGCTCTCCAATAGAAATGACAACCGTCAGGACCATCAAGGTTGAACTTCATCTCATCACTGAAAATCACCTAAATGCAAAATAATTAATTAATAGGCTTATTTTTGAAGACTCGTAGAAGTTGTACCTTTTCCCAATCGCATCTCATGGGTATTCTGGCCCAGCAAAGTCTTTCACCGTTCTATGTTTGTGTCAGTTGTGGACACTTCATCTGTGACCATACAGTATTGAGACACTTGTTCAGTATTCTCCAGATTGTAGATTCTGAAGCATCAATGTCACCAGTCCTACGGATTTCATTGACTCCTATCGTTCTATTTGACGCTGTTCACTAAATTTTCCTTTTTTCACGGTCATTCAGCTTGCCAGGTCGTCCACTACTCTTCTTTGTACCATATTCTTCTTGGTGACTAAGGAAATTCTTAATAGCTATTCTGGAGCACTTGACGACATCGGCACTCCGCTTCACCGTGCAACCGGTAGTTGACAGTACTTTAATTTGACCTCTTTCGTGTAGACTCAATGTAGGAGCGCGACCCATTGTTATGATGGTCCAGGATTAGTCAATTTGCGTTTTTTTTCGTTAAATAACGCCAAAATATGGGAAGTGTGCTATCATATTGAAACGATGAAAAGTGATTTGAAGAAAAATTAGCGTAAAAGTGGTAATTTTCTATGAAAAACGATGAAATTTAAACTGGAGATTTTCAAGGCTCTTGGACCCCATCTCTAAAAAAATCGGATCAATCTGATCACAGAGATCAGAAAAAAAACAAATAACAAAGTGTGCTATCATTTTGAAACGCACTGTATTTTAAAGCTAAAATCGTAGTATGCTATCGGAAACGTTAGCAATATACAAAATAAAAATTTCATTATAAGTTATCATCAATTATATCTTAGGAGAAATCACTTTTCTACCTTGTCAAAGATAACATTTTTGGGACTTTATATATTCTCGAAAAAATAATGTAATCGTCCATTATTTTTAGTTTGGTAATATAATTTGCTCGCTGCCACCCGTGTCATATATCAAGGCGATTGATATTTGGATGTTCACCTGTGTAGCATTCATTTTTGCTTCATTGGTTGAACTGACATTTGTTGCTTATCAGGTGAGGCTCCATATTTCTATATAGTTTTCAACGTTGACTAAAATCAAAACAAGGGGAACATTTCGAGTTACTATTAAGTTGACTTAAGTGCTCTAATTTCTATTAATACACCTAATAGTATTAGTTTTCATCTATTTTAGGTATAGTCAATTTTGATGAATAGACTATCATTCCAGAATTTTCAGGATAAAAAGTTATTACTGAAGTCAAGTAGATCAAGTCAGACTTTAAATGCTGTTCTCTCATTTATGAGAGAAATTGGTTCCTTCAACGAGGAGAATATGACCAATGATGTCAGTTCCAATCACTATACCATTTTTCCACTATGAATTTTTTTCTAGAATTACATTTACTAATAATAATAATAACAAAGTACATTTGAAGGTAAGAAACGTATTTTTTACAGTCTCTCTGCAATAAATCGGATAATCTCGATACTAATCAATCCATATTAGAAGACGAATTAGCAGAACATAGGAGATCTATGTACTTGAGAAGAAAGAACCGCCTTCTTGATTTTGGCAGCAAAGTTGATCGGATATCATTTTTTGCATTTCCAATGGTTAGGAATGGAAACATTCAATACCAAGTTTTTATTCTTGTATTATTATGTAGATTTCAGTCCTTCCTCATTTTCAACATATTTTACTGGGGTTTCTACCTACAAGATGAGCTACCTCAAGGATCATAATAAGGATTTTAAGAATATTGTATTTGAAAATGTCTCAAATGTAGTTTATAAAGAAAACATTTGGCGCTTATAAGTATTAGTGTGATGTTTTATTCATGTTACATTTAAAGATATATGACATTCCAATTAATTAACGATGGCGGGTAATTACTTGTTATGAACACGAAAACTCGGTTTTAATTTTTCCGAAAAAGTCAATTTTGCAGAAATATAGCTTAGATTTTAAATGAATACTCTACTATTCTCAGGAATCATGTGGACGTTATATTTGTACTAATGCATAAATTAAGGTCTATATATGTCTCCGTGTGAGACACATAAATGGATCTACTAATACCTAATGATCTACCAATGATTAAGGCGTAGTGATCTACCAGTGACTATGTGATGATCTACCAGTGACTAACTAGTGATCTACCAGTGACTAACTAGTGATCTACCAGTGACTAACTAGTGATCTACCAGTGACTAACTAGTGATCTACCAGTGACTAACTAGTGATCTACCAGTGACTAACTAGTGATCTACCAGTGACTAACTAGTGATCTACCAGTGACTAACTAGTGATCTACCAGTGACTAACTAGTGATCTACCAGTGACTAACTAGTGATCTACCAATGACTAACTAGTGATCTACCAATGACTAACTAGTGATCTACCAATGACTAACTAGTGATCTACCAATGACTAACTAGTGATCTACCAATGACTAACTAGTGATCTACCAATGACTAACTAGTGATCTACCAATGACTAACTAGTGATCTACCAATGACTAACTAGTGATCTACCAATGACTAACTAGTGATCTACCAATGACTAACTAGTGATCTACCAATGACTAACTAGTGATCTACCAATGACTAACTAGTGATCTACCAATGACTAACTAGTGATCTACCAATGACTAACTAGTGATCTACCAATGACTAACTAGTGATCTACCAATGACTAACTAGTGATCTACCAATGACTAACTAGTGATCTACCAATGACTAACTAGTGATCTACCAATGACTAACTAGTGATCTACCAATGACTAACTAGTGATCTACCAATGACTAACTAGTGATCTACCAATGACTAACTAGTGATCTACCAATGACTAACTAGTGATCTACCAATGACTAACTAGTGATCTACCAATGACTAACTAGTGATCTACCAATGACTAACTAGTGATCTACCAATGACTAACTAGTGATCTACCAATGACTAACTAGTGATCTACCAATGACTAACTAGTGATCTACCATTGGTAATACGTCACCAGCCATAGCTTTATTGAATAAAATCAAGATCTATTAGGATCCTTAAAATGATTCCAATTAGAGCTCAAAATTCAGATAAATAATTGGAATTTCTTATCTAATTAGTTATGAGATTCCTCAATTTTTCCATGAGATTCTTAGGATTTTTGGGATTTTAATGTTCTTCCTATTGGAATTTATAGTTATCCTAAGCTATGTTTCTACTCCTAAAAACCGCTTAAAATGGTCTGAAAACTAGGATCTAAAATTTGATATCGGACTTAAAAGCTAGGATAAGCAAATGAACTCTATTCATATGAGATTAGGAACCTTTATTTGTCTACAATTTCAAGACGACAGCCTCTTGTCTACCTCGCTATCTTAATAAGATGTGAGACTAGTGGCATCTACGTGGTTAATATGTTAATGGTATTGTATCAATATTAGATCAGTGTTTGTTAGTCATTGGTAGATCAGTACCGAAAGCCTACAGTACTATTTACAATATTCCTTATCCAGATTACTTTGGACAATACCACACAATAGGTGATAAACTCTAGGAAATTATAATTGGAGTTTCCGTACTCTATAGATGAGAGAGGCTGGGGATTTAGTGTGAATCATACATATTATTCAGATTTTAATATTCTTTAGATTGCCTCGATGTATTTATTTGAGGGTGTAGAACGTTAAGAATTGCTTAGTGCTCATGCTATTTTGCGGAAATTTTCAATATAAAGAAACTTGATTTTTAATCTAATCAATACTCAGCGCATGCTTTTTATACGAATTATAAATTAAAACATTATTCTATGATAAAATAAGTACTCATTTGAATGCAGAATGACTATTCCATCTTGAAAGATGAATATGTAAATTTTCGAGATTTATGATGATGTTCACAAAATGAAATTCTCTAAAGGTTGGACGTGTTCATTATGAGATAATTAAAGTTTAGATAAGTAAAATATGGAATATTTGCAGCACCCATTTTTTTAAAAAGTCTGGGCAGTGAATTGATGACTTTAATTCACTGCTTCAGAGTGCTCGAGATTTTCTAATTGTACGTTCTAAAGAATGTTCGTCTACTATGGTTTTTCGAACTATCATCTTATGAATAACTATCCTATTTTGGACGATTAATGGAGTTTAAGAAACGCGACGGTGCTAAAATACTGAAAATAAGGTAAGAGCAAGTTCTACCTTTCCGGTAGAGTACTTCCGGAACTACTCATTTTCCGTACTCAATCATAGACAGAACGACAATGACCACAATATTTTTTCTAGAATATTAAGTCGTTAGAACTTTATTTTTAGAATAAAGTGCTCATTAATCTAAACAATTATCTGGAATTTCAACCATTTCTAATCTAAAAAGAACCCGAGTTGTTAAAATCATTGAATTTAATTCCATAGCACATTGGTTATCGTAGTATCTTCAATTCAGGGAACAAAAATCTGAGAACAACATGATTTTTACATTACTGTTTGTTTATATTCACTGAGACAGTTGAATTCTTAATTGTTCTCACATTTAACTTACTGCTGGTAGTCTATAACTTTTATTTGACTTTTAACATCTGCGTAGTTAACTGTTCGTTGCTTCCGTCTAATTTTCGATGATGAATTTTGTTGACCTGAAAGTCCACTTATATTCGAAGAATTAACAAAAAATAAAATAGAGAGGACGATGTTTGTACAAGTTTTCATAATAATATTCAATTAAAATGAAGAAAATAAAAGCAGCTAAGAGTTTATTGGACATTTTATCTCAGAAAATAAATCATATTGTAAGGAATGATTGTTTTCCTTATGTTCAACACGAGAAATAGAATAGCTTAAAAATGTGAAAAGTAGAAAATTTTAGTGGGAAAGTAAAGAAATATTAATTAACTACTAGCCTACCAATAACTTGTTGAGAAATTGATTGCGTGGAATTGTGATCTATCGGATGTACTTTGTTGTGATCATTAATTAAACAAAATAGAGACTATGCTCTTGTTCCAGAGATAAATAAACTTCCATCTTGTTCCAATTTATTGCTAAGAATACTACCTTAACTCTTCGGATATTATTTGGAATTCACCAAGAATATTAAATCAAATTATTTTGAATTTCAATGAAAATACAGTTGATGCAAACCAACACGTATCATGTTTCAATGTTCATTGTAAAAAATATCCTTGTATGAGAACTATTATACAATCATTTTTACTGGATTTTGTAAATTTTGAAAACGTCCACAATACCATTGTCTCCTTCCAACAAGATATCGTGCAATTTCAACAAAATATTAAAATAGATAGTTATCTATGAAATGACACTAGCTATTTCCTCAATTTCTGAACAAAAGTACGAAATAATTAACTTTTTTTATCTAACTAGCTTATAAATAGAAATTGGTTAAACTGCTAATCTGTTAGAGTTCTTTAAATTTCCAAATATTTTAAAATTATATTGCAGTCTATATTGGTAAAGTATATTTTTCCCTAATCCATATAACTTCACTCCATTCTCTTACTTCAGACTACCACATAACGCAAATATTAGTTAATTTTTCAACAAGGAAAATTCCCACTGTGTAACAACGACTTATTAGTAACTATTTCAAAATAAGCTAACATTACCAATTAGTGTAGCTAGAGAACAAGCTTAACATTTTCGCTGATAACTACCTATTAAATAATGTCATTCGACGCAAAAGCACTTGCCCTTCTGTGATAAGACGATGTTCAGACGTATGTTTGCTCTCTAGCCCTGATGCCGACCATTCTTTTCAGTAGCCACTCCGTTAATTCCTTCAATCCTGTAATCAATTCACAATCTACCAGAAAAAGCACCTACTATTCATTGGAATCATATTAGAAATAACACCGAAAACTATTTTACAATGTAGTGCTAGTTGTCCAAATGATTTGTGACCTAACATTTTGGCCACATTCATTGCACAAAAGAGAGCTATGTTAGTAGTTAAATGTATAAGTAATGTAGTACCATCTTATATTTAGCAAACTGACATCTAAGAGGAGAAATTGGATAAAAATTAATAGACTCATCGGTGGACATCTATGTTTTGTTAGCATACGTATAACGTCACTAATTAATCCATTGCGTTTTACCTCAAGAGTTGCATGTTTAGGAAATAAAAGCAGGCGATCTTCTATCTATGAAAGGTAGAACTATTTTTTTGGTTGATTTCCATTGTAGAAGGTGTTGAAGTCGTACATTTGCAGGGAATTTCTGAAACTGACTTTTATTGCCTCAATTTCTTTTGTCTGTACAAATAGGTATTATAGACAACGTTAGCAAGAAAAGAAAGATGATTAGTTAATGTTTTTGTTCCCTGCATGTTAGCCTAGTTTTTATCACTTTTCTCTCATCTGATTCTCTTTTAAAGCAATTCTTATCAAAAGTCTGTTCTTATTATTTGACTAATCTATATCAATTTCTGAACAGCGAAGTATTCTTGACAGAGTTCCTGTATAGACGCAAGAATAGTCACATTATCTCATATCAACAACAAAAACATGATTTCTACACGATTCCGAATCTTCTTCACCGCATATCACTTTCTGATAAGTTACGTAGTTCTCTTAGACCCAGCTGTTATTGCCAAACTTTCGTCGAGCTCAGAAGTCGAATATTTATAACAATTTAATAGCTTTTTTGACGAATTTCATCTATTCGCTGTTATCAAAATATCATGGTTAAAATGAGAAAAAGTACTTTATAATTGTGAGTTTCCAGTTCTCTACACAATGAGACATGTCATATTAACCGTTATGTATATTGATTTCTTCATAGATATTACTTGTCCACATTTAAAGTGATACCATTCCAAGAGTCTCTTGAGAACTATGAGTAGTTATTATTTCTACTCGATTTTATTTTTAGAATCGCACTTTTCAAGCATGTTTTCAACTCCAATCGAAGTGGAACCTCCAACACCAGGTAAGAAGAAAGAAAAGAATACACCTCCTCTAGAAAGAGCAGATAGAAGCAAGTTGTTGTGAGCTTTAGGTGTTTTAGATACTATTGTGCGGACTGCTTTAATTCTAGTAGTGAAAATGGTGAGACTTAGTGTGAACAAAAATACCTAGGAAAGAATCAAAACGAAGATTAAAATCTCTCTACGAGTGACAGTAGAATAGTTGTAGAATTACAGTTTTTACTAATAAATAGGCTAATAAAATGCTCATGAATTGGCTTTTAACAGTATTAGATACCATACTTTTGTTAGAAGTGTGATATTTTTGGCAATTATGGTTTTTCATTATTTTTGTTTAATGCTATTTTATCTATTTCCAAATTAAAGTACACGGATTTTTTGCTATATTATAGCCTCGAAAGTGAAGAGTTCGTTTATTTTCGTCATCAAAATTATTTATATGGGAAGATGTCGCATCTGCAAGTAATGGAAACGTATAATGTGACTTATTTACAGTAGAAATAACTGAATCCGCTACTCATATAAATGTTTATTTGAAAAATTGGTTGAAATTTGTATCTTCGCAATACGTAAACCTTTTAGTCGATCAAAAATAACCATTAATAATATTTCGAAGTGATTGATGCTTATTGTCAGCGATTATTATTGAATAGACTAACGATACTTAATTTAGTGATAGAAAACGATGGATGGATATGGGCTCTAAGTAATTCAGAACATAATAATCCGCGCTATAATCGTTCACTCTAGAATCTAAGTTCCTTATGCTTGTGCTGATTCGGTTAAAAGTGAGCTTTTGGAGAGAGCACTACAATGATACTTTAGATAGAATTTGTGAGAAAAAAGACGTGTGACCTACAGTTCCTGAAAAGCGAAAAGGAAGAGTAATGAAAGTTTCGTGTTACAGCACTCTGGTCAATACGCTCGGTCAGGTTTCAAATGGTTCTTTTAATCGGATGTTCGACTATGGTATTCGGGCTCATTAGAGGGAGCATGAGCATGGCTATAGTCTGCATGGTTGATCAGTACGCAGTTTGATTTCACATATTATATTTATAAATGCGAAATTCGTTTCGCTAATGATTCCATGTTTATCGAAAGAATTGGTAATACCTTATTAAAATTCTATGCATTTTCTCATAAGTACTCTTAGTAGCCTAATCTGATAGTTGATTTTTTAGTTAAAAAAAGTTAGACATCAATTACATTAAATCAAAATTTTGTTAAACTTACAAATGTACTAGTTTAAGTATCTCTATCGTCAAAAACTTTAACTGAAGCAAAAAGTTATTTAGTAGAAATTGTACGAAGTGTTGCAAAAGTCGACAAAATTTAAAGGAAGCATGGCGATATTTAATTATCGACCTTTTAGAACAGCAGGATTGCTGTCTGATGAGATCAATTTAAATGGATCCAACCTGCTGTCTGATGATGTACAAAATAACGTACAAATGTATACGGTTCGCTTATTATTTGTTATTTTAAAAAACAATTAATGCTTAATAATGAAAATACGCTCATGTCAGTGGTAAACCACGGTTTAACTAAGTCTATAGCTACTGCTTAAGAGTAGCTTGTGCCACAGGAATATTTTGCATAATAAAGCATGCCCTTTAACAAATAGCGACTTTTGATAAGAGATACTTATGCTGTAGAATTTCTCGCAAACAAACATCAGAGACAGCATTCTCGTGATAGACATGTGATTTAAGCCTGTTATTTCAATAGTCTCATGCTTAAAGCTCAACAAAAGAGAATCGAAAAAGACAATGATTGTAGAAATACATGTTTTCTTCGATACCACTGCATTATGGGGGAGCATAAAATATCAAAATTGCACGAAAAAAACATAATTTGACGTGCTCACTACCAGATGGTTTTTTTGCAGACGACATATCAAGTCAATTGGAGTGTAGATGAACAAGCAAAGATACACACCAGTTACTATATTGGAGCTCTAGTCGCGGTCTTTGCTGCAGATAATCTTATAAGGAGGTTTGGCTTTCTACAATTATATTTATGAAATCAGTAAATCAACGACAGACTAAAGGTAGTGGGAGAACACAACCGGGTGAGGACTCAATAAAACTTCAACTGGTAAGTTAGGTGATATCAGTTGATATACTGACGGAAATTTAATATGAGACTTGTGCTACACTAACATGACCTGTAAAGAGTGACACTAAATGACTGAAACATAAAAATAAGCAGGCTTACTAACGAGTGTTCTCAAACAGTAAAATATTATAGTAATTGAGACCATATTGCCCGTTGAATTTTCTGTTTTTGTTCTCTTCGCAAAATGTGGCAACCAGATCTCGCTTACGTTGTTATGTCCTCATTGGTTTGTTGTTATTGGATAGGCGTTGATCGCTATTTGTAGAATGAGTAATAAAACAAAGGAACATAAAGCTATAGGAAAGTAGAAATACAATTAGAGAGCTCTAAAAAATGCGATTAGAAAATATTGCATGGTTTACTTACAATTAGGTATTCATTTAATCAATAGAAAATAGAAAACCGTAGAAATGATGTGGAAAACAACAGAAAGCTTTGAATAAGCAATATCAATAAGGCTTAAAAGATTGGAAATATAGTAAAGATTGTAAAAAATCACATATGCATGATGGAGCTGAGGTGCTCTCCATGAGCTTGTAACTATACTTCACTAACCATCCAATCACCCTACTAAAGACTTGCAAGACACAACCCTCATTTCTTTAATTGTGATATTCTTTCAGAATTGAGGTAGGCTCTCTAATAGGTGTACTAATAGCCTTCTAACGTGTCATTAAATGTAACTATAAATATAAACAGCCGATTTGAAATGATGGGAAAACAATTTCAGATTTGGAGCTAAACACGTGCTCTCATTCGGTCTGATTCTGAATATACTGGGGTCATTTTCCACCCCAGTAATAGCAATACATTTTTCTTATATATTCGTCATTGCTTTGCGTTCGTTAATAGGATTCGGTAGTGGTTAGTGGTTTCCAATTTATTGTGTTGTACAAGTTCTTATTAAGAAAATACTACTCGAAAGAGTAATTTGTCAAAATGTACATAATTGGACCGATATTTTCACGGTATTCTTCCTTTTTAGGCTTCCTCATTCCTTGTGGATCCGTCATTATCTCTAGATGGTTCCCGGTAGCCGAGAAAAGCACAGCGATGGCAATATTCACCACAGGCATAGTTTACATAATATTTGAGATCTGCATAAGGGAATTATTTATCTTAATATTCATAAGACCTACAGGAAACCAAATCGGAATAGCGGGAGCAATGATTTTGACGGCTAAAATTTGTCAAATTAATGTGCTAGGAGGATGGCCTCTGTCCTTCACTCTATATGGTATGATTGTTATACATTTTCAAGGATATCCCTTAAACAAGGTTAGAAACAGTACTAATTGAAAGTAACCAGTCAACGGAAATATTATTTTGGAAATATTTTAGCGGATTAAGCACTTTCACTAGTTATTTTTATTCCAAATATTTAGGCGTGATTGGCTTAGCGTTTCTCTTTTTGTGGGAACTACGTGCGTCTGATAAACCAAGAAATTCTAAATATATGACAGCATCGGAACTAGAATACATTAGAGGAAAGAAAGCTAAAAGATCAAGGACGAACACAGTCATTTCACCAACTCCATATAGAAAAGTGAGCTAATGAAGTATACAATCTTCGTCTCACAGCAAAATTACCGGAGGAAATGCGTGCTCTTAGGCAATGATATTCACTGTTTATTGTCGAGTTACTAGGAAATGCTCGTAGTACCCTGGTTTGATAGTTGCCGTCTTAGTTTTTTTTCTTGAAGATGCATGAATACTTAGGTAGTCAGCAGCCTATCGCTTTCAAAGATAATTTCTTTGCCAGTCTTCAATTAAACGAATACAGGAGGCATTACTTAGAAATAATGGCATCTTGCACTTTAGCAAATTCTCGTTATCATTTAGATTCTTCTGTCTCCATGTGTACTTGCTATTTGTGTATGTTCCTTCGCACAATCGTTCGTGCTCGTCGGACTGATCACCTACCTTCCGAGATACAATCAGTTAGCTCTACAAATGAACATTTCATCGGTAGGCACTCGAACTTGTGATATAAGCCATTTTCAATTTACTTGCCCAGTATTTTAAAGATATGATTATAATATCAATTTTTACTGACATTCTCGGCGGACTTTGTACATAAAGTAGCACTTAGTGGCGAGGACATGTTGTGTCATACTTGTTTGGAAAAGGCTCAGAGATCATTTATTTTTTTTAGAATGGAATTTGGTCAGCAATTCCGTTTTTCGTGCAAATGATTACGAAACTTTTTTGCGGGGCCATAGCAGATTTTATAAAGAAGCAACGAGTTTCTGCCACGATTGTCACCAAAGTTTTCAACGGAATAGGTGTGTTTATTCATGAAAATTATGGCGTAAAACTCTCATAGAAATATTTGACCTACCATTGCTATGATTTTGCCTAAGCTCATGAGTATTTCTGCGTTCATTAGTCAAGTACTATGAAGAGGTAATATCACATTTGTGTCAACTTACTTGTTGTTCTGAAGTCTTGACAGTTTTCTTTCGATCCTATAGCATGAAAGTAAAATTATTTCCTCATTCACATTCTTGAATTAGGTACTTGAAGTAGTGTGGTAACAAAATATTTGTGACAGTCGAATATTGGTAAATTTCCTAAAACAGCGAATCACTGGCGACCAGTTAAATAGTTGAGATATAAATAAGAGTGCATAAAAGTGTACAAATAATACCTACTTTCAAAAAGTAATACTTACAGCAAGTTTTGGTACAGCTGGGTGCATCGTTCTCATATCTATGCTACACTCAGACACAAGTCTCTTAGTCACAATACTTATGTGCTCATCCATGGGCTTCTTTTCCGGATACGTTTCCGGATACAATACAAGCATTGTATCCGTTGCTCCACAAGTATGGGACAGTCGGTTGCTTTAAAAAATAAATTAGTTTTCATTAGAACAAGTGGCTGGTGTTCAGTGAAGTTCGTACAAGCAACAGA
Organism: Heterorhabditis bacteriophora; assembly: GCA_964036235.1. Lineage (NCBI taxonomy): Eukaryota > Metazoa > Nematoda > Chromadorea > Rhabditida > Heterorhabditidae > Heterorhabditis > Heterorhabditis bacteriophora. Next base: position 9,904,862 of record OZ038427.1, on the reverse strand, counting down.
GTAACAATACCGAGTTGAAATCTTGTCGATATGAACTAGTAGTTGGTCTATTTCAAAAACAAAAATTATTTTCTCTTAAAATTAAGGGAAAATTAGATGAGGCTGATAAGCAGAAAAAGTTCTAAAACAATGGTGTTTTCTGTAAATACTGTTTTCAGTTCACAGCCTTCATATCTTCCTACTCTCAAATATACGCCAAAGCAGCTAGTACTCTTGCTCCTTTTCTCATGGGACTGATGACTCAAAAGGTTAATAAGTAGATCAGAAAAATTCGCATCCTATGCTGTGTTTATTTATATCTAATATATTGTTTCTAGAAAGTATTGTCTGCGTGATGCGGACAATGGTTTTTTCATTATCATCCACTCCAAAAAAATTGCTATTTGTACAGTTTAATAATTCTTCCTGATTTAAATAGTACTGAATTTAAAGAAAACATCATAGGTCTTACTTAACATTTAAATTTTACTAGAGAATTAAAAAGGAATACCTCATAAAAAGTTTTAGAAATTCGAAAAGTCTGAGGAAACGGAATAAGCAAACAATAAAACTTACTTTCCAGGGCACAATCGAAGAGTGGAAATATGTATTTTATATGCTGGCTTTCGTCCTAATTTCATCGGGAGTCTTCTTCCAAATATTTGGTCATGGTTTGTGGATAAATTCCAAGATTTTATATTCTTAGATCTAAAATGTTGCAATATAATTTAATGAAACATCCATTTTCACAAATAAAAATTCCATAATTGTATTAAGAAATTTTCCATGCTAGTTTTGTCCTATCTCTGTAGTGAAGAATATCGATAAAATACATTGAAATTCTAAACTTCAGAGATTTCGGAAACAAGTTTAGAAGAATTGTAGCCCAGTGTGCTATATAATAAAAACGGAAACTATTTTGATTTCAGGAAAATCTGAAGCTTGGGGAGAAACTCCGTCACGAAATCCTTCCATCCACTACACTAGTTTTTCGGAAGATGCCTACGTTGAAAGGAAAATTCAGGTTATAGATTAAAATACGAAACTTACTTTTGTTGGTAGTTGAGAAAGTTGAAACTAGCCTCAGAGATCTTTACTGCTAGCACTGTCAGTTTCAGGAAATTGAACGCCATAATTCGAAGCTTTTCGTAGATTGTTCTAAAGATGAGACAAAAAAGCGTGTGGCAGAAGTTTCATTTATGGATGATGACGTAGTAATCCCTCTACGGTTGGAAGATCTTGATAATGATTTCATCGAAGAAGAAGATCCTGCGAATCCTAGAACTACTTCAGTCGATGATTAACAAAGTATGAGAACAATTAATGATCTTTGAAAAGTCAACATTAAAGCCTAGATGAACAAAACGTGAGCGCCATCAAATTGAAGACGTGGTAAACAAATTATTGCAATTATTGTTAGTTTTGTTATCACAATTCATGTTTTACCCTATATACCTACAGTCATCTAAAAAAGTATCTATTTCTTAAACTATGTGTGCTAATGATTTTTAATATATCGCAAGTTTCGAACTGAAGGCAATTTTACCTAGTAAAATGCAATCAATAGTGAAAACGATTCTTACCGCTTAGACCGATTGTGTCGAGGCCGGCCTAGTAGGCGATTACATCAATATTCGAATTTAAACTACAAGTACCTCTGTTTGAGCTCTATTTTTGACCTCCAACGAGTCTTGTAGAGAATGTTTTCGTATCCGTTTGTTATAATTTCTGATTTATCGTGGTTATGAGAGAATAAAATTCAGATGTTCAACAAATCAATCAATATTATAGAGATATAAAGTAAATAATTATTTAGACGATCACTAAAAATTCAATCTTTTCTTCTAATGAAGTCAAATCATATTTATCACCCGTTAGATGACAAAACATTTACAGTCATCAGATAACAACCAGATGCAATAAGTGAATTGTGAGCAGGAAAAACCAAATAAATCCCTAGGAAAACAAATAGCTTAGTACAATAAGAATCTTCCATAAAAGGCAAGAATATAAGTGATATTTTGCCGTATAAAATAGAATAAGACAATAAAATAATAGGATTAAATTGAGAAAATCTAGTATCTGGTTTCAAAATTTGCTCCTCGGTGAATTTCTGCATTCGTACTCATGATTGAGTTGGCCCGTCTTCCGTGCACTGGACAGTTCCTCGTATCGCTTTGACACATATACATAGCTATTGTTGAGTTGGCATTCGCATTTGCAGGAAGTGGAGAAACCTAAAATTGGTCTTGCAACTTCTAGAATCTATCTCTGACGGAATCCCAACTTTTTGAGATTAGCTTCATCTGGATATCACTGCTACACTAACGTACTCAACCCTCTTATGTCTTTAAAATGTTGTTGCCAACTATTAAAAATGAATAGAATGCCTTCTAATTTGCCGATGAAGTATCCAAAAATCTCGTTCACTATCAAATTGCGTCCCTTTTGAGACATTCACCTGCTTAGCATTATCCGTAAACACTATTTTAACACACACTTATGCTGGAGCATAATCTAAATATTAATGAAAAAGATGAATTTTCCACTTATACGGTATATAATATATATAAGTAAATGCTTTAATAACAAACATTAATGGATCCTTCTGTGCTTTCGACATCGTCGAACCAGCAGTCACAACAACAACAGCAGATAAACATACAAGGACAAACACGTCGAGGCTCATCAGGATCACGCCTCTGTAATAGGCTTATATATCTTCAAATAGGACAAGCTCATTTATTAAAGAAACAAGTCGTTTTTGAATACACATTCCCACATTTACAATGAAGTAGCAGTTACTAAATTACAGACGAAATTAGTTATTTAGCACCTAACATATTCCTACAAGTCTAGGCAATTTCCACTCATTTTACACAAGATCCGCTATTATCTTATGAAAATCTACTACGAGCTTATATTCTCTAGATGTCAATCTAGTACCGTAAATTTGAGGTAGTAATAGTAAGAACGTTACTACTTCACTCACCTGCGTGTCCCTCAGAGAATAAATAATTGAACCGACGACAACAACAATAAAGGATACAAAGTAGAGAATATGGAACTGAAAATATTACTACTAGTTTGCAGTAACATATTTTTACTAGTATTTTCTCACGAAATAAATCTTATTTAGTGTAAGATATTGTTATCAATTACAACATAGTTCTTTTAGATGAACAATTACAGAATTCTAGGAAAACAAGATTACCGTGTCCTTGAATAGGAACAATCCAAACATGAGTGAATAGAAATCAGCAGTAAGTGTGGAGAGGTTGAACATCAAGGCCGAGGTTTTTTGTAGTACAATTGTAACCAATGAATAGAAAATAAACATAGAAATCGCAAATAAAAGAAAAAAGCTGATGGTAGAGAGATTCCAGTCTATTTGAGCAAGGTTCTTGTGTTCCAGAACAGCTCTGCAATTAGAGCAAATGAGTGAAGGCTACATTTGACTGCTGACAATAATTCACTCCTTCATGTAGTTTATTCAACTATCTATATATCTATATAATTAAAGTTTATTTCCTTTTTTGACAGATATGTTTTAAAAATACAATAGGTATTTATTTAAGTTAAACACTCTACCAACTTTTAATTTCACTCTAATATTAAAAAAATAAAAAGTATTGAGCAATTCACAAATTTGAGTGATTAGTTCAGTTTGTCTTATTACAGAAGTGTTAAAACATTTCTTTCACTCACAACTCACAACTGTACTCCAGAAATGAGTGATCCAAACAGTCCAACCATTCCGAGGTACTCCATTCGGCTGTGCTGCTTCACCAGGAACTCTTCTGAGACATTAGCTACTGCGTACAGCAAAGCTCCGCCGATGCAAAGTAGATCACCGAGTACACGGTGGTTCCCTGAATAACAACTCTCGTTAGACGGAACTAATATGGAGCTAATTTATAATGCAGCCAAAAATTAAGTCTTAGTAGAACACTTGAATTTACATATATATATAATACCCTTACACTAAAAGCATTGATGTGGTACTGTAAGTCATATGATACCTTACTCATTTATTATCAAAAGAACAACTAACAATTAAGATCACTTGTTTAAATATGATATAAGATTTATTGAGTAGCAGAAATCACAACAAAGAATAATAGATTGAAAATTACCTCCGATACTGCCTTTTCCGTCTTCAATATCCGCCCAAATTAAACAAGCTATGCCTATCAAACAAATGCAAACTCCTAAAAACATTATTAATGGAAACTAAGTAGATATGAAGAAAGATTTACTACCTAAATTATAAATCTGTAGGGTTCAGTATAATTTTGCTGATGTCTGTTCAAAATTTTGGTAATCACTACAACAGTGCGTTTCAAAATGATAGCACACTTTGTTATTTGTTTTTTTTCTGATCTCTGTGATCAGATTGATCCGATTTTTTTAGAGATGGGGTCCAAGAGCCTTGAAAATCTCCAGTTTAAATTTCATCGTTTTTCATAGAAAATTACCACTTTTACGCTAATTTTTCTTCAAATCACTTTTCATCGTTTCAATATGATAGCACACTTCCCATATTTTGGCGTTATTTAACGAAAAAAAACGCAAATTGACTAATCCTGGACCATCATAACAATGGGTCGCGCTCCTACATTGAGTCTACACGAAAGAGGTCAAATTAAAGTACTGTCAACTACCGGTTGCACGGTGAAGCGGAGTGCCGATGTCGTCAAGTGCTCCAGAATAGCTATTAAGAATTTCCTTAGTCACCAAGAAGAATATGGTACAAAGAAGAGTAGTGGACGACCTGGCAAGCTGAATGACCGTGAAAAAAGGAAAATTTAGTGAACAGCGTCAAATAGAACGATAGGAGTCAATGAAATCCGTAGGACTGGTGACATTGATGCTTCAGAATCTACAATCTGGAGAATACTGAACAAGTGTCTCAATACTGTATGGTCACAGATGAAGTGTCCACAACTGACACAAACATAGAACGGTGAAAGACTTTGCTGGGCCAGAATACCCATGAGATGCGATTGGGAAAAGGTACAACTTCTACGAGTCTTCAAAAATAAGCCTATTAATTAATTATTTTGCATTTAGGTGATTTTCAGTGATGAGATGAAGTTCAACCTTGATGGTCCTGACGGTTGTCATTTCTATTGGAGAGCTTTACGTAAGGAACCTCGGCACTTTTCAACTCGAAATTTCGGTGGAGGAAGTGATATGGGGCTGGTCGACATGGCGTTTCTCTCGACGAAGATGAACAGCGCTGATTACCAGGATGCCTTAGGACATCGTCTAGTCCCGTATTTCCCACTGTACAGGCGTTAGCTTCATTTTCCAATAAGATAATGAGACAATCCACGCCAGTCGAAGTACCAGGACTTGGCTGGAGGACAGTGACGTGGACACTATGGGCTGGCCAGTGCGCTCTTCGGACCTAAATCCGATGGAGAATCTTTGGGTAATTCTTGTCTGTCGCATTTATGCCGATAACCGTTAGTTTGGGACTGTGAAGGACCTCCAAGGTGATATTAGCAAAATATGGAGAGGTGTAGATACTATTGTCACCAAAAATGTAGTAAACAGTATAGCTGAATGAATTTTTCAGGTTATTAATAAAAGTAGTTGTACTGATTATTAGCTAATTATTATGTACATTAATTGTTATTTTTTTTATCGCAAACCCATATTTTAATAAAGTGTGCTATCATTTTGAAACGATGAAAAATGGGTAGTTTTGGGAAAAATTAGCATAAAAGTCGTAATTTCTTATGACAAACGATGAAATTTAAACTGGAGATTTTCAAGGCTCTTACACCCCATCTCTAAAAAAATTGGATCAATCTGACCACAGAGAACAGAAAAAAGGCAAAAAATCAAAGTGTGCTATCATTTTGAAACGCACTGTATATAAATAAATAAATACTAGGGAAATACTCACCTATAATATGTGACAATAAATATCTCACAGATAAAAATAACCATGATAATAAAAGTACCATAGGTATTGTAGAACAATCAAGAAGCTGAAATTTTTAACTTTGAAGAAGGGCTTAAATTTACAGATACCACATAGGTTCACTTACATATCAGTAAGCACTAAGCAAAAACGCTATTTTTAAGTTTGCGCGATGAATTTAAACTCAGTTTGAAGTGAAAAATAATAAAAAGCATAATTACTATCAAATACACTTAAATCGTAAGATACACAGCTCTAAGAGACTTAAGTGCCACAGCGGATATACTGATGTTCTACAAAGTTTCAAAAGAGCGTATCATTTAGAAAAAGGTAACATACCTGAACACTTGTTAAATTTGTGAATTGATAAGCATATACAATCATATAGTTGGCTTCAACATCAATAAAAGCCAAAAGAAAGTATTTCCATCCTCTTCGTTTCAGGACCCCCAATAATCCATTTTCTCCAGTTTTGCAAGAAAGGGCAGTACAGTATACAAAACAGAGCAGGAAATAATTGGTGAATGATTGAGCTAAAAATTCACAACATATTACTATAGTTCTGTCTTATTATTTTATTCTCTTTACCAGCTATCCTTTCACTAAAAATGTGTACTAACATAAAACTTTGCAATTAGCGCAAAATACTGAGATGTAAGGTTGGATGACGTAAAAATGAAAATTTTAGCTACGTAATTCCAGTGACAAAGAAGGTGGAGAAGTGCAGCAAGTTAAACCAACTTTCCAAGTAGGCTATTTAGCTACATTTCTAAGCAATTGTTAATTAAATAATGGAATGCCTACGAATATAATAGGAAAATGTTAGTGAAGACAAGACTGAAATTAAAGAAGACTCAATAAATTAAGTTTTTCAAGCGATAATAAATCTTTTAAGAACAGTAACACTCATGGGTACTCATTTCCTACTAAATTCCTACCAGAACATAAAATCAATAGACAGAAATGATATACCTGCAGGAGCATTGACTCCTTTGTTTGATAATAATTGACTAGATATACCCGTGCCACATAAACATAACGAGAGAATTTGTCCAAGTACTATGGATCGAAATGTGCGACTGAAATGAAGCAATGAATATGAAAGGATTTAGAAAAGTGAATTAAAGCTAGAGATTGGACATCAAAGAGAAAGGGAAGGAGAGAGAGGCTTAGCCCTTGTGCATCATATAGTGGAAGTTTCCTAAGTGCGCAAATGACAAATAATGGAACATTCTAGGGCGAAATGATACGAATGTGGGTGTATATACCTGCTAAAGACCAAACTACGTCTATTGGAAGGCTTTGTATTGATCTCAGAGATCTCAATTGATTTGTAGACGGTCATCAACCAGAAGCGTACTACACAAATACGTATTTGAACTCCTTATCTTACATGAGGGGCTATCACTTTAGACTAACGAATATTAAAAGATAAAAACAGATAATTTGATAAATTAGTTAATGTGTCTAACGTACGAGATACAAATAAAGAAACCAAGTTATGTCCAGAATGGTACACTACAAGTCAAGGCAGTTTCGTGACTTTTTATGGTAGTATAAAATAAAAATGCTTTAGCAACATCACAGACTTAGAAAATGTATAGGAAACTCAGCTATTCAGGGCCTTCTATTTTTAAGCCTTTCTTTTTTAAAGAACTACCTCCCATATAGTAATACCAAATAAACTTTATAAAAGCACGTAGAACAATGTAAATGAGGTCTGGAACTTTCACCTGTTGAGTCTTCAAAAAGGCTCTGAAGAATTAGTCTATTTTCCAACTATTCTTGTATCCGCTAAGCTAACATACTTCCTATCGTTTAGGTGTTAGAAATTAATGATAGCAGCTGTTAGTCACGAAAGATATAAATTCTCGTTCACAGGCTATTCAATAATAATTAATTTGATAATGAGAACTACTTTAATTTTATGAAGTTCAATCAGATGGAAAACAAAAAAAAAGAGTTTGCCAGCTAAGCTCTCATAATTCTATATTAGAAAATTTAACTAAAAACCATAAAATAGTTTTAACCGCATAAAATTGTGGACCTGATATTTTCATTGTCACAGCAGGGAGAGCAGTTGATTCCATCCTCCTCAGAATCGTTTTGTTCAGCTAATGGAGGCCTGGATATCCATTACCAAAATATTAAAATAGCATTAATACAGGTGCCAGAAAACCTTAGCCTTACCTTTGTATGGCATAAGGATTTCTATGTGGTTCAACACCCGGTGGACACTGGCGACCATTGTTTATGTTAAATTCTAAAACAAAAAATATCACGTACTAATTTCCATAAACACCTATTTATTATTAGTGATGATAGAATCTATATCTCTTCTTCTTCTTCTTTCAACGACTTAATGTCGAGTTAAAAGAGAAATATTTTATAAACAATATGAATAGATTTTAAAAGAGATGTTTAGAACAAAAAGAGAAATATATTTGTGCAAAAATTGAACTGAAGAACTATATGAAAGACAAAAATAAGATAAGCAAAAGAAAAAATTAGACTGTAATTATGGAGGTGGAAAAGCGGGACCTGGTCGTGGCTGTGATGTCACCATAGTTTGGTAGTATCGGTGCCGATCACAGGGAGCTCCAAGAATGGGGCGTCGTTCGCCGTAGATGGACTCGTAGTAAGAACCGGATTCTAAAAAGAGCAGAATTAAGAGTATGTAAAAAACTAGTAAATGTGAAAAAGGATACACTAGAATAAAAAGAAAGAAAGAATATGAAAAAAATTGAGGAGCCAAATTTGGATATTCATAGAATCCAATGAAACACAGTAAATATTATGTAAGTCTCCTCATTAATTATACTGTATATTTGAATTATTATTAGTTTGTTCCTTTTTTCTTCAATTAGTAGAATAAAGTGGTACGAGAGAATGAGTAATAATAATTGCAAAAGATTAGCTGGAAGCGTTTAGCAAGTGTTGCGTGTCATTTCGAAGCAAACAATGCATTAAGCCATTCTGTAATCTTCGCTGAAATCTCCATTAACATTTATGTTTTTCATTGATTCCATGCCTAGCTATTTATTGGATTACATCCGATAGGAAAGAAAACGATGATAGAGAGAAGAGCAGAGACTGGCATGTGAATAATCGGGATATTGCATCTCGTTTCATCTTCATCGAGCGTACGGTAGATGAAAGAAGCGAGCTTTATTGTTATCCGGAAGTCCACTAGTCGTTATTGGCTATCGTAAACAAGGAGAACGCGTTAGGTGGCACATTGCGGGAAAAGCCACTGGCAGAACACATGTTTTGGCCATTGTAAAGCACAACATACACTGACACCTATGTAGTGGGACGACTGAACGGTGTTCCCTTGGGATACTGGTAGCGGACGAGGTGGATATAGGATGGAATAAAGTAAGCGGTGAGATAATTCAACGAATAGCAACTAAATTCAAATAGGACTGGCTTAGAAATTTTGGGGTATGGAGGATGAAATTTCCGTTGCTTAGACAGCAAATTATATTGGGTTTTGGAGGTGATGATAATACTTGAGCAGGTTCCTGCACATCAAGGTTTTGCATGGATTCCTGGATGCAAATTTTCGTTTCTGAATGATTCACCAGTTCAATGAAAAAAGTATTTCGAAAAGAGGACGAAATTGACAGTGGCATATCGCGTTTGAAATTCAATACGGACACAGCTCCGCACTGCGTATTTTGTAACGAATCGGTGTCCCAGGGGAGCAGTCCGCGGAAACTCCAAACCAAGCCTAGCATGAAGTAATAAATGCATTTTTATTGTAGAATATATATCTATTAGGGAAAAATTGCAAGTTGCTATAACGCAAACGTCTCACTCAAAAATGATATGCTCTTATAAAGAGACACATCGTGGCCACGAGTAGTATAAAGGATCGCTCTCTTGTGGTTAGTATAAAAATGTACTGGAATGAGTTGAGCTTGAAGAAATTAGAGAGATGTTTATGCTTAGTACACATATTGAACAAAAATTAAAGACGACAGTGACAACATTTGGCTCAATACCACATAAAGCATCGTTTAATGAAAGTAGCGGTGTACTAGCATTTTAATAGGTACAATTCTGTTCCCAAATAAAATTCTTATCGTAGAATCGTAATCAGTGGCTGGTAGTTAATAACTAGACTTCTAACATGTTCTCTGTATCATTCTAAGCCAGGCAGAAAGCAATTTGATGAAAAAGGTGAGAAAATGAGAACGGGCAAAGTAAATAAGTGAAATAGTGGTGCCTGAGGAAATGGCCGTCCTCGCAAAAAGAGGTCTGATGCATCACTTTGTCCTAACATTTCGTCTGACCTTTGAGATCAAACCATTAAATTCAATGCCATAGATAAACGTATATAAACAATCGAGGATTATGTTAATTATTCATGGAGCAATCCGGTTTAGGAATGAGCCAAAAAAGGGAAACTAAAGCTATAACATACTTAACCCTGAAAATAAAGGTATTTGGTGGAAATATGTTGTATTAAGAAATGGAGATTTATTGGTAAAATCTTGCTTTCCAGAATGACCCTTCTAGTGTTACTGCCGTTTGTTAAACTCCGCGACAAATTATCGATTTGTTTCTCGTAATCAACCGCGGATAATAAATGATTCAAATACGCGGAGTTGTCACAATACACATTGCAACAGCGGCTTCCTTATCCTTCATCTATTATTTTTCCTCTTCTTCCACTGTTCCTCTTAGTTTTCATTCTCGCTATTCCTCATCGCCCAGTTTTACCTCCTCAGTGTTAGTAGTTCATATTAAAGTAGGTACATGGAAATTAATTTTTTTATCGTAAAGCTACTGATACTTACTTTATTAGCTAATAAAAATGGCATAAATTTGGTTCGAGATACGATAAATGTATTGCGGTAAATTTTGTTCTTTTGAGAGAAAAAATCTGTTATAGAAGAGCAGATGATAGGATAACAAACCTGTTGGCCTTCGCATCGTGCCTTCGTTATCTTATTTTTTGCTGTTTTCGATTGCCAGAAATCAATAACCAAATAGACGGCATGGATGGAATTTGATCAGACGTCAGTGCGTGTTCTCTGAAACAGAATATAGTACAACACTCTCGTACTTGGCTACTGCTCGATTCAAGCTCGTTACGCTTATTTTGAAGAATGACCAGATGTCGTTTTCTTGCACTGAATGTACAAAACAGCAAGCATCTCATAACGTGAGTACAATGACAAGAAATTAAAAAACGAACTTACTGCAATCTTGCAACAAAACTAAACGAAACAGTTGAGGTAAAACAAAAGATACTTTTCAGAAAGTACTTTTATTATTAAAAGAACGAAATACAAACCTTAAAATGTGATGAAAAGTAGAAACAAATCTAGGAAAAATATAGAAAACACACCGTTGAAGAAATACAGAATTCAGTTTGTCACGTTGTCCAGCTGTATTTATTAAATAGGAAACAAATCGGTACCAACTGTAAATTACAAGAAGTATAAACTATTAATAGAGAATACAGCAGAAAATCAAATAAAGGAAATGATATAAAGGTCATTACTTAAACATTTGTTAAAAAAATACAGCACAAGTTCATCACTACTGATTACATCACTTTATCGAATGTCAGGTGGGAGCAACGGAAATCGGAAAGAAACTAAAGGAAGGTATATCAAGATTTAGTATCTGATTGTCATCAATATTCCCGGCTTCACATAAATAGCACAACTTTCGGACGCGAAGCAGACTTCATAAGAACAAAACCGATAAACTCAAGTGCTAATAAGGAGGCGCACGAAAAATGTGAAAAAGTGTAGTTATTATTATTCAGTCTGGGAAGTATCAGAATTATAAACTAAAAATGAAGAACAGATGTACATTAACTGAAGAAATTTACTGGAGAATCTGTGGAATGAGATTTAGAGAAATACGATTGGCAAAATGAGAAACACAACCACTAAAAACTGGCAAACAAATTAACAGAATTTCCAGAAAATACATTTCAATATACGAAAAGCGAAGATTACTTAAAAATCGTCGATAACTGCAGGGTCAGAGGGATTATGAGCAAGCACATACAAATCATGATGAAGAGCCCCAGGGGTATTGAGAGGGATTAAACAGAGACATAAATAGAGTGTATGTGTAAGTGTGCCTGTGTGAGAAAAGAAAGAAAGAAAAGAAGGAAATAAATAAGAGGGGAAAATAGGGGAAAAAAATTTAGAGTAGAAGAGAAAAGAGCACAGATATATTGATTACCCAAGGGAAGGACGTGTGAATTGGAATCACATTAGTAATTTTAGATAATAAAGAAATATAAGCGGAAAATATGGGACCATGATGTTTAAAAGAATAAATAACGATAAAAATTGCGACATCTCATAATAGAAAATTCAGCAAAACCAAACACGAACACTTCTCAGTATACGTCTTCTGTTTCTGATGAGAACTAGTATTCCCAGAGGCGATATTTGTCGATAGGCAAGTGGTTAAAAGTAGAACTAAATAATCTCTAGTTTTTTGTTTTAAAGATCTTTTTATTATCTAAACCTTTAATTCCTACTTATTCTTTGCATAATCCAATCTACGCTATCTTATCTTCTTTGACTTCTTAAAACTAGAATTATTTTCGTGAGCTTTTGTTGCTCGTGTGGTGAGCCATGCTTCGAAGGGATAAAGGGGAACAAAGGTAGCTTTCGGGAATATAAAAAAAAGAGAACGGAATCATACATTCCTACTAAATAATATTTCTGATATTTATTGTTATTCAAACTCTCCTACTCCGCGCTACACGAACGCAACTTCCATTTAAGACTCCTATCCATTTAGTGCTCATATCTTGAAAAAAATTTTGTTCCAAAATGGATTGGAAAAATATATGCACAAATGTTAATCTGATTACAAGCCAATTTTTTTAGCTTGCAAATTCTCTTCGAAACATCAAATAGGGAAATTATGTTTTCCAAAATAATCATCGGTATGAAGTATAGGAATTTCAGTTTGATTTCATCTAGTATGAATTATCCTGAAAACGCTGAAATTTTGATGTCATCTGAACTCCCTGTCAACATGCTTTCTAAAAGAAAATTCAGTACTGAGATTATGACAGCCACCAATTCTTCAAAAACTACTATTAAAGGTTAGCTAATGGAAAATTTAGAATCTTTTCTATTATTACTTGTAATTTGACTTTTTCGCACTTACAGAAAAATTGTCCACATTTCCCTCTAATCAATACACTCTCCGGGATTATTTTATCACAGGACTTCTCATGATGTTATCAGGATTCCAATTTCTTCATAAAATCTTTAACTACATATGGGTAGTAAGTTATTAGGTAGTCACATGGATCTAGTTTCTGCAATTCGAAAACTACTTTAATATTACTTTTTCAGACCTTGACTGACCGTTTCATGAGAATTCTTGAAATCCCAGTATTCTCCCAGAAAAGAACTGCAACGTCTAATGTTTGCTATACTTTATTTCGATGTAGTGTATTCGAGTCTTGAAGATTACTCTCTATATGATATGATAAAAACAAATATTCTGCTTAGAAAGTAATTAAAACGATTTATCGTCTCATAAAGGTGTCTAAGGAGACTGACGTGTATCGTGAGAGGAGCTTTTTCACTTCAAATACTTTTTGACTAAGCCTACATTTATTCCCTAATACTTTTGATATCGTCACCTGTCTCCAAATGTTGTAATAGAATTACGCCGTCTTTAGCACCAATCACAAACTTAAAGAAAAAAGTTTGCTTAGTAGTTAAAATGCTATAAAAAGATTCAAAGATTTTTTAAGGACACATCCAGTGAATACGGAACAGTGCAAAGCACGAAGACATCCAGTTAGACGAAACATTCCGATTAATGAAGAATACGTGAAAATTACGACCTAATATTATTTTGAACTTCATTTGTATATTCGAGTTTTCATTCTTAATATCTTTACTAAATTAGCTTTTATTTTTCGTCTAACTAATTTCTCTTGATATGGCACCAGAATATCCCCCAATTTTTATCGTTTTTCTCCAATTTCCCCCAGTTCATTTTATATTTTGTCATTATATTACATTAAAGCATTGATTAATTTGTCAAAAGTGATTGGTCCGAGGAGTTTACTCAATAATAATCTACAGAGGAAAATATAAAGTAAGCCAACAGAAAAGACATTTAAAAGTGGAGAAATGTATTGTCAACAATTTTGGTGGTCAACTAAATAGAACATGTGAGGTAACTTTTATAATGAATAATAGGGTATAGAAACATGAAATTGCAGGAAGAAAAAAACTGGGATCATGCAAAAATAATGTAGGATTTGGACCTTCAACTTTAAAATCGTATATTTCAACTTAGAATAGCATTTATTAATCGAAATACGAACCATTAGAATCTATGCATTTTTGGCAACAATAAGCAAGTCTATCTATTCCAGCAACAGGATTCTTCGAAGGTGTTTTTAGCTACTGCTTGATTGTTGAGAACCTTCTCTTGTAGGTAGTTGTCAAGATGCTTGAAAAAAGTATTAGTCACTCAGAGAGGTCTAGTGAGTAAGCTGAGTGAGCTAGAGTTCTATAGCCCTGCTCGTTCAATTTCTACGGAGTCATTTGTGAGACGTAGTTGGGTCTTGTCATGGAGAAGAATTGTCCCTTTTCGATTCATTAATGTTGGACGTAAACGTTGCAGTTTTTGATGTATTTTGTCTATTTAGTGGTAATACTTCTCTGTTGTAATGGTTTTGTCAAGATCCAAGTAGTAGTGAATGACTCTACTTGCCGACCACCAAACAGTGACTATAACGATCTTTCTATACAAATTAATTTCTGGGAAGTATTTTGAAGCTTGGTCCAGACACTGTACGGTACATCCTTGGTTATCGTATGGAATTCAATTTTCAGCAGATGCCACAATGTGATCAAGAAATTGATTGATTTTTTTGCGCAAAAGAAGCGCAAAAGATATTTCGCAACCGCGAATTTTTTGACTCTCGTTCAACTCGTGCGACACCCATTTGTCGAGCTTTATTGATTTTCCGATTTCGTGCCAATGTCGAACAAAAGCTGATTAGTTAACGTTTGGTTCTTCTATAACCTCTCACGTTGTTTTGTGTGGATCTGCTTGAATAATAGCGCTCAGTTGGTTGTTGTCAATCGTCAAGGGATGTCCTCATCTTGAAGGCTCTCGTCTTCGTTACGAAATCTTCGACACCAATTTTGAGCTGTACCTTTTTTAACTGTTTCCTCGCCAAATGTTTCGTTAATTTTTCGAGTAATTTCCGCTACTTTACGTTCTAATTTTAACTCATACAATAAAATCGCTCGAATTTGCTCTTTTCCAATTTCCAATTTGATAGTCTAAAATAAACAAAATACACAATAGAAACAAACCCATTAGCAAATCAGTAGAGCTAGTTTCGCGCTTTAAAATGGTATATTACATGATGATAGTTAAATAATAGTTTAAATCAAAATAAGCGCCAAAGTTTGAAACAACCAAATTCGCCATTATTTTTGCATTAACCTAATAGAAGAAAAAAATTCTCTGAAATAAGAAGACAGGTGGAGTAATTAGAAAACGTCACTAAATGAATAGATGTGCTGCTCAAATGACCAGTATGTACTTGTGGCTTTTTGGGCAGTGAATGTGATCTATAAGTCCATATGATTGAAACAAAATTCACTGGTACCTAAAACGGATTCCGCGTAGTCAACTTAATTCATACTTGTTTTGCTTTTGTCATCTACAAATTCACACTTTGTGGATCTAAAAGATCTAGAATGAACGAGATATTTATCTGTGAATTTATTGCTTAAATATAGAATTCACTTTTGTTCGCAAAAAATGAGGCAATTCAAAGATAGGTATTTTATTTGTGTTCGTGTTTTGCTTGACGAAATACCAACTTGAAAACAAACGAGATCAGTCCATGTTTATGAATTTCTCGATTTAAATGCGATAACTGCAATTACATCTACCTTTCCCTAATCATTCCATTTCATCATGGAATGGACGGTCTGGCTCCTCGCCTCGCAATTCGTAATTCTCCATGCAATAGACATTGATCTCCCTTTGGTAGGCCAATAAAGTTAGCTATCTTAGTGGTCGCTGCAAATATTTCATACTTCATATCATAATTGCAATTATGCATATTTGGTTTGTATTCCATTATATAATCAGTATTCTCCCTCTTCTCTGAAGTCGGATATTGCTTTTATCTGTTCGGTATTAGGCAATTACTTGAGGTAATGCAACTCGATCATTTTGAAAATTATAGGATCGCCTTATATGTGCGAAAAATAGGACCGAGGATGGCAGGTTTGTAACACAGGCTTGTCGCAGATGGCCATCTGCCAAACAGTTCCCTTTTTGTGTTTACATGGTGGTTCCGTGAGTCAAACTAATTATAGTTTTTTTTCATTTCATGTGGGGAAGAACCGTTATGGGTTGAAGGGAACGTAACATAGAATAATCTGATAAATGACATCAGGATTGCAGATTTCCCTACATATAAATGTCCCAAGATTTGATTTCAAAGTGATACACTACATTCAAAGCTGTGCCATAGTATGATAAGTGCTGAAATGATTGGCAAGTATTGTAGGTCAACCGCCGACTCTCCAAACAGAATAATCTATGACTGCGTATATGCCGAGAAACTTCCCCAACAGTGCATCGATAAGAGAAGCTATTATTTCGCGTATACAACAATTGAAATTCAAGGGGTTCATAAATAGAGAGTAAATGAGAAATAGATAAGAAAATATAGGATATAGGAAAAGGAAAAAAGACGAGTAATGAATGTACAAGATGATTGTAAAAGGCGGAAGTGTTATTATCGTCCAGAACATGGAGTCGGGTGCACTGCTGTGTTGCATGGACGACTACTGCAATGAAGTAGAAGATCCGGTGTTTTCGGTTCGTTGCGAATTCTTTCTTTGTCAAATTCTTTCGTGTAATATGTTCTTGTTTAGGCTATTAGTTATAAAGTCTTTATATTTTAGAAGACTAGATGATAGGATTTGTCATTGTAGCATCAACTGCAACGTATTTGTAGCTCATTATGAATAGCGGGGTTGATTTTTCACTCTTTCTTTTCCCCTCTTAATCTATAATTAGCTAGATCAGTATATTACAAGGTCTGTTTATGTCTAACATTCTTTCATCCAACCTGCTAGCTCTTTTTACTAGTAATCTGAGAATATTTTTCTAGTCAAATGAGTGCATGGCATGTACACAGGCTCTAATCCGGTTTCATATTGTTAAAGCTTTGATTAGTTTTTCTTAAATTTCTCATATTATTATTGTATTTCTTTTCTTATATTATAATATGGCTTAGTTCACGAATGTTGATCAGTACGCCGTTGTATTGAATGTATTGGAAAGTTTATTTATTCAAATCTGAGGTAACTGGGGAATCTATAGAAAAAATTCCTAGAAATAAATAGAAAACAACCAAAATTGTCTTTCAATATTTATTAACTAGGAAAAAGCCTAATTATGAAATATGAAGATAAAATAATTGAATTTAAGCAAGTTCGCCTAGTATCAGATGAAGAGGACAGATCCAATAATGCGTCACCGATGCTCATCATCGTTATTCTATTTATTTTATCCTTCATACCACTTATGAATAGTCATTTGGAAGAAAGGAGGAAGCACAGTCAGAAGAGAGCTGAAAAAGCGCCATCGATTGATGATCTGAAAATGGACATTCCATTGAAGGTATGTAGTATATTATTTTTTTGATATCTGTATGAATATGGAAAAATATTTTTAAAAAAGTTGTTCTAGGAAGTATATGAGTGTATCTACGTAAGCCCCAACTTTCCTTCACTTAAAAAACTACAGGAAACCCTGAGAACCTTCAATTATGCATACAGATTTGTTGTGGTTTGTAAAATAGTTAATAATTGGTATTAGATCGACATTTTTTTTTACAGAACGGTAGTATGGAAGAAAGAGATATAGTCCTTATTTCTGAAGTTAAGACGGTAGAACAGGATGATGTAGTAACCAAGAAGGTGAATATTCTAGCAAACATACAAACAAGTTTATGACAGAAAGAATCATAGTAAAAAAGAGAACTATAAAAAATTAACGGGAACTTGGAGAAAAAAACTAAGAACAACGTGGTCAAATTTGTAGGTAATCCGCACTGCTCCAACAAAATACAACTCCTTACTAATGAAGTTGGTAGAACACGGACCGTATGAGTTTGAATTTGATCCAATCGAGGTAGAGACAAGTCAAATAAAACGTCGAATCGAAAGAGCTATGTTTGTTAATGGCAAGAAAAAAATCACGTATAAAATATACATCTATTTAGATTGGTAATCTTTTCGATTGTGTTGCTCAGCTGTTGGCTCATGAACCTAGTCTTCTTGAACTTTCAGGAGACATATTGATATATGGAAATTTAGAAGGCAACTATGCGTAGGTATATAGAATAGTTGGAAGCTTTCAACTACTTAAGTCTTACATCTTCTTTAGAAAATGTATCTTTTGCATTTTTGGTGATCAGTTTTAGGACCTTATACCGATGGCTTCATCTTAACGGGTGGCCACCAAAAAGGAAAATTCTTTTTCTTGGAGGATTTACATCGGATGGACAACCATATTCTTTGGAAACTATAACACTTCTATTCGCTCTTAAGGTATAAACAATCCGACAACTTGAAATTATTAAGATAAACCTTCATTTCGATTTTAACTCAGCAGCTGAAATATAGACAAAAGGATGCAAAGTGAATTTTTCATGGTATTTTTGATTATATATATATAGTTATTTCAGAAACAAATGCCTAATCATGTGTACCTGCTTCGTGGAATCACCGAAGTCTATCCCATGAACCTTGAGGTCGTTATAATTGACTCATATATTGTGAAGAAGTTATAGTGCTAATATGATAAATACAAGAAATACTTCTCTAGAAACGATTCTCATATCGAGTTGCTCAATGCTTGGAAAATGTTATTCAAAGGGCATGTGGATACCTTCCACTTGCTGCTGTTGTCGCTGACACTATATTCTGCTCTCATGGTGGCATCGGAACCAGGGTACTGAGTTATTGCTGTTAAATATTTTAGGAATTGTCACCAGTTGAATTAAATTAGTGTTTTGTAGATACGATTTTCCAACAAACCGTTTTAAAATTGTTTAATTGCATTCATAGAACCAACAAAGTATTAAAGCTAAATTAGAAAGAATGTTTCAGTTATTTAGGAAGCATAAAGCTTGTGTCTCAGGTTCAAAAATTAGATCAGATTCGTGATATCCGCCGCCCACTTCATCACCTGAAAAGGGGCACAATTGCTGCTGATTTAATATTCAGTACTGTCAGCAATACGAATGGATCTATACCTGGTAAGTTCGGGTGAATTTAAACTAAAAACCAGCTATATATTTACTATGCTGAAATAATGGGATTGTATTACATCATCACTTTTTAATTTGAATATTTGGATACTAAAAATTGCTTGAATTATTGCTAACTGAAAAGCTCATCTACATTTAAGTCAAAGTGTGTTTAGCATAGAACCACGAATGTTTATCTTTTGCATCAATACTATGAAATTCAATGATTCTGCTAGTAACTAAATACATTTGTATTTAATTTACAGGCGCCCGTGGTCACAGCTTTAACCCTTTAAGTTTGGAGACAGAACAGACTTTGCAGTTACTGGGGATGGAAATGTTTTTTCGCAGCCGTAATCCGGTCAAGAATGGATTCCATGTAAAGTATTTATTAAACTAGTTAATTTGTGCTCTAGAAGCCTAAAAGTATAGGCTTATATTTGCATAACTATTATTTATTTGAAATTTTATAAAACATTTTCTCATATAATCCTATTCTTTATATGCTGTACCATAACTATATGTTATCAGTTTTTCGTAATCATTATAAGATAATATAATTATACGATGCTTTCCGAATCTACATTTCTTTCTGTATAATAAAAATATAACTTGAAAGAGTCTGATTCGCTTTTCAGGTATTCGGAATTCGTCTAATTTCTATTTGGTCAGCGCCAGGTGAGAGTAAGTGCAAAGCTGGAGCGGCCATTAAAGTGGGAAGTGATAAGTCGATCAGTATCATCAAAATGACGGAGTACGGTACCCTTAAGCACAGTGCGTTTGAATCTAGATTTAAGTTGTTTATGCATCTGATCTACTACATCAGTGAAACTGATTGATCCACTTGAGCAATTGAGTTCTTCAATAAATTGCATATTACTGCAATGGATTTTAGATGCCAATAAAGAGCAGTTAGTTAGATCAGCGGATTCTATTGCAAAGAACGTTGAAATTAGAAGAAAACACAACGAACCTAATTAAGTCAATCTACTATAGAGTTGTGACGTTATTTTTTTTTTATTAAACTCCGTTTATACTTTGATTCATAAATATTCTTCTCTAAACAAAGAATTATCAAAATTGTATTTGGGTATAGTAATTTTACATAAAAATATTTTGACAGTGATAATTAGGATTTTTAAAGAGCAAAGATAAGTTAGTAACATCAGCAGCAGGTGTCCTTTCATGTCTGTCGTGCTTTTGCAACTGCCATCCTGTCATTCCCCATTCATTGATAAACATGACGTTTCTATCCTTAGGCCTTACTCCTATAACCTTTCTAGATATAACCTGTAATATGCTTTGCTGACAGAGTAATTAAAGCACTAATTGGCTGTGAATAGGTTTTTGAAATGGGGCAAATATTTGAATTAATTAATTCAAGAGATAGATATTAGGGTCCAGAAAACATTTTATAGCAAAGAATTGAGAAAGTAGTTGTTGTATAGACTTAATTCGCAACTTTTCTTTTTTCTTTTTCCATTAGTTGTAAAGTGGAAGATCGACAATAGAAGAAGAATGTGTAATACTAAATTACCTAGGTAGAGATTAATTTGAGAGGAACTATATGTAGAATGGAACGCAGTCTCATTTAATCGACCTGGAGATGCAGAGTGAAGGTGGTTAAGTGAACTAGTAGGGTGAATTCTACTTTTATCATAACCAACACTTATTAAATGTAATAATGGTGAAAGCATAGTATATATTAAAATAAATAATATAGCAGGGAAATCAAGGTACGAAAACGATTTCAGCAATAATTGTAATGAAATGTATTATTTTCTAAGAAATGATATGGCTTTAGTGTTATAATGACAAGGTTAACAGCAAAGGGGACTACATTCATACAGATATGTTCAATATTCATTGTATTATAGATTTTCATCAAGTAGCTATTTTTCTGCATAATAAAAGATTTCAAAATAACTTTCTACTAGTTGATTTCCATTATTTTATCTTTATATCAAATATGCTTCAAATATAATTATTTCCTTTAAACGTCTTGCTTCTATTTCCACAGGAGATTTTCGCAACAATTAGCCTTCGCTAGGGGCTTGACACCTTACATTTACTAAGGCGGTACGCCCAATGAAACCCGGGGCAAGCGGGAACGTTTCCCTGCTGGAAGAGGTGGAGCTAACTGAACTCAGGTCAGATCCAGTTCAAGTAGCCATTGTAAGGTCCTCCTACCTTCTGGGAAGGGTGTCTGCTCTTGGCTAATAAGGATTATTGGTGGTTGTGAATAATCAGATTTTTCTTCCTATATTCTCGCAATTATCCTTAGCTAATTTATTCATACATGAATTAGCATTGAATATCCTTTTAATTTTAAAGTATTTACTATGAGTACCACTTTTATGTCTTAGTGTTAAACACTAACTAATTTATTTTTTATTTTTTTGAATTGACAGATATTCCTGATACTGTAGTCTGAACCTAACGTTTGCACCGTTAATTGATTATAA
Source organism: Heterorhabditis bacteriophora (assembly GCA_964036235.1). Taxonomy (NCBI): domain Eukaryota; kingdom Metazoa; phylum Nematoda; class Chromadorea; order Rhabditida; family Heterorhabditidae; genus Heterorhabditis; species Heterorhabditis bacteriophora. The sequence continues at coordinate 9,883,174 of OZ038427.1, read as the reverse complement.
GCATCACACAAATTCCTCGTGTCCAATACAGTTTCGATTGTTTTGGCACGTCCTCTATCTCCATTCCATGTGGTTTATTTCAATTGATATTTACTTTCTTTTCTAAAGTGCTTTTTCGTTTTTACTATGTTCTTTTTAAATTCGATAATACTGTTAAACAATAGGAATTATTGAAATGCAGCATCATTTATTAGATAATTGCTAGAAATTACAATATATTATGCTTAATATGTATTCATTTTACTTTTGTTTCATTTTAATATCAATTCTATTTAGAGTATGTCTCAATTTTCGGAACTCCAAGTCTTTGGTCAAAATGATTTTTACAGTCTCTCCGATCAGCAAAGTACAGAGGTTATTGTTAAATATTAGTTTAAATATGTGTGACAGCTAAATGAACTATTCTATGAGCAAATTACCTTAAAAGTGAAATATATGTATATATATTCTAGCAATATCTATCGCGTAAGAGAACTCTCGATATTAGTGATCCTCTTCCTAGCAAACGTATTAATCGAGGAAAGGAGAATGTTTCCCCTGATATGAATCAGTATATGGTAATATTTTTGGAGATATCTATAGTAATTTAAGAAAGTACGTCGTTTTATATATGTCAGATGCAACCACTATATCAAAGTACTCCGATTAATGCTGGTCCATCCCATCAGCAGCATATGGGTTTTCCAATGCATACAACAGATCATATGTTGATGCCACCTCCACAGGTATTTATGTTTTATTTAAGAGATTTTCTAGCAAATCATTGAAAAGAAAATTATTTTTGTTCAAACCAAAGTTTCCATTTGTAGATGCCATTTTTCTCCGGTTTCCAATTCCCCGAAATGCATCACCCAGGAGTTCATGGGTCTTTTGACCAGAGTACCTCATCGAGCGGAGATAGTGGAATTCAGTCGGTTGGTAAAAACCAATGGTTCTAATTTATTCTGTTTAAAAGTTTTAAATATAAAACAAAAATTATATTAGGACTTGTCACTGTCACAAAGTTCGTCATATTCACAAGAACATGGAAGCGATGGAGATGAGGATCGAGGTAATTTTTTGATTTGGAAACTTTGTTAGTTTTTTCCCTTCAGCCACTTCCAGTATTATTTAATTGGTCTTTTTAGAAGAAAAACCTCCGGCCCGAAGTGGTCCTGTTGGATTCGGTCCAATTAATCCACTGGAGACGTTCGATGAGGCTCCAGGAAGAATGTGCTTGCTTAGCGCGTCCACTAAGTATAAGGTAACAAAATTATAGGGGTATTCTTATTATCATTATGAGCTTTCGCTACATATTCCCTCTGAGAAGCTTTTACTTAGAATGTGAGTTTAGGTAACTCTAGGTGAAGTGGTCCGACGTATGCAGCCTCCTGAGACTCTACATGCAAGCTTAATAAATGGAATATTAAGAAAGTATGATTTCAATATATTTCATGTACTTTAGACTTCCTTCTTTATTTCTATTTTAGAGCAAAATCTAAAGACGGGGGAAAAAATCTGAGAGAAAAATTAGGGAGAAAAGGAATTGAGCTTCCTGCTGGTAGACGCAAGACTGCCCAGACTACTGCTTTCACTGCTTTATGTGAAAGTATGTTTATTTCTTTTAAATAGTTTTTTTTAAAATATTCATTTCATATATTCGTTGAAAAATTAATAAATGTATTGTAGAAGAAGCTGTTATCATGGCAGCCGATTTTTCTGCATTGTGCGATAAGCATTTGAATACTCAAGTAATAGGTCAACATATGGCTTGTCTTAACCAGACTAAAGGCTATCACACCACGAGGAGTGAACTGGAGATGGTGAAGTGAGTTGATGTAGATGATTTAAAATTTGGTCAATTTATACGCATAATTCTTATTAAATTTACAGAAAATATTTGATGGAATTAGTAGATGTCTTCAATGAAATACCAGAGAATCCGCAAGATTACATAGATAAGAATGGTGCTACACAGGCAATTAATGTATTGAGCCTTGTAAGTTTTTTTTAGAAGACCATATTTAGCAATTAGTATATTGTATTAATAGAGGTATTTATTAGTTGACTCATGGATTTGGACACAATGCTTTCAAAGGTGTACTGAAAGCAGTAGTGAAAATCTTCAATGCTCGAATCGTTGCAATGGATAGGGTATGTGACTTATGTTTTACATATAACTTTTTTAAAATTGTTTTTAATTTAAAAAATTCCCATTCAGCAACAACCACAGATGATGCCATATCCACATCCTCACATGCCCAGATTTCCATAATAAGTCCGATTCTTGACTTAACCTTAATTATATGTGAGTTAACAATTTTCATATAGCTGTTCCAATACAAAAAAATTACAATAGACCAGTGCTGAATTTGAAAATTATCTTCTCAAATTTTTCAGAAGCGGTTGTGAGTAAATTTCAACCTCGAACTAATTTCCTATGAAATTATTCTGGTACATTTTGTAATCTTATCATACGACTATTAAGCTATATAGAATATTTTTGAGATCGAGTCTCTAAGACTTGAGTGGTGTTTTCCGGGTTTTGAGGTGAATCTGTTGTATTTTGTATAAATGTATAGGTACTGTATAAAATGACGTATATATTTGTATACTATACAAGTTTATATTTTGTAATTTTGCCATAAACAATGAAGTTCTAATAATCACTTCGTTTACAACGTGCGGTGTTTAGTAAATTTATTTGGTTCATAGTTTCATACAAATTTTAAATTATAATGATGAGATAATAGTAGTTTCATTAAAGGCAGTTCTAAAGTAGATTTGTTGTCGTGTGGGTCTGAGATGGATGTTTTTTCGAGTTTTAATGTTTTTATGGAATTTTAATATTGTAGGAGTTGCCAAGGATTGTACAATGGATATTAAGTGAAATTGGTGTATATACCACATGTAAATTGATATTACTAGTGTTAATTGGTAAATATTTCCTGGTTATTACGTTTAGAAATCATTGCTATTGTAATAGTCAGAGTTGTTATTATCAACATTGTTAGTTATTTACTCCATTTATACCCATTGAGAAGTGGGGTTCGTTTAAAATGGATGTTCATAATAACTGGACTTGTCTAAATTGTTATAAAATTATCTTCCAGTCTGATGTATATAAACAGCTGTCATTATCTTTGTATACTTATATTTCATATCAAACACATTTATATATAATTTTATTTATATCATTGTTCAAACATAAAACGTAATTTAATGTCAGTGACTTTGTTCTAGGTATTATTTACTGCACTACATCCTGCTTTAGTTTTTTCTTATTTACTGCTATCAACTTGACTAGAATTCAGATGGTTTAAAAATCTACTTGAAAATAATATTGGATGTGAAAATAACTTCCCTTTAGATACTTGCCTTCTTTATCTATTGAATTTCATGTTATAGCACTTAGAGAATGCTATAAGATTACGAAATCTGATGGTCACTTGGGAATTATTAACATATAGAATACTTTATATATAGGAAAAGTATACATAAGTACAACTTGCACTGATTATACTATTTCGAAAGATACATTTTAATACATTAATACTAGGACTATAGTGTTTTTTTTATAAAAATTGAGCAAAATACAAAAGTGACATACAAGTTCGTAGCGAAATGCTTAAAAGAGAAATTATGTTAGTAAATAATTTAGATTTTTACAGTTTAAGATGCGGAAAAAATTAGGCTCAGTAATATTTGATAATTTAGTTAAGCAAAGAATAACATGTAATTTTAGTGTTAGGTTATTCCAAAATTTGATCATATGAGAGATGCGTCACTTATTTGTGATTAGGTAATACACAGCATTGTTTCTATGACATTAGGTAGAAGGCATAGAATATTTTTCACGCGGTACTCGGATGGATTCAGTTTATGCGAATTGTTGTAGAAGGCATACGTGACTTTGAAAGTAGTGAGGGAATTACCTCGATGTGGAGTCGACGCCAATCATTCCTAGGTAAGGTATAGAATTTAACAAAACAACACTTTATATACTATTACTATTGTTTCTTAAGTTAAAATTCGCATTTAATAATCGAAATCTCCATATCAACTCACAAAAATAAATAAATGGCTCTTTTCAGGTGGATAACAAGATCCTCATGAAGCTCTTCAAGTCGTTCGTAATTCCAATCAACCTGTTCCATGCATCCAAATCCGATAAGAATCGCATCTATTAAATAATACATAACCAGTGAGGAACAAATTTTAGTTAGTTATCTATGTGCACAAAAAAAATCACTATTTGTTGACTTTATAAATAATTGGACGTTTAAAATAAAAACGATAATACTAAGCAATTTACCGGCCCAGACATGTAATGTCTTTTTTGAGACAAGAGGGTGATGAACACCACAGTGGTTATGTGCGTACCAAGTGATAGTGTACTCACTCCACATCTAAAAGCTTACAATGCATTTGTTAGTTATTAACAAAGCAATTTTTTACAACTAAACATTCTAGAAAATATTGCTCGTACATTTAAATATGGTGCATAAACTTACTTTTTTAAATACCTGTCCTATGAACTCTACTGTCATGCTTTTTAAACTCCTAACTTCATCTATGTAGAGATCAGCACAAACGTTCTTTATGTTGTACAGCTGAAATTATTTAGCATAATCAAAGAATTTGTATAGAAGTTTTCATCTTATGATTGAATGATCAAACCTTATTGTCAAATCTGAAGTTAAAATCGAACCCTGAGAGATTGTTCTTTTGGAAGTAGCGAAGGAGAATACCCTGCTTAGTGGAATTTTTAAAGAAATATTACAATGGATAATTTAAAAAGCAAAGAAGAGCTATAGAACAACAGAAATATGAGAAGAATGCAAGTAATATCAAACCGAATACTAGCCTTGTGTACAATAAATGCCCCTTTATTAGTGCCATATCGAATATCAGATTGAAATCGCGATGAACTCGGGTACTAAAATCGATACTTGTGGGAGAAGCGTGTCTAGCCTTGTCTAACTCATCTCTAGTAGGATACTACTTACTTTTAGTACTGAAATAGTTTAAAAGAAAGTGTAACTTTTACATATAATATACCTGAGCGAGAAAGTCTTCTATCTGACAATCTTGGCAGTTACATTTCTCATCAGAAATATATCCTTCATTCTTCTATAATTGTATTATTACCTATTATCTCTTCTAACTCTACTCTTCATTTACTTAAAAACGAAACCATTAAAGTTACTAACCATTTCCTCCTTATTGCTCTGTTCAATAGATGTATACTCTTCATTAATCGCACTTTCTGTAGGGATGCGACTTTTTTCCTGGGATAGCTTACAATATAAAACACCACAAAACTATTTCGTCCTCATTGCTATATTATTGAATTTCATTATTTAATAGTAAACTATCTCAATATTTATCTCTTGCTAGGGCGTCATGTGGTTTGTAGCTAGTAAATAATATTTGTTTGTATATTCACTCATTCAAAGATAATATAGTTAAGATATTTTTCTCTAATCTCGTTTCATATTCTTTAGATAGCATTTTAAAACAGCTTGAATTGACTAGAGGATGTTTACTTATACGGTACTGATTCTTTAGTATGAATAAGTCAATATCAAAATGGAAGTTATACAGAAGAGAGAAAATGAAAAGAAAATGTTTACCTTCCCTTCTTCGCCTTCAACCGCTTCGTTGTAAAAAATTTCGTGTAATACATGGGGCATGCTAAAATAAAAGAGAATATAGTAATTAGTGAAAATGAACGATCTTCTAATTTAGTGAATTGAATAGTGAAATACAAAGGTAATTGTCTCTCTTTAGAACATAACCACTGGAAACTGAATACGCTGCTTCTTTTATCTTTTGAAAGATGCATACAAGCAGCGTTTTGAGAATAAGATTTCTTTAGCCTTTTATGTTATGAGTCTGTTTGCATAAAAGGCTTGAAAAAAGTAAAATAGTATATCATTTTTATAATAACAAATATAAATTATTTTAGAGAAAGGCGAACCCCTGTTTGAACGACTGAGATGACTTCCCGCGCAGAAGTGGTAAATGGTGTTACCTAAGGGAGAATTAGGGTATGTGATCAGTCCTTGGGGACCAATGAGGTAGAGAGACGAAGAAGGAAATGTCAGCAGAACTCAAGTGAGAGATATAAAATCTGAAGTGAATAGCAAACACGATAGATGGCAGAGACAGTAAACATTACAAATGAATCCTAATATAATACATGAGATAAAGCCTTCACGTCTAGTACAAATTTGCTTAACAGGTATTTTATAGTTTTCATAAGATAATTCCTTTAATATCTCTTAATAATGATTTTCTTGCTATAACGTTATAGAGATCACTATTGTAGAAGCATTGAAATACTTCATAAAGTTTAATTATGAGTAGAATTTTCTTGAAATTTGGTAGAACTAACTGATCAATATTAGTTACTGGGACTGAGGGTGTCATCTTTTGCAGTTTTCTGAGGCGAATTCACTTGCAGTTATTGAGCGCTATATCTTATATAAGTAGGTACATATTTCTGTTTTATTTAGTTATTGGCTCAATGTTAGTTATAATTCGCAATATTTTAAACCTTTAATAGATTAAAGCGTTCAATGTAGCACTGTTATCTCATAATCAATAGCTAGTGACTTTTTGACAGACGAATCATGATTCAGATTAGATTCTAATTTAATTCTCATTACATAGATTGGTATTCAAGTGTTTGTTTATAAATCATGGAAGGCCATTTTCTTACTTTTAATTCTTTTTTTAGAGAAAAAGTACTTCTTGAGTTAAATGCACATTGACACTTGGTAACCGGCCATGGCCATCGAGATCAAACAAGTATTTCACTATCGCTATGGGTTTTTATGCAGTTAAATAACACGTATTTTGTATCGTTATTATTGCATTGTAGATCGTAGGTTCTATAAAACATTTAAGAATAATTATAGTTATGTAGTTTTGTATATTGTAGTAAATGTACAGGTAGACCTATGGGGACCACTCTTTATTTGTTCAAAACGCAGTATGGAGGCAACATAGAAAATTGATTAGTCGGTGACATTAAAAGCATTCTATTTTAAAATTAGAATATGACAGCAATATTTAGATGACCAGCCGGTGTCTATCAGAGAATTGCCGTGATCTACTGAATTTCCCTCGTATCGACTTGGACCAGTTTGTTTGCGGGTACAAATAGTAGGCAACACTTGCTTTTAACTGTCAACATTTATGTTTAATGCGACCACGTTCTATGGCTACTTTACACTTCGCATTTTGGTGAAACACTTCAAAAAATCTAACTCCATCTCAAGCGAATCTACTATTGATATCTTTATGATTCGTCCCTTCATTAGGGATATATAAACCTTATTACAAATTAGAAGACACAAGAATAGCCGTCGTATTTTAGCTAAATACACTTTTCTAAGAACAATTATAACTCCCAAATGATAATCGAGATGAGTACTCATATCAAGAGCCTACAAATGAATGTTATTCCTAACATACATTAATTAAGGACATTCAAAAAAAATCATATTAAGCCCTCGTGCTTTCTTACTTTCGTGAGCTAAACAACAATAACTTTTATTCTTAGGGTCTCACATGCTGTAAAATAACAACTGGAAAGCCTCCACAATTAAATAAAGAATAGTTCAACAGTGCTTTGTAGACATATATATTTGCTTTTTAATATTTATTCTGATCTTTTGTCGAAAACAGATCTAGTGGTTTTCTCGATACTATCGCAATTTTATAATGGTGAAAACAGTATTACTGTAATGTTCGATGTGGAATTTACCTAAAATACTGAGTAATTTAAGTGCTGAATTTTAAAACGAATGCTTTTATTAATTCAGACAACCTATTTGGCATTTTCAGTAATCTATGATCAGTAACTACGTCGCTAATGTCGTCTCTTTGTAGACACCACAGGTAGACAATTCATGAGAAATAAATGAGCCATAGTACACTTGATTTTTGAACAAATATTGTGATAAAGGCGGCACGCATTTATCCTATGAAAACTGATCGCAATGAGGTAATTAAGTGGTGGAAAACCTAGGCTTATCTATGCTCTCGTGTGAAGTATGTTGTCATTTACCGTTTTGCAACGATTTCTGGCCAAGCACTTTTTCTATCCTATTAAGTTTAGCTGATTGAATCTTTATGAAATTTAAAAGATTTTTTTTATAGTGGAAGCTGAATATGGATTGTGTATAACACATAAATAGTTGCTCGAGTTTTTGTGGTGTTATATTATTTCATAGCCATATAAAATAATGTGTTTAAAGTGCGGTTGGAATCTCCTCTGACCTTTGGAATGACTGTACGTAATCTTAAAGTACCGATATAGTCTTGAGTACAGTGGCTTCATCAAAATAGAATATCATTTTATTGGGTCTGTTGACTTGTGGACTTTACAATAATTATAACAATCTTATTAATTGGATTTCTTTTCAAGAGATTGAATCTTGATATTAATGATGATTTTCTTTTGTTTTGATTGTTTATAACTGATTTTGAAAGACGGTGTTTTTAGATCTGTTTGTCTAACTTAGACTCCATAGACAAGCTCCGAATTAGAATGATTGATACACAAAACCGCTTACGTTTATTGACAAAAGTGCACGTTTAACAGAGTTGGTATGTTGGAATAGAAAATATTTTCACTAATATATCTATATCTATATATAGGGCTAGAGGCCAATATTCAATAGGTAGATCTGAAAGTGGATATAAAGCATTGGAATATTAAGTATTTATTGTTATACTTGCTACGATTTTAGTATTCAGTATTTTTTGGCTTCATCACTCCTATGTTGTGGAGAATGTCAACAAAACCAATTTTAGCACTTTTTTAGGGACATAGCTGCTAGTCGAGTTTTGTGAAAATAAACCCAATATAGCTACGCAATTCTAGCATTAGATGGGTGCTCGCGTTAATTACTAAATAACAGTGTTGGTGAAAACGATATAAAGGAATTGAAAATAGAGAATAAGAAAGCCCAGTCGCCAAGGTCACGACTATAAATTGTATATAATTCGTATAATATATAATTAAAATTAGTTATGAGGACATTAATTTCAATTACGGACATCAGTTTATGATGACTAGTTTAAAATATGGATACTGAAGATGCTAAAGGGATCTGTTCATGAGAAAAATGAAGTAAGAATACGAGAACAATTGGAGAAGAGATAGATGACGTGACACCAATACTGCCGTGTTTACCATCCTATTTCTGGCCATGAACGAAAACACTCAGTACAAAGTGGCATCAACCAAGTAGTTATAATTTTTATTTGCTTCTGATTATCAATATTACTATGAATTCATTTGAAAATCTAAATTGAATATCGAAGTAGATCAATGCCTGATATTTATGACCATTTTTTCTACTTTTCAACAAGCATTTTTTCGGTTCTGTTCTTTGAGCTCAATGGTGGGCGGAGCTTATTTTCCCCGGCTGCCGCTTCTCACAGCGCAACAGAGCAGCATTGTAAGATGTCCGTCGATCCTAACCTGCTCACTCCGTTTAAGGTAGTTTGTCTAATGTCTTATAACATTTGGAAAAATTGATCAATTTTATGAAAACTAAATATGATTTAATACTACCTATATTCATAAGAATAAAATGCATCAAAGTGGTTATTTCAGGATTACATTTGGTGCTATTTCCTTTAACTTGTGGTGATTTCAGAATACGGGACAGTCCTCTTTGAGGCAGATCTCCGAAGATGCTTTTTATGTTGTTAATGAAGTTGTAATGAAGAGACTCGGCCATGTCCCTATCCACAAGGTGAGACGAGACTGTTCCAACTTTTGGGACTTATTTTGGGTCAAATTGTTGATGGACTTGTAAATGGCATATATTAGGTGGTTGATGCTACAACTACTTTTTGAAAATTATCTGCGAACTATTACATCCAGTATACGTGCAGCTTTTATAAGCTTGTTGATAATAATTGCATGGAATTTGTGTTCTCTAAATCAAACACGCTGGTATTTTGAACATCTAGCTAGTTGAAAATATTAGGGATTACTATATAATCAGCCTAAATTTATTTGATTCATATTTTAAAAATCGATCATCTACGCCTTTGACTGACATTGTTGACTGGTTTTGCGCCAACCGTGCTGAATATAAATATAAACATGATAGTTGGCCTTTAATCTACGGACTAATTTATATATTATTGTAGGCTTTTAACTGTCTTGCGTATTTGCCTTGGTTTGGTGATTTTTTTTCTAAATTATGCGTTTAAAATGACTTTTGTTTACTATTTTTTCATAAGTGAAATCTTGCAGTTAGGTCTTATTTTTTCTGCGTCTATCTTCGCAGTTTGCAAGTTTCCGCAAGACAACTGCTGTTCGCAGGATCTATCCGAACAAATTATCGATGGCATTTTTACCTCATATTTCATGGTAAAGAAAAGTGGATTGGATTGTCTATGTCAAGTATATATTGATCTTAGACGTATTGAACTACGAAGCTATAACACCTGTCGCTGAAATCATAGCTTATCGAATGGTGCAACGAAATTGAGCTGCGGCTGATTAACGGTGCCAATCATTCCATGTGTTTGTTGTATTGCAACAAAGAAAGTGCGCCAGTATTTTGTATCCCGTCACAAATATCGCTATTTTTTTCTCGATGTGAAAGATAATTTCTCTATCGTTTTCAATCTAAACGTGGCCTATATATCATGGTACAGTTAGCTTGAGAAAGATTTCATCGCTGGAAAATTTCATCACTACGAAATGTTTTTCTTAAGTAGTGGTGAGTTAAATTTTTATATATTAAATATATAAGATAATTATAGTGGTAGCAATTAAATAAGATTTAGTTAAAGTGTAGTTATATCTATACATTAGTTTTCCAGGGAGATTTCCACTTGCTTCCACCAAAGGTCCAGAGATTTGTAGCGGAAAAGGCTGAATTGATGAGACCCAGAGGTTAGTTACCGTGTTATTACTACTGAAATCTGGTTTATTTTGCTAAGTATTTGACTTATGTTTAAGGAATCTACATATGTGATGGATCACAGCACGAAGCCGATGAAATAATTGATAAGCTAGTTGAGCGAGGAATGCTCTCACCCCTTAAAGCTTACGAGAACAACTATATCTGTAGAACTGATCCGAAGGTTAGCAAGTTAGAATAAATTAAGAAAACCGTATATATATATCTTGCATGTAAGTTGTGTACTTTAGGATGTTGCTCGCGTGGAATCAAAAACATGGATGGTCACTCCTGACAAATACCAGACTGTTACCCATACTTCGGAAGGAGTAGAGCCGATAATGGGTCATTGGCTCAGTCCTGATGATCTAAGCAATGAGCTAGATAGCCGTTTTCCCGGTTGTATGGCAGGTTGGTACATGCGTGGATGAAATGGACTAGCTTATATGTGAAAACTAATATTCTGATGAAGTGAAATTAATATCAATAAATTTCCGTAATAAAAGTCGTGTTGCCATCAGAATAGTTGGGGTAATATATATAGGGTATTTACGGAAAGGGTTTAAAAAATGTTCTAGGTCGTATCATGTACGTGATTCCTTTCTCTATGGGTCCTGTAGGTGGACCACTATCAAAAATTGGAGTACAGGTACATTAATTAAGCACATCTTTTTGTTAAATTAAGAATTAAACACTAATCATTTAGTTAAATGCTTTTATTTCAACCATTTATAAACAAAGGTTTACCAGCGAAAAAAATATGCTACACAATGTTGCGTAACCCTTTTTATTTACAGCTAACTGACTCGAACTATGTTGTATTGTCAATGCGCATTATGACACGTGTTAGCCCTGATGTATTTGATGCACTGGGAGACAACGACTTTGTGCGCTGTATCCACTCCGTTGGATTGCCTAGACCCGTAAAACGTTTGTGAAAAGCTCACACTCTTTGTTAAGTGGCTACTTTTACATTAATCTTTCTTTATAAATATGCTATTCTTTGTATTGAATTTGCAGTGTTAACATTTCAGAACGTGTAGTAAATCACTGGCCGTGCAATCCAGAGCGTGTTCTAATTGCACACAGACCAGCTGAAAGGGAGATTTGGTCATTTGGGTCAGGCTATGGTGGAAACTCTCTTCTTGGTGGGTATCTACTTGGATGGTCCAGTTATAGAAGTACTCATCATTAGTAAATTTGATAGTGCCAAAATTTAGGTAAGAAGTGCTTTGCTCTTCGCATTGCTTCTAATATTGCGAAAGATGAGGGCTGGATGGCTGAACATATGCTTATCATGGGTGTTACTAGACCGAATGGAAAGGTTAAATTCACAACACTTTTATTTTCTATACCTTTAGAGATTTTCGATTATATAGGAACACTTCATAGCTGCAGCGTTTCCATCAGCTTGCGGGAAAACTAATCTTGCTATGCTTGAGCCCACTCTTCCGGGATGGAAAGTAAGATGTGTAGGTAAGTACTAGTCATTTAGATTGAGTTAAAGTAATTACGCATGATAATTATAATATGATATTTATGTAATAATTAATGTGTTAAGGGGACGATATTGCATGGATGAAATTTGGAGATGATGGACGTCTTTATGCTATAAACCCAGAAGCAGGCTTTTTCGGTGTTGCTCCCGGTAAGACTGAAATAATGATATTTTTGCTTACCTGTTCCTACTTTCCAATTCGAGGCATTTTTATATTTTCTACTACATTTAGGAACTTCACACAAGACCAACCCAATGGCAGTCGCAACATTCCAAAAAAATTCTATTTTTACAAATGTTGCGGAAACTGTGGATGGTGAATATTTCTGGGAAGGACTTGAAGATGAGATTAAAGACAAAGTGAGAGATCTGTTGTATTATTATATATTAGTCTTTAAATTTAAAGTAAGAACTTAATGTGTCAAAGTAAATTTACAACTAGTTTATCAGAATGTGGAGATGATCAACTGGCTTGGTGAAAAGTGGAAGATTGGAGATCCGGGAAACGCAGCCCATCCAAATTCTCGATTCGCTGCCCCTGCTAGACAGTGTCCTATTATTCATCCTGACTGGGAGAGTCCTCAAGGAGTACCAATTGAGGTTGGTATAAATAAGTAGTGTAAACATTGAGGTGTAGTCATTTTTCTTCGATATTTATGCGTTATTAATGTGGATAATCCTTATCAATCAATGTAGGGCTAATTCATTTCTTTTGTTTAAATTGTAAACCAATGTTAACTAGTCAGATCCATGCTTCGATCCAATCCTTAAAAAAATTAGTGTTTTAGACATAACATTGGTTTGCTTATTGAGCGTCTCCACTTTCCTTTAGTTATTATAAATCTTGTTTAGATTCAATATGATATTTACGAATAGATTTACATTCTTTCAGTATATTTGAGTACGTTGTTCAGGCAATCATATTCGGAGGACGGCGCCCAGTAGGAGTTCCACTTGTGTATGAGACTCTCTCATGGCCTCATGGCATTTTCGCAGGGGCATGTCTTAAATCTGAAGCCACAGCTGCAGCTGAACACAAAGGTTAGTACTATTTTTTTCTCCGTGTAATGACTGGTATGACTTTAAATTTGTTATAGGAAAAACTGTGATGCATGACCCTATGGCTATGCGTCCATTCATGGGATATAATTTTGGTCAATATCTTCAACATTGGATTGACCTCAATCAAGCGGGTAGAAAAGTAAGGATAAACACGTTTATGTATTAATAAAAGGTAGATATAAGTAGCGAGCTGTAGAAAATTTATTTTTGGCGCAAGTTGTCTTGCAGTATTTTGAAGGCTAATGTGACTCAATGAGAGAATAATAGGTGCCTCGCATATATCACGTCAACTGGTTCCGCAAGGACGCGAATAATAAGTTTCTCTGGCCTGGATATGGCGACAACATCCGCGTAATTGATTGGATTATCAGGCGATTAGATGGTGAAGAGGGTCTCGGCGAAGATACTCCTATTGGAATTGTTCCCAAAAAGGTATAATTTCATTTTAGTTTTAGTAGTGGCTACGAATTAGCTTTACTGGATTTCATTGCTTTCATTTTTCTTTAATAATATAGTGAAATATTTCTAAATTACGATAGGGATCAATCAATTTGGAAGGATTAGGAGATGTAAATTGGGATGAACTTATGTCTGTTCCCGCGGATTACTGGAAAGAAGACGCAAAGGAAATCAGAAAATTCCTGGAAGAACAGGTAAAGAGGAGAATCCATTACGGTTTGCTAATTAGACTAGGATAGGGAACTAGTATGTGTAATGAGAAACTGCATGGGGTATGGAGTAAATATAGTTTTGATATTGTTCAGGTTGGACCAGACCTCCCTGCTGAGATCAGAGAAGAGATGGGCAGACAAGAAGCCCGTATAAACTCGGCATAAGACAAATGTTTCTTTAGTTTTCTAATAAGCTTGTATCGTTTTTATAGATTACAGTATGTATCTTGCGTTGTTTTTAGATTTAGATTGCTTTGCTTATGAATGTTTATGAAGAATTGTATGTTTAAATGTATAGAATAAATATAACTGAAATAAATTGGTATCATGATATTTTTGGCGTATTCATATACCACTTTGTACCACTTAGTTTTATCGTCAGCTGTTTTTTCACTAGCAAGTATTTTGTCTTTTTATTTTGATTTAATGGTAATTCGAGGAAGTGCTTTCACACTTCGATGTTGCCATTTTGCTCTATCTCTCGAATTCTTTATTTGTGACTAAAGGATTAAGGTATAATGAGCATTTTAAATGTATTTAGCATACAGTGAAGCTATCGATTAACCTAATAGCCTGAGTTAAAATTTTATTAGCCTAGAATATTTACATTACTGCAATTGAAGAAGGATTTAGAAAATCTTAGTTCACGTACAGTTTGTTTATAGTATTTATTGAGTTCAAACTATTCAGTTAAAGAAAAGTAGCAAAGTTTAAGAGATCCATTCCTTCAAAAGCTATTATACCAGTGCTTTCTTAGTCAAGACCATGATAGGGAAAATGTTTTCTTTAATTGGTCTTATAAATCCAATAAACTAGGACGTTCAGTTCATCACTGTGATAGGCATCTAGTAGATATCTTACCATTTATATTTTTATACATCGTTAAAGAGGATTTTACAAATACAAATGAAACACCTATTTCCCCCTGTGTGATATTTTGCTTATACGGAAATCGGGAGTTATATTCGTCATCATTCTTTGGTTACTACATCTAACTTCCTTATTAGTGGAATGTAAGAACCTCTTTTGAGCAGTATGTACATAGTAAAAAGTTGTTAAGTCAGTTTTTTTTGCGTTTTCTTGTTTATGTTAGACTTTTCACGTTGCAAACCATTTCTCAAGTTCTTAACTAATTTTACTCCTATTTCTTGTTTTTTTATTTGTATATGGAAATAAATTGGTAATTTCTAGTTATACATAGCACATTTCAGTGTCCGGTTATATCCTCATGTGACGTAATACATCTGCTGGAGAAGGTCATCAGATTATCCAGGTAAAATGAGATGTTCTTATAATAAAATATCCAAAAAGAAACTTAACCGAGTTAAAAGTAAATCATGAATAGTATGGAGTTAAATGTAAAATTACATTTTATAATTACTATATTTTTAAGCGTTTTCGTTGAACGTAGTTGACAATAGGTGAATTGTACAATTCAGAAATAAATTTTATACAAAAACAAATAATATTCGTGACTAAGTTTTATGCCTTAGTTCTTTTCGCACCATTTTTCATTTAAAAAAATCTAGTTTCCAATTTCTTGAACCATTTTGAATTAATAGTCAATGTCTACCTTATATTTAATAGTGAACTGTTATTATAAAAGTAAACAAAATAATAGCAAAACATCCAAGCACTAAAACTGTCATTTAAAAAAAAAGAGAAGATAATAAACGCATTTGATCGCTCTTTTTATCATCTTTAAGTCATTCTGAATAAGATTCTATGTTAGCACATATCAGTTGATATCATTGACTGTATAGCTTCCTACTTGTTTTTGTGATCTACTCGTTGTTTACTGTTTGTACTTTCTGGTTTCGTACACCACTGAAATAAAGTGTAGTGCTTATAGTAATTGACTTTTCTGAGGTCAGGTATCTTGCTTTTGTTACACTTAATTCGCACATTCTCAACACCTTCCATGTAAGAGAACTAGCTTTTGCAAAGCAATATCCGATTATTTGAAACTATTTGGTCGTTAAAACACTCAATGATTATTGGACTAGAATATTACGTAATTTGTAGTGCGACTATGGATATTTTAGTCACACAATTTGTGCTAATCGTCACCTTAACGGCTATTCACAAACAACGCTTAAAGCAATAATAACATCATTACAGAAATACGAAAAACATAAAATAATTTTGTTCTCCTTGTTTTTAGTGGTGTAACCGTAATTACAATTAATTACATGTAATAGTATGAATTGGACATCTAAATTCGCTGTAAATCGAGTGTGACTAGATTTGCATTTGGCCTTGAGTGGCTGAGGTTAATTAGTTCTTTTATTACATTCTATCCAACCTCATCATCATGTAGGCGATTTGACATAAGATTACATTAAAAGGCCGATTGTTTTGATGTTCCATCTATAGCATTGAATCGAAGCATTTATTCATCTAAGCCCGAATGGAGGTTATAATGGACGCAAGATATGAGCTGTTTTGGACTAAAGCTCTTCAAATTAGAATAACAAAGACGATTGAATAGCAGCTATTCGAGAACTTTCGTAATGCATTCATTTCGCCAGTTCTAATCGTGTTGTGAAAGAAATGACCACTTTTTCACTTGGTTTTGATATGAGCTAATAGCTATGTAGTTAACCTCTCCCTGGACACGTCACAGTTCAATGGTCTCCTAGTTTTCATCCGTTCGTTTATTGTCAACATAGAAGTTGATCTAGGGGATTTTCTACCTTTTTTGAAACAGTTGAAAAACATTATGTTTTTCAAGCTATTTGTGGTCAATATTGGGCAAAATAAACTAGTAATTTTTCTTTCGAAAATGATGACAATTGTTCCGTTTTTAACATTTTGTTTATTCAACTAAATTAGCTTGCTTGGCTAATTTTAGTGAAAGGTAGAGCTGGCTAAGTACTCTTTCCTCTTGTTTTGCTTCCAACGCTTATTCACTTCAAAACTATCAATTCAGTTAAATAAGTAAAATACAGATAAGATACGTATTTCTGCCTAGTTTTAAAATAGGCGAAATTGATTAAATTAGATTAGGTGCAAATTGGAAAAATGTTTTAGAATTTTCCAATTTAGTCTTATTAACTGGTAATTTAAATAAATATAAAAGAAAAGTCCCAGAGAGCACTAGCTAACTAATAGATCGATTATTCATAATGTAAAGATATAATTTCTTGAATTGGCATCTATCTCAGTAATATGTCATAGGAGTTATGGAATAATTACAAATATTGATTTTAAGATGAATATTTATTAAACGACTAAGTGATGAATATGTTCCGCTTTCATTTATGTTTACGCCCAATATAGCTCAAAAATTACAGTATACTCAGTATCGTAGTTTTAAATCGTCACCTCTAGCATCAGAGATAAACGTAATAAAGTAAATGATTAATTAATTAATTTATAAAGGCAATAAAATGGATGTAAATATCTTTTCAATAGCTGTCAGCAAATATTTAGGGGAACAGTTAAAATTAGACCCAAGACATTTGACTATGGTGTAGTGTTATTTATGTAGGCTATTTAACAGTAAATTCACTCCCTGAATGAAAAATAAGCGAATTAGCATAAATGCAAAACAGTCCTAGAAGATCTACGTCACCGTTTCGCAGTGGAAAACAAGTACCTATTCTGACTATGAATTAGGTTTTCGAGTATAATTGCTCGCTTCGAAGTGTTATATATGGTGAATGACGCGATGTATTGATTCGCGTCGAAGCCTCTCACCATTATTAGACAGATGTTTTCTCTTACATTCCATCGTTTCTCGAGTGGCCTTAATTAGTTCTTCACATATTTTAATACCTTAAATTATAAGCTAAGTTTTCATTTCCCTTCACGATGTCACCATCACATGCTCTAAGCCTTCCCACTTCTTATATTCTCTGACTCTTAAGTTCATTATTAATGTATGCTTTTCGCAGTAATATGATTAATCTAAATATTCTTTCTCTGGCTTGTCTCAATCTTTTTCTATATCCCGATTTTATTGGATTAATAATATTGGAAACTTCCTAAAAATAGTCGATAATATTGATAGTACAAGTTAGTAATGGATTTGCACAGATTATTGTCACATATTCACTCAGTTCTCAAGTCATGAGTCAGAGTTTTCATTGTTCTTCATGACAATCTTAGACGACGTGCACGGTACTAATTGCACAGCAGCTATTCTTGCGTACCATTGAGCAGTAGGTCAAAGTTGCTGCATTCTCTAGGGGATTTATGCTTTTAAATTATTTGTGCTACGCTACTCATATTATATATACATGCAACTTATATTTATAGTCTTGCAGTTATATTTCTCTATTATTGTGGCATTTTTCCCATATATCACAAATATATATATAAATGTATTGATGTCATTTCCTAGCTAGACGACGCATAGAATATCTCTCAAGCAATTCATTACATTAATTCTTTAAATTTTTATTACTGTACTATTTTGTACTTTAGGATAAAGTTGTTATCCCTTGAATATTCCAATTATTTTATTATGCATTCCTGCATTTCGCCTTTATTTGCATTGGGTACAATATGAGGAATATCAGCGTCTGTACCTCAACAATACATGCGTAGGCCCTCGTCTTACCATATCATTTTGGTATCTGTACATAATTAGATTTTAATATTTTTGAAAGATTGCGTACTTTCATTATCTGTTCTAGCGAAGGCGTTTGTTTACTCAAAGATAAGCGGCTTGGGTCTTTATTCCCACTCTTCCAGACATGTCAGTCCCTATTCATCCACCGACGGGCCAATTCATCGCGTCTAAGTCGCTTCTAAAAAGTCGACTCCAGCGCCTGCTTATTGATTTCGGCACACATTATATATTGTTGACATCCAGGCCGGTGTTCGTTTCGAGTGATGGAGGCGGCCTGACTAAAACGAGCCTGTCACATGGAATCTCTACTGTTCTTTGTACTTTGCTCGTTGTAGTGTGATCCGAATTTTCGTGTCGGCAACACAGTAGCCCGACGACATCAAATAGCAAAATCTAGCTACTCGGATGTAGACACTAAGTTGTCGCCAAATCGCCATTGTGCCATAAGAATTAGATATTTGCAAATCAACCTGATTATCGTTGAAAATTCACAAGCAAAACATGCACTCTAGCATTACAATTAATTCAATTGGGAAATGTTCTTTGGTGGATACGTTTCTATTTCATTTCACCAATTGAATTTGCTGCCAAGTGAATATCTAAGCAGAACTATTAGCTGTTATTAAATATAAGATAATTACTATGAAAAAAGCGCCTATTTATATATTTCTAATTTAAAATATAATGAAGTGCTTTTGGGCATATTAATGTCATAGCGCTCATATCAAAGAAAATGTATGCTATGCCGACAATTTCATTTTAACAATAATCTTGCCTATTTATTTTAGGCTTATTATTACACTTTAATTATGGAATTTAACAAATACTATTTATGGACAACAACATATTTATGTAAGATAGATTACGTCAATCAGATTATCCCTGCAGAACATCCGATTGCCTTACCAGAAATGAGATGGGACAGTGCTTTGCGCGTTGTTGTGTCTGTATTATCATAGTTTATCAGCTGGACATGTTCTAAGCGAAATTTTTGGATTTATTACAAGTAGTTTGATTAAATTAGAAATTGACTTAGGAACATAACACTTTTTGTAAGTTTGGGTTTATTCAAAAATTGACTGTCGAAAAGTATGCAGTAGTAGTAACTGCTAGAAGTTCCATAAATTACTGAGAACAGTTCAGTAGTATTATACGTAAATTGGTATTCTGACGACTACCAACAGCCTTTGTAATTCTTTTAAATACAAGTGTTTTATTTTACGAACTATTTTTATTTCTACACATCTCATTAGCGCACCGGAAATTCAGAGCTCATAAACAGTATAATTTCAGCAATTTCTTCCCTTCAATACTTTTCCATCTCCATTTTTATATTATGAAATCCTATTAGGTTTGAGTTTCTAATACAGTACTTCCATAGTTTACGGCTTCATCTGGTTTATTATCTTACTGTGTTATTTTACCGTATAAAATTGCGAATTGAAGAAGCTCACTTATTTGTCGAAATACTCTTACAACGAAATTAACGAATGTTATGTAGGAGAAATATACAATGTGTTATTTCACGTAATTCTCCTCTTCCTCTCTTTTATAGTTGTTTATCTTATTTAATAAGCGTTCTTCTCATTTTGCCAGTATTAAACTATGCTAAAAATATTTTCTTTCATGAATTCCCGACAATAGCAACACTACGTCACATACCACAGAACAATTTTCAATATGAAAAAGTATTAAGTCATTAAACGACGCTATCGTATTTCTATAGAGATTCGTATTAGTTTACAGCCATCGTTTCTCTGTTGCATATGAGAAGTGCTCTACATACCTAGGAAGCACTAGAACTTAAATAGTTAAATCCATTTTCCAACAGTATTAGATGTTCGGAAAGAGATTGACATTTTATTGGGATATAGAGAATAGCTGTCAATAGATGACTCGTTCTGGCAACAACTACCACCATCCGTCTAGTTTCTATGTCTCAACCAGTATTTCTCGCTGTGTGGAAACGTAGTGAGAAGAGTGGTCACTTTGTCCTCGTTTCTACATATTTAATGATTCTTTCTATAGATAGACGCTTCTTAATGTGTTTAGACGTTTGCTAGTGTGTAAATAGCTACTAGAAATATAGAATTAAACAAATGAAAAGTAAATTCAATCGAACCAAAGTTTTCATGGGAAACTAGATAATAACTTGAACCTATTCTGTCTTATAATCTTAGAACACTTTTACCGAGGTAATATTTTGTTGCTGCTTAACTGTATATTTCACCTACTTTAGAAATACTATTTAGGGAATATTTCCCCATATATGTATAGTAGAAAATGTTAAAAGATTTATGAGAAGATCATTTAAAATTTTCTATAATGTAAATTGGAATGCATCTGTATATAGAATAGATTAAGATTAAAATAATTGGTTATTCGCGCTTTGAGTGACATATCTTTCACATATACTGATCCAATTTTTTGAAGTTGTATCTTCATTCAGAGGTCGTGTTTTTAAAATTATATTTTATAGCTTGTTTTAGAATTTAGTCTATTGTATCGTAATTATTTTTTCCCTTATATGACGTCTAAATCAATTATGCCTGAATCTGCATCCCTGCGTCTCCATAGTTTGTATTTTCATTATAAACAATTTGAAGCTCAACAAAATACGAATATAATGAGCCTTATTAAGTGCTGTGTTTCTATTCTCATAATTGTGCTATAAATTTACTTAACGATCTGATAGTTAAGCATGTAAGTATTGTGCATTTTAGTACTCCCCTAATTAATTTGGACTTAACTTAGTTGTCTTTCTTTTGCTAATTTTCTCTCTCATATTGTTTTGCTTTTGGCTCTATTCACTCTGTAGTATGAGGAATTCTTAATTTCGGAAGCATTCATTTTGATTTGAACAAAACAGGTTAATTTCAGTTATTCAAGCACCAATAATGACACTGGATATCCAATATTTTTGACATAGACCATGATTTTTAATAATTAGGACAATATAATTAGATGGCAATTGATGTGAAGTAAAGACACGATGGTAGTTTCTCTCTATAATTTATAGCCACATACGCTGCACATATTGCATGAATATCATATGCGAACTTGACATTTTTGTTTGAAAACTTCGTCACTTTTTAAATATAGGTTAAAATATCATTAAAGTTGAAGCAGGTATTTAAAATCTGACATCAATTGACGTTGTCAGCATGTCCAGGTGTCATGGTAGATTTACGTCGTTGTACGGAAGTTCCAACATTAATTACATAGTAACTTGCTTACAATCACTACGGTTTCTATTGAATAATAAGCCGTTGAAAGTTGCTTCGAAATATTTTCAAATCGCTAACAAATGTCATCTACCAACTAGTTTGACAAAGATACCATATCAGAAGTGAGGATTTTTTAGTGAGTTTTTTAAATTTATATGAAAAAATTGTTACGATGTTCTGAGGCGAAGTTTTTAAATTTTTTAATGATATCTAGTGGCTAATTAGATTTTTATCTAGATTTAAAATTTTGAATGTTAATATTTTAATATGTTAGTGCTGTTACGCTTTGATATTTATTAAGAGCATGAAATGAGAGGTCTTTAGGCATTTAATGCTGGTTCCTTCTACTAGATTTGGTTTAGATCGTTATTACTGTAATAGTTATATTAGACTACTTAATTCTTTTGTATAATGTGAACTTCAATATTTAATTTCAAAGCTAAGAAGTATATAGGAACCTGAAATCGTACAGATAAATCACTAGATCCTCATCGCAATATGCTGTCACTCAGCATCAGATTCAATTATTTCCGTGATTAATTGCACTAGAAGAATATATTTTAAAATAATGATTTAACGCTAATAGGATTGCTAACTAAGTGTTTAAAGTCAAGATTTACAGGGAAAGTAGTAGCATAAATAACTTACATTCAAGAATATCCTTGTTATTAAGTGGTGTGCACTATGTTTATGAAATAAGTCAGAAAGCTGTTTTTTAAAATGGTTACAATTTAAATGAAATATCAGAATCTATTCACCTGTTTTAATTAAACTGACCTGTTCTACCTACACTTCTTTATATATAATTGTTACAGACTATATCGAAATATTACAGTTATGACATTTTTATGATAGGATTTTAAAATTTCTACTGATATGCTATTGATGGGCTTCCATAGTATAAAACCTACGTTTTTTATTCTACATTGTTTAGAAAGCTAGGAAATGTCTTCACTGAATTATTGTGAGGGCATCCACAATTATTTACATCTGATGCGTCTTAACTCAATTTCCTGTACGCTGAATTTTAAAGCTAATTTTACGCTAGCACCAAATAATTTTCACACGACCGAATCTCGAATTTCATTATGCTTCAAATAAAGATGTCGTTGTCTTGCATAATAGTTTTCCTAGATTATTTCCTAAGTTGTTTAGATCTGTTTTCCCAAACTTCGCACCGTATTTTAATGGTTCACATATTGAGGTCATCGATTGTCATGGATTCACTTTTAGTACTTTTCTACTCGAAACGAGTTCTTTTATCCCCGCATCGAAAATTAGAAGTTGCGATGGTAATCTGAAGTTGAAAAAAAGTATCTCTGGATACCATAATCTCTCAACTCCTATAAGTCAATTTTTCGCAAATCTTTTGCTTCTAATAAATTCCTGAGGTCTTCATATATGAAATTATGGACACGTGTTATAGAAAACAGTTAGATGATAGAAGACCTATAGGCACCATTCTTTAGAAATCTGTTCAACGAGCAGAGATAAGGCGCGGAACTTTGTGAAACACGAAATTTAGTGACATTAGATAATCGATATTCGTACTTCGTAAGTTTGCTATATTTCTAATATATATAAAAGATTATTTTTATAATTGTAAAATGATTATATTCTGTTACTGATTATAGCTGTGAACCTTGTGAAATTAGTTAACATTCATATTAAGTATAAAACCCATAAATTATCTTCAGATTCAGCAAATTTTAGAGAAAATTGAAAATATATTTTAAAAGCAACCCGTTATAAATAATTTTTTATGAACTTACTATTCAATGGAGTAAGAAAGAAGCCTATAATATTATCATAAGTGAGAGTACCACTCACCTGCACTCCAAGCATCATTTATTGCTATATGATCCATCTCGGTTTGATGAACATAGAAAATCAGTTATTATACTTATTTTGATAGTTTCTCTTGCATATTTTAAGAAAACTCCACATTGTTTATTCTGTTGTCCATTAACACCGTATATTGCGTTTTAGTTTTTCTAAATTATTCGAGTGGGACAATAAAAAACTGTATTCACCCTAAGCTTAAAGTGAAAGAAGAAAAGAAGTTTCTTTTTTAAAATAGTACACTATATCTTCCCAGTAAAACAATAGTTCATAAAAGTAGGAAACAGAAGATCGTGAGAAAAAAATACATGTAGAAAGATTAAGTCCAAATAAATAAAGCTGCTGAATTATTAGGTAATTAGTTTCAAAAAATGAGATTTTATTTTTTAACTCCTAATCCATATGTAGTAGTTTAAATGCAGTCCTTTTTTTGTTATTCTTTTTATTACTACTAAAAAAATTTTTTAATTTTCGATTGGAATCCGGCCCTGTCTATAATTTAACGACTTGCTATATAAATTATCTTGAGTACTCTTAATTTCCATAAACAAGGTGTTTCCGATTTGCTATATTATTAAAAGCCAGTGAATTAGACCTAAATAATGTATCATCTTTCGTTTATTTAATCGGTTTGTTTTATATGTAATGAGCGATAAAACTAGACTTGCAAATATATAATATCTTCAGTATGTCGCTGCAAGCAGATTGTGCCGAAATTTTCAAACACTGCTTATTATGCTTTTTTCGCTAATATGCACATGAAGTTTAATATTTTGGAAAACAAAGCACACGACTACATTCCTTCTGCTGTTAGCAAAAACGCGATGTGAAACTGTGTTTGCTCCAAAGGTCTGAGATCGTTGATTCCTGACTTCGTGAAACTCTCCCTGATGTAGTCCGGTTACTTTTACCTTCAGCCACATTGCTACTTATGTTTAACTGTATCAGCTCCAACCCACGCAAGTATCGATACGTTAATTTATGCAACTTCTGCACAAATTAACGTATCGATAAACTTCATAGATTAAAATTGTTTTTTAAGCGTTTGTAAAATTCAATTAAGTTGTTAAACTAAAACTGATGTATATAGTGAATATTTCTACCTCACGTTTTTAGGATGTGGCTAACAAAGAAATTTAAAATCTTAATGTTAAAAATGTTAATAGCGCTACATAAAAATTTGTCCAAGAACGTCGCAGAAGTAACTATAAGTAGGAAAGAAAACAGCTTTAAAAAACTGCCAGACATTCGATTCCGGACTGAATCATAGGTATTAGCGCAAGAAGTGATTATGGTCAAACCTGAAATATAGACGAAAGGACTATTAGAAAGGAAGCCATGAACGAGACATGGAAATTCTGTTCGCAATAGAGGTGGTAAAAATAAGACCTTGCAAAAGATGAGATTCTTGTTCGTACTTCTTTTATACATATTAGATGAGGTATTTCAGGCAAATTGCTTACGTCCTACAATATCTCTCCGAAAACTTAATCATATTCATTTTTACCGTCATTCAGCAGCTGAAGTTGTTGAAATAGTTATCATAAATTCCATTATTTTGTTTACACTTTATTCTGCTAAAAATAAGCCCAGCTACCATTCATGATTTTTCTCCTACAAACTGAATGGCCAGCTTGAAAGTAGATGTCGTGCTATAGCCTGGGATGCGTTTACGGATATAGCTATAGAACTTGCTATATTAAGCAATTCTCATCATATAATAGTTGGTGCTCGTGCAAACTGCATATTAAAGGCGTAAATAACAGCATATGGAGAACATAAGTCGAGTTCTGAGATCAAGAGCTTTAGGAAAATGAAAATCGCTAGTGTTGGTAACAGTTAAGCTTTCCTGATGTTCCGTGTTTTTCGAAAACATGTGCACTCTATGACTGCCATAGCTTTATCAATTCCATGAATCCTATCGTTTCGGCTGCTACCAGCTGTTTTCAATTAGGTCTATTAGGTAGTGATACTGCTACGGAGGCACTGCTATGAAGTTGTGCTCAGTGACCAGAAGTATGTGCGTGTGTCTGCGTTTGTGTGTCACACCAAATATGACACAGTTGTGAACGACGATTTCCTCGTCTCTGATCCTGTGTAAAACTTGGGCGAGGCGGAGGCCTCCGTCTCTCTTTGTCTGTTGTCTGCCTTCAGCCGACCAAATTCGGGGAGCGGCGGCGCGATCTAAGGACATCGTGTGGTTGTGGTATATGTATGTATAGCAATGAATCGCAGCACACCCAACCTGTTTGGCCGCGACCGCGTTGCAACCGCGACGCATCTCAGGCCGCGTGAGCGCTAATCGTTATTATATACCCATCTTTCTCTATCTCATCGCAATCTCTCTCCTCTTTCTGTCAATAGCGCGCTCTCGACATGTGTTCGCATCGTCAACACAATCATTTCTAAGACGATACCTGGATTAACTGCTTTGAAGTACTTTTCGAACTGAGAAGACGTAGTACATCTTTGAGTTAGATTCGTGTATTAATCAGTGATTCATTGCTTTAACATCATATGGCTTAGGCTCATAAATCCATCTATTGCTATAAATATTTTATAAGAAGGAAATGCGCTTCCACTGTTCAATCAAATTATTGTTTAAAACGGTCTATTAGCTTTACAGATCTACCCCAATATATTGTTAACGTTCTTACTTATTGCTCATCAGTTTTATTATATTGTAGTTCCTTATTATGCATTTTTCTAGATTTAGTATTAGTTCATGTGGATTAAAGTGCATTTTTAGGCGTAGTCAAGATGAAGTTATTGTAATCTGCAAATGAGTTACGAAGCTGTACCATGCATGTTCCGAAGTTCATCACAAGATGGCAACGGAGAACAACAATATTTAGGTCTTTTAATACGACCTTCTGCCAGCACGCAAAATGGCCAGGTATTTCTATAAAATATAAGTATTTTGCAGTAGTATCAGTCGTATATATACCACTCATGATAATTTTGTTCGGCACATATTTGGTTCTCAGTAAATCTAGCAAAATATGAAATATTTGTTGTTAGCTACTGATTTATGCAAGCAGCTATCTCAATTTTTCTGATAAATGGCAATGCATTTTTCGCAGTGTTGATTTGAGAAATCATGCTAAAGTGTTACGAACTATGCTAAAAACTTATTATCTTATTGTATAGTTATTTATCTTATTAATTAATAATGAACTTGTAAATGATAGCACTAATTTGGCTCTTAAGTTTTATCACTAATACTACTTTAATGTTGGTATATAAATAAATTTCTCCGATATGCATGAAATTCCACCGGCCTTTAAATGAACGACATAATGAGTCATCAGTAGCTCTGCGTTGTGGTCATGCACAATTTCGTAATGCAAAAATTCGCGGAATTAAGGGCATATTAATACGTGATTCTTTAGTGCCAATAGATTTAGTTTTTCCAAATCCATCTTATGTATTCTCTCACAATGTCGTTGTTTTCTGACATATAATAAATTGTACTAACAACATGCAAAACAATAATTAAGCGTAAGGTACTTTAGTACTTTTGGCCAATTTCTTGTACGATTTAAATTAGCTTAGATTTCAGAGGCTAGTGAGAATTAGCCATTCTAACTCTGTCATATTTCAAAGAGTTGTTTAAACCTTAATCAATTTTACAGAACAAACAAAGACTGAATTGAAAGTCACATACCTAAAGGGTCGTGCAATAATTCATTTGGATTGAGAAACAATTAAAACTTATTAAGGCACCTCCCAGTACGTCTACTATTTCTGGTCGATCGATTGGAAGTCAGCCAGTTGTATCTATGGCATCTGGAGTAGCCGGTAGCTCGAAAACTCCACAGCCCCTGCTGGTTCAGGGCGTTTATCCGCAGGGAGCACCTATTGTAGTTAATGGAGATACACCAAAGGTGATTTAAAAAAACATATAATTGTGTTTTATGTTACTTTGCACTATCTGTTGTATTATAAAATGCATCCTGCTCAAATAATTATTTATGTACATTTTCTGTGGATTGTTTACTTTTTATTATGTGAAGATGTCGTTCAAAAACAGAAACTAAGGAAGAGTTTGTTGTCACTGCATTGAATCACATTTGGTTTTGTTTGTATTGCAACATTCCCACCACTTCTATTGTCTCGTGCTTCTAGGTGCTTGTACCGACCAAGGTGCAGGTTCGTCTGCAGGGATCTTCAGGGGATGCTTCTGTGGCTATCTCCACGTCTCCTTTGTCTTCATCCACTATACCGACCACTGCTATACCTTGGCAGGCATCTCAGCATGCACACGCGAAGGGACTGTCTTCGCTCACCGGCACTTTCGCCTCTCCTGCACACTCGCAGCCTCTACCCAGCCCTTGTTCTTCACAGGTGACAATTGCTTTTGATGTACACTATTATCATCTAGACTGGCATGATACAGTACTTCAACAGATGGATATTTTTCACAAAAAATTCTCAATCGGTTATGATAAAAGATTAAAAAGCATGCTATGTGATATACTTATCTTTGCCAAGTTACACTTGTTCGTTAAATGTAATGATGACCTAGTAATCATAGCAATATGTAATCTAATAATTTTAGTCCGAATTTACAAATGTTTTCATATGTATATATTATTATAGTATTCTAAATGTGTTTCGATACAATACTTTTATTTCTTAGAATTAAGCTTGAGTTCCCATTTATGAACACTCAGGTATATAAATGAATTTCTCTAATATTACAGCCTCGAAGTTTATCGGTTTGCTCAGCATCACCATTGACGGATTCGTCTCCAATGTCGCCCTTACCATCTGTATTGCCATATCAGCATCACCAAGCTCCCATATCTACCATTAGACCGGGATTACAGGTAAGTTAGTGATTTCTACACTAAAACAGAATGAGGCGTTTCAAGTGTTTACATATTTGTTTATGTAATTGCTTAAAGGCTGATCCCCGAGGACCGATTACTGGTAAGATGCCAACGTCAACACATTGGACGTTACCTGTGAGTGACTCGTCGACCACACCTGATTCTGGTATTCAGTCTGTTCCTGGATCGCCTCCTAGTAATCACCCTTTAACACCTCCTACGGTTGGCTTTACATTCATGATTTTACTATTAATATCAGCAGTTCTATTAAGTTAGTTTAGATACAATTGGAAGCCTGTGGTTCAGTATGTGAAGATCGAATAGAAACAGAGGAAGACTTTGCGGATATGCCAAGACTGTTGCCTGCTGATCAAGAAGATCACGCATTATGTTCTGCCAGTGCGAGGTTAATTTAATATTATATTATTAGATGTTTTTATGAATTAATTTTCGAGAATGATTCTATATTAAAACTATATGCTGTGTTAATTACATTTTAATTCATTTTGAAGTAGTATTTATTTATTTATTTATTTATTTATTTGTATTTTTTTTGGTAGAAAAAGTTTAAAGTTTAGTAATGGAGAATTCAATATAGTATTGGTGATTTTAGTTGTAGTTCCTTTCGAGAAGATGTGAGCTCAGCACATGGATCCGAATGTGAGACTGCTGCAACCCCATCGATATCTATCACTCCGGGTATGGATTCTAATGAAATTGTTGAACAACTCTTGCAACTAGATCCAGAGAAAGCCAGCGCTATTGCAAATCTGATACGAAAGAAAACACAGTTGAAGAGGCGGAGCGGTAGCAGACAGGTATGTTACGAATGTTTAATTGATCTATCAGAAAATATTATGGAAATTTGTATTTATTTATGGAACTATTTAATGCTATTAATTTAGGAATCTAATCCTAAACGATTTCGACCCGAGAGTGCTGCTAGTGAAGAATTGCGTAAAAGTGATGAAGAAGTAAAGGTTCTGGTTGTAGCTGGTAATAAGACACTGAATCCTACGATCAGAATATCACAGAGAGAATCGAAGAATCCTGTGAAATCCGAAATTCTTCCAAAAGAAGATAACTCTAATTCGAACTCTACTTCTAGAGATATACATGATTGCAGGAAGACCTATCGTGAAGCTGTCAAACGAATGTTGAGAGCAAAAGTAAGCCTCTTTACATCAGCTATCATTCTTATTCACTAATATTTCTTTCTTTATGGGTTTTTTTGTTCTATTCCATCCACCATCTAAGGATTTGTGTTCTTGTATATTTTACGAATTACTTGTAATTTATGATAAATATGACATAGTAAAACTAAAGCATATTAAGGTCGCTGCTCTAGTTGATGCCACTGCACGTGACATTCAAGATCTGCATATCGGTTTAAGAGAACGTCATGATCGAAGAGGAAGTAAAGACAGAAAAAAAATATGGGCTGTTGATTGGGAACTAGTGAAAAAACGAAGACGGAAAGAAGATGAAAAGAAAAAGATGGCGGAAAAGAAGAAGAAAGAGGAACTTATAAAATGCACAAACAAAAGACACGAGGATGGAAGGAAAATTTCTGAAACGTGTTTGAAAAAGAAAGAAACATCAGAAAAAAATTACAAAAAAAAGTCTTTGGGTAGTCTCGACAAAGGAGAAGGCAGGGAGAGCCGTAATAGGTGACCACAAGTTTCGCTTGTTTTATTGAAATAGTTTTTTTTTTAAGTTTTTAACTAAAATCTAAATGTAGAACAATATTTAATTTCTGGACTGATTGTTATTAGTATTTCTGTATCAATTACATTGAAGACAAATTATGAAAGTTTATCTATTGTTGTACTTTACAGTAGAATAAGTGGTAGAGCACCTAACAAGAGACCATCAGAAAGTATGAGAGAAGATTCTATCGATAGTAAGGTTGAGGAGTACGAAGAAATACCCAGAAGTGAGTTAAATGAAAGTGGAAAAGTAATTTAAAGGACGTAATTAAACCTATTAAAAAAAGGGGTAGCATTTGCTGATGTTTTCATTTTATAACGTCTCGACATCTTGTTAAATATATTTAGATATGATTTAAGATAGTTTTAAAGGATGGAATAATTTAACTCTATGTAAAGCTTCATTATTTTGATTGAAACTGATAGTAATAGGCATCCATATTATTAGGCATTCCGTTTGGGTCTCTACCAGAATGGGAGTGTCCAGTTCTTTCATGTGGTTGCGCTAGAGGAGCTTGTACATCTGATGCTGAATGTGTGAATAGGGCACTGTGTGTACAGTGTCCACCAGGTTGTGCTGCACCTCTTTGTGCCAACAAGGTAGTTTTCTTACAAAAAATTCAGTGCTTAAATATTCCATTTAAATCATTTATTGTTTCCAGAAATTTTGGAAGGATGATTCCGTAAAACAATTGATAGCTAGTGGATCCAAAACTAAGCGCATTTTGCGCACTAAACAAGCACGACGGGCGGGTGATTTTCTGGTTGGTTTGAATGTTTATCATTTAGCTTCAGCAGTCTAGTTATGATGGAAATTTTCAATCCGTTTGCTCTATGTATATTTTTAGTGTGAATATGCTGGAGAAGTAGTTTCCTATATTGAAGCTGTGCGTCGTTATCAGCAATATTCTGAATTAGATATGCAACCGCTGATGTTATGCTTAACTTCGAAGTTGTTTGTAGATGCTAGTGTTAAGGGAAATATCTCTCGGTATGTTCGACACTCTTGCCGACCAAACGCCCGCCTAGAAGTCTGGTTAGTTCTTCTGGGTTTTTTTTTGTGTCTAATCATTATAGCATAATTTAATGTTAAAATATAACTTTTTACATTACTAAATATTACCAATCCATATGTCCAATTCTCATTTGTGCCATTTAAATGTAAATTAGCAAAATTATAGATTTGCAAGTTTTTTTACATTGCTTTACTGTGGGGAATTGTTAGCGTTTTCTCTCCTTTAGGTGCGTCAATGGAACTTATAGAGCTGGCCTATTTTCCCTTGTGGATATAGCGTCTGGAGTTGAAATTACTATAGACATGAGTGGTCTGCTTCTAAATAACCAAGAGTGTAAATGTGGTGCTGCTGCTTGTCGAGGGCTGTTAAAAAGATCAAGAAATGCTGTAAGGAAACAGTTTTCATCGTTATATATATATATATATCTATTGTTTAACCGGATTTTATTTCTCTTTCTATGCCCTTTGCGGTTTTTAAACGTTCATTTACAAATCTGGAATATCACTTTAAATAGGAAATATTTAGACGATAGCTGGAGCTTTGGACCTATCAATCCAAGAGGAAAGAAGAGTTCGTAGTAAAAAATTATTTTTGGTTAGAAATCGACAGCAAACGATTGAAAGAGCAACAATTTGCAGTAAGCCGTTTTTATGTATTTATGTTTAATTATAATTACAGTAATTCTACTTTATATTATTGGCTTATATGGGAGTATTCCAGATCTGGGTCCCAAATCATCTAATGTTATACCGGGTACATTATCTGCTTTGCGAGTGGTTTTGAAAGGACTCTCACATAGGTCTGTATTTTTAGTTTATTCCACTTGCTTTTTTATAGTTTTTAAAGGACTAATTAAAATTTATATTTTACATCCTTACCATATACATCTATTCATGGGTAATGAAACAAGTATATGGACTTCAGTGGACTAAGTGAAGAGCAGAAATTAAGCATATGAAATAATAAAACTGGAATAGTTAATTATAGGATTCGACGAGTTGATGGTTCGCTTCCATACGAAGCTGTTGCGGGTTATTCTCGGGTAATGAAAATATTGCATACAGCTGAAAGAGTGAAAGTAGTTTCAAACGAAACTCTGAACTCATTTCACTTAGCCATTCGTCAGTGGTTGGATGAAATGGATGATGACGATTATGACAGAGTATATACGTAAGTTGAATCTATTGTATTTGATAGGAATTAACTTAGTTTCCGTTATTCTTATACTAGATATTTTATCATCTAATACTTTGTTTTAAAATTAGTACTTAACAATAATGTTGCAGAATCTTACAATCTCATTAAGATTTTATGTATTATTTTAGGTCATTGCGTACACGTTATTTAGTTGATCATGAAAAGATGATAGACAAGGCGGAAGATAGAACAAAGAAGGATAAAAAGAAAGAGGGGAAGTTCATTAACCAAGACACAAATCTCGCCTATATAGATTCTGATCACCCAGTGGGTCTCAGTTTTTACACAGTAGTGTTTTTGTAGAAATAAATCGTAAAGAAAAAGTTTTTCAATAGATTAACATATATGGAATAAACTGCTATAAATAGATTGGAATTACAGGTTGGAAGCTATGATCCAGATGCTGCTTGGCCAGTGGGACCTGCGAATGAGGGTGATGATGCGGTATGCTTAGCGTTAATGATAGTATTTCTCAGTTTTTTTTTATTTCAAGGAAGCAAAAGCTCATTACTTTTTATAAACTTATTATTAACATATGAAGGTCCGATGCATATGTGGTTCCCTTGAAGAAGATGGTGAGATGTTGCAGTGTGATTCATGTCATTTTTGGTTGCATAGCGAATGCCTTGGTCAAGTGGACCAATCTACGGTAAGTTTTATAAAAATACATAATTTATTAAGTCAATTAAATACATTAAAACTAGTAATACATTTTAGGAGTATACATGCCACTTTTGTACTGGTACCATCAAGGGTGGTCGTCCATCTACAGATGTTGTTCTTGGTAAACAGCCCGATATTAGGCTAGATGGATGCAAGTATTATAAGGTATGCTTAGGTTCAGATTGTTTAGTTAAAATTATTTGGATCATAATTAAGCGGAAAAATAAATTCTACAGTAATTAGTTACATTGTTATGATTTTTTTCTCTTTTTAGGCTTTAATTAATAGACGATCAATACAAGTTAGGCTTAATGAGACTGTACACGTGGAAAAAGCAATTGGTGATGATGTGAGTTTTCTTTTAAAATTTGGTTAAAAGTTAGTTTTGATTTAATATTCCATATGTATGAAATTTGGTTATATTTAAATTTTCAATAATTATTTATATTGAATTATCTTTTTTAAAAGTATGAAACTTGTAAATTGCATTGGTTTCGGTGATGTGAACTTCTAGAATTTACTTTGGCCTGTTGTAAGTTACAAGTTTAGCACAAGAAGATCCTCAAGAGACTGTTTGAAAATAGTGAGAAGAAAAAGAAAAGCGGAAAAGACGAAAAGCAGCTTAAAGTTCTTTTGCCACCTACGAAGCCTGGAAAGCTTGAAAGTAGAGAATTTGAAAGAAAGGTAATTTTGAAGTTCGATAATAAAATTTTAATGCAATTATAAAGTAATAATATATAAGAATTGGTAGGTAAGAAACTCAATTTTTATTATTTCAATAGTCTATTTCAGGATTTGCGCATTTTTCGCGTTGAACGTCTCTTTGCAGCTTCTGGTGGACATCGCTTTGTATTTGGATTTTATTATGCTAGACCACATGAGACATTTTGTGACTCACAAAGAATATTTCACCGTAGCGAGGTCACATGTTTTTCATTTTATCTATATTTATTTTGCATTTTTACGTGTATATTTTCCATAGTAAATAAGTGTTCCTATTAGGTTTTCGCTACACCGCTTTATGATACTCTTCCCCTTGATGCTGTGGTTGGGCGATGCGCAGTGCTTGACCCATTGGTTTGGTGCAAAGGTAGACCGACGGTACCTGAGTTTAAGGTGTGTTCACTAAAGCCAGTACACAAAATCTTATCATAATAAAATATTTTAAGGAAGCTGATGTATATATCTGCGAATACCAAATTGATCGAAATCAGCGCAGTTTTGAAAAGATTCCACCAAAGAATCGATACCCAGTAAACACTCAGCCGTACGTATTTCGCAACTTCGTTGAGCCACTTATTCTGAAAAGGGATTTTACGGTAGGTATAGAAATTTGAAATATATAAATTACTAAGATTGCATTCATCTTTCCCGATAATCTAATTTTAGAAGAAGTCTAAATATTGCAAAATAATAAAGCTAGCATTTCACATGTATTAAGTATTTAAAATCACTAATACAAATATCTATATTAATTAAAATATATTTTTAGCCGTTCATAGTTGAACCATCACCTGCGCCTAGCCGTTTAAATCAGAGAGCAGATTCAGCTGCGGGAGGCTTGGATCTCAGAAGTATTGTATGTTTTATGTTCGTATTTACCGTATAATTATAATCATAATATACGAACTAGTTTCAGGCACTATCCAATCTATCCGTAGTCATAGATAAGATCAGTAAATATCGTCAGGTCGATAACACTCCAGAAAAAAGGCGACGAAAATAATTGTAGGGAGAATGGATAGATATCCCTTTTGTATTACTCTACATACTTTTATTTTTTTTTGAAACCCTCAAAATGTTCAGGTTTATAGTTTAATGTTTTTAGAAACATTAATGTCTTGTACAGGTTTAAAAACGATTATTCCATTATAGAAATTTTTATTTTTAACTACATTTTTAACAGATTCCAACCTTAGATTCTGTATGCTTATTCTAAAAAAGCAAACGCGTTTAACGCATCCAAATACCTTGAATTCTCACACAATAAAACCTCTTCCAATATGTGGTCATTTTTTTAAAATTTGTTCCAAAAACGCCAAATATTATGATGTCATTTTGTGTACAGTATTAACAAAATTTGATAACCAATAATTGTATATATAATCTGGAGACTAGATCATTTTACCATTATTAATCTTAGAATATTAATATCTTATCAAGGTATAAAACCCATTTTATTGCTAGCATTGCTAGGAATTGACTAAATTTTAATATAAATTAATGTAAACATCTGTTTGCAGTAATGAGATTACATAAATGGGTTTTTCATTAAAAAAATAGGGGAAGGTATAGGCAAAAAGATGTAGTCTCCATCTATCTCTGTGGTTACTTGCACTCCGATGATATTTCTCTTTTTCTTGACCTGGTCGAATTGTAAATCTATAGTATATAGATTTTTTTAAACTTTTAAATCAAGTTATCGTCCAGTTTGTCGGATTGTATTCTAGTTTCGACATTAGACGTGCAGGCCTGTTTTTTTTAGTTGAATTCAGCAAGGAATATGTTTTTGGGTTTAGCAAATATCCAAAAAAAACTAGCTTGGAATTTTCTTTCTTTTTTTAATCGGTTAGTCATTAACTCATTTCTGGCATATTTCTATTCCGTTGTTCTCATTTTCGTTGTATTTTGAAAAGTTCCATCAATGTTACGGATATTTCAAGGTGTTATTCAATATCATCTGTGTATGTGTGTGAATCAGAGAATTATGTCTTATAAAATTATTTATCTTTCATGGGTGAATCATACAGATTTCCAAGATTTAAGCTAAGGTTTGCAGTAGAAATTCGTGGAGCGTCCATTTCTATGATATATGGTAGATTTACTTCCAATTTTGAGTTCACGTACTAGGTTGTTCGGATCTCGAAAGAGACAGGCTGAAAGGTGGATGGTAATAAATTTAACTAATTATCCAAAATAGTATCGTTCCAACCAATGATTTGGAATGAGTGTGTACGTCCGTTACTTATGCAGGCGAATCGATATCCCATATCATTGTGAAGCATGTGATCTACCAAAGTGTTGAACGGAACGTATACTCCATCTCCCCAGAGCCAATCGGCGAAGCAACCTATATCGTCAACGTTTGTTCTGTGTTTTCCGTTAATAAGAAATTGCACAAATTATTTTGATTCTAAAGTTAATTTTAGCACCTGTCCTCCTCAGCTCATTTGGAGAAATACATTCCTTATAGAATGAGCCTTGGCGGAATCGCTGCCCAACTTCACAGCCAAGAATTGCAGTAACACAGGTAAGGAAGACTATTCGCATCTTGGGAACGAACTGATTATATAAGAAATTTAATTACTAAGGAACGATTAGATGTGCGAAATATATGCATATACAATTGAATTTATACGTACTTTATCTTTTGCTAAGCAATATATACATACATAGTCGTCTCATTAGAAAATTACATGCATATTACTTAAAATGTTCAATAGATTAATTGCAAATTTTATAGTTAAGACAACACTAAACGAAGGGAAGAGAGCTATGTTAATTTCACGTAATAAGTGCTATAATCCATACACAAGAAGAAAGCGCAGGTATTCTGTTCTATCTTTCAATGCATATCATTGGCCCCTGAATCCATCACTTCTTCTTCGTGTTTTTAGTTCTATGGTGTACAAAGCAGATCCCATAAATCAGCCTAATCTTACAGCAGTACCAATAGCGATTCTTGGTTATGTGATACATGTACAATCCTTTCTCACCAATTTGGATATCATAATTAGGTTCAATACTCTAACTCGGTGGCAAAACCTACCATTGCTCACATGACCTACCATTGCTCACATGACCTACCATTGCTCACATGACCTACCATTGCTCACATGACCTACCATTGCTCACATGACCTACCATTGCTCACATGACCTACCATTGCTCACATGACCTACTACTCCTTGCATGCCATTCCTTACATATGAGCATTTACCAGTCTTCGTAATGTTTCGTTCACTGCTAGGTTTGGGGTAGATATACTAAGATTAAATGTTTTGGCGGAATTTCTTTTCGAATATAGAATCTAGCAAGTACGATATTAACTAGTCTTGATAGATTCATTATTCTCAATAAAGCAATGTTTGCCAATTATTTTAGGTATTCCCCTTATTCATGGTGTTATTTTTTTAAATGTTTGCTGGATTCTATTAGCTATTATAGGCAGTTTCTATTCCCACTTTGTTTCTGGTATGTTCCTTTTTACTGGCAATGAATAACTATTCATTATTCCTAGTATAAAAGGAAGACATGAACAATCATTTTCACCATATAACTGCTTCAGGTTTAGTGGGTTTATATACTTAAATACGACTTTCTAGCGAAGAAATTTTCCCCATTGTTAACTAGTTGAGCTATTCTAACTAATACTTATTCAACTTTTAGTGATTTTGGCGACACTTTCTCATTTATAAACATATATTCACCATTCGTTCCATATTCGGGGCGTATATAACTTAATAACGACGTTTTACAGATCTATTCATTGTTTATCTTGCTTAGCCTTTTCTATGACTATCTCTCATCACCATTGTTCACCAATATTCAACCCAACTCTAAATTTATTTTACCCTAATCTCATATTCTTCAGTTATGTTCTACTACTTGATCATTGGTGTGATTGTTGGCATATCTGCCGATTGTAATATCGGACATAAAAATCGACGAGATTTCTTCTACGAAGAATGTGTGAATTCTCCAAGATACGAATATAAAGGTATTACAATATAGATTTTCTTTAATTGCAAATGTCTATCGTACGTCAGTCTTGGATTGTGATATGTACTCTTAAAATAG
Source organism: Heterorhabditis bacteriophora (assembly GCA_964036235.1). Classification (NCBI taxonomy): domain Eukaryota; kingdom Metazoa; phylum Nematoda; class Chromadorea; order Rhabditida; family Heterorhabditidae; genus Heterorhabditis; species Heterorhabditis bacteriophora. The sequence goes on along the minus strand of OZ038427.1, from coordinate 9,845,153 downwards.
GGTTATTCATATCAACATAAATTTTGAGGTCTCATGAACTGTATATTACTACAAAAAGTCAACCACTGTTTAATCATACTATACTTGCGAATAACCCATTGATAGTCAAATTAAGTATAGTTAATAATATATGCCCATTTTAGGATGCTATGCCGACTGGTTACAAGGTGAAGCCGCGTATATTCCATTTGGCCAAAGAGTAGATAAATTCTACGGGGAAATCGGTTTCCGTTTCCACTGCACATCTGTATCGGGAACATTTAGCATGAATATTGAAAGTTAGTGTACACTTATTCTTTCCCTTATTACGAAATTTCTAATTAGTGTGTCTCAGGTTGTCTTACTGGTTCACAAAGCACACCCAATGTAGTGCCCATTGGTGAAAAGGCCAACGTCTATGGAACACCAATGGCCTGTATCAAAAGAGGAAATCGCGTTACTTTTGAACCCTAATAATCCTCTAACAGAACATTTTACGATAGTTGATTTATATAAATTTGTCATCTCAGTTTACAAATGTTTTAAGCTGTAGCACCCGTAGATGAAAGAATCTTATTGATATCGTGAAACGGTCTGTAAATGCTTGTAATTAGGAGTGTTAAAACAATATTAAAAACAAACAAATGTGACACTAAGCACTAGGACCAGTTTCTAAAGACGTGCTTCGTTAATACGAATCGAAATAGGGTAATATGTACAATTATCAAACAATAGACGAAGTAACTCATCAATGAGATTACCATAACCCGTACGTAAATTAGTCATCAGCAATTCGTAGTGAGTCTTCTGGACTGTTTGGATCTTCATCTATCTGCATAGCATTAGGATCAGGAGAAGGAGAACTGAAAACATGCTTTTTACCTCGGTACGAAATGTATGTCTTGGTAATTTACCCAGCTCTCAAGTTCCGTAACCACTAGTTCTTGTATGTTTGAACAAAATTCTAGTAACCAATACTGTAAGTTTTACTCAGTTTCGATCTATTACACAACTTGAAATGATTTCACTCACCGCAAACAGTTCGGGGGTAAATGTGACGGCGGTCGAATCCAAGTTCCACCATGAGAAGGTGTAGCTTGTGGCGGCGGTGGACCTTTTGGTAATGGAATGGATGACGTGTTTCCCCGGAACGGAGGTACGCCGGCCATTGATGGTCTCAAACTAGCGTGAATAATATTAATCCATCAAATTCCCTATTGAAAAGGTTAACATCTTTGGTCTTTTAAAAAACTTCAGAGGAGCATTTCTGCTTAAATTATGCCAACTAGGCTTTAATAAGAGTAAACTACTGGACTTACCTCCTGTCCCTATGATCGGGAAGGGGAGGAGGTTTCCGTGGTCCCCCCATTGAGAAAGGAGGTCTCGGAGCACCGTGAGGAAGAGGGGGGGGAGGACCCGTTGTTGAATTTTTCTTTAGGATAGACTTCGGTGCAACAGATCCTAAGTCACATATACAAGGAGAATATAGTTAAAATAAAGGCAAAATAAGTACAAACCTAAAGAAGGTATTGGGATTGGAATTGGAGTAATGGGTGTCAAAGGTTCTTTTTCTCTAGGTGATTCTTTCGAGTCGTCTGTTATCTCACGCTAAAATACTAATACAATTATATTAAGCCAATATTTTATTTGTGTCCATCAGATTAGATAAAAGAAAATAATCTAACTTTAGGAATTTTGAAGTTTTTAAGACTCCCAAGGCCAAACGGCATTGGAACAGGACTAGGTGGAGTCGCCTTTGAGCTACTAGGCATGAAAGAATCCAATGTGGTAGTAGAGCTTGACTATAAACAATTAAAATCCGTTAATTTCTCAAACCATATTCAAAGTAATATCAGTATATTCAAGAGAGACTAGCCTTATGCCTTTTATGTTCACGTTCTTTTTCTTTACTTCCTTCAGCCTTTCGCTTTCTACGTTCTTCTGATGCCTTGAATTTTTCCTGGAATATATAATGTATATACAATAGTTATACAAAGGTGTGCGGAAAAATAACCTTATCCTTGACTTCTTTTTTCTCCTTATCTTTCTTTTTTTCTTGTCGTTCCAATTTAGGCATTGACTGCATCGGGACAGATTTTGCTTTTTGAGCATCCACGGAAGGTGACGAGCGAGACGGAAGCTTGGGAATCTATCATAAAATAAGTTAACTCAATGAAAAAAACCTACCTACTTGAAGTTTTTACTACAAGTAAGGAAAAAGCATTTTCTGAATATAAGTTTTATCTCTAGAGAAAGTGTATTTACTCATGGAACTATGTCTTGAAAAACAAAACCTTAAGAATTAATTTGCTGCATTCAGATTTAACGGTAGGAGTGGGTACACTGGATATTGGTATTTCGTTTAGAGATTCCTTAGGAGATCCTGGTAGTCTTGACAAAGAAGTAGTCATCTGAAGAATAAATAAATAAGTGAAAATGTGGAAAGCAGTTATATTTCTCAACTCCTCTCACCTAATCGTACGTATGATAGTCCAATTTATTCTAAAGGATTTTCTAAAATTAGAATATAACCTGAATTTCGGAAATTCCTTGTTTTTGTTATTATGCTTAATAAATATATCTTTGTCAACAAGCTAATTAATACTTTTTCAAAAAAAAACAACAGTACCAAAATATTGTTAAAGATATTATTATTCTCCATATATTGCAAATATATCTTCATATTAATCTTACAGAAGATCGATATTGTTAGCTCATGAAAGTAAACATTCTGTATGTCCTCCATTTTAGGTTTTATTAGAGATTACATTTTTTATCGTATTATAATGATGTATGTCTAAGGTCCCACTTTTGTCCGCCAAATAAATAGATGTACTTAGTATCTTACAACTGAAATTTAACTGACTTGAGACATAACATTTGTCAAAACTGGTGACGCTCCAAAATTTAACGAATTTGATTGGACTGGTTGAGAAATACGACCCTCTTGAAGTGGAGGTGAGTCAGTACCATCATCGTATAGATCACTAAATTTTATGAAACTAGGTATGAATCAATTTTAAACAGCATGTAAAAATCCAAGCATGATATACCTATACTCAATCTTTCGCTGGGGTTGGGGCATGGATGAAGTCTTAAGTTTGCCCACAACCATTTCTAAACTACTTTTTCTCTGAGGTTGGACACGTGATGACGGTGAAGAAACAGGTTGATTTAATGATGGTGATTGTGCCAAGGGAGATGGCATTGCAACTGAGGACGATGGAGTGTAAATCGATGGACTCATTACCTATGAAGTATAGATAAGATCATATTAACATTATCAATATGTACCATTAAGGATAAAATTCATAAATATAATAAGCTAACTTGAGCAGGACTATTAGCCATTGAAAACATTGTCAGGCTAGATCCAGACACCGTACCAGAAGCACATGGTGATGGTCCAATAGGAAAGCCGCCCATTAAGGATTTCGGTGGTGGTGGAGGATCACACTCGTCATCTGATTCCGTATCAACATATGGAGATTCAGGGGTAGTTGAAAATGCTGTAACGACATAAGTACTAATTTTTAAAAGCAAAAATTCATAGTTGTTTAAATTATCTAGTAATTTTTCCCAACTTGTCATATGTGCAAAGTCGCTAAACGAGCGCTGCAACATAGGTCTTTGTTGATCCAAGTTAGAATGGGATATTGGAAGCGCAGAACTTTTTCGTGATCCACGTGGTCGACGTACAGAATTCTTCCCTAAATTTAATATACTAAATCACAAATATGAAAAAATAAGCAGAAAATTGAGACATATTACACAATACGAGTCTATTTACATGGGTGTTAAAGTGAATTTAAATACAGTAGCTTTCACCTCGTGTTTTTCGTCCATCTATTCCACTAAGTGTGCCATCGTGTGAGGTAAGGGAATGATCGGGCATTCGATCACCTTGATTGGCAACCTTTCGTGCGCGCGATCGTCGTTTCACAGTCGCTAAATAACCATGCACAAAGATTACTCTTAAATTCAGAAAATCTGAGAAAAAAAGATAAAAGATGAGAAAACAGTCTAAAAATGAGCGACAGGACAATACTAACTTCCACGAACAGTTTGCCCTTGTCCCATTGGACTTCCTGAAGGATATCCAAACGGAGTGTATTGCGGTGATGGTGATGGGAATGTCGACCCACTTCCACCAGATCTTTCATCCGAGAAATCGAATACATCCGAAGCTGACGCCAAACCCACTGCAGCTGCCGCACCAACACTATGCTAAATTTATTGTGATCATTTATAACACAAGGACGAATAAGTTATGGAAGATTAGAACAAAACAAAAAAGAAGTTCCTCTTTTGGAAATTTAATAAAGACTTAGAACTATAAGGATCTCATATATATATATATATATATATATATATATACATATATGCTATTATCTTTTTTGAGTTGTAAGGCAACTTTAAATTAATGCCATGCTTAAAAACACCTGTTGCTTCTTGTATTAACATCAACATTCTAGTGCTTATATAGGAGATTTAACAATTAGTCATAACGTACATAATAACAAGACACTATGTGAATCAGATGTCTATGTATGCAAGTATAATTTGACAAATAAAAGTAATAGAATAACACTGCGTGAAACGATCGTTTAGCCCTAAATACTATTGAATTTTAACATTATTAGGAATGAGAAATTTCCTTTATAGATAATGTAACTGTCTTGAATATTATTAGAATGACTTTCCACCCTTCCAAAATTTTTGCTTTCGTTTATTTTTCGCGTCTAGGCCTAATAAGAAGTTTATATACGTGACTCAGATCCCATATTACTTTTATAAGATAATTCGTTACAACTGCGCTTAGGTATTCACGATGGAAACCATAGTAATTATACAGTATTGACGAATATATCATTTAAAAGAAGTTATTTTAGTTATCAAAATTAAACATTTTAGTAAATATTACGTAAAAATAGGTCGTAAATGGTATGAAAATCATTGGTATTGGCTTACAATAATCTACGTTTTGAAGTCTAACATTTCTCCTTAGTATCCAAATCCAGTGAAATAATTCAAATCACTCGAAAAAAGCATCTTTCATTTTAAAAGTCATCGTCAGTTTCTTTCCAATAATTGCATGTTTATTTTTTATAAAAGTTAGGAAATTATGGGTGATAATTGTTACGTGAATACTACCAAATATCTTCGTCGATTGTCCGGACTGAAAAATTTATCACCGTTATAGATTACTCCCTAAGATAATGCTCCCAAACACGAAAGAAGAAAGGATAATAAATCCAAACAGCAATAGCCAGTTTCGAGTTCTGATCTTCAATATAATTGGAAATTAGCCAAATAACACCAACAAGAAAAATCGAAACGCTACACTCCTGAGACTTATACATTAGGATTGTAATAAATACTATAACGTTTAATAAGTTATTTAATTTTATAGCTAACACTACACTGGTTTTAGTGTAATCAGAGATATTATCCCGAACTCCTTTTCAGTACAACTACGGTAAATTTAGAGAATATTTCAAATGCCAATTCTCAAATGGCAACAAAATAAGATGAAATATCATCAGCCACTAAAAATAACCTTCAAAACTTCTAATTTAAAACTATTAAATTTCTCATTCTCTTATTTCTAAGTATTTTTCCAAGCATGTTATCAAAAACTAATAGCCTTTTAGCAATCCAATCAGGAGCATGATGTTCATTGTCGTCTCTCATTCTTAATCTACCCACCGCCATTTTAAGCCTAGCACTCTCGAGGGGGCTTAGCTGGGGAAGACCACCGGGTCGAATTGAAGGAGCAGGACTAGCTGAGTGTCGAGCAAGTGCGGGTGTTGATGTTTTGCTGTCGTCATCCATGCTCTCGCCTAGTTGACAGATGGCCTCCTGAAGATAGTCACATGACAGTCGTCGACCCATCCCAGGTGAGCATGACCAAACGTCAGGTAGATAGGGAACGAATTATTACTTAAAATCTATTCGCATATTTAAATAAATATGAAGAAAAATCATCATTAATATGCAACAATCAGCCCACGCAAGCCCCTCGAGATGCGTACCAGGTCAGATATAGCCAAGGCAGTGTCCGATTGCACCCGCTGGGTTCGGGCTTCAGCACGAGTAAATGAAGGAACTCTGGGACCATCGTCTATTTCCTTAAATGATGCTAGTAGCCCACCAGCAGTAGCATCCAATACGGGATGTACTTCAAAATTGAAGTTTATCTGATCCACTGGACGACTCTGTGTTTGTCGAGGCAACCAAGCATCGCCAACTTTATCTAAATGGGTTGAAACACAAGGGGGTGTATCGCTAGTAGGATCAGCTGGATCAGGAGAACCACGACAGTTAAGAGTACGCAGGATGCACACCAGAGAAACGGGAATGGAACGAGTCCTAAATTTTTAAAATTAAAATTAAGCAGAATTATATTCTTTTAATATTATTAGAACAGTTCAGACCAATGACGATAAATCATATATTATATTGACTAATTATTTTTAATATTTGATGTAATAAGAAAATATCATGACTTGTTAATCCGAGCAGTGATGTCTGCATTCAAAGAAGTAGTAAGAGGCTGGCCATCAGAACCTTCTATAGCCGCGACCCAGTTGAGATCTTTGGTCATTTCAAAACGAGCTAAAAAGAAAGAAATTAAAATTAAAAGACGAGGACAATGTATAAGTGGTAACCATGGGTATATAACTATAAAAATAACCGACCTACTACAACCCTATCTACAGCTGTGAAGCAGACTTCATAACATGTAGAAGATGGTACGACGCGCATTTTTATTGTTTCTCCACCTTTCCATCGGCCACAACACATTGACAAAAACGATTCCCATAAACTATTGTGTATAGCCTGGGCACGCACCAACGAGATTATCTATATTAACATATAATATAAAGTCGAAAGAAACTTGTATATCTTTCATTCTTAGTTCTAAATTTAGAAATCACTGTTTGTGACAAATATATCTCCATGATCACCTTGCTTATATCTGCAGCACTGCGTATGTTCAGCTCGCTAATTATAGAGTCACGTTCTTCTTTAAGAATATCAGCACTTACTGAGTAACAATGTTGTGGATATTTCGCGGGTAAATTGGTTCGTAGTGTCAGCTCGGGTTCCTAATATAATATAAACAATTGAACTTTAGCCAAAAATAAGTCCGTATGCATCATTTAAGGTTTTTTCTACTTTTAAACAGAAATTATATTAATTAGTACTGTTACCAATACTATTGATAAGTCATTTATAAAGCTACTTTATATAAACAGCTTAACAAACCTCAAAATTATAGTTACTCATATAGCGATACAGATTAATATGGTGCTTGACGACAGATGTCTTTACCAAATACTGCTCCATTTTTTTCCATGTACTGTAACTGAACAGCATAGGAACGGAAAATCGAAGACAAAAACACGCGAATATTGGGCGAGTTGAAGACCATGGTTCACTACTAAAAAGTGATATCAAATATTCGCCTAAAACTCAGATTAAGAGCAAAGCACACTACTTAATGTTAGCTCCATTCGGCATCTGTGTTTCCTTCTCACACTGAACTACCGATAATTCCATATATGGTAGTTCATCAAAATCTGGAAATGCACTTGTATATATACTGCGATTCTAGTATATAGGTCATAAAATAATCGAAATAGCACATACCATTTCCAGCATCTACATGCGTACGACCAGAGTTAATAATATAGCTTGGTTCAGCAACATAATATATGCGAGCTGCTCTTAAAGAATCCCTGGGATATAACCAACCCCATGGCATTGTATTTATTTTCTCGAAAGTTGGAGCACCACTTTGATTTGCTAAGAATACTTCCAAGATATCAAGAGCAGTTACACAAGCCATTTTCTCTGTGCTAAAAATATTATTAAATATGTACTACAAACAAAAGACCTGAAAAAATTCAGTTTTATATGTAGAACTGAGAAGATATCTTACACTATTGTAATAGATTACAATTATATGCATGACACTTACCCATTTAAGCTGTTAGGAACAGTAGCAAGCATTGCGTAAATAGAAGATCGCAATGTAATAAAATCACCCTGCTTAATGAGATTACGCATATAGTCGCTATCCATCGGTAGTCGACCAAAATAACCAATCTTACACGATGAAACCTAGAAAAAAATACTAGAGTGACACGTCTAAAAGACAAATATATTCAAAACATCGGCTCACATTTTCTCCATCGCATAAGAATTCCAATAGAAGTTCCGCATTTCTCATAAAAATTAAACCGGGCTGTGTGGTGAAATTACATCTGAAACAGCAATAATTTTAATTAGACGTATTATGACATTAATAAGTAAGATCAAATTTGCTGGAAGCATTTGTAAATTCGAATAATATAACAAGTGTCCAACTAAAATAAACGCCTCGCCGAAGGTAAAGTTTAGTATAAAACATACTCTAAACTGTCAGCTAATTGCTTCAACTTGGTTTGCAAATCTGACTTCTCGTCTACTGAAACGCAATTATTTAGTGATAAGAGCAATATTACTTATTAAAATAATATCACATTATTTAAAATATTTTATGGAATCAAACCAGGAAGAGAACGACGCATTGTCGATATTGCTTGTAGAATATCCATCCTACTCTCAGCGTCGCAAACAAGCCGCTTTTCCTGTCATTTAAAATAAGCAACTATAAAAAACTGAATATTCGAGTGAATATTAATGGAAAACCTAGTTCACTTCTACGTTTAACGTAAATTATATATTAATTTCGACCATTCCAAAATACGCTAATAAAACAAAGTTCATCTTGTAGGTTAACAAAATAACCATTAAATTTCTTCGTAGTGCTTGTCCAAATCCATCCCATGTCAATTTAGATGCAGACTGTCGGATCTTTTCCATTTTCATCTCCGTATCAATCCTATCCAGATCAAACCCATCTTCAATGTCCTTGGCCAGAACCATGTTTTAATTAGTATTTACAAGATACCAATTGTCTTCTGTAGGTTTACACCCTGTAAATTGTCCAAAATATCGAGCACTGCACATAGTACAAATAGAAAGTAGTAATTCTAAAATGCATAGAACATAAGCAAAAATCTCTTTATCCAATCAAAACAACTATTACTTTAAAATTAAAAGCTATGCTAAATTATATAAAGATGCACAAATATGTAAATACTTCCTTGAACAAAATTACTAATATCCATCTATTTATAAATTTAACAAGACTTGATGGAAACACTAGTATAAAACACTTAATTAACGATATAGTAAATACGAACATGTCAGCAGCACCAAAATTTGTCGACTAACCAGAGGTAAGCGACTAACCCGGGAAATTGTAGCACCGCCCCTTTATTGGCTAAGGTACCAGGCTAGAGCGCAGACACAAAAGAGCAGTTGCAGAGATATATATCGTCCTTTAATATTCGTAATGTAGTACTGTAACTTCAGTGGATTGTCTGTAGTAAAGAAAAGAAACAAAGGCAAATTTGTTTTTAGAACAAATCTACTAAATACCCGTAAATACAATGCAACTTGTTTAAATAAATAAAAAAGAAAAATTAGCAATAAAAAACTACCACAACAAAACGACTAGATAATTACTAGACCGTTGAATGTGGAACGCAATTCAGGGATGACTTGATGCTCCTTGCCATAGGTAAGCTCCCATTAAGTAGAAGTAGAAACTGCTAGACGTTATTCCTGGCGTCATGGACTTTTTGCTGACTCTGTTGTTCTGCTGCACAGATGTACCGTGACGCCAGCGTGCCATTTTAGCAATGGGTTTAGCAACTCGCTGTGATGGTCATTTCACGGCAACAGTACTTCATAATGTCTATTAGATGAGGAACTTGTTTGTATTCAGAGTTTACAGTAAGCTTAATAATAATAATAAATAGTGGCTGGAATGAAAAAAAAACGGTTTATTAGGGAAGAAGACTCTGATTCGCGTATGGGAACCTTTTACAGAATTATTAGTTCTAGAATCGAAATTCTGACTATGAGTTGGAGTCCAAACGTATCTGTTCTCAGACACATGCATTTCTTGCAGTGGAATGTAAATATGTAAGAATAACAAAAATGGCACTTTAAATTTAAGTTTTTATGTTTAATGTACCCTAAGACCTTGATTCCCAATTGTCTCTCAATCGCTTTTATTGTACTTAGCTCAAAATTCGGTTAAAAATTTTACTTAGGGTAAAGTGAGGTGTTTTAAAGCGCCAATTCGTTGTTAACTCCTCTAAAATATGAATTTATTTAAACAATAGTATTATGTCTGTGGGGAGAATAATATTTAATTAGGAACGCAATAGTGGAATTATAGTAAAAGGGAAAAGCCCCGTCCTCAATCTCGGGACCTCTTATATAGGGTCCACACAGTTATTCTAAACAAAAGGGCAAATTCCATAGCGCAAGAGATATCTAAATACATAGCGGGAAAACCAACACTAAGAACATACTTTAAATACTAATACTGGTTACAACAAATAGAGATAGAGTAAATGTCACGTACTTAAATAACGATTATATGTGAGTCTTCGAGAGTCATTGATCAATGCAGAAATAAGTAAAACATGCATAGCTTGCACTTCGGTGAACATTGTATATCTGTTAAACAGGCCACCACCCAACCCTGGAAATTTGCTTGTAATGCTCATTATCCCATTAATAAACATGTAGTTCTTCTCTGATTACAGTAGGTAGAGAAAACTTACAAAGAATGATTTTACATTTAGCGTGTGAAATACGACATTCCACAGCATCCTACTCCTCACTATGATCACATTAGAATCATCGAGAAGGAGAAGATGTTTGTCATCTATCATACAACGAAGATTGGAATTATCTTTAAAAAATAACAAGTGTAAATATAGAAATTCACATAAAAATTGTATAATTTTATGCAAAATTAGTTATTAGAACAACTGACTATTTGGTTCAGTCGAATAGGTTGAGCATTTCTCATATGATTTCTATTATAAAATAGCTGCCTTCTTAAGATGTTGGAGTTCCCGAACCGTCTGACAGTGAGCTGTTCTACCATAGATTTTTTTCAGGAGTGGAAGAAATGCTCAAAAATAAAAATAATTGGCATCTATTAAAAATTTCTATATAAACAGTATAAAGAATAAGGAAAGTTATTTATCCTGATCTGCTTTTGTTACCTTTCCAAAAGAGTGCGCTGGGTTTGCTTCGACGTCATATTGATGTTCTCACAAAGATAATTGCCGACATCTATGGTTTCACGTCGTGCTAGAGCGCTAACAGAATTTCTTACCATACAAAAATGTGCATTCATTTGATTCTTCGGATCTGTGATGAAGCTCCCGTTCGATATGTGAACGTACAAGACCTTGCCGAAAGCTAAAGAAACACCATCTTTTACAGCTCTTCATGCATAACCACAATAGGTCATGATGGTCCTAGCTTTATTGGTAGTGAGGAAGGCGAACTCGTGAGGCGGGTAGGAAGTGAGTAGAACGAAATATCACAGCCTCTCTGTTGAGATAGTTAGAAGGACACAGGAACTGGTATATAAGCAGCCATTGTGTTAAGACATTTATTAAATTATCCCCTGAAGACATATAGTGGAACAATTTTGGAATGGTGTTAAAAGTGCACTATCTCTATGATATTATATTGCCTTGAATTATGCCATAGCACTCAAAATGTTTTGTCACTTCTATTATAAACTTTATTGATATATTAGTCATGACCATGACTTTTTAAAACATGTTTTGCATGTGCAAATTATCCACAAATGATCTACTCCAGTCAGTTAATTGGCTTTGTCACTTCGTAGACTTGAAATATTATTCGACGAAAGACTCCAGACACTAAATAAAAATATTTAACTGACCAATCACAGAAATGGACGAGATGCCCCAATAGCAAGTTCTTTAGCAATCTAAATCTTCAATTAATAACATTAAAGGCAAATATCTCCAGAGATTGAGTTTTATTTAGGTACGGTTGTAGCGGTTTGTAAACAAATATTATAGAATGTACTTATATAGCTACGAAATCAAAATTTATTGGGATAACGACTATCCAGACAGATATAATTAAATCGATAAAGAACTTACTCATCTACTAGTCTCAGTGTTGAAATAATGTATTTTATAAATAAGTGTTCAGCAAAATTCGTTTTTATATTTATGTAAATTTCAGTCAATATTTGCTTAGTCAGTTTTTTTCTGACTTCGAAATATTTGCTTCGATGGATGTCGTGCACTAAAACATGTTCTTATCTGTAGTGCTGAGAATAAGATTATCTCTCTTAGGAACGTCATAAACACTAAGTAGAATGGTAATTTTATTCTGTTGAGAAAATCATTCTGTGGGAAGGAAAATAGAATTATCAGTAGCAAATAATACTTTATATGCGGCTGAATTAAAATAGAATTTATTTTTCATATTTATATCTTGGAAGTAGCACTATTTTCTTCTCCTATATGCCTTTAGATAGTTACATCTCAATGATGACTTCTTAAGGTGATATTTAAAACCTATGATTCATTATAATTTAGGTAACTTTCTTGGCATAGTTCCAAATGCCACTTGAATGATATAGAATGATTTTTCATAGTTTTTAATTCTATGAACGTAGATGCGACAAGTATATAATTTCGAAAATCATTACTATTTTTGATTAAGAGGCTAGATGGCAGATTTAATTCTAAAATTAAGTTCACAATATGTACCTTTAAAAGTTAGCTTTTAAATTACTATGAATTAGTACCACTCCGATTATTTAATATGTAAAACATCTTCTGTACTTTTTACTTTAGTTCAAAATAGATTTGATATATTCCGTTCAAATCTAACATGCTAGTATATTAACGGTAATTTAAAATAATTTCAGAGTAGAAATAGATAACTAAAATTCATAGTTCTCGTGGTGTAATATAGACTGTGGCATGTTGTTGTGTATGAAACGGGTTAGAGCGAGTCGCACAACCGCCTGCGGAAGGTCATATACTTCACCAGAGGGTGAAACTAGGTGCTTTTGTGTGAGTGTTTTAATCCGAGTTTTTTTTTACATGTATTTAATTAAATTCTTGCAGATAATGTATAAAAGTTAGTGATCACTTACTCCATTGAAATTAAAAGTGAAAATATTTGCTTGATACTATTTCCTTTCTATAAAATTAAACTTTCTATTCTGTGCTCTGAATTACCTTCTAATTTTTCGTCAAATTTCACGTAAATATATTTTAGGTCTTTGAATAGATTATGGTATCTTTTATTTATCTTATATATAGATATGGATAAAGAAAACATGTTATTATTAAAAGTAGTAGTAAAAAAATATTATCAGTGTTATAGGAAGAAAATGAGAACATTATGGATTTGTTCTTTATTCTTCGTGACATTAAACGCCGTTCCTACTCCTAAGATGTGTTCTGCTTTTGCCAAATTTGCTGAAAGATGGAATCCTCTACCAGAGACACTGCTCTCTTGGTCAAAGAACAACTGCGATAAAATACAACCGAGACCGGACGATATGTCTTGTGAAGATATTGTACAAGTAGAGTTCATTTTTACTTATATTCATATCTAAGCATCTTTTAATTCGAAAAGATTATCATATTTGAATTTAATCTTTATTCCACAAAAATATAGTTTTTTTAAATTAAAGTTCATGACTACACTTTTAAAACTATACTGAGGTACTTCCACCTATAATTTTCTATGTCCTACGTATTTCAGTTTGTAGCAGATTGTAATTATGGAGGTAGTGGACCACCAGGAAATGCTTTAAGATCTACTAACAGAGATCTCAAACAAAATTACTATCAAGCAAGTTTATAGTAATTTTTTTCTTTACGTCTTTAATAAACATTTTCAGTGTTATGTATTTTTTCCTTCCAATTACCTTTAATACTGTAGAGTATTTAATGAAAATGTAGGCTATCAGTAAATAGGAGTGACATTGTTCATTATCAATTAAAATATGTATACATTTTAGAACTATCAATATACTCATTACTGTTATTTTATAGTCTACGGTGTAACAATTAAATCGGGGTTATTTAAAGTTTTCACTTACTTTGAAACTACCTCAACAATCTATTTTGCAAATGTAAAGTTATTTTTTTAGTTTTGAAACTAAACATCCATTAGGCGTCTAAGTTCATTAAACTATTCTCAAACTATAACGTAATGTATAGTTACTAATCTGGATTCTTAGCTTTGTAGAATATTCAGTATTTCTATTGACAAAAAAGTTGTAATATAGAAACAAACTAACAATTATTAAACCAATTAACAGATATCTCACATAGTTTGCCAAACCTTACTTGACTGATTTGTTGTAGAGAAAAGCCCCTTAGAACCTATCTAATTTTTTCGTATCCATATTTACAGAGAACTTATGGCAACTATCCTCGAGTTCTTGGCAAGTACATCTATTACAATGCACAAACTGCTTCTGATTACGGTCAATTCGGAAATTGGTATATTCAACATTTTGCCGAACATTTTTTGCTTCCTTAAGCTTAAATAGTCAATATAAGTGAGTCTATCAAAATCATTCTATGATAAAATCGTTACGAGCATCGAATTTACATTAAGAAATATAATAGCTAACCGCAGAAATTCTAGATTCTTTAGTTTTACTAGACGATATCCTTTATGGCCGTATATTTTAATGCAGCTTCAACAATAATTAGGAATATGAATTAGTTCTTAATACTGTCAGATAAATGTTTCCATGAATTTTATTTGCCCCAGCTCTCAATAGTTTTCCAAAGGCAATCGAAGTTAATACCACGCTAGACAATCCAGTTTCTAATTTCTTAATTGTAGTATGCAGTGTGTTCAGAAGCGATAAATAGATATGACTACTTTGGAAATTAACATCTTTGTTCAATATTCTGGAAATGGAAATACAGTGGCTTAAGAAGCTTTGTACCAATTCGCGCTCCTTTTGCCTTCTGTTCATCTAAGTTTGTTATTGTCCCATTCCTTTTTGCATGCTGATCACTTTCACAATTATTGATTATTTCGCCCTCACGGGATAAGGACGTGAGAGGCGGGGCTTTTTTGATTGAAGCTGGACGTGATTATTGAGTTGTTGATTTGTGGGAGACAAAGTTAGTAATATCGCCGAATCAAGTGTACAAACACCACAAACTTGTCTTTATCGTTAATAACATTTTTTTTGCTACAATAAGTTTTATAAAATACGAGTATTTTCAAACGTTTAGACGCACTAGATTATTTAATCTAGAATGTTTATTGTAAATTAAATTAAAAATAAAAATGCGTAGAATAATAAGGCTAATCATGCTGTTTGAAGCAGCACACAAGAGAAGTTTTTAGCGCTCTTGCTTAGCTCGAGTGGTCTTCTAAATTTCTTTTCCTTCCAATATTTTTGAGAATTTCTTGAAAAATTTCGAACAATATTTCCTTAACAGTTAATGGTATCCGCTGTCTGCTGAGAGTTATATCTCACAATGAGACAATGCATTTATCTACTCTTTTCCACAAAAATCCAACTGTAATCTATGCACTATATCTATAATTTATCACTATAAGTCATAATTCATGCAGATAAAACAATTTAATGTGATGTAAATTTAAATATTAGCTCAAAATCACATTGTCTTTTCATTTCTAACATATAAACAAGGGCGTAATTGTCTACAGTCCATATTCGATTAAACTATTTATGTTATTAGTAACAGTATTTTCATTGTTTAACATAATTTAGTTGGTTAAAACAATGCGTAATTGCACTTGGTGAAAAACTCGATTTAATTAAAATTACTAATTAGATGAGTAAATTAAATCTAGAGACTTCATTTTTGTCAAAGTTATTCACAGTTACTGGTAGCTAAAATCGAATAATTGGTTTTAAAATGTGACAAACTTTATAGTAATTTAAGAATTAACTCTGTTTACAAACTAGATAAAAAATGTTACGTTTTCTAATAAGTACTTGGAAGTAACTTATATGTACTTTATAAAATACTTTAAAATATATAGGCATATTAATCATTTAATAAAGATTTCAAACTGAAATTCAGCGAACTACAGTGCGTTCCAAAATGATAGCACACTGTTTTTTGTTTTTTTTTTGTTCTCCGTCCTCAGATTGATCTACTTTTTTGGGGGTAAGATGTAAGAGCCTAGAAAATCTCCAGTTTAAATTTCATCGCTTGTCATAAGAAATTACGGCTTTATGCTAATTTTTCTCAAAAACACCACTTTTCATCGTTTCAAAATGATAGCACACTTAACATATTTTGGCGTTATTTAATGAAAAAAGTACAAATTCACTATTCCCGAACCATCATAAAATGCGTCGTGCTTCTATACTGATTCTACACGAAAGAGGTCAAATTAAAGCACTGTCAACTGCCGGTTACACGTTGAAGCGGAGTGCCGATGTCGTCAAGTGCTCCAGAAAGGCTATTAAGAATTTCCTTAGTCACCAAGAAGAATATGGTGCAAAGAAGAGTAGTGGACGACCTAGCAAGTTGAATAGCCGTGAAAAAAGAGGAATTCTGCGGACAACGTCGAGTAGCACGATCAGCATCAATGAAATCCGTAGGACTTGTGGCATTGATGCCTCGAAAAATACATTGTGGAGAATTCTGGACAAGTTTCCCAATATTGCCCGATCACAGATGAAGAAGTGTCCACAACTGACACAAGGGCATAAGGACGAAAGGCTTTGCTGGGCCAAAATATTCATGATATGTGACGGCGAAACGGTAACTTCCACGAGTCTTCAAAAATAAGCCTATTAATCCAATATTTCGAATTTAGGTGATATTCAGTGATGAGAAGAAGTTCAACTTAGGTGATTCTGATGGTTGTCACTCCTATTGGAGGGATTCACGTAAGGAACCCCGGCATTTTTAACCTGAAATTTCGGTAGAGGAACTATTGTGATTTGGAGAGAGTTCAGCGTAACAGGACTGGGCGACTTGGCGTTTGTCTCGACGAAGATGAACAGCGCTGATTACCAGGATGTCTTAGGACATCGTCTAGTCCCGTATTTCCCACTGTACAGGCGTTAGCTTCATTTTCCAATAAGATAATGAGACAATCCACGCCAGTCGAAGTACCAGGACTTGGCTGGAGGACAGTGACGTGGACACTATGGGCTGGCCAGTGCGCTCTTCGGACCTAAATCCGATGGAGAATCTTTGGGTAATTCTTGTCTGTCGCATTTATGCCGATAACCGTTAGTTTGGGACTGTGAAGGACCTCCAAGGTGATATTAGCAAAATATGGAGGTGTAGATACTATTGTCACCAAAAATGTAGTAAACAGTATAGCTGAATGAATTTTTCAGGTTATGAATAGAAGTGGTAGTTGTACTGATTATTAGTTAATTATTATGTACATTAATTTGTTTTTTTTTATCGCAAACCCATATTTTAATAAAGTGTGTTACCACTTTGAAACGATGAAAAGTGGTGTTTTCGAGAAAAATTAGCATAAAGCCGTAATTTCTTATGACAAGCGATGAAATTTAAACTGGAGATTTTCAATGCTCTTACACCTCACCTCAAAAAAAAGTGGATCAATCTGATCACAGAGATCACAAAAAAAAACAAATAACAAAGTGTGCTATCATTTTGAAACGCACTGTATAAAACTAACCGTTACATAACATGTCAAAAGTTATATTATTAACTAAGTGATTAATTTATTACCAGTGATTACTTTTGTCATTAGTTAACTGGGTAGTTACCTTTATTAAGTTACATTTAATAATAATGCAATTTTGTCATCCCTGCAAATTGCTATTCATGTAGTTCGCATGAAATTCATTCTCATTCTAGGTATTATCCAAACTACTATCCTCCTACATACCTTGGATACTTCGATGGAAGGTCTGAGAGTATGGCACAGTTGGAAAATGACTACAAATTTGCTAAGGGCGGACATTACCCGTATAACAGGTAGATATCCCACTTCCTGCGAATGTGGTCTTATCTAGAATTTATTGGCTGCTTAGAGACTTTTCTCTTTCCTATTTATATAACCAAATCTTTATTTAAATAACACCCTCGAAATAATATCATCTCAGAAGAATGAAAGTATTTTGTTTATAGTGTTTTAGGGCAGACAACATAGTAAACATAGCTCTGCAGCAGACAGCCTTACCTACTTGTCTGCACGATTTGTTCTACTGTGTAAGGGCAGCCACTCCGTCGCCGTACCAAACGTACTATCAACAAAGACAGCCCCATTACAGAAACCGTCATCATTCCAAAAAATATCATGAGTCTCAAGAAGAAAATGATTAGAGGAAATATTAGAGTGCATTGCCTTATGCGGGAATTCTCAGTGGCATAACAAGAGATGTACAGATGGTTTTGTTTATTTTGCTATTTAACGTGCAAATATCATCAAAAGTTAAAGCATATATTAATAAATCATATTAACACTGATTATAAAACATTATAGAAATATAGAGATCCCGACTATACATCTTTTTAATAAAGTGATTATTTGTACTTTAAGTTATATTTTGAGACTACATGAAAATTAAGAACTTAAATCTTACTTTTTAAAGAACCACGCCAAATAACATAATTAACAAACTAACACAATGACTTTTCTCATAAAATAATGATTCCACCAGTCGTTGAAATCTATTGTAGCTGGGATCTTCGTGCTTATCCAAATCTTAGACTTCGCAGAATGTATTTAGAAGAAAAGCATTAGCATTACAACAAAACTGCTTCATTTATATTATTTCCGTTTAACCAAATTACTTTATAAAACGAACTTAATTACCTAATAGTCTTTGAAATTTGGTTGTTATTTACGAGTATTTAAATGACTGATTGTTGATATACAAATCATACGATAAGATGGTAAAATATTCTACTTGCTTACCCTAGTCGAGACCGTGATAGTTTCCGAAAAGTTAAAAATTATACTGAACAGGACATTTTGCAACTCTCTTTTAATATTCATTTACATACTGTATTCTATTAAAAACGATAGACACTGGCAATATATGCCGCTTTAGTTTAATGTTCAAGATATTTGGGTCCCAAAGATATTCTTCGTAACTGTTGGTGGCTTTCCCTGAGACAATTATTGAACATAAAATCGACTAATAATTCAAATTTAACTGTTTCTACTAGTTTGTATTATAATCACTTGAAAGCGTTGTTTTCATAGGATTTTATCCATTTTAAAGTCTAACTGTAAAACTTGTATTTCTGGGACATTGTTGTGTCAACTCAGTACAATTCTAAATAAAAAAGTATCTACAATGTTAGAAATTCACGAAGTTACGAAAATAATCAATTTTCCGGATGTAGTTTCGCATATTTTACGATAGTGTGATAATATGATCTGTTCCATTTTAGAAGAGGGAAAACAGCAGAAAGAGATCAAATAAGAGGAAATTGCTTCTGCATAGTAGAAATCAAAAGATATTTCGCAATTATTGATTGGTTCTCTCCTGTCGTAGTTAGCGTTCGTTTTGTTGCGTGGCTAACTTTAAAGCATTGCTATGCTTTGAGTGGCTGGAAACTTCAAAGGGTCATATCTCGTATGATTATATTTTGATAGAAATTAAGCTATGTTATTGTCTTTTGTGATTTGTTTAGCCTAATAAATGTTTACGCCCAATTTTTCACCTCCTACTCTTAAATATAGTAGCTTATGCTCAACATAAATAAATGTTTTTAGATTTGTTTAGTTCCGTTATCTAGATAATATTAAAATACCTCAATTATAGTTTTAATTAAGTAGATCTTTCACAGAATATTTCGGATTAGTGGTTTAAATCTATTAGATTATACATAAATACATTACGTCTACGTATAATTAGTATATTATTGTATAGAATTCTGAAATAGCAAATGAGATATTTTCAGAAGCAACCAACATCTGGTATTTAAATGTGAAAAAAATGAAATAAACTGAAAAAAGTCTCCACTATTATTTCTAGTACTGAGCGAAGAACCATATAGCGACATACCAATTATGGACAAAATGCAATTAATTGTTAGTTTACATGAATTATATACATTTATCAAAGTAATATTATTCAGTATGGTGAAACCTTGCTAATATCACTGTTTTTCTGAGTCAGGAAATGCCAGAAAATAAAGTCTTTTAAAATAGCACACTTTGTTATTTGTTTTTTTTGTGATCTCTGTGATCAGATTGATCCACTTTTTTTTGAGGTGGGGTGTAAGAGCATTGAAAATCTCCAGTTTAAATTTCATCGCTTGTCATAAGAAATTACGGCTTTATGCTAATTTTTCTCGAAAACACCACTTTTCATCGTTTCAAAGTGGTAACACACTTTATTAAAATATGGGTTTGCGATAAAAAAAAACAAATTAATGTACATAATAATTAACTAATAATCAGTACAACTACCACTTCTATTCATAACCTGAAAAATTCATTCAGCTATACTGTTTACTACATTTTTGGTGACAATAGTATCTACACCTCCATATTTTGCTAATATCACCTTGGAGGTCCTTCACAGTCCCAAACTAACGGTTATCGGCATAAATGCGACAGACAAGAATTACCCAAAGATTCTCCATCGGATTTAGGTCCGAAGAGCGCACTGGCCAGCCCATAGTGTCCACGTCACTGTCCTCCAGCCAAGTCCTGGTACTTCGACTGGCGTGGATTGTCTCATTATCTTATTGGAAAATGAAGCTAACGCCTGTACAGTGGGAAATACGGGACTAGACGATGTCCTAAGACATCCTGGTAATCAGCGCTGTTCATCTTCGTCGAGACAAACGCCAAGTCGCCCAGTCCTGTTACGCTGAACTCTCTCCAAATCACAATAGTTCCTCTACCGAAATTTCAGGTTAAAAATGCCGGGGTTCCTTACGTGAATCCCTCCAATAGGAGTGACAACCATCAGAATCACCTAAGTTGAACTTCTTCTCATCACTGAATATCACCTAAATTCGAAATATTGGATTAATAGGCTTATTTTTGAAGACTCGTGGAAGTTACCGTTTCGCCGTCACATATCATGAATATTTTGGCCCAGCAAAGCCTTTCGTCCTTATGCCCTTGTGTCAGTTGTGGACACTTCTTCATCTGTGATCGGGCAATATTGGGAAACTTGTCCAGAATTCTCCACAATGTATTTTTCGAGGCATCAATGCCACAAGTCCTACGGATTTCATTGATGCTGATCGTGCTACTCGACGTTGTCCGCAGAATTCCTCTTTTTTCACGGCTATTCAACTTGCTAGGTCGTCCACTACTCTTCTTTGCACCATATTCTTCTTGGTGACTAAGGAAATTCTTAATAGCCTTTCTGGAGCACTTGACGACATCGGCACTCCGCTTCAACGTGTAACCGGCAGTTGACAGTGCTTTAATTTGACCTCTTTCGTGTAGAATCAGTATAGAAGCACGACGCATTTTATGATGGTTCGGGAATAGTGAATTTGTACTTTTTTCATTAAATAACGCCAAAATATGTTAAGTGTGCTATCATTTTGAAACGATGAAAAGTGGTGTTTTTGAGAAAAATTAGCATAAAGCCGTAATTTCTTATGACAAGCGATGAAATTTAAACTGGAGATTTTCTAGGCTCTTACATCTTACCCCCAAAAAAGTAGATCAATCTGAGGACGGAGAACAAAAAAAAAACAAAAAACAGTGTGCTATCATTTTGAAAGACTTTAGTTTTATTTGTGCAGATGAAAAGATTTTTGTTACACGTGGATATATCTCAGTGCAAATTAATATCACTATGGAATTAAAATTGAGAGATTTCTATAGAGGGTCGTTATATTCTACTGTTGTTAGGACTTTTGAAAATTTTAATATTTAAAACCATATATAGATATCAAATTCCCCTCAATTATTTGTATTTTACAACTTTACGTCTTTATGTTTGCACAAATAATTGCATGAATATGAACATCTGTATTTTGTATTTTCGAATTTTTATCTATGCCATTTTAGCATTTCTAAAGATTTAAATGCTGAACAAATCCACTGGAATGTAGCTTGAAGAAAACAGTATTTTCACTTAAAAGATAACTATGTACTTTTGAGGTAAGTATTGATATTTTTATCTAAATAATGCGGTTGGAATAACATTTCCTCATGAGAAACTATAGAGTTAACTTAAGTTATTTTCGCTTCCTAAGTCATGTGTGATTTAATTATAGCGGTGTCTCAACGATAAATGGAGCTATCGTCGAGCTAATTTCTAGAAACCACATGTCATGCGAATATCCCTAAATTAGGCAAAAGAGATTGAAGTAATAGTGCGGATTTCTCTCCGATTATCGCTTTCTACGACAGCTTGGCGCAAATTCCTCTAGTTTTCACGCAATCACCGACTGAGAGGCGCGAAATGATAGAACAATGGGTCTCAGACGAAAGCGACAGTCCGACCCTGTTCTCGATCGATTAGGATGTGGATAGCGTTACCTCATTATCAATCATTTTATTATCTAAGTGCTTTTTTCTCAATGTTTCATATTTCTTATTAGATTTTAGAATGAGATTACTTGTTTCACTCCTAGAGGTGACATTTTGTTAGCCAATCACGTTGACTACGCTTCTTATAATGTATATAGGTATTACCCAAATCATGACATGATTTTTTGCTTTTTGAAAATTTTATTTATATTGCTCATCTCTAAGATGGTTTATATTGACAATATTGCCAAAATTCCAAACCGGTAACAGAATCCAGTTAAGATGAATTTGATATGACTACTAATACAAATATTAAAACATTCTAACATTGCTTATTTATGCGAAATACTTTGTTCACTTTTTAATTAGTAGGAAAAAATTAATATAATAATAGTAAAATTGTATCATATACTGTACATCTCATTTCCCACAGTTAACAGGTATCTGATTAATGATGTTTATGATTATTAAGAAATATTTATCCTTTTTAGCTTGTATGAGGTTAGTTTCCTCTAGACTATATTTAATACTATAATTGACTTAAAATAATATGAAAATTAACTCTCTATTATTTATCTTTAAGGGTCTAGTCAATATCTGCTGTATGGAAAATATATCCTTTACGTTATAAATTATTTTACTACGTAGAAATTGGTTTAAAGATATATTTTTCAATATAGAAATGAAGCTATTTTTAGAATTTCTTCCACTTATTTTTGAAAAGAAAGTTTATTTCTGGCATTCTTTATTTTTAACGTCCATTTTTTTAAATAAGTAAAACCAATATTGCGATGGTAATGTTTTCTTAATAGTTAACCAATATGGGAAAATTTACTTTCAGATAAATATAGGTATTTTGCTATTACTACGGCGAACATATATGAGATCTTGACAACGGTAGTATACTGTAGACGGCGCTTGAGAGATAAGAATCAATAGGTGCGAATATTCTGTCTAGGATTTTCGACTAATTTTAGTTGGGTTAATATGATTAAATGTAAGTATTGACATATTTTAAAAACGATCTTTGTTTTTTTGAAACTTCTCTATTTATAATTTTTGAAAAGTATACAGTCAAGGCATTTTTTTTTTGGAGAAAGTACGGTACGCTAGGCAATCTACTGAGATACATAGCTGTGTAACTTATACAACCAAGTGTAAGAGGCAACGTGTATAAATAAGAGGTATTGTAAAATAGAGAACTAAGAAAAATCTTAAAGAATTAAAAAATAAATTTTAAGGCTTATAGATACAGGAACTTAGAGCTGATATGTAGATGGACACGAATCATAGAGCCTACCGATTTCACATTATCTAACGGTTCGCAATCTCGTTCAATAAATTTTAAGACCTTGTAGAATGTCACCTAGCGGCTCTTGTTAAGCACTTTTCAAATTTCTCCGCAATTTATATGCTCTCTCGGTCATTGTCTTTCTCTTGTACGCAATACGTTATGTGAACCGGTTTAAGCCTTAGTGATCTTAATCTTCTCTCTCACAGCTGCTTTTTCAGTCTAAGAGAAATCCTGTTTTTACTTAAACAAATTTCCTTATCGGTATGCTAGTCGTGACTTCAGTGTTCTACTGGTGGTTGACTATAGCAACCAATAGTAAATATCTGGTGAAGTCGGTATTAAAGAAAATAAGCTTGTTAATGTTTGGTCACAATTACGACTATCATAGCATTCTCTGACTATTAGTTAATGTAAGGTCATCATGAATCACAAATGTTCTGCAGCCTAATAAAATATAGTTTGCAATTTTTCAGCGGATATCTCTATTCCCATCCTCTAAAACATTTATCTTATTTGCAAGGACCTTTTCTATAATTTATTTTCTTAATGCGAAATATTTCGTGACTTATAACTAAGTGGTGGACTTCAGCATCGTTACTCGAATTTTATAATTTAATTGATACGAACTGTTCAATTAAACTATTGCTACAATTTGCTATCATATCGACGCAATGATGGAATTTTAAAAGTAGTTATTGACTTTTTTAGAATTACATAATGTAACCTTACTTTATCAAATATCTACGGCTGGAAGTGGTTTCTTCCCTTCTATTTTTCATACCTAATATTTCACTAATCTATTATTATCTGGAATTCATATTGTATAGTGATTACTGTAGAAAATTTTTCACACGTTAATACTTCGACAGTCATCATGTGGGAGTCCTACAGTTCTCCACTACCTCTTTCAGCGGACTCCCACACTCTGTACAGTTATATATTTTTGCTCTACTCTTCAGATTTATATTTTAGATTAGTTTAGGTTTATATATCTATTATGAGATTATCTCTGCTACAAGTTTTCTTACCCATATTTATATAACCAGAATTGAAGAATTAATTATAGAGATTTTATTAATGTGAAAAAATGCAATTTCAATGAACTAACTCCGTTGTCACATTTGAGTTTCAGTAGATCGGTTTGATACGGTCGTTAATTTTTTCATGTGCGAACAATCTCATCCGATATTCATCGCGGTCGTTAGTGCATGTCTTCTCTTGATGATTGTGGATTTAAGAACTGGAGAGCCATCAAGGGGATCGAAATCACTCAAACCAAAATAGTTACAGCATGAAAACTTTCATTTACTATTTGTTTTTGAAATGATTCTCTTATTCCTTCATAGGCTTGATACTGTACAGATACACGTAAATTTGAATTATATTTTTCTGGACTCTATTATGATTCAATTCATATTCTCGTTTCAAGAAATCCATGCTAGTAATTTTTGACATTTTTCGCTGTAAGTAGCGAGTGAAACTTCTGGAGAAGAAAATACATATGCTAGTTGATAAAATTGTTTAGCTCTGTAAAGAGTGACTAATTTATGTTTATTTCTCTTCAATATTGCTTGTTTTTTCATTCTATCATTGTGGATTTAAGAACTGATCATCCATCAAAAGAATCGAAATAGGTGTACAGCGGCGGTAGGTGAGAGCCGTAAATCCATGTTCAAAGATATCATCCGTTCGACTAATAGATGCGCTCAGCATTTCCGAAGGATTGAGGGGTGGGAAAATAAAGTAGAAAAACATAAAAACTGACAAGTACATAACTGATTTTTGAAAATAACAACTGGTATTTACTTATATGCATATTAAAAATTATACGGATACCCAGAGTGAAACCTGGTATGGAGGGTTTTATGAAGTGGTTTTTTGACTTCATATTCGTATGGTAGGGATAATAGTTAAAGCTAGTTTAATGCTACTATCTAAAGTACATCCTAAAGAACGTGTTTGAAAGTGATATAGTGTTTGGTTTTTCGGATTGCTTAAATTTTTGCATAGTGTAATACGGGCCATAAAGTGCGGCAAGTTGATTGTTAGTGTGAGAGCTAGCAATGATCTTATTTTTCATAACCTTTTTCAAATAAATGCTACAAAAACCAGGATTATAAAATGACTAGGCTTAAATGTAGTATATCCAAAAATTGGTTAAAGATATTAGAATAATTGTAACAAATATTAGGGGAAAAGTTCCACTGCATTGGGTGTATTTCACTGCATCTGGTGATATTGCAATGAGTAGATTATTCAATTTCAACTCTAGTTTGATGTTTGAGCTCTGAGACTAGATGTCTGGGAGTACTCTTTAGTTTTTCATTCAACAGTATTTACTCGCCGATTTCGTTTAAACTTTCTTTAATAGGTTTCTGAATGTATTCTATTCTATTTATCGCCATTTTGTCGGTTAAGTGTCCGTTGAATGAGTTACACTTCTTTAGAATTTCACTCTAACTTCTATGTGGGAATATATGATAGTTTATAGGACGCAATTGACGCAGAATAGGTTAACGTAAAATAGTATAAATATTATATTGTTAAAGCTACTTAATTTTTTTGGGTATTCCAATTTTCAATAGTACCCTATCAGACTGTTTAAATCCTACTTGTCCCATTCTTTCAGCTGAAAAATGAATATTATCAGAGGTTTTATTTATCTTTTCTAATACAAAGTTCACGGCTTTTGATAAATGACGTCAAGTTCTATTGTTGATCTGCACTTTTGCATACATATTATTGTCTTTCCAATCATCTATTACTCATCGTTGCATATAATATCATTGTTTGTTTATTGGTTTATTAATTGCTCTACATATTTGATCACCATAATTCCTCTAAAAAAACATTGTCTGTTGTATTTACTTTACAATAAAAGTCTGTTCTCAAGCAATGATTGGTGTTCCCCTAATTTGATTGATAGCGACTCATTTATGTGTTTTGTCAATAGACAAATACAATGCTGAGATGCTCAAATATGGACTAGACGCGAAAACGTCTATTAGTTTCGTTCTCGAGAGCTATTATGCCACTCTTCCATCTTCTCTACGTGATATCCGCAAACTAGCCTAACATAACCGGATTGGGTACGATCTGCATCTTTCATTATGCCGCTAAAAGAGCCACCCAGGGTATTTCTAATGGTCTTGTTGTTCCGTGGGACGAAAGTGGTCTGGTACATCTAAGTGCTTTATCCTCACGCGTCTACCCTCCAGACATTTGCCTCCATTACTCTGCCCTCAACTCTTATAGTCCATAGAAAAAATTAGTTGTTCGTTATCCATGTGTCTCTGTTAATTATTAATTGTTCATTTCGATAGCTGGAAATATATGTCCCATTTAACCAGTCATTATTATCTCCATACTCTTCTTTAAATAGCTAGTAATTATTCCTATAAAATGCACTTCATAAATTATATGTAATGTTGTATTGAACTAGATCTGTTGCTTAACCACAATTACAGTTCACTAATGCTCCAATATTGGTGATGAGATTTATTACTTTCCTACTGTTCCTGGAGGGGTTATCGCCGATGGTTATAGCAGAAAGATTTATTTTATACCAAGTCAAACCAGAAGATGAGAGAGGGATGCGAATGTTGAGGAAATGGCAAAATATGGATCACAAGTACAAGGTTCGAATGATAAGCAAAAAAAACTTACTATTGTATATAGCAATTGTTATCATAATAGGAACGACATTAGAAATGAGCGTTATTCATCAAGATTTAAAAGTGCGAAAAGAAATATTAGCTGTAAAGCGCATTTGTCAACTAATTTATATTCATATTTGGATTCCTATTTACTTTTTAGGCTATAAATGCAAATATCTAAATAGCTTTTAGTAGGGTTTCATGCTAAGGTGTTCAATTGAAAATAATAGTTTTAACACATTAAATAGAGGAAATGTTCATTGGTTCAACGGGATACTGTATTTTAGAGATTTTTCTCTAGATATTGAGTTCAAAGATAATTATATTTTTCTCATGCTTTGAATACCCTAAAATCATCACAGAAGGGATTTGGTATTGTTAGCTTTTGGAATAAAGTAGGATGAATTTCAGGTAGATTTCTGGAAAGAACCACAACATTTAGGAGATGCTGCTGATGTTATGATCTCTGAGAAGTATGTGACTCAAATGGAACGGCGATTTCGACGTGGCAATATTGCATTTTCAGTTAAAGTCTCCGATGTAGAAAAGTAGGTTTATAGAAGTAAATATTATTGGCAAACAGCTTTTGCTTTGAATATTTTTTTCTAAAAATTAATGTAAAACATAGTAAATGGAGTATGAAGCCAAAATAAATTCCATAAAAATGAGCTAATTACGTAGGATAAATAGTTCTACATAATTTTATATGGATATTTCTATAAGAAGGATTTCAGAAATCGCTTACAATTTATAATTTGATCTGTTGGATATCTATAAGCAAGAAGGCCAAATTAATAGTGACTTATAAACATAATTTTGATACAAATGTATATAGTATTCTACTGGCTTACTTATATTTTACCCACATTTATTCTTTCACCATCTAAGTTTATAAAGTTATGTATTTAATTCGTACCTAAAATACGAGGATGTAGGTAACTCGGACTCAGTTTTGGTTAAAACATTAGTGAGTATTTTTCTTGTATCAATTTGATTAGTTTAAAAAATAATTTAGGCTGATAAATGAAAATGAGGGAAATACCACGAATTGTTTCTCAAAAAGGCTTCTGGACGACCCCATATTAGACAGCGAACGTAAGCCGCTATTATTGCTCATTAAAACAATTCTAAGGTTATAATTAGACCTTTTTGATTATTCTTAGAATCATAATTATATGAGAAATCAAGAATTTTTAAAGTTCTTCTTAAGATGTTGTTACGTAATAAGCAAGAGAGTAAATTTTCTAAAAAAATGTTTTGACTTGATATTTGAAACTTTTCCATTCTCTTTAAAATACTAAAAAAACAAAATGAATTAAAAATATTTCAGCGGATTTAGATTTTTCACGAGTGGGTCGTTTAAAAAAAATCAAGTATCCATTCGGAGATTATGCTTCATATTCCGATATGATGAAGTATATGAGAACTATCGAGTTCTATTATCCGAATATTACCAAAATTATTCGTCTTGGAACTACTCACGAGGGCAAGCCTATTGAAGGACTCAAGGTTAGAAATGAATTTAAAGAATTGTTTTTAAGGAACGTTTACCAAACTCACAAATCACGCTGTCTAACTAGGTCATAGTCATGGACAAAAACCTTTTTTCAAGTGTGATTTCAAAGGGGGTATGAATAACCACATTTTAGCAATGTAAGAAAATTTGTTCATTAGGGAAAAAAAGATTCGCGATAAATAATTTGAAGATGCTAATATTTCTTTTCGATGATGTCATGCTTAGCGCGATCGAGCGAACGAAAAAGTGCGGAAGCGCGTGAGATACGAGTGATGGATGTGATAATCTACGGTATTTCAAAGGAAACGACATTTTTCAGCTAAACTATTTCTGAGAATATATATCATTGCGAACATTAACCAGTTGAGATACCTTGTAGATTACGAGAAATGACCGTGATATTCATTCGGAATTATCCGGTAATATTAAACTATTTTTTGTAAAATTAATTAGCACTTTGCTTCTTAAACTGATCTTCTTTACTTTCTCGAAGTGAAACAAATTTACTGAAGAAGTAATACAGAGCGAAAAAAACATTTTAAAAGTATCATAACTAACTTTAAGCTCTCAATAAAGAACATTTCTTGGAGCTTATTTCTTTAGCTCTTAACTTTATTGGAATATAATAAATTACCATAATTGATTTCACTATAAATATATTATTTTTTTATAGAAATGTGGTCCCATTTATTTAGTTTTCCGGTAGTTTGGTAATTGGGAATAGTATTTTTTTGCATTTTCGATATTAGTTCCTCCTATATTTTAATAGGTTCTTTTAAAGATCTCTAGTGGAGGTGAACCCACTTTTGGAATAAGCTCACTATTCCAGATATATGCATAATCAGTAATCAATCCTAGGTACTAAAATCAAGTGAATTCTAAAGCTACTTCCGAAGTCTTGGAGTTGGCTTCTGTTGCAAAGGATTTCATCTTTTTGGCTGTGTAAAGTAGGACATAATCTCACGTGAAAATCTGTTTGCTTGCTAGGACCTGGAGAGAGAAGAAGAATCTCTAAAAACATTGAAGCTAAAAGCCAAAATTTTTATCCCAAATAAAAATATGTGGACATATATTCATTGAAACTGATTCCTGGACTTATCATCACAAATCTTGAAGAGTTGCTTTTTTGCAGTTTTTCTGTAGCATACGATATCTTTCTTATGACTTGTTCGAAAACAACATAATTTCTGCAATTTTGAGAAGTCGACTGGCAGAAGTTTTTCCATCAGAGAATACAATCTTTGCTAAATAATCAGTTTCTCTCATGTTTGCTAAAGTTCCCATTTTTCCGTTAGAAGATAGACAGGCACTACTTTATTTGCGCCGATCTGGGACGTTCGTTTCCTAGTTCCGTATAGTACCTTTATCTTCCCAGACGTAACATAAAGGCTACGATAAATGTATTATTTTGTTTTTAACTGAGTAATGACTGAAAAGCGGGTATTCATTTAGTGCAATTAATAATTTATACAATAGAGCAAATGACAAATCTCATCGCGTACATAAATATCGTGGTTGTTTTTAGTAATAGCTTATAGGGAAAAACTAATTTATTAGAGCATTGGAAAAATAAGACAAATATGTCTATAGACTTATAAAAATAATGCAAATTAGTCTTTAGTGAATCTATAATTGTACTTTTACTTATAGCATATATCAATGAAGTTAAGAGCTAAAGAAACAAACTTCAGAAATTTGGTTAGGGTAACATTTTTGTAGAGTTTGAAGATAATTATAATAACTCTGCCTTTTTTCCTTCCCAGTCTATTCCATTTAGTCCTCAGCTAGTTGAAATTATATGGATCAAAATTTACTGACAAATTAGTTAGCTCAAATACCACTCATGGTTTTAAATATAAAACGTTCTAATTGGAAATTATAGATGTAATAAATTAGCATATTTGATGTGGTAGTTCTCTATCCTAATTTGGATTTGTCTAGAGTCTCCTTGGATCATGCCCAAATTTCGTCGGATTCGGTCATCTCTAAACTACTATATGATGCAAATGATGACGGTGTATCAGTTACTTGCACTAATGAGGAATTGTATATATTGCTTATAGCTATGTGTCTAAAGATCCAAGAAGAGGATGAGATCTGACCTTAGAACTGCTTCAACATCAGTAAAGAGAATACTCAAACTTGAACTAGGTTTCTAACCATTTATGATCCGTAGAGTTCGCATGTTGAAAGATAAAATTAACGTCAATCGTCACTGGAAGCAGAGAAAGTTCTAGTCATCTGTCGGCAGAAGTGCTTCTTGAACGTGCTTTTTAGTGATATAAACATTTTCAGCCCAAGATGGTCATGAGAGCAATTGACAACTGCTTCAACACGAACAAGAGAGGTAAAATTGTCTTGGCATTTGTCGATAGAGCTGTCAAAATGGCGCTAAATAGTGCCAAAATTCTATTGAAGATGGCGGGTCCTTGGGTATGGAAACATTTTGGACCTCTGACAGAGACACCTCAACGAGGCTGTACACTCATTTATGGAGCTAAAACAGCTGTGTCGGCAGCCATTTCCACACTTTTGGACCAAGAAGCATTGGTCACTAACTTCCTCTAACCTAGATCCATTGGACTTGGCAATATAATCCTGCTCGAGAAACAAGCTCGGTAGAACATGTCACAGCAATTCGGACTTTTTAAGGCCACCTAGTGAGAACTTGGGACGAAATCAGCTGGTGTGAGCCGCATGTCGCCGCGGGTCACGTCGGAACTCATACGTTTGTGTGTCGACTGGAGGAGGAGTCCTTGAACACCTAACGAGGTTCAATGACATTGTATGTGTCTGGGAGCATTTACACGCCCAATACTGTTGTTAGTGTGAGATTAGGCGACCGCCCTCTGTGGATGAACTTTTGTCCCATCCTGTATATATGTTATTAGCATTAGAAAAATATTGGGACAAACCTGAGATGGAGCTAGTTAGATTATTATAGAAAGCTTATAAAATGACGATGTTATCCTGTAAGCATTACTAAAATTGTTATACAGTTTTAGATTCATAGTTTGGTACAGTTATCAATTAGTTTGTATACCTTTAGATTGGTTTCCCTATTAGTGCCACCAACAAAAGAGCGATCTGGGTCGATGGCAATATTCATGCTAGAGAATGGGCCAGCAGTCACACTGCACTCTTCTTTATTAATCAGGTATGGCTATATAAAATATTGGATTACAAAAATAAATATAATAATATACAAGTTGAAGCATAAGTATTTCTGAGTAAGATAGATAAATGTAAAAAATTTTTCGATGTATACATATACTGCAAATCAACAACAACAATTTAGGAATTTTTTTCAATAAGTAATACAAGCTTTAGGCCTTTTCTCAAAAGTATGCACGAATGACAACAAGCGACAAGTAATAGGTGTTTCCATTTCTTCTGAAACTTCAAAACCAAAAGTCAACTGTTGTACTTCGAGTAAATTCTTGTCCTAAATACAGACCACAAAAAGAATTTTATGAAGATCTAACAAATTTAAGTGACATATTTTTATTCCAAAAATTACTGAATATCCACAATTTTGACCATATTTATCGTTCATTTTTACAATGTTATTAAAACCAATTGTATTCTTTCGAGTTTGTTTCAAATATTAACAGAAGAATTTTTGTTTTCGTCAACTGTAGAAGTTGAGTGTCGCTTAAAAGAACGTAGGATTCTTAAGTCGTGAAAGTTTTTCATCGCGAAGTATCCGACGTCTCTACTAACAAGTTCTTTGGCTTCTATTGTCTATCCGATAATGTTACGGAAGAAGAGGTTGAAGCTTGAAGATACAACATTAATTTTTCCAATATCCAGTGGTAAATGAAACGATAATGAATCCTTAACGGTTGAATATGAAATCTATGACGCATTGTGCCGCAAAAGACAGCTCCTAAGTGAAGCAACTAAGTCGCATACATTGCGCTACATCGATAAGAAGAGGCCAGAGGAATGTTATTATCTAGTTTATATTGTGCTTATCTTACATATTCAAACCTAATTTGTCACAGACTTTTATGCAACACCTTGTGTATAATTCGCAAGGCATACTAATGTTAGAAATTGATTTCTTTCTTCTATTATATGATATTTCTATAAAATACTGTTGTGTATACTATATCGTCAATTACTAATATTATAGTTGGTTTCAAACTACGGTAAAGACGAGACGATTACACATTACGTGAATAATCTAAACTTCTTTGTCCTGCCATGTCTCAACCCAGACGGATATGAATACACCCGATCGTCGCCTATTCCCAGCGTGAGTCATTTACATGTGCTTCAAAATTATTGTGGTTACTAAATTGTATATCTGTAAAATATAGTGGTTATTGAGGAATATCAATAATCCCTAGAATTTCTGAAGTATGTTCTGTCGTGTATCATATTTAGTGGGATCGTATAGTGTAAGAGAGCAATCTACCGCTCTCTCTCGTTGGCAACATTTTACAGCATGAAAACAATATGCATCATACTGGAAATTTATGGTGATTCGAAATCTGTTATTGTATTTCCCCACTCTCAAGGAAGTTATGAGTGAGGGGGCAGTCAATTCCATTCTGTGCACGTAATGAAGCAAACGTACTCAATATCGGCTCCCGTTTTGGTTGAGCAGAATATATGTGTAGGTAACACTCCACATTCCAACTTCTCTCGGTGGCTATAAAGTGGGGAGAGAAAAATATGTCCAAGTAGAAGCAAAAGTATCTAAGGATTATTAGAATATTTTTAGTTCTAGTAATTCTAATAAACTATTAACGAAAGCCATATTTTACGCAATGCTTCATTATGAAATTGACATCTAACTGGAACTGGCGACAATTTCAGACAATCGAGGCGGAATTCTGGAAAAGATAACTGCGAAGGGTAATGCACTAACGAACCCAAGAAGTTTGAAATTTATATTCAAGAACGCATTCCATTAAATGATGTCGAAATTTGAAACATTAAAATACAGTAGAAAAATTAGTAACTGGTATCTTAGGTATCATGCTGGCAAATTTTAAACTGATCATTTGATTATGTGAGTTATTTAATTGAAGTTATAAGGAATTCGTATTTTGCGTAGGTCCGTTTGTGGAGGAAGAATCGTTCTCCTGAGAAATGTCATAAATCGCTTTGGGGAGGAGAAAAATGCTGTCAAGGTGTTGATCTTAACAGAAACTTTCAATTCCACTGGGCAGGTGAGTTTATCTAGAAATTTACAGGATGCGCCAAAAGTTCTGTTACAAATGTTAAGTTGCATAATTCCGTGATGAAAACAGCATTTAACAGGAAAATTTATCCAAACATACATAAGATCCTAGACAATAATTTAGTTAAATTGGTGTTTAAAATTTGTTCCTTTTGTGTTCACGTAAGCTCAAAGATGCGTCTCGATGCTACCCACGGCGGGCCGCAGCTCCTCTTGGCTAATTTCGTCCCAAGATTTAACTAAGGCCACCTTATGAGAGTCCAAATTGTTATAGGATGTTCTACTCAGCTTATTTTTCAAGATTGACCATATTTCGAAGTCCATCAGATCCAGATCAAGTGAATTTGATGGCCAAATGTCGTTGCCCTAAAAGTCTGGAATCTTCTGCCGACAGAGCTCAACAGCTGTTTTGGCTCCATGAGCGGGTGCTCAGGCCTGTTGAAATGCCCAATTCTGGGATCCGAAGTGTTTTGAGGGCCAGGGAACAACTACCTTCATTAAAATTTCGTCTTGGTAGTATTTACAGTTAATTTTGACATTTTTCTCAACAAATACCAACGGAGTTTTACCTGATGCCGTTATACCGGCCCAAATCATGACAGATGATAGAAAATGACTTCTACTATTTACGGATGCTTTCTCAGACCACTGATGGCCATTTTGAAGAAGTTGCCTGTTGTTCTGACTATTGCATGTCGAGTTGACAGTGAACATTTTCTCATCAGTGAAGAGCACGTTCGAGGCGCGGCCCTGCTGAATGATGCTTAGGAGTTTTTTGATTTTTAGTAACGGTTGACCTTCATTTTCTCCGTCAACATATGGACTCGACGGATCTTATATGGGTAGAACCTCAGTTCATCTTTAACGATTCTCCTCATTGATGTTGGACTGATATTTAGGTCAGAAGCCATCTTCCTCATCGATCTCCTGTTATCTCGGAAGATTCTCTTCTTGACCATTTTACGAATGCAAGAAGTATTCACGGACTTAAGTCTTCCAGTCTTAGTACAATCCTTTACTATACCAAGCTCCTGATATCGTTCCATAGTCCGGTTAAGAGCCATTCTCGTGATACAGAGCTTCTTAGCAATCGCAACGTTTTTCTCTCCTTTCTCGTGCGAGCGGATTATGGTAGTGCGTAAAGCTTGAGCATTAAATAACAATTTAGAGTTGAGATAATTTAATGAAATTTGAAACACGCTTCAAGCAAGCTTTAAGTAACACATCTGCAATAGCATAGCGAAATGCTACGTCATATATGCTAATTTATCTGCACTTGAAATTTGTAACAGAACTTTTGGCGAACCTTGTATATGGTGAATTTAACTTTTGACAATAACCATATAATTTTGCTATTAATCTCTATGTTAGCTGATTGTATATCAAAGATGACTATTCACCGAATAATAATTATCTTCGATATGCTATTTGAAAATTGTAATCGTAGGTTCCGCAATACTTTAAATTTATAACAAAAAAAGATTAATTAGAAAATTCAGAGTCTGGGTCATCATTCGAACCATGTTCGAATATTTATCATGGCGAACACGTGTTCAGTGAGCCGGAAGCAGTGTGAGTCCGAATTACCGTAACAATAGCTTCATCTGATTAGATCAAAAGTACAAGTTCATATGATTTGCTTCATTATTTTCCCTCTTTATTTTTATGAGCTTTTATTTCGATACGTATTTAAATTCAATTATAACAATGATTAGTTGGTTATATGGAGAAAATGTCTACTGCGAATTTTTTTTAGCGCAGTTCGTGACTTTCTCGATTCTGAAGACATGAAAGGAAAAGTTGATGCCTTCATAACACTGCACTCTTATGCCCAACTTTGGATATATCCATATAGCCATGCCGAGATGAGCTACCCGGATGATATAAATGAATTGGTCGGAATTGAACAATAGCTATACATTAAAAAAAAACTAGTTTATAATTTTCATTTGTGTTTAAATGAAATGACTTCTATAAAAGGGGAATTATTTGCTTGAAATAAGAACAATTACAATGTTTAGCGCCGCACTGCTCGTCGTGCTATCAATCGTCTACATAGAATGTACGGTACGGAATATCGGATGGGGACAGGTGCGGACACTCTTGGTAGGTGATAGAACGCAATATGATATTTAATGCATCTTTCTACATGTATCATAGTGCTTAGCCTGATTCAATTAGAGCATGTCTTTTTTTAGATTTATTAGAAAACTTAGATGACATGTAAAAGTGGTTTGTTTTTAGGTAAAACACCATTTTGGGAATAAAATAAAGTAAAACTTCACTCATTTAGCTCCTGCATCTGGTGGATCGGATGACTGGGCTAAATCTGTGATGGGAATTAAATATGTATACCTAGTCGAACTTAGACCGGAGATGGAATGTCAGTTGCTTTCTAGTTTTTATTCGTTATTATATTTATTTTCGTAGTGTACAAAGTAATGAGTTACATAATGTGAATGGCGTTATCAGATTCAATTTAAAATTAGTTATTAAAAATCAGAGGAATAACAAAAATTGATAAAGGAACACAGAAAATAGATGGGACAATCAAGCAACACGCACATATTTTCATCATTTAAATCTCTAGAAACACAGAAAATACACTTATTTATTAGCAAATGAGGCATATGAGACTCATCTAGTACAAAAAGTACATGGGTAAACAATAAATTCATAGGTTAGTACCATTTTCTTAAATAAAAGTGCCGTAAAATTGTGTTAGCTGACCAATTTTATCAAATTTTGGAACTATCTGATTTATAGTGTCAAATGGTTTCATCCTACATAAGAAAGAATTAATACCCACAGCAGTGGAAACTTTCGAAGGAGTAAAAGAAGTAATAGATTCTGTATTAGAACACAATAACATTCATATGGATCCAATATCAAAGATATCCCCACTTCTTAGGAAGAAGCAGCTCTGTAAGTTTCCCAACTTTTTTTTGTATATTTTCTGCTTTAAAAAGTTATATTGCTTACTTTTCATAGTCTATTAATTATGAAAATGCCTAAAAAAAATCGGACAAAAAAATTTAATTTAAATTCGTTAGTAGTCTTAGGTCAGTCTGTAAATATTAAAATATACCTCTATAGGTCTGCTAGCATTATCAAAATAATCTGATGATTAAATCTGATTATTATCGTAGTGTTTGACTTTACAACCTTAGATCGAATGCGGTTGCTGGGATTAACATCATCAATTAATCACGAACCTAAGGCAAACCTATCAGAAATCACTGATATTAGCGAAAAAGTGCCTGAACTACCAACAAAGGAAGGTACGTCCTATTGTATTTTACAATATAGTCTTCTTCTAAGTATAAAAATATGTAGTTTATACTGATTTCATGCATCTAAAAATACCTATTTACATTGAAGACTTCTGACTTTATAAAATTTTCGACATTAGAATTTCTTATTATATATACTTTAATATAATTAAGAAACAATTGTTTTACCATCAATTTCTATGGAATCAGTGACGCAGACGTCGTCGGAACTTACAATAATACCCACCAGGTAAGCCATTACTGCCATTAATAATCACGACTAAGGATAAGAATTTTAATGATGATGCAACTGCATGTGCGAGTTTGTTTTTCTTGTTCAGAAATAAAGCAAATAGTTATTACATAAACATTCCGTTTTCAATATACAGTGCGTTTCAAAATGATAGCACACTTTGTTTTTTTGCCTTTTTTCTGTTCTGTGGTCAGATTGATCCAATTTTTTTAGAGATGGGGTATAAGAGCCTTGAAAATTTCCAGTTTAAATGTCATCGTTTTTCATAAAGAATGACCACTTTTATGCTAATTTTTCTCAAGACCACTCACTTCTTCGTTTCAAAATGGTAGCACACTTTATTAAAATATGGGTTTGCGATAAAAAAAAACAAATTAATGTACATAATAATTAACTAATAATCAGTACAACTACCACTTCTATTCATAACCTGAAAAATTCATTCAGCTATACTGTTTACTACATTTTTGGTGACAATAGTATCTACACCTCTCCATATTTTGCTAATATCACCTTGGAGGTCCTTCACAGTCCCAAACTAACGGTTATCGGCATAAATGCGACAGACAAGAATTACCCAAAGATTCTCCATCGGATTTAGGTCCGAAGAGCGCACTGGCCAGCCCATAGTGTCCACGTCACTGTCCTCCAGCCAAGTCCTGGTACTTCGACTGGCGTGGATTGTCTCATTATCTTATTGGAAAATGAAGCTAACGCCTGTACAGTGGGAAATACGGGACTAGACGATGTCCTAAGACATCCTGGTAATCAGCGCTGTTCATCTTCGTCGAGACAAACGCCAAGTCGCCCAGTCCTGTTACGCTGAACTCTCTCCAAATCACAATAGTTCCTCTACCGAAATTTCAGGTTAAAAATGCCGGGGTTCCTTACGTGAATCCCTCCAATAGGAGTGACAACCATCAGAACCACCTAAGTTGAACTTCTTCTCATCACTGAATATCACCTAAATTCGAAATATTGGATTAATAGGCTTATTTTTGAAGACTCGTGGAAGTTACCGTTTCGCCGTCACATATCATGAATATTTTGGCCCAGCAAAGCCTTTCGTCCTTATGCCCTTGTGTCAGTTGTGGACACTTCTTCATCTGTGATCGGGCAATATTGGGAAACTTGTCCAGAATTCTCCACAATGTATTTTTCGAGGCATCAATGCCACAAGTCCTACGGATTTCATTGATGCTGATCGTGCTACTCGACGTTGTCCGCAGAATTCCTCTTTTTTCACGGCTATTCAACTTGCTAGGTCGTCCACTACTCTTCTTTGCACCATATTCTTCTTAGTGACTAAGGAAATTCTTAATAGCCTTTCTGGAGCACTTGACGACATCGGCACTCCGCTTCAACGTGTAACCGGCAGTTGACAGTGCTTTAATTTGACCTCTTTCGTGTAGAATCAGTATAGAAGCACGACGCATTTTATGATGGTTCGGGAATAGTGAATTTGTACTTTTTTCATTAAATAACGCCAAAATATGTTAAGTGTGCTATCATTTTGAAACGATGAAAAGTGGTGCTTTTGAGAAAAATTAGCATAAAGCCGTAATTTCTTATGAAAAACGATGAAATTTAAACTGGAGATTTTCTAGGCTCTTACACCCGATGTCTAAAAAAATTACATCAATCTGACCACAAAAAACAGAAAAAAGGCAAAGAAACAAAGTGTGCTACCACTTTGAAACGCACAGTATGTTATAGCAAATTTTCTTTACAAGCCTATTCTATTATCAAAGACTTTTTTTTAAAGGTCGAAACCATGGTTGACTTATAAACCCACCTCACATCAAATGGTAAGCACCCAGTGGAAAAGCCTGCATTTCGATAGATTCACATCACAGGTATATTTTTGTATATTTAAATGTTTTTATTTCTTTCCATTTCTGATTGATCAGCAAGTCTGCTCTCTGGTTAGTGAAAATCTTTTCACTGGCTGAATAAAATGTGAGGACGGATGGGGTAGGAATAACGAATAATTTTATTGGGAAAGAATAGAATTCTATAGGCAATTATCTTGCGTGCTTCTTACATATGAGACGTATGGCTGTAGGAGATTTAGCATAAGCAGTACGAAATACCATCACACACCCTTCTGAGATGACAGTCAGAAGTTATTCCCTTTATGCAACAGCGACGGAATACAAAATAGGTACAAACGTCGTTGAACTTAAAATAGTACTCGTCTTGAATCTGACTGGGTGTAAGAGACAGCTAATGTTAGTTAAGGAATACTGAATAAAGTACCAGAAATTTCCTAAGCACAGATTGTATGTTTAACATTTCTTACTTCATTTACATTTAGATAATTATGCGTTTCCTCCTAACAGTGGCTTTGTATCTTAAGATTCTTCTTGATGTTCGGTTGTTACCAGAAGAAGAGGGTAAACACAGGAAGATATAATACTATTTAAAAGTATATAAATCATATGATACTGCAGTTTAGTTATTTGCAAAAGTTGAACAAATCAACTAGGGTATAAATTCTTATAGTTAAAGGATGGAATACCATCAGCAAATATCAGATTTAAAACAGGAATGAATAGCCCATCTGTAAGTATGATTTAGATAGTTGATTATCAGATTTCAATTCAGGTTCCTGACTGGTCAGTGGATTCAACAACTCAGTTATCGACACTAGAGACTGATATAGAAATTTCTGACGAAGATTCAGTAGTGCACCGTCCAACTCCACCTTCTTCGCCTCCAACATTTAATCCCGACATGACTACCCAAGCATGGAGTCCCACCACAGATTTTGCCTTTTACACTAATACGAAGCCGGTCAGCTTCAAAGATCCTAGTTGCCGTGACATGCGGTACTCGTGCGCATTTTGGTTGAAGCACAACAGAAAAGTGTGTTTCGAACAACTCTCGTTCATGAGAGCTCAGTGCGCATTCACATGTAGGTTCTGCACGCCGCACGCTAATTTCAGGGAAAGTGATTCGATATCTTAGATGCCATTATTCCACAGCGTTTCGTTACTTTTTCTTTCACATTTATCTAAGGCAAGGAAGCTAGAAGTTTGTTCGTAATTACATTGCTCAACGAAATAGGTGTCTAACGTGAAATTTGTTTACCATTCTTATGTTTCTTTTAATTTAATTTTTTCTAGCGCTTAGTAAATCTAGCTAGATTATCTGAGACAGCACACGGCTGCTAGAAGTTGAAACTTTAGATTTAAGAATGATGTAAAACAAGCTCCTACTGTTTGAGCTTAAAGTATTATTTCCAGTGAAAAAAACTGGAACTATCGGATGTATTCTAATTCTTTTAGTTGTTTGCTTTTGTTCAAATTAAAATAGGGTCATTGAGTCGTTCTTTCTTTGCTCAGTTTTAAGCAATATTAGATCTTCTTATTTGAATTAATGATTGTTTTTAACATATTCATGGGTGCTATTGTTTTTGTAATAAAACTTGAATTGCTTCTAAATCGCACTATTTTCATTTTGTATCACGTCCCATTATATATTTTTATTGTGTTTTATCCGACTCGTTTGGACGGTATGGATGCATTTTTAATAGTACGATTTCCTTGCTGAGTTCTTCGCTTTTATCAAATTTTCGTAATATGTATGCAGTCTATGAATTTCATGGAGCCCACTATAGGAAAGCACATAATTTCGACGCATCCGACAAACAAATTATCGAAGTAGAGAGATCTGGAGTTAATTGTGTTTTCATTTGTGACGTGTGTAGCTTATTTTTATTTGTTTAAGCAATATTAAAGACTACCACAATCTATAAATAAAGTAATTTTAAT
This sequence comes from Heterorhabditis bacteriophora, assembly GCA_964036235.1. NCBI lineage: Eukaryota > Metazoa > Nematoda > Chromadorea > Rhabditida > Heterorhabditidae > Heterorhabditis > Heterorhabditis bacteriophora. The sequence continues at coordinate 9,803,827 of OZ038427.1, read as the reverse complement.
AGGCATGCTTAATTTATCAATTTTGTTCTTAAGTTACTGTAGTTGTTTAATATACAAGAACATGGAAATATCTATGTCACTTGTTGGTTGTCACATGCCAACTTAAGTGTTTGTTACATCTGTATTTTTGTTTTAAAATTTGATTTTTTTTTAAGGACCACTTATTTCTGAAATATGTACATATTTCTTGACTACGATTCATGGAACTACTATCGCTTTATTGGTTCAATAAAGGCAGTTTCCTTTTCATGCTTCGCGTAGATCATGAACAATGGGAAACCTTTGCTGTAAAAATTGGTCATCATAGCGCAGTTAGTTGTACATTTTTTCCTATTGCATTTGAAAAATTTTATTTCTATTTTTTACTATAGCCTGTCTTAAATGGAATAATAACTCTGCTCAGAATATAGTTGTTAAAATAGATCAAAATATAAAAAACATGAATATAGGTAATATGTAAAAAGGCGTAATTTCAAAACATAACAACCCAAAAGAATGATCCAGTTGTTGACCTTAAAATTCCAACCGAACGTTGAATCCCTAAACACTAATAATGTGTTCATCATGTGCCGATGCAGCTTTTTTAGTGTGGTCCATCTTCGACGGCTGGTGTAATCACGGAGAGAAAAGGAAATAAATATCAGTCCCGGTGGCCCATTCAATGAGCATGTTTTCAATTCTTCAACCTCTAGAGGCTTTCGGGATTAGTCGGAAGACATTTACTGCAGTTAGGAGAATAATGCCATACGCATGGACTCTTATAGTTCATCGTTAACACAAGAGATTAAGATCATACCTTTATTTTAACTTGTAGTCTACGAATGACTAAGTGTGAATTGTTGTTTCAGTTGTAAAATTCTGGAGTGAGAAAGTAGAGAATATATTTATTTACGATTAGAAATAGGTTGATTCTTTTTGAAATCTAATCCGTTACTTAGAAAAAGTGAAGAACTCGAAGAATAAAGCAGTAATCATGACTGATATTATGTAATTTTTTTCGTGTTCATCCACAATCTTGACATCAATTTGCTGGTCGTGATTCATGTATTCTCTTTAATTAAGCACACATTCCTCCCAATCGCGCGCAAATCGAAAAGCCCGAGACGGATAATGATCATGGAGAACTCGGATTGAGATTAGTGCTTTCTCCTCTCTTCCACTTTTATTGCCATTATATTCCATATTCTCCCTAGCTGCTTCTCTCTGCACATTTACTTCTCTTTCAATATTTTTGACTTTCTTAGCTCATTCACATACCGGCTTTTATCTTTATATCTCATCATCTATTAATCCTATTCATGAAATCCCTCACGGTTTAGCATGCGTTTCCTTGGTGATTTTTATTTCCTCAACATTTTAATTTATTGCATAAATTCAACACAAATTTTTGCGTAGGTAACTATTAAGGTCTATTAAGGTTTCTTTCGTCATCTGAGTATCAAAATACATATTCCATTCTTCTATTATAAAATAATGACTGGGCTCATATCTCAAACGTCTTTGAACGTAAATGTGTTATGGCATGATTAGCACCTCCATTCTATATTTAGTGTTTGAATAAAAATTACTTCCCGTAATTATATTTGCTAAAATTCCGCTGTAAAAATTCTAGTACAATTTTTTTTTAACTTAGGGAATATTTTCTATCAAATTACGAGGTAACTCCCCTCTATAAGCGACGTTTTTTGATATATGCTACAGTAAGAGCGAGTTCAAATTAGAAACTCTTCTTATCAAGTTATCTCGCGTCTTTTTTCATTTGTTCATATCAGTTAGATAAGTTTATCTACTTTCTATGTTGTAAAATAAATGGAATAAGAAAAGTATAAATATATTTCCTAAAAAGTGATAACGCGCTTATCATTTGCCAATCCTGACAGAAATAATGAAGTCCCAGCGGATAATTGATTGCTAAACTCACATGTAACATATTTTTGGCTCACAACAAATCATTGAAAATTACAGTACTAAATGAAGTATATCCATCTTCATGCTGCATTTATTGGAAAGATAAGAAACAAGAACAAAATAAGAACAAGAACATGTTTTAGTTTCACTGCACTTTTGAGTGTTTTATTCTTTTATTTTTAAATAACGCACTACATTAGTTTCCAGAATTATTGGAAATATTACACTAAACCAAAATAAAACACATAACATGCTTCAGGTCTGCCATATTTGAGGATTAACAATTGGTGAATTATTACTGAGCCGACTGGCAATACGAGTGTCTAAACATTTTATTGGCTCGTTACTCTAAGTTATTACACTTTGAGAGTTTTTTTCTCATCTATCTTTAAAATTATTCAATGAACCAGTTTATGCGACAAAATATGGCTTTTGAATAATAATGATACTGGACCGTTTCTTAAAATTCCTTAGTTTTGAGCTTTAGGAAAATCTTTGAAATTTTATAAGTATTTATAGATATAGGTGAATTATGCATTGCAGATACCACAATAATACATAATGATATCAAGGCAGTTTCTTTTAAGGACATTAAAATCTTTAATTTGTGGGCAACTTTTCATCTGTCAGAAAATGTGCTGCCAACTCAGCACACCTTAATATTCAGAATGATTAATTACTTTCTTAGACTTTTCACTAGGTTCACCTTTCCAGTTTTTCTGTGTTAAATTATTGTACATTGTTCGATATTTCGGTGCCACGTGTCACAACGTCTGAGGTTGTCTATTTGTTCGAGAACCAAGTGCAACATTTTTCTTATTTTATCAACGAGATACCACCCATCTAGGATGACCGCTTCACTGTAATATTGATCGAAGACCATAACCAACTGCTATTCATGCTTCTGTTGTTTACAAAGAATGACTGATTCCATATTTGTGAAATAAGGTCCGGCATTAATGATTGCATATAACTTCGTTAGTACTATTCTGTAAGCAACACTTGTATTTGGGAAAATGCTAGAACAGCACTGCGTCGAAATGTCTACCACTGGTGTATCGTGCAACCAAAATTGGCGCGTTCGCAAACCACGTATTTATAATCGTTGCCAAGAATTTAAAATGTGATTTTTAATCATCGTACTCCTAAGCTCTGTGCTTTTATTTTAGAAATCTTAACTATGATTATATTTATTAATTAGTGCTTCTTCTCGTAATGGGACTAACTATATTCTGCAATTTGTATGTTTTTTACGACAGAAGCGTCCATCGTTCTGTTATATGTCAAGATTCGTATATTCTTCTTTGTTATAATTAGTTTAGATGTAATAACTTTTTAAAGATTATACGGAGAAATTGTTGGTCTCGTGAATTATTACGGACACATTCTTCTTATTATGCACTTAATAGGGAAGGAATTAATTGTATTTTAAAAACTTTCCCTAGTTCTTCATTTATATTTGTTCTTCATACTATATGGACACCATAGTTATCAAATTGGAATTTGCTTTATATATTCATTATAAAAGTCATAAAATTTTAACTACTTATGAATAAGTTGAGATTACAGATCAAAAATTCAACGCAACCATTAGAGTGGTAACTGCTCTAAACTTTAGCATACTAAAAATACAAAAATATAAGTAGATAAAGTGGGAATGTGAAGTAATTCTTATTAAAGTAGTAGATTGAAAGGAAAGGCATAAAAAATAATTTAAGAGTAATGAGGAATAACATAGAATAGATGAGGACATGGAATTAGAATAGGCTTAGCTGACTGCGGTGCTATCAAACTTCTGATTTATCTAAAAATTCAATCTAAATCGCGCGCTGTTGAGAAGTCATTCGTGTCGTTTTGATTCCAGACAATTTTGACACAATTACTACTGTTTATACTGATAGCGATCTTTTTATGTATTTTCGCACTAAAAACAAAAAATGATAAAGCTAATTATTATATTTTTAAATCCAATAAAAAAAATAATGCATTTTCGCACTGTCTACATTAGACTAACAGCCAGTAACATCATATTTTTATAGATTTAAACGATATTGTTTATAATGTATATTCACTGCTGTAATTTTTGCTCACTTTTTCTTTTGCAAATGTTTTGATAAGCGTCTTTTGATTACCGTTGCTTTGAATATTTCGCACCAATATTTTCGTAATTCATCTGTTGTAATAGTTACTATTTTCCTCCATGTAAACTTGATCATTTACTTTACTCGCGTTTTTGCTACTGCCGCTTTCTCCCTCTTACTTAGTAGTAGACTTCCTTGAAGGGTATTGTTGTTTACGTTATTTAACTTTTTAGTTGATTGAAATATTTGAAATATTGTTATAAAACATAGTTTATAGAAAATAATTGGCACTCCACATTGCTATATTGTTATCTAACATCTTGTTTTTTTTCTCTATTGACGAATGCAATTTATTTAGTACAACTAATTATCAAACATTTGCTGGCTACTTGCCTGGACGTTTGGTGCTTTTCCTTTAAACTTCAAAAAGCTAGCAGGCTGGCTTTAGGCCAAACATTGATTGCTTCATTCTTTCCACTTGTTTCTTTTAATTATTTATTTCGTCTGATTTAAGAATTCACTTAAAGCTAATTCGTTTATATAATGAATTCTATTTGTCATTATTTACATTTAGAATTACACATGAAACATACGTTTAATTTATTAGCTAATGCCAATTATTCCTTAAAATCACGATTTTACCCTAATTATAGTTCAACTACAAATTGATATTAGTTTCTGAAGATCTAAAAATGCTCAGTTCGAGAAAGATGTTTCATATAAATATTCATACAATTTAATACATATACATATATGTCCCCCTTAAATTACTATGAAACTAATTCGCCTCTAAAGAACGGTAGCATTTGAACTCCACCAGTCTTATTCTCATTCTTCCACAAGCAAATCGTTCTTCACATTATTTCCTGTGATAAGAACAGTGCTTGCTTTATCACTTGTAGTCTAAATATAAGAATTTTGAGTATTTACGACAATACCACTTCCGGTAGGCAAATTGATTTAGTGTCGCCCGTGTTTTCTGCTATTTCACTTCTGCGATATATTTTTCACATCTTATTTGTCTATCAGTATAATTTAGCTGTTTGTCACATTCCTCTTAATATTTCACATCCGTATTTCCATTTTTCTGTATTACTTTTGTTTTAAATTTCTGCAACTTCTTTACTGTCAGATCAACCGAGCTTAATCAGATGTCATTGTATACATTCTAAGTCATCTAACTGTTAGAATATCTCTTGTTTTTTTAGGTAAGCACCATTTTGGATTGAAACGACGAGTTGAATGTGCCTCACGGATCCTATACTATTCAGTTCAATTCGGTTTCACGGTGGTAGTTTCACCCTTTGAAATCTACTCTCATATAATTTCAGTGAGTTCCAAGTTTCCTCTTGTTTAATGCCTATTTACGCTTATTTTGTCGAGCTGTGCCAAAATACGGGAAAACGGATGTCCTGGTTGCTGTTGAATTATCCGTAGTTGCTACTCTATCTTTTGATCTGTGCGACAGATATTAAAGGGGTTTTTACATGTAGCGTGCTAGCGAGCAAATTTGCACATGAATTATCTTATAAACACTTCAGTTTTTTCTTTCGTGTCTAGGATATTATAATAACTTATGGGAAATTTGATTGTAACTGTTTTGTTTGTCTATGACTCTTGATACATTCTAGTAAATAGTAGCATATAAAATAGACCTACATTTAACTATTTGTTCTTTTCCCATACGTTTACATCATTCGTTACTGTTTCTGTTTTTCCTCTATTAGGAAAGACGTTTGGCTCGATGAAATTACTGTGCTATAAAATAATCACGACCAACCAGATTCGATATCGCTCTGGGTTATGCTTAATTTAATTCGAATCACTTCATAATTTGCTAAATATTAAAGGTAAAAGCAGGTCTTCAAGCATTTTAATGCCATAAGTATTAAGTATACAGAATTTTTGAGACAAATAGTTACATTTTAGTTTAATATTTTTGAAATTAGTCATTAATGAGAGCTAGGATTGTCACTACCATAATTTAATGGCTCGCAGCTAGGACGGCGGAGTATTGGAGAGCATTATTGTTGTCATTTGAAGAGCAGAGGCGTTTGACGAATTGACATGGGGAAGGACGAAGTGAAGACGGCAGAATAAGCCGCGATTCAAGTTAAAAATTGGAATAATTTGAAATAATCGATAATTGCACTGTGTATTTCTTACATCGGGTGGTTAATGAGTACGAAAACGTACATGCGAGGTATTGTTAGACTGCTACTGGCGTATTGAAGTATCCTTATTATTACTTTTGTTCTTCTTTTTATGATTATTGTAAATTATTATTAATGAGTACTATTATTACTTATGCATCTAACTAGTTGGCAAGAGACGGGGAGATAATTAACCAATCATCTGTGCATAATTCCCAACTTCGCTATTGTCACCGTTCATCTCCTCATTTCTGTTCAGCTATTCTCTAGTTCGTCCTTCAGTTTTATGCCTTTCTTTGCACTAATTTATCAATAATATATCCCGCACCGCCCGCAGTACGTGTAATACGTATGTGCTTAATGGACTGGTGGCCGGCTCCCGAGTATTAGGCATGCGCCGTGCAAATCTCACGTTCAGCTCTTTTGATCTCCTGGTGCTCCATCTCCCTTTCCATTACAGCACTACCTCGTTACCAGATCAAATATTTATTAGTTGCCTGTCTACCTGACTATCTACTGCAATTCACCTTAGTTTGTACTTTTCTTCTACACACACATATTGTATCTATCGGATATTGAAGCACTAATCCACTAGCGCTACTGCCGCTTTAATTAGATTTTACATAGTCTCAAGTAGCATGAGAGTTTTGATTAACTCTCGACCTGTTTTTATTTAGTTTCTTTCCCTGATCAATCTACTAGATGGTGGAATTTTTCAGCAATAAAAGAAAACATCCTATTTTCACCCTTAGATGTTGCACTTGTAGAGAATTGGTGAAATAATTGCATATTGGCTCTATTTCTACTTGTTCTATCCACCATTTACCCTTTTTTACCATTGTTATTGAAATCGACAACAATTCGTTACTGTGAGTCAAATTTCTAAGTAGTTATGAATTTTGATGCAATCATTAAAATCGACTTAACTACAATCGTTCTTTAATTCTTACGATTATATAAAATTGTCCTTAATATAAATAAGAATTTCTGTGAAATCTCTAAAAAGGTCCCATTCGCCTTTATTGCTATTAAGTTAATTGAAAGTACATATCTGGTATAAGTAGACTTCATGTTACAAACACGATTAAAGCAACATTATTTGAATATGTGTGACTTATTATATCTTTAAAACATCAGTTCATGGTATTGGAATTATATGGAATTAATTATCTTCATAGCTCATTTAATTATGACATCGTAATATAAGTGAAGATTTAAACAAAAATTATTTTGTGTATTGTTTATAAACGAGATGCTATGTGATTTCATTGAAAAGAGACAAAAAAATATCACTATAAAATAGCTAGGTGGAATTTTCGCTTTTTTATAATAAGGAGTTTTATAATTACGGCACTAGTTATCGACGTAAATATAAATCTTTCAAGATAAAAGGACAAACTTTTGTTCTTTGATCTCGAAAACGTTTACTGCTGATGTAATAAACTTATTTTTGCTGTGAATCAACATAAGTTTTATCAATATTCTAGTCGTCAGGTGGATTCCTATTATGAGTGTCTGTCATCGAAACGAGCTGACGGATGTCGCTTCCGAATAATAATGAATTGCAATATCCGTGAAATATGTTTTTCTCTAACACTAACCTTGCATTCACTGACGAATCCATGAAATCTGATATTTATTACCAGTTTATCTCAATTTTTTATAGTTTCATATAAATATTATTAGTGTTAGCATCGTGCAGATGGAAGAACAAGTCTGCTAATTAATCTCACTTCTTTATCATTTATTGCTCATACGCAGGTGACAGTTAAACCTATGTATAATATTTACAGTGTTTATTATTGTACCTGTTTTGTTGAACTAAGTGATTCAAGAAACCAATAGTTATCTCATTTCCAATTTTGTTCTTGAATGCATCGAATGTTGTCCAATATGGTGAAGTTGGTTAGTAGATTTTGCTCGGTGTGCTAAGCACTGCTTGGACGCAGATCTTATGATTTACATAAGTCTTAGCATTCTTAAGTAAGGATCTAGGATACAGAGTAATTTTACAAAATTTAACTATTGACTGCATATGGAGTAGGTATCTTAACATTTTATGAGGCTGCATCTATACATCTTTTATGGAATATTACTCATTATTATGTATATATTCAGCTTATAATTTGCTTTATTTAAGCATATTTTCCGTGTGGCTCGCTAATAACCGGTTATTTCTGCGATATAGTTCACTAAACGCAGAGCTACGAAATTGTAATAATCACATATTACTGTTTATGAAAATTTGATTACACTAATGTATTTTTTTTCAACTACCTTAATATAGGTTAATCTGCTCCCTTGTTATCATCTGCACCCATCTTTCAATATTTAATTTGAAGACAAAAATGGGAGGAAGTAGTTGAAAATTTTCATACGTAAATTTTATAAATGGATTGGAGTTCTATGACGAAAAATGTAAAACTTCTCTTCACTAGAGTAAATCTTCATTCATTCTTTTTCTATGGGAAATTGACGTCTTCTACAGTATGTTTCTAATTTGAAATTATGTCTACGTACTGCATCACCATGCTAGTCACATGCAGACCAACTTGGCTTACACGTGGATCACCAGGCTCCTACAATTTGATCATCTAAATTGTTCCAATACGTTTTTTAGATCTGGTTTTCTCAGTCGCCTTCTATTTCGATGCAGAATTGCTGACTTACCATTAAGCTTTCACATGAATTTGGATTGTAGTTTCTCATTTTTTTGCCAAGACCATCAGATATGCCTATTATTAGAAGGCGATTGTGAGGAAGTAACTTATTCCTCACACTATAAAGCCTTTCTCCCCAAGGATTTTTCTTGCAACAAAAGGGCGAGTGTCTACGCGTTTTACGTGATCTGTTAAGAATTTCAAAAATGATCTCATCCAGTCAAGACTTGGGCCTTCCAATATAATCGTATTAGTTCCCCAAATAGAAGTTTATTCAGATTTTGCTACTCGTATAGTCCTCACATTCGCTGGTTAAATTGAATTTAGAAATAAACTTTAATAATTTTCTTGAAATAATTTTAAAGCACTTTTCTGGAAAAGGATGAACATATTTTTAGGCTTAATTTAAAGATTTTTCCTTCATTTCTTCCTATCATATAAGACTAATAACCCTTTTTCGTTAGCTATCTCAGTCTAAACTTTTTTCTTCATTTTTTACATCAACTGCACAGAACGCCAAAAGATATGTGCGAATTCTGAGAAGAATTAAGAAACGATTAGTATGTTTTGGGTTTCCTGCAGGTATGCTATTTAACGGCTCTCCATTAGATGTACTATGCGCTTGCCATATTTATAATTATAAGACATAATATCTACATCACTTATTAATTCTTTTTCGTTATTTTTTATCACCAATAAGGTTTCACGCTGTCATACGAGTGGTTTGACCTCTTTGTTTTGTATCTACTAGAGCATTTAATAGTTTTAAATATGAATAACTTCGGGTGTCATATTTTATTTAGCATTGAGCCGCATGCGTTTCATTTCTTTTTGGAAAAACATGCAGGCTTTTCATAGTGCAAACACAGTATTACTTATTTTCCCAGACTTATCGGCGCAACGAAGCATTCATGTTGTTTATGGTTTTGTGAAATTGTGATTCTGTATTCCTATTTTCATACTTAATATACATTTTTTTTATTCTGTTATTGTTGACTTAATGGAGTACGTTATTGCATGTGGACACATTTGAGCACTTGATATAACATCAATGACTGAAAGACAAGCGTTTCCTCAATAGAGAACTTTGCTCTCCTCCTTTTTTAATCTTCTTCATCACACTATGCCAATATCGATGGTTTTCTATACCACTACCATTTCTCACCTCTAATAAATTGTAGTTTATCCTTCTTACAACATTATCATCGACCTCTCTTTAATCAATATCTTAATTTTGAGTTTTTTTCTGTACTTAATCTTAATATAGCTTTTATCCTTGTTGTCCATTTTGGCAAAGAAATAAGATAAATGCTAGGTCAAGCGTAATTTGTCTTCAGAGCCTTATTTATTATAGTCGCGTTTATATGAAAATATATTGCAATATAAATTTACCTGACACGATAATTGCGCATCGATAGTCGAAATGTGATCTATTGACGTCTAATGAGGAACCGAAAACACTTGCTCAGCCCGTGCTTGTAAATGGCGTTCGTCAGCTCGTCGTTGAAATCAATTCCGTCTCGTCTCTCATTGCTTCCGCTAATGCATTAGCTTCTCTGGGGATTCGACGCCCTTATAAGCTAATGTTCTCGATTTACTACAACCCTTGAGTGGTAATGAGCTGTCCTACTTTTGTGCACCTAGATTCGGCCACTTCTACAACGATTATTTTCTCTCTCCCCCTCATTATTTTATTTTTCAGCAACACTAAATAACTATAAAGTCTAGACCATATCAAATATAAATCTATTAAATTAAATATCGCTATGAAACTAATTTCTGCCTCTTCAAATACTCTTAAAGCCCTTAATTTTATCATACTTCTTTTACGTTCTAATTTTCATTCTTTCTAGTTAATATTACATATCAGGTCCAATTTCAAAATTACTAATATTGTCGAAGTCACGTTTTGACACTTGCTTCCCAACTTAAGCTTACTATTATATCTACATACAAATTCATATCCATCTATCTTCATTTTTATAGGTCATTCATTATCCCGTTTCCGTCTTACCGTAATCTGACATTTCTAAGCATACTTCAGAGATAATGTAGGTGTTAGGATATTTTAGTAATTCTTACTTATATATACACATGTTCTAATAAAATGCTAATATAGTGCATTACCACTTCCATTTAGTTAAGGAATGGTTTTACAATTGTGTCTATGTTGTTATCGTATTGTCTCGACTATGCTGAGCTAAGTTAACTAATGTCAAATATGTAAGAGATTCTGGTTGGAAGACGTAACAGTTGCTATGAACCATACTTCAAGCGTCATAACAGTGACAATAATGGCTACATTTAATATCTAGTTTTCCAGAAAAAGGCTGCTTGTTGTTCTCAAGTGTACTTGCTTTCTAGCAGATTGAGCTAAATTGGTGTTATACAGACTTACGCATACATCATAACCGCGATTGTATCTAATGATCACTGAGATTAATGTGCTTATTATTTAAGCCATTTTTATTATGATAAAGAGTGATGTCAGATTAATATATGTTATTGTAATTTTTATATTTGTTTTTAATGAGGTGAAATCATTGGTATCCGATTTGAAAGAGCATTTATCTTGTATGGTACTAACACTGATACCGTTCCTAGGTATGTGTAGACTTATACAATGCCAAAAAAAATAAGCCGTCATATATAAACCTCTATAGAAAATTTGTGTTAATAAGTGCAATTATATTGTTTCAGAAAATCACCTGCAATCATAATATAAAAAGCTACGATTATATTTCTTTATAGCTTAATCTTTTTTACATAACAAACTAATAACATACCATGAATGGGTAATGAATTTGTTTAACATTAGTTAGTAACTTAATTCAACGAAAAAAAGCCTGAAATGCGTCTGCCAAAGTTTATAAACACCGAAAATGGCAACGAGCGAAAGAAAAAAAATAAACTAACAGATCAAGTGAAAGCTAATTAACTGAATTTTTCTCATCTGTCTTATTCATCTTTCACTGAAACACGTTGATGTTGGGAGATGTCAATTAGCTGTAACATTGTATCTTACAAATATTTTCTTGAAGTGCCAAGTTTGCCAAATTGTCGCACATCATAAGTGCATATGTATGTTTGGTGGATCGAGACGTTTTTGTACCATATTGTTTATCTATTTTTGTAATATGGGATGTGGGCATGGAAGTAATTGGAAAATGGAAACTATTATTATGGAAAAATATCTAGCAACTTCCTATGTGTCCATGTGATTCACACCTATGATGATACGGCTCAATTTTTAAAATGTAATTTGCTAGACGTGATCTATTATACAACATGTATAATCTAACTGCAAAAATGTATATAGGCTTGCGCAAAATTTATTCCTCTTTCTAGTGAGATTATAGTTAATCCGACGTCTTTTTACGTTCATTACTCATCGAACTTGCGTCAAAATAATCAAAACAAGTCGACAAGCGCGTTCATCAACTATTTCTCATTTAAGATGATTCATTAGAGCATATAATGTCTTTCAACTACTTTATCTCATAAATTTAGTCAATTTTTTTGGCTATTTTACTGGTACCGTATAGTTACGGTCACGAATACGGGACAAAATCAATATAAAAGCATTTCATTTTGTCCACTACAACAATTTTTGTTTGTTTTGATTTGATTTGATTTATATATAACTCGGTAAAAAAAAAAAGTGAAATATCAAATGTGGACCATAAACTTGAGCCATTTGTTGACTGTTTATATATTTCTTAGTGCAAGTAATAACTTATCTAATTCACGCATTCTACACTTTAATATAAATTTTAATTATATCTTAATATAACTTTCATTTTTTATTGTTGTAAATAATTATTTAGTTTATATTATTCTACGAATGGAATTTTAATGAATTTTAAATTACTATTATTTTAAATGTGCACTTTTACTGTATTTTTTGTTTGTTTTTCAACTCATTCACTTTTAGAGTACATTTGTACATAATATATTTTAGTGTTATGTGAAATTCAAAATACACAATAAAATGTTATGTCAGTGATCTAAAAATGGAATTGTTTAAAAAACGTATTGTGCTTATAAAGGCTTAGTAGTTCGTGGAAGTCGTAACTACAAATTGATAAACTGCAAATAGTAGTTGTGTCTTAAACTGTCATCTTTGGCCATGCAAAATCGTTGGCAGTGACACTGACACTGGAGATTGTCTCTTGGCTATCATCACTATTATTTATCTGCGAAATAATTGATATGTTTATCAACATTATTCAAGAAGATTTTTCCTAATTGCACATGTATTTTCATAGTAGAGCTATGTTATCGTTCATTTACTATGACCGTGTTACTATATTTACCATCGCAAAATGTTTCTTCTAAAATTACATTAAAAGACATTAAGACTAAATATTTCATATATAAACAGAAAAGTCGTAAAGTTAGTAAAACTTATCTCGTTTTGTCTCTGCGAGCATTGCTCGACTTTCGATTTTGTAAGATATTCGTGCTTATCTGATTGTCTAAAGTCGGCGGCGCACCTGATTCTGTTTGTTATAGAAAATAATTCCTAAAAAGTGTTTTCTTGTATCTTTTTATCATTAGTAAAAGGTGCCTGAAACTTTAGCTGTTGACACTGATTCTTCAGAGACTTCTCTGTTGACATGAAGCTCATCGATTTCTGTTAATACGCCCATTTATGAGAAACATTTCCTGTAGTTCGTTATTTTTTATTGTGATGATTTTCGCGCATATCCTGTCATCTTTATATTACTCCACAACGTTTTCTGAGTGTCAGTTTCAGTTATTTTCCTGTAGTGATTGCTACACAGCCAATTCGGACTGAGTATCAGTTTTCGCTTGTCAAGTAGGTACTCAAGCGGGATCAGCATTCTGAAAGCGCGCTGTTTATGTGTAGCTGTTGTCATTTGATCACATTTTACTAAGTCGGATCTCTTGCTTGGCTTTTTGAATATATGTATGTTGTGAGCATGCACTATTTGCAATGTTCAGTTTTTATGATGGACATTATTATTTGTTATTCTAAATGATATTAAGATTGTTTATCTTATCTATTTCCTACATCCTTAAATATCTCACTAAACGAATCGTCTTCACCTTACGTTACTATTTCTTTGTATATTATTTTCTCCTTATTTTTTATCGTCATTATTCACCTTTTCGAAGCTAAATTTGTTCAAACTATGTTTCGTCATTCCCTTTTGACATTTTAGCCTTTTGTATTCTGACTTATTATGCCTCATCTTGTGCTCTTTCGCTAATTCGTATTCGCAGCTATATTTATTCTCATAGGTCAAATTTTCTGATAACATATATTTAAATATTACGCAGGTATTATAATGCTAATCTCATAAAGAATTAAAATGGAGTTCATTACTATTAATTAAACTAGAATTTACATTTCTCACAGTCCATTTAACGAGTTTTATTGACATGTTTAATGGACACATTCGATTTATGAATTGAAGTACTTTCCCAATATTCAAATGCGAAATTATGGATCTTATGTTCCCAACAGTTTTCCTTTGTTATAGACATTTCGCACTGATCACTTGATCTTTTGAGCATGCCTGGACGATGACTTAGCTTTCCCATTTTCAGTTCCCTTGCCACTTTAAAAACCTTGCATCTTTAGCTTGTACCCTAATCCAGTGGGCAAAACACTTTACTACTCCACTTTTCTCCTTCACACCTCCGTTTTCGTAAATTAGCGAAATAATAATTTAACTACCAAAATATAGCTATCTTTTCTTACCTGGAATTTCGATTATTTTTCTGCTTTTAACTATTTGTTTTGTTTCATTTTGGCAAATGTAATCATAAAAACAAAGGGTCGGAAAGTTAGAAAATAAGTGTGATCCATTGAAACTTGCGTCATCGTTGTTTGTTCAGCTTTTTACATATAAGCGCATAACTTGCACAGATTTACAGATTGGATTTCCAATACTCAACTGAGGATCACTTATTAGCTTAATAAATTTAGTGAGAGAGAATTTTTTCTTATATCATCATGCAATAATAGTTTTGAAAGCTTCCTACGATATGTTCAGTGCAGTTATATTAATCATTATTTTTCTTCCAATAGGCTTAGCATTCCACTTAACAATTGTACATGTTCTGTACACTAGCTCGAACAATTTTCCAGTAATATTCCGATATAATTTATTTTTTTTGTCAATGATTTAGTAATCTAAGTTCTTTAATGTTCGTTCCATAGGTTTTAGAATCAGTCACGTATTTTATCCTGAATTTATTCAGATAAGATGCAAGATCATATGTGATTAGCGGTTTTTCTATGATACGGGTAGATTTCTATCTCACTGTATTATTATTATTCTGTCAGAAATGATTATTACTCACCGTTTGAAGAAAATCGTTTGCCTTTTTTCTTTTACCATTATTAGTGATTCTTTATGTTAGCATGCTAAATTTTAAATTAGTGAAGCACTTAATTTATTTCTGTATCTTTTTCCACACCATCAAAGCCAAATTATTCAATTAATTATTGTCAACTAAAGTAAGTTAAGTGGAAACCCTTCCTTATATTGAACACAAGTGAATTAGAAGCTGTTTTATACTAATAATTCCGTCTATTTTAGTATTAAAAAACCCTTAAACTGGTGAACACCGAAAAACTGCGTAGTTAAGCACATACAATCAGTACTGGCACATTAATTTAACATTTAAAATAGTGGACAGTATGAAATAGTGTAGAAGATTAACCAGAAACTAGTTCTTTAATATTTTGTGATTAATGTATAATCCAGAAATAGATTTTCAAATGAGAGACGAAAACTCTGAGCATTGCAAAATATTGGCTGTAGTATCAATAATTACCGCATTTACTCAATTATGCCAGATTCAAAGCATTAGTGAAAAAGAATTACATCGATAAATATCTGAAGTCTGGACTAGTATTTAGCCTATAAATGTGATTTTGCTAGATAAACCCAATGTTCACGTATTTCTAATATTTCGTCTCAGTAGGATATGATTGCTGGAATATTTTCATTATATTAAACCTACAAATATCTGATTCCATTATCGATTTCATATTTATTGTCTAAAACTTGTTATATTTACTATATATTTCATACTCTAGTTATATATATTCAATCCATTCATCTTTCTCAGCTATATAGCTTCTTTTTTAATAAGTAATAGTATTTTATTTCGTAAACTTTTTTTAGCGCTTGCTGCTTATTCTAACCAAGCTTCCTATTGATAATATTTTCAATCAGTGCTTCGTATTCAAGCTATATAAGATTAGTTTCTCGCAATTTTTCGGCTCTGTTTATTCCATTCATGACTTTAGAGTTCAAATTATTCAAAAAATCTCAGTGGTAATACAAAACTGGTAAACGCAAATTACTTTCTTTCTAAAGCCTTTTCGTTCTAATAAACTATAAAAATTCTATACAAAGATTTAAATTGTGATCCTTTTTGATTGTTTCAGTGAATGAAAAAATGATAGCTTTAATTATATAGAATGCTTCATGTTTTTATTAATTCTATCTGTTCTAATATATTTATATTTACCATGTTTTCATTCATGGCTGATTATTTATATAAAAATTTTTATCGGCGATCATGCGGTTAGAAATCTTACAGGCCTTGCAAATCTTTTATCCTTGGGTTCTATAACTTATGTACTGTGATGGTCTTCGATTCTAAGACCAACCCACTTTTTGTATTCATTTCTTGATCACCATTTCTTATACTCTCTGCCTTTTTCTTTCCCGGTCTTGGTAGCGCTCATTAAATATGTCTTTGTGTATATCTGTTGGTCTTTTTTTTTACTTTGGCCCTGTGTATCTTTTTTCATAACGTTCTCTGTATAATAGTATTTTGCCATACTATCTATATGGAGGCGATTAATTATTTGATGAAATACAAACTACTTATTTTGATTTCTTAAAGTTGCAACTCTTTGACATTCTTCTCAACCCCATTACGGCTTCAGCTTCGCAGCAAGATGATATCATCTGCGTCCATTCCTAGAAAGTGAAATCTCCAGATTTGTCGAATCACCTCATCTCCAAGAATTTGAAGAGTATTTTTACGGATCCACATCAGAATGATCATGTATCTGCTGTTTCCGACGACGTCGTGGGAGGGATTTTAGAAACCATTCAGATGAATGTCATATGCAGTAATAAGGTATATAAGTGTGCGTTAATCGTTAGGTAGCATCATTTGAAGAACCACCAAAGTTCTACGGATAATTATTTTATCAGTATAACATTTCATTATTCTATGTTTCACTCACTTGCTGCTACTATATATTTTACGACTAAAATTAAATTTGACACTATGCAATGCATGATTCAGCTGAATTCTGTTTTGCATACTACTATCTAAATTCGTTTTATATAACTATTTTTATAGACCAATACTATGTACTTAAATTACGTTTTAAGGCGTGGATCGCACATGCTGTCGAACGAAAATTCAGTTATATTTATTCCTGTCCTTCTAGAATTTATCTTGTTTCGCAACGGTTCCATTTTTACTTCGAAAAATGGTGCTTTTGTAAGCAAAGAAAGGAACTGCGATTACTCATTTTCTGAAAATATAGTGCTTTGGGATGATAATAGGCGATCATTGTTATTATACCTTTTAGGTTTGTTTTGATCGTAAGTCTTATCATCCCACATTTTAATTTTCCAGCTACTTGACTCAACTTCTCACACATATTTTGATACATCATTAAGCTAATGGGTGTAAAATCATCGGATTTTTCATTTGATGCTAATCACTACTTAATCTCTTCCCACGATTCCTGTTTGTTCTTGATTTTGGTATTCATCAGTTCTGTGTTCTTTTTGTTTGTTTGAAAATGGCAGTTACTTAGTATTTATCAGTTTTGTTTACCAACTGCAGCACGCTAGTAGGTCTTTTATGTTATCATCTTAGTATATAAAGAAAAGGTAGTTGGTGATTAATATAATATGCAAATTTATGCATACATTGGAAAAAGAAAATATATATTGATAGTTTATTTGTATTTAACTGTATTTTATTTACAGAACTTTTTGCTATGAGTCTGCAATGAAATGTTACGGTACTTTATGCTCTTTCTAGCTATCGATTACGTTCGCTTGGAATACAAAACGGTTAGTGAATTTAAAAACAGTAATATTTTATCATATTTCCATCTGATTTTATAATTTTTAAAATAGAAACTAGATAGATGATTATATGCATATAATACAAGAGGTAAAAGGAAAGCAGATCTTTTATAAATTTTGAAATATGTTTCTTCTCTAAGTTCTCAATGTATAAGATCCAACAATGTCAGCTATTTTTATGAAATTTTTTTTTAAATACGAAATTATTTTAAATTACGTTAATTTCCTGGTATTATAAGCATTTCATTTAAAAAAGCAAAAATTCAACTGAGTTAGCTCTGCAAAATCTAAAATCTAATTACTCTTCATTTTCATGAAATATAATTTATTACTTTAAACAATAGTTAATCTGTGATGACGCTTGTTGATTCAATATTAGATAATTAACTGGATATGCTATTATCTCTGTTCTCAAATTCCAGTAAATGTATCTTTTTTCTAGCCACTTTTTTGTTTTTAGCAATGCAAGAATTATGAACATGTATGGCTAAGATTTCGCATTTATAAATGTTTATTTACTAAGATTTTCTGATCTGCCATCATCACTTTCAAACTTACTACACAGGATAGTTGGTTTTCTGACTGATGAAAACGACAAGTTACAGAGTTATTGAAGATTTTCAAAATTATCAGGCGTTCTAGCACCACAGGAGAATAACCAAAATTTCTCGTACTGAAGCTACGTTGAAATATGTTACTGTGGTCATATTCCGGATATCAATTAGGATAATTTATAGGATGAGTGAAGATTGTAATTTTCGAGAAAGCCGGATGTATTCTGCTGCTGCATAAACATAATGTAGTGAATGGAATATGTTGTGAGACCATATTTTTTGCTTGGATGTATGACCAACGGATTTTTAAAAATATTTTAATGAAATCTTATTCATAAAATATACTATATACAAAATTTTCTATCTTTTCACTGTAGAAACTCCTTCAGATACAAGATTTAGGAAATTATGTTTCAATACTTCAAGCTTTTATAAAATTCTCACTATGTAGTAAGCCTAATTTTTGTTATATTTGCTAATAATCCGTGTCACAGGTATCGGTGATCCACCCAGTACACATAATTTTTCCACTTCCTTCGGAGGATCACTCACATGGCGGCAAAAATCCTTTTGGACTGTCTATTCCAAAAGTAATCGAGTGCATTTTTAAAATGATTACTTATATAATCACATTTCTATGTATTTCATTAATACTAATTACATGATCTACTTATTTCAATAACAGATTAACTATGTTGTAGGTTCAACCCGTTGTGGATCTTGCTCTTCAAGACGCATACAGGAAATATCAGTTAGTCTAATGTATATGACTAATTTTGATTTAAAAAAAAAATATGGATAGAATCTTATTTATCAGATGACAAACGTCGATAAATTTCTCCTTATAACTTTTAATCTTCGGCTAGCTCTCACTCAGTCAAAGCATACATTTTGTAAATCTTAAGGTAACGTTTCACAAAAGGACTTCCTAAACCACTCTTCTCTTCCAAATCTAATTTTAAAATTGTAAAGTGAATATTGCGAAAGAATATTTTAATTTATTTAGTAATTCATTATTGTAGGTCCATAAAATTAATAGTGTTGAATATTATCTACATTAAGTCTGGAACCAGAACAACTTGCTCTAACTGTTAGAAACTTTAGGTATGTTCCAATGGATTCCATGGCCGTTACGTATAGGGATTCCCGGCTTTCTGACGCACATGGACCCAATGTAGCAATTCAACAATTAGTCCTAGTAAATTTATCATTATATTTGTTTAAAAAGTTAGATTTTTATTTTTCCAATAAATCTATGGCTATAACTGACGCATGAGGATGTTAATAGTTTATAGTATCTAATATAAGGTATCAGAGATAAGTTAAATCCAGAATCAACTAGACTGTATAATCGGATATGCATTCGTCTATGCACTAGCTCCAGTAGCTCGAATGTGTCCTTACTGGCAGGATAAAGACAGCAATGTGGGTTTTTCGTTTCCGATTTAATAAGAAACATATGCTGTAAATCCATATTCCTCTGACCAGATGTTTCTAGTTTACGTCGTCTTTTCATATTTGTCTAATTTAAACTATTCGTGTGCTGAATAGGGAACCAATGATCCAATGAGTCTCATAGATTCTAGAATTTTAATATGTTTAAACAGACAATCATGTTAAGCCATATTGTGAATTTCATAATAATATATTTAATTAAGCATATCGGGAGCAGCTGTATTAATTACGATTTCCTTCTTTACTCTTAAATGACACTAATATTATAGACAAGGGTATAAATTGAGTAATTCGCGCTTACAAAGTCAATATTTGACTCGTATATTCAACCAAAATTAATATAATATTAGATTTTAGAGAAAATAAATATCAAATGTATTAAAGGGTATTCCTGTTATCACTCCAATAGGACTTACAATGAATTTGGACAATAAACAAGAGTACCAGACTCTCACTAGGATTAGTGGACCATATAAAGTAAGTCTAGGGGAGAGACAGAAGAGATATAGGCAGTAATAGTACAAATAAGTATTAGATAAAGAATAAATAGATGCGAACACACAAGAATAAGATATTCAGTTCGGCGGTAAAAACAGGACAAGTCTTTTCACAGGTGGTGGCCCAGTGTATGGTCACCCTTTTCAAGGAGATGTCTTGGACACGGCATGTCTTTTTATTCCATCATGTTAAAGACAATAGTGTGCCTGTGGGAGAATGTTTCCTGCTCATGGCTAGCATCCAAACGAGACTCAAAGAGGTTATTTAATATTTTTATGATCTTCTGTACTTTTTTAATTCTGCAGATGCAGCAATTTATTATTATAGTCAATGTGTCAGCTGAATCATAGATATAAATATAATGCATATGACGAACATTTTGCATGATATCATAGCTTTTTTTAAATAGTGGGAATGGATAATCAAGGTACAATGGGCAGCATAAAAGAAAAGGAATGATTTCTATCATCAGGAGCCACTACGATTCTTGCAATTGTAGTTCTACTTATAGTCAGTCTCTTCAGATCATGGCAATGGAGCACAATTTTTTCACGTTTAACGAGAATGAGCGTGTTAATAGGAGCCAATATAGAAACTATTTAAAACAATCGAGTTTTCTAGGAAAAGGTCAGTCATAATTTCTTGCTTTCTAAAATTTTTAGTAATTGTTTCCATACTTATGATGCTGTAAGGTAAGTACTTGATATAATGTAATGTTTTTTAAATATTGTCAAATATTTGCAATGCCTAGACATGCGTCCTTTAGTTTTAATGAATTGTGTTAGCTCTTCTAATTTGTTACCAATGATAAAATCTTGTCTCTTCTGCATGAAGCAGTATTACAAGGAAATTAATCTCGCTTTTTGCTACCCTGTCGTTTTGCAATGTCCTTCATTTTTAAACTTCTCTGATCCTACTCTTAAACGTGAAAATGATTGCGCAACAAATTATCTACGCAACGGGTTTTGCAAATGAAGTTACCGATGTAATCGCAATTTTAATTTCCTCTAAGTTTGGTATTTCTACTATTACACTCCCTTATGCACTGCCGTTATTAATTAATTAATTATTTGTATCCCCTTATATCTTTCCATATTACAGTTCCATTCCATAGTTTTTCCATTAAATGTGTAGTATATCATGGGTTTTATGGCTCATCGTCCCGATATAAACAACGAAATGGCATTTTCTGGCGAAAAGCAAAACCAAGACTGGGTTTCCAATTTTGCAACATGTGAACTTTGAGCTTGCGTAAAAACTACGCTTGACTGGTACATACATGCACAGGCCTAGGGAATAATAATTTATTATCTGTCAGTGGGACATATCTAAAGTTCTAGTTCAAGAATCGATATTATGCTGTTCTCTAGAAAATATAGTACTTTATACAATTTTTCATCATTGGGTCAAATAATGCATAGTATTGAAGTTTATGATTTTACTTAATCTTAATGAGTTAGTCGTAAAATGAGATGCGAAAATATACGAATTTTTTTAGAGAATTGGAAAAAATATATATAAAAAGTTTTTATCTAGAATCAAAAAAATAAGAGTAAAGGAACTTCAATTGATATTATTTCTAAACAATGAAACTGATGTTATTGTTTGAATCGTTAATAGTTATTGTAAATAGCAATAGCTACAATATGCTCTTCTGCCCCCCCCCCCCCCCCCCCCCCTGCTATTTTTACGTTTTTGATCAATAAAGGAAACGATCCTTTTGTTAAATGGAAAGCTATTCTCAACGTCGATTAGCAAGAGAGAGAATAATTAAGGATGTTCTGCGTCTGAACTTAGACCATTGTTGGTGGTATAATAAATTCTCATACTAAAATTTGCTTTGAAGCCAAGTTGATCCTAGAAGTTCCTATTGTAAAAGCTTCATTTATTTAATTTATGTATAATCTATATGATTAATACACTAATGGACTAGTGAGTTATTTCGAGGTAAAATAGCTCGATAAAATTTCTTGCATGTTTTCCGAAAAGTATGCGAGACATTGCTGGCTCTATCCATTTCGTTATTCGTCAGGGAATCCCTGAGGTATTTTTCATCCAACTTTGACTTTCAAATTGAAAATTTCGACCTTGCTGGTAAACATGTAGATTTCTATCTTGAGAGGTGATATCGACTAATGGAAAAGGGCTTACTTCCACTTACCTAATATTGGCTTAATTTACTATCTTATTTATGTACCTTTTTACCGTTAAAGAAAGTCATTTCATTTTAACAGTAGAAATCACTTTAGGGTATTTGAGAATTCTAAGAAAAAAAAATTAATGATAAAACAGTTAGCTAGCCAATTTATTAGTCTATATACACTATATATCGCCTATGCACGTATCTAACTGGAAAAATGAACGCAACTAAGTTATAGGGCAAAACCCTTATTCTCTTTTTGCAGTTTACTTTCTTTCAAAGTCAGCAACCTGACATGCATTGATTATCCACAACGTTAACGGAATGCATAATGTACCGGACTGCATTTGAGGTGCCCAATGGGAAAAATCAAACAACATAAAAATGACGTACTTATCCTTGATATAGACTTTTAGAAATCTTCTATACTTTAGACAATTGTCTTCAGTATAATTATGAAAATATAGCGGTGATATCTACCATAGCTTTTAATGAATGTCTTAAACATATACCAATGTTTTCGGCTAGTTTTTAATTGTTTTAAAAAGAATGAATAGAAAACGGCCTTCAATCTACCATGTATTTTCTGTTGTTTATCTTCTTATTTGTTCTTATTTTTGTCATCTTTTGTTGCTTGCACTATTTCTAATTCAATCAGTTCCTTCTATTAATTTCATCAGCAAACTTTCCGACACCAGATTCCTGACAAACAAATGAAAAATTCAGCGCGAATGACGAATATTAAACAGAGAGTGTTTGACGTGTCGCTTGCAAGTAAAATAAGTACTTCTTCGTTTCTCTTTTTCTGTCTATTTTTCTCTGCTGTTCACTTTCTATCATTTCTACTGTAATTTGCTATTTTCTATACTCTTGTTGGGCTGTAGATTGGGATTTAGTTATTCAATGGATGATAGATAACATTTAAGATTTGTGATATGTTGGAAGTAGTGCTTTTAGTTGCTTCTTATTCCATGCTTCAGTTCCAACATTAAGAAGATACAACTGGCCTCATATGCATGTTATTACTGGAAAGACCTTTTATTTTTGAGCACAAGGTCAAGTTATAAAGTTTGTAGGCAGACGTCATAAAGACTTTTCCACATTTCAAAATATTTCTTTTTGTCATATACGGGTTATTTCCTATTCATTGTCTCAATCGTAGACGCTTATTATTATTTCATAGTTCAGCGTTGAATTTATTATTTATTTGTTTGCAGATACTAGTGAAACTTATTATCTAAGGATCACGTTAGAATGATTCTAATTTTCTGTCTGGATAAATTATAGACAAAAATTGACTGTTGGCGACATAAGAAATAATAAGTTTATAGACTAAATTTGTACGTTAACTATTAATGTTATGAAAATGCATGTGGCTACTACCATAGAAGCTGACGCCATCTACCTTGTGAACGGAATATTATTAGCAATTTACGTAAAACATGCGTATTTACTGTTTTTCTCATAACAGTTATTAAACACTGAAGTTGATCTGTTTAAAATTCTTATCGCATAAGAACTACTGCAAATATGCTTTTCATAGTATTTAATATTGGAAACACAACTTATAAATGTATCCTAAATATCAACTTTAGTAGATGTATTCTTTTGACTCCCATTTTTCATCGACATCACATTAAAGACTAGTTATTTAGCTGTTCAATGCAACAATATTTATTGAGGTAATGAAAATGAGGTTTGGAAGGAGAAAATGCAGAGATATTGTTTGCGTAGGCTACTTTTAATATGAGCGTGTTCAACTTTGTTTGAACTTGCCAGATAAAGCAAGGGATTTCCTCGACGAGAATTTTGCAAAATCAGTGGATCTAGATATACATAATTATTGTAATGTTCAGATATATTCTCGTGTTCGACCAGCCAGTTTGTGTAAATTTACGGTAGTGATTCCAGTAAAATCACATGACTTTACTAGTCTGCAAGTGGTCTTTGAACATCTCGATCTCATAACTTATGCCTAATTTAGAAGGAACATTCCCACGCAAATCTGCAGGCGCTATGTATTATTCAGCTAGCATTACCATGTTCCAGAGGATAACAGAATAGCTATCGGATTCCCCATTGAGACCCTAAGCTTCTAGAAACAAGTGCATTATGGAACCGGTATGGGCGGCACCATGGTAGAAAGCACAGGTGGGAAGATCAAACAGGCGTAACTGGAGTTTCGGGAATCATTTGCACAGAACTTTATGCAAAATTATGGTGATAAATGCTACTAACGACCAGGTCGTTCTTAAATAATTATATTTGAAGTTAAAAATCATATGAAATAAAAACTAAGAGGAATAGGAAATATGGTTCATTGTTGTATATGTTGGCCAGTACATTTCTAGATCTGGTGGATTATGGTTGAGAGTAAAGCAAAAATAGGATAAAACCTGTAAAATTAAGCATCAGTTGGATAGTGGCATCATGTTTAGTACATATTTATTGAGGGCATAATAGGTGAACAAATACTGCAGACGCAGAAATATTATGCGCAGTCGGTATTATTATTATTATTATTCTGTGCAGGATTCTTGCAAAAACAGTCTGGCTACGATTTTACACCAAAATGAGATAGTGCGTAAAGGAACGGTACGCTGATACGTGACCTCTGCCACATTTTACAGCCCCAACATTATGATAAACTGGTAGAATTTCTTCATCTAATGGGGTGCAACTTTTCTAACATGGCAGAGCTGGTCGTCAACTTTCAAAATCAGCACATTTGCCGACTAGATATAAGTAGCTTTGTTTCAATATTATAAATATTCATTAACTATGCATAGATAAATTATACAATATATAGAATCAGCTGTATTTCTAAGAACTCATTTTTTTGTTATCACTAGCAGCAAATAAAATCTAAAAATTTCGCATAAAAATATACCGTTCTTTGATCAGAAAACACTGCTCAATTTTAGCCATTGCAAATTTTGGTAGAGAAAAAATAGAATTCGGAATTAATATTTGCAGTTGAAATTCTTTTAGCAAGAACCTATTTGCAATTCTTCACGTTCTGGTTTTAAACAATGTCTTCTTCCGTCATCAACGAATAAGATAATTCTTAAATAACTGAAAGTGCGCCTACCCTGGGCCACCGTTCTGTGCGCTGTAAACAAGATTGAAATATAGCTGCAATGCAGTTTTGAGTGACAACCTAGGAAAAGCTAAATATTCTCTCTAAGTTATCTAAATTAGTGAAGTTTTAATTTGATGGTAGTAGTTGTCAATTCCGTTTTTTTCCAATATTTTTTACAGTTCTGTAGAATAGGATAAATAAATGCACTTTGTGAAACCTAAACTACAACCAAATAAATATAGATAGTGTTGATTATTTACATGCACTTAAATATAGTATGAAACTTCACATTTTCATAAGCAGAATAAGAAATATGATTATTTATCAAATTTCTTCTAGTATTTTAGCGGAAAGTTAAAGCATCAACTCCTGACTGCTAGAATATTTTCAAATTATGCAACCACATGTGACACCAATAGGTTCACGCGCCTGCAGCTGATTGAAAGGGGATGCAATAACTACATCAGTCATTGGGATTCAAGAGGCTAGATTTAGCTGATTAGTTCTGACCAGAACACTATGTTTTAATATAATATGTGACAATACTGTTAGTATTCTACATTTAGTTATGTTTTGCGGACTTTTTAGGACAGAAAACTTTGTTAGGACTGGTCCGTTGAGTAGCGTTTTTAGTGCAACATCGAGATAAAGGTAATAATTGACTGTAAATACATGTTATTTATATTCCGTGTGCCTGTCTGAATTACTCTTGATAGCTTACAGATTCTCTATCCGTTATTGTACGGCGACATTTCAAGTATATGTTAATAGTATAATTGCCAAATTATATCTGAAAATAGGGTAAAGCGCGCACTAACCAAGTGAGAAGCGAATAGTACATAGGAACCTATCCTCACCGACTTGGAACTCTTGACAGGCGGAAGTTTTGAGACGCTTTTCAACAACATTCCATGTTTTCTCAGCATTTCTCGGCGGGTAGGGGATAGAGAGAGAGAGAGAGAGAGAGAGAGAGAGAGAGAGAGAGAGAGGGGGGGGGGAGAGAAAGAGAGAGAGAGGGGGGGAGAGAAAGGGTAAAGGTATGGGAGGATTCAGGGTAGAAACCCAACTTTTTCAACGTATCGCTTGTGACTGGAGATCAATACATCAAAAAGATACTTAAGAGAATTGCTATGCGAGAAGAAGTACTGCCAGACAGTATCTGATACAATCATCACTCTTCAAATCGCCACCATTGGCGTCCCGTGGCTCGTGACACGAAGTCTAGTAGAAGAAAATACACTGCGACCCCTATCATTGATAATAAAAGAGCGTACCTGAAAGCGAGATCCAGAGAAACGGGGGTGCGGCAGGGAAACAGGGACGCGGCCTGTTGTTGTGGCGCGCTCAGTCTCCACTGCTACGCTCCCATGCCCCTATGAGGCCATGCCGCCCCCTGTTCTGTCCCTCAGCGCCCTCTTAGGGGTTCTTTTACTGCTTGCCCTACACATTCAGGTGCAGGCCACAACGGTCCAATCATTATTAACACCTAACAGAGGTCATAAACTACCATATAATGTACTCGTTATATTGCCCGGTGCTGAGTCTAGCAATGATAAATTTGGTTTGACCATCGAACGCGCTCGACCTGTTATTGATATTGCTGTTCAAGATATTGTACAGAGTGGAAGAATGCCACCTGGTTGGATTAATTTGACTTACTGGGACGACCGATACTGGGAAGACACAACTTTAGCTGAACGACATGCCACTGTTGGAGTGGTACAAGCCTATTGTGAACATCGCTTGGATGCCATTCTTGGCTTTGCTGACAGCTATGGTCTTGCAACAGTAACTAAAGTTTCTGCCGGATTAAATGGTGGAATTCCTGTATTAACTACAGCTGGCATGCCGTCTTCCCTTCATTCGAAAAAGGCTTATCCGTTCCTAACAAGAATGCAAGGTTCTTACCGACAAATGGCAGATTCTATGTATCAACTAATAGCCTATCATGATCCAAATGAACACAGTCACTCTAAGTATTCAAATTCCTCTTCAATTAGCTTAAATTTTTTGCGATTATTATTTTTCTATCATGATAAAAAGCGCGCTGTTAATAAACTACCTCAAAGTGACGAAAGTCAAGAGTCAGATGTGGCCTCATCACACTGCTACTTTTCTCTATATGCTATTAAAAATTATTTCACAGAAAAAAGTCAGATATTTAAAAAAGAGTGGCAGTTAGCTACACCGTCATTTCCATTTGATGAAGAATTGCCAAGAGATCGCGAAACTACAAAATCATGGCTTAAGAAAGTTTCCATGAAATCTAATGGTGAGTACAATTACAGATGTATTATTTGTTAATTTCATATGTATATATATATATATATATATATATACGTAGCACCCATTTTGTTTGGCGACTTATATAATTATTTGAGTAATCGTCTAGTCAGGTAGAGAAATTCTTGTCACTGAATTAGCTCAAGTGCTAAGCCTGAAAACTTGTGAATGACATAATTCTCTCTAATCATTTGATTTTCCAATTAATAACTCTTTGGAGACTGTTTCTATGAAACTCGCTTGGGGTATAATATTTCCACCACATTATTTTCTGTTATTCTGACTGGTTTTAATCTGTGATATTTAATTTTACCATAAATGAGCTTAGGTTTACGAAAACTTTGGATTGTCTTTTATTTTATACGATGCAGTTTTCCAGTCATTGTTTATACCTTTTAGTCCCAACACCAATCAGCACACCCAGTTAGCGCAGAATGGAAGTAAAAGATGCGCACCTTCTCTCTTTTTATTTCTCTTCCTCTTTCTTTCCCTTTCTTTCTCCTCATAATTTTTTGCATTAGTATTTGCAAGCAACTTAGAATCATCATATTTTTCAATAATAAACTGGTATTGTCCTTTAATACTTCCTTAACTTCCTGGATATTACTATCTTTTGAAACGGCTTAATAGGTAATCAGTTGATTCATGATTTCTCTTCTTAAATATTTTATTCACTATTTGACTAGAACTAATTAAAAGTTCATATGTATTAAAAGCATCCCGTAGTCATTTGGGCTTTTCCTAAATTTGAAATTGGACAATCCGTTTTGCATTAATAAGTTGTGATGGATTGTTATTTTGACAAACACCATTTATCATAGCTTGCTTCGTTGTTAAATTTCCTTAGACATTTATGATTTCCTAATAATATCTTTAAATCTCGTAAGAATGCAAAGACGCATGAATAGTGCTATTTTACAATGACCTATTATTGGTGACTCTATTTTCCGCAATTGATGGCGAATAAATGCTCTAACTGCGAACAATATTGTGATCTATTTGAAAAGTATGCTATAGCGAAGAAGTGCGTAATATTTTATGCTTATGTGGAAGAATATTAATTCTCCAATTTATTCTGGTGGCGGAAGTATATAGACATTCTTATACTCATACTGCATATATTATGTGCATATTACAATGCACTGAGATGAATGTGATCTCTTATAGCCCGTTTCCTGAAAATACAGTTTAGCACTGTCAAAGATGCGGAAACTGACAAGTTAAACTTCATAAATATTGATAATAACTGTGCCGTTTTAGTGTGTTCCGTTTATATTTTGTGACGAAAAGAAGTCGGCGACGATGGCGATGTGATGGGGTGTGAATCTCTTGCAGTTTATAAACATGACCGCACTGCGCACTATGGCTTTCTTTCACAGCTCTGCTATCACTTTTCCAAATAGCCTGCGAGAGTTCAGTTTCATCGATTTCATACTACGTGTTGCTGTCTGTTTATTCAATCAACCGTGTCACACACATGTTTTTCCGGTTCGTTTTCTCGATAACACCAAAGGATCTTTCGCTCGCTTAGTTCAGTCTGGCGAATTAGAGAGCGATCAATGTGTGTGATCAGACTGTCTCATTCTGTTTTTGTCTCGCACTCTTTAATCCTCTTTTTGAATTCCTATCATAATCGTCTATCCTTTATCCTCAATTTTTCTAAATTTTAACCCTTCTCTTCTCATAAAAACACAATTACTATTTTCACTAAGACTGAAATAATGCAAACAATCATGCGCAAATTGAAAACAAGTGATATAAAAGAGCAAATACATCCATTCCACAGAAATGATGAAAGAGAACGCATTGGAGGAATGCCTTGAAGCCTAAGAGATTAATTATTTTGTAAATAACGGCACATCGGTGGAGGAAAAATCTCAGAGTTCTCAATGGTGCGTGTTTAGGAGCGAAAAGTTGGTTACTCATTGTTGGTGCTTTCTATTTATTGATCTGAGTGAGAAAAAAACTATATTTTTCAATCATTTTTATTTTTGCATGACTTACCTGCTAAAGGACGAAATACTTATGTAAAATATTCTTGCTAATTAATATATCCCAAAGATCAGAACTAACTACATTTAAAAAAAAAATATGTGGTAGAAGGCATGAGATCAACTGTGGCATTGTATATTTCATTCTCTAAAAATAAACTTATGGTAGTCTAGGAAGATGTTAGATAATTCATCTTATTTTGGCCTTCTTAGAATATGACGTCATCTGCCTAATGGATTGCCCAAGCTTTGTGTAAATGTTGTCCCGGATTTTATTGTCGTCTTCCAGTCTTAGACTCAAACATGGAAACACTTCATTTTGACATAAATTGAGATAGATTGAGTTCCTTTCGGTAATGAGAAACAGCAATGATGAGTTGGAGGAATTGGAAAAGAACAGGATAAATTTATAGCATTTAGTGATATGATACTTATCTTCTTGAAGCAAAAAAAAACCTAATATTTGTGACTTTTCTATTTATCCAGTCACTTTTTTGTAAATGTAATTTAATCCTTTGCAGATTATCTTTCACTAAAGAATTTCACTCAATCCATGGCACTTAAGATATTGTTTATGACGAAAATGGCATATAAAGAATCAAATTAGTTCTATGATTTGTGATGCTATTTCCTTGTCCTTTTAGTGTTGCATACCTTGGGTGGCCTTAGTACATTATAATTTCACATTAATTCATTGGGTTTTTTATTTTCACTATTTTTAGAAGAAACAGAGCAATGATTTCATGATCAAAAGTTTTGAAATCTGTTTTCATTAAATATAGAAGTGCATATATAAATGTTGCTTGCTTAGAGCTTTATTTTTATTTGTCGTATCTTAACTAATATTTCACATAGTTTATAGCAGCTGTTTCACTTAATATAGTGCTTAAGTTACGCATATATTTTCACAAATAATGTTACTCTTTTGTTTAAGACCAAAATTTCTCTTGAAGTATAAGATAAGGTCAGAGGATAATAAATTCATACTAGATTTGATTGCATCTACTTGGTCTTTCTATTTTTGACCTTATTCTAGTGTCTACTATGTCAAGTAGCAAAGCTGCTCAGGGAGAAATAGTACATGAAATTTTATGAAGAATAAAGCATAGAAGAAATATAGAGTATAAAATATTTTAAACTAAAATTACACGTGGTGATTTCTAGTATTTTCAAGTTTAGGCTTTCAAACAGTTAGGAAAATTTGTATTCTTTCACTATGAATAATGCTGAACATCCGATAACGAACTATTTTTAGATCCGTTATCTACAAGTCATTCCAGATAATTTATGGATAGTTATATTTTATTTATCAATATAATATAGTTATCATATACATGTAATTCTTAAGTAGGCATTCAAAATATAATAGACCTGTTCTATAAATCTGCTGCTTTTTAATGCATTGACTTTTGATAATCTGTAATAATTGGCCCTGTAGCAGCTGTTAGCGCTAATTACAAACGCAGATGTCCTTTCACTAGAAAATCAGAATAGTTATGCGTATTCAATCTCAACAGCAATGAAAATAAAACTATTTTGGCACTCATTTAAAACAGTTACCAATACTAATTTTCTGTTCAAAGCCTAAAGTGTTTATAACAAATTGCTGCCACTAAGTCTACGTGTCTAGATCTCTTGTATAATGCTATAATAGCACTATATAATAAGAGCTTTGTGATATCGTTGGTACTATATAATCTTTTGAAACAATCAAACTGTTCTCTGCAAGACTGGAATTATATGAAGTATGAACGCTCTACTTCAGTGTTTGAGACTTTCATTTGTTTATCGAAGTGAGAATTGTTAAGACCTTTAGGACAATTGATGTCTCATTCGAGCATATCATGTATGAATTGTTTCATCTGCTTGTATTGTATTTGTGACGTTCTGTTGTTGATGTGACATTCAGCTTAGTCGTCCAAAACAAGTGGTCCCCTTTGATAGCGCTAGACCCTATGAATAGACCGTTAAACGATGTTGTGTTAAAGGGGTGGAAGGGAAAGGAAGAATGGAGAAACACATTTTATAACATATTATCGCTTCCGTTTTAACAATTGATTTTAATCCGTCTGATACGGATCGCTACCGATACCATTGATGCTAAGCAAACAAGATAGAATAAAAGTGGCATTATGCACGGATCATGAGTTATATTCAAATAATATTTCTTTTCGACTAGAATTTGCTATTGGTAACACAAATTATATAAAAATATTTCGATCTAACACCTCAAAATTTACATCCGTTACTGTTATAGCTGTCCCATGACAATAGTCAAATTATTGAAATATAGGTAACATTATGTCCAATTTCTCAATAATCTAACGTGGAAAATACTATGAATTGGACTGCCACTGCTATATACGGTATATTTTGTAAAAAAAAAAAAGGCCTATTTTCAGTGAAATAAGGAGCTCTTTCGGTTTAAAATATATCCTTACAACTAGTAAATTCATTCATTAGTCATGTTTAAGAATTTTCCATGGTATTTTTGTATAATTATTTCACTAGTTACCAAAATATTTGTCGCGGTTTTGCAGCATTCATTCTCAACAACACGTATACAGTGTTGTTTTTTGTTGCTCTTTAATCTTATGTGGGGTGTGTTTCAGTTATGTACAAATGAGATGCGAAATTTGGTAGGTGTTTGTTAAAAGGTTATAGAATTTCCGCTAGATTACAACCAGCGCCATTAATAATAAAATTAATAATGGGTTTGGATTTGATGAAATGAATAGGACATTTGTTCGAGTTACCAGTTGGACATACCTTTTCCATTCGTTTTTTGTTCACTCCACGCCAACAGAAAGGAATGGAGCGAACTGCTGAACGGTGTAATCGTTCTGCAGGGTGCGCCGCATGGATGCCGATAATGGCAGACACTGTGTGTAGCTTGTTTGCGACTCATTAAATCATCTATTTTGCAAATTTTATAAGTTTTTAATCCGATATAATATAAGACAAAATGATCAAATGTATGCATTTTATAAATATCTACTGCATATATTTATAGTCGATCATATTGCTATATATTCTCTAGAGAAACTAAAGTAGCTTTTTAATGGATAGATCAATTCAAAGAGTAAATATATTATCTGTATACAGATAACTGTCCAAAGATTTGGATTTCTGAAGTGTGCACTATTGATTCGAGCAGCAATGATTCAAAATCGCCTCTTAATTGGTTGGGAATGGAAAATAGCCTGAAATTGCTCGGACAGCTAACAAGCAAATGAATAACAAGGAGTATCGACGAAATAAGAGCATAATAGAGCTCTTACTGTCTTAGTCAGTGAGGGATATTGTTTAGCTAGTAGAGTGATGTTAAATGGTCGTTTCTGCACATTTAATACCCTCATAAGAGACTATTCGTTATTTCTGTTTATTCCTAGTATTCATTTAGATGCTGCTAGATGTCACCACGAAAAACATCCTAAAATAAGTGTTACTTAGGTAGTGCTAGACTAAGTTAAGGAGATAAGCAACTGATAAGCACTAACGCTCACAATTCAGTTTTCGAAAATAAATTATACGCATTTTATGTCGTAATAATACTATGAACAGGGCTAAAATGAATGGCGAGTTTCATGACTCTTCAGATAATTAATTAAGTTTTAACTGCCTTTTAGTAAATGTACAGCAATAGATATACACTCCGAATAACACGTTAATGTGTTTTTCGCTCTATATGCTCATTACGGTATGCCCAGTACATAGTAGCTGTCCCACTATGTGCTATCACATATGTGATATCTATTCCAAAATTTCTTCTTAACTTTAGATTAATTTACTATATCTTAATTATACTGTGTAGGTCGTTAGAATAATTAGGTTTCAAAGTAGCGAATAAATTGCTATTTGGCAATGGATACGTTCTCATTTCAAAGTAACAGCAGCGACCAGCAGCATAAACATTTAGAGAGTTCAATTTATTTTGCAACTGTTGACATGCAACCGCACTGTTATATGATTATATTTTTTGATGTGCATCTATGACAAAATAACAGATTTCAGACGGAAATATTACTAAAGTATAAATATTTTACTATAAAAAATATGAAAAAAATAATGCCTTATGTTATTTTTAGTTAATCTAGTATATGAATGTTTTTGCGTTTTTTTTGCGTAGATAGTCTGAATAGCAATATTAAGTGCTAGAGATTAGTGTCGAGGAAGAAGATGGTATAGAAATGCAAGTTAAATCAAGGAATAAAATACGAAAATTTAAATGCAGACGTATGGAGATGAGGCGATGCAAAGAAGTAGAATAATTTCTTATTTTCCAACCAACACTCATCATATATCTTAACTCGTTTGTAACGGCTGTCGGCCGGCTGAGGCTGCTAACGAGAGAAGTGTTGTCATTGCCATGCGAATATCATCGATTGATTATCTTTAGGCTTAGGGGACCAAAAAAATTGTCAACAGTCCATGTATTTTGTGCACTAAAATATATACCATATTCTTATTGCTTTTGTTCTTGCCTCTAGAAATTTGCGTGAAAAAGTAATTTTTCTTCGGTCGAGTGGCCAAAACAGAAATTTGTTGCACACATATTCCTATTCTGTAAATGATCATATATTAATAGTTCTTAAAGTAAGTTCATAATGATACGATTGATTAGAATTTAACATTTTAGAGCTGGATTTGAACTCATAAAATATATTTATTCACAAAATACGTCGATAAGCTAGAAGTCTGGTGAAAAAATCTCGTCTTTGAAATTTAAAAGTTAGATAACATATTTTTAGTGACCTCCCACTTTTATAGGCAGAATTTATTCCGTACATTTATAGATTCTTCTCTTATTATGATACGTTTAGAATATCTGACTGTCTTTCCAGAATATTACCGATTTTCTCACTTAAACATTTATGAATTTAATCTGTTCTTTCCTAATAAAAACTTAAAACGTATGCTATTTCCCCGTTTTTTGATTTTCTTAGCTAAACTTCATCCAATCTATCCATTCTTCTTATATACTTCTTATTTAATAGACATTTAGTGTTTGATGTTTCCGGCAGTATTTTCTTGCTTTTTCACTCGTCGTTTATTCTAAACTCACAATTCTTCGCATCGCCTTCATCCTATCACTGCAGTTGCGTGTTGCCCGAGGCTGACTCGGAAATGACTGCTCGGCGGTCGCAAATTCAATTTTGTCGTTCGGCTGATCCTCCTCCGATTCCGCTACACTAATTGTGATCATGTCAAGACGGCCATGACAACGATTTCACATTGGAGCGTGAAAGGTAATCAAAAGGGCAATAGATGTATATAATTAGTACTTTTTGGTTACTTTAACTGTCTGGAAACTCCATAGTATTTTAGGCACTTCTATTTATTGAATTTAACATTTATTTATTAGATTTATGCAATTAGGATAAGGAGTAAATCAAACGTATTACAGTCGTTTATCACGGGTGGTCCTTGATTAATTACAGCGTATAACATTTAATATATCAAACATATAGGATAATAAATAGAAACTTTATTTTATCATATTTTCTTGTTGACAGCTATGTAAATGTGGTAATACTTTGACTTGCCCCTTATCTACCAATGATATTAATTTGTGGTAATTATAAGTCCTTTTAGTCTCACTTCCAGAGAAAGTTTCTCCAGCAACGACGTTAAAAATAAGACTTACTATGCTCTAAGGCGTAATTGATGCGCATTAGAGTAACAAATACTTTGAATCGTGTGCTGCACAAAAATCTTTAAGGCTATTGTTGTAATATTTCTCCTTAAATCACACAAAATAAAGGCTTAGTAGCGTTGCACTTATTCTTAAATACTAACCTCATGTGTACTGTAGTTATTTGGTACTTTTATCCGTGTTTAATTATAGAGAAATACTATTGATTAATAGTGATAGGTGCTGTGAAATTTCCACAATCTGTGAATGTGGGAAAGTGACAAATTTAATAGGTAGAGAATGATGGAGAAATACTAGTGGAGTGCTTATGTAGATCAACAGGTACGGCGATATGGACGAGAGGAGGGAGCGTATTATTTCTGATGTTTATCCACTTAATAGGAACAGTATACGATAACGAACCTTGATGACTTTCAGAATTCTACCCACAATACCCATCCCCTATTTGGCGGGCCTTGATTCACTCTTGTGCGTGTCTCTCTAACAAGATGTCACAAGGGGCGTGGCCTTGCAGCAGCCTCCTTTTTCTCTCCACCCTATCACTCCTCAGCTAACACCCGACATGATCAAATGATCTGCTTATCATGACCTATCGCCTATTTTTCTATCTTCTCATTTTACTTTATTTCCCTATTTCATTCAGCCAATATTCACCTCGTTTTCCCATCGATATTGTCGTCGGACTGCCAAAAGATGAAGGACACCATGTCAAAAATCCATTTAAACTCAGCATAGGAAAAAGTCAACCAGTTTTCGATGTAGCTGTAGAAGATGTCTACCATAAGTACAAACTTATGCCCGAGGGCTCAATGAGTGTCACTTACGAGGACACCCAACTTAGTGACGCCATTGCTCCGCAGAGACTGGTTGAGCATTATTGTAACCGATCAGTAGATGCCGTCATGGGTATTGCCTATGTGTATGCTCTGGCTCCAGTGGCACGGATGTCAGCGTTCTGGTTCAATGGAGTGCCGGTATTCACTACCTCAGGAATGGTCGATGAACTGGGTGATAGAAAACAATTTCCTCTTCTTACAAGAATGATGGGTACATATCGAACACTAGCATCTCTAGTGGGCGAAATCACGAAGACATTCCGCTGGCACCACTTTTATTTTATGTTTAAGGATGATTCAGTCCATGAAGGTGGCAAAGGACTTCCAAGATCAGAATGTTACTTCTCACTAAATGCCATAAAGAATAAGTTTCAAAAGCAGAACGACATTATTTGGAATGTGGAGACCTTTTCGGCTTATACTGCCACAAGGCAGAAGTTTCGTGATCTACTAAAGAAGGCGTCGCTGACCAGTAATAGTACGTTTCAACACCTCAGTTCTACATATGTGAGGGATATCCTTATTTTCCCTGTATCTTCTTCTCAATTCACCTATACTTACTTTTAAATCTACATTTTCAAGCTACTTCTTACTAAATCAGCATAAATCTCCCTTCTTGATTTTCTTTCACTTTTATAAACTAATATTGTTTCAATAGTCTCAATTCTCGCAGAGCCTTGTTTTCATTTATTGGTTTTCCAATCCCTTGGGACCGTTACAAGAATTCCATTCACCAACCACATCGTAATCTATTCGTATTTTATTGGTGGACATAGTTTAGTTAATAGGAAAGCGCAGTTGCTAATCTTAAGAATGTCATCTGATATTAGAAGAATTACTATTAAAAAAACTATAAAATATGAAAATATATTTCACTTAACTGTAGGCACTTTATTTATAAATTTTCAAATTTCACTTTTTACCACAACCAGATTTTAGCATTTTATATAGTAATATGGAAAAAATTTCAAGTGCTCACTTTCATCCGTATATTTGCAGTTGAACTTGTCTTATTTAATCTTTCTTCTAGCCATAGAGTGAACGAGTGGATTTAGCCTGAAAAATGTTTCCATAAACATTATGACATGCGCAGAAAGCTTTGCCCTTTTCTTTTGTTGATTCTTAGTTTAATTTCATTCTATATCATTATTTTGCACTGTATTGTTTCATTCTCCACTTTTCAATTAATCTCTTCACCAGATGCTTTTTGTCTTCTATTCTAGTATAAAAAGTGTTCTTTCGCAGTGTTGCACTACTAGTAACCC
Source organism: Heterorhabditis bacteriophora (assembly GCA_964036235.1). Lineage (NCBI taxonomy): Eukaryota > Metazoa > Nematoda > Chromadorea > Rhabditida > Heterorhabditidae > Heterorhabditis > Heterorhabditis bacteriophora. The sequence goes on along the minus strand of OZ038427.1, from coordinate 9,766,158 downwards.
GATTTCCCACTGCTTTTCTCTTAGATTAGGGCTAAATTGTTCTCAAAGGGAAGTTGTGTCAGGCGGATTCGTAGAGAAATCAACGCACGAGCGGAAAAATCGTTGTTCCTATTTACGCCTTATAGTCCAGTCAATACTATAGCCCTAATTTATCTATTATTTGTGATTAATGATATTTACTTAGTGTTATGATTAATTATAGCACACGAACGTTGGCTAGACATGTATAACGAATATACGACTAAGAGTTGCTGAGGGTCGCGAGAATTGCTGTAAAAGCAGTATTAATTAGCACTTTGTTTGGGAAGCTGAGTATGTGGGACGTATAAATTTCTTCTAGTTGAATTGATTAAACAGATAAACGCATTTTCATCCATTCCTAATCGATGATCTTAGATCTCTAGTTCTCTTCTCCGTACTAGGTATAAAATCGTCTATAACTCTGATTTTGGTTCTGATAGCAAGATTCATAGTGAACTTCTTGGAAAATAAATTAAAGTTGGTTGTTGATTGCGCTGTTTACTTGTGGAATGGAAATTCAATCTGAAGTGAATATACCCGATAAATGCGAAATGAAGGAGTGAAGTGCCTGTCGTGTTAAGATATATACTCTTCTCCCATATTTACTCATTGTCATGTTTTCACTTATATGTCTTCATTAATTAATGAATATATTTCTGTTTAAGATATTCAGTGCAATATTTCTGTGTAAGTTGATATTCTATCCAATAACAGTACTCATTTTGTTTTGTTTTGAACGCATCAACAATGGGAAAGCCCTATTTTAAACCTCAAGGCTTTTAAAAATTATTTAATGTTTGTCCTCCTCACCAATGCGGTGGTTCAATATCTGGCTATTCCATTCCATTATTCTTAATATATATGAACTTATTAAGGTATATTTCATATAAAATCTGGCTTATTTTCAATCTCGTAAGCATTATTTATTCTTTGGTCCTTTTTAGTCTTGCTCTAATTCATGATCCCGATATGCATTGGCAAAGCCTATCGAAAAGGTAAAATATTTCTATATGGATTTCTGATGATAGATGCTTGATAGAAATAGCCGAACGTAATAGTGCTCCTTGAAAATAACAAAACTATTAAATCTTTCTGTTGGATAAGATTTTTCTTTTCTTGACCTATTTATATTAACTAGTCTAGTTAGTGCTATTAATCTTATACTAAATATTTTTGGGGAATTAAAGATGTGAAAGTTTTCTAATCAATATTTGCTAAATGCATAGTTTTGATTACAACTAAGAAGAAAACCAATTAATTATTTCATTTGGAAGTGGAGAAGCATTATCAAGGATGGGTAATGACATTGTGCATTGAATGTGGATTAGACAGCGCGAAGGATATGAGATCAAAAAATTATGTTTGTGCTAAAATTGTTTAGGTTCTATTTTAAAAATATAATTTTTCCTAAGCCTTATCTTAGATGAGTCATAGATGTTATCGTATAGGTATCGTAAAATACGAAATTATCAATTATGAGAAAAGTGCTAGGGCGATTCATTAACATTTTCGTGAGCATTCAAAAGGACTTTTACTAATACTTCCTTCACTCCCCTCCGCTTTGTTTTCAATTCTTGTTCTATTAACACTATTAAATGGACCGAATGTTATGTTTACTGGTTCAGAACGCAAGTTCAAAACGAACTTCCAATCTCTGGGGTGAATTGGAGGCAATGTATGGCTGTTGAGAGAACGAAGTTATCTTCGTTGGGTAAACATGAAACCCCATAAGCTAAATATCCAACGCTATATTTATCGTATAAAATTCGACGATTATCCTGTTTTTAGAATTTAAATTTTCTAGATATATTATAATAATATATTACTGGAAGCACGAATGTTTCATCTAATTTTTGGGACAACCAATTCGTATTACTAGTAATAAACTTATCTATTAGAGTAATACAATAAAATATGACTAAGGTGAGAAAGAAGTGAATTCAGTGGTAAACTTTTTCTGAATAATCGTCTTATATAATGGCTCTATTTTTTTCATAACTTCATAGAGTAGTCCTAATTGCCTGACTCGCTCATCAATTCTACTGTCTTGGTGCAGACGTTTAACAATTGACCAAAAAAGTTGCTAAAGGATGTCCTTTCAGTGTTACATAAAACGTGACTAGAAACTAGTGGCCTCATAAAAGCGAAATAGCAGACAATTTCTGTTGGTGAAACTCTTTAATTGATTCAAGTGAATGACGGAGCATGCGATAGTAGATATCAACATAATGAAGGGACATATTTCGAATTTTTACCAATATTTCATTATAAAGTTAATTGCTCATTATTTCACTAGCCAATCGAGTGTATAAGAATTTCTCTTCTTAGCGTTTACTATGAACCTTTGACTGTTTTATCTTCTTCTTCATTATTGTGACTATAGAACGAATAATTAACTCTTTCCTATAGAAATCAGAACGAGATTGAGAGAACCAGAAATAAGTTGAAACAAACAAACAACTGGGGAAAAACATATTTCAATGAGAATTCATTAATTACAGTGATAATATTATGTGCCTCTCCGGACACAGTGCGGGAAATAATGTTAGCAGCCCACGAACTGGGAATGGCTACTTCTGGAGAATATGTGTTTATCAACATCGACGTCTCCACTGGGTTTGTATTTTTAAAATTGTCTCATTTATGAGAGAAAAGAAGTCTGACTGACACTTATTGTTTCTTTGGAACAAAATCGGTAATTTACCATACTACACTTATATTATATCATTTAATTGCTGAAAATTTTGGCTGAGCAATATTTTATGAACTCAAGAATACTGTGATGTTTAGTTAGTAGGAAATATGATCGTATGCTTTGCAGTTCGCATGCAGAAAAACCGTGGGTACGAGCTAATGAAACTAACCAGGAAGAGAATGAGAAGGCGAAGGAGGCATATAGAGCCTTAAAAACTATCTCTCTCAGAAGGTCAGCTATGTTTGCATAGTTAATGAATCTAAGATGTGTGCAATACACAGAAGGGAAACAATAATTGAATGATTACGTCATTTATTTTATTGTTTTCAGGAGTGATCTCGACGATTACAAAAACTTTGAAACCCGAGTGAAAATCAGAGCCGAAGAAAAATATAACTATTCGAAAAACACTGGCAAAGAGTATGAGGTTTGATCTATTTATCTACTTTCTATTTCCTATTTTTTCACTGCTGTAATTAGATATATGCTAGAAGAGGTGAAAAAATAAGTCAAATAATATAAAAGGTTAAATTTGTAGGTGTAGTAGAATAAATATATATTCCATCAGTTACTTGAACTCAGCCACCATCTATTATTACCCTAAAGACAAATGTTTGTAAAAAGTCCACTGATGCATATAACAAATAGCCCATCTTGAACAGACGGGGTACTAAAAGGTGTTTTTCTAGCATTGAATGCAATCTTTTTCTTGGCATAAAAGCAGTTCATAATTTAAGGGGTTCTGATTTTATCAAGTTCATTTTTTAAATGCATGAAAGTTTACTAATTGTTGACATGTACCATGTAATTCGTTTATAATAGTTATCCATCGTTGGCCAGTACTGCTGAGTTATGTGTGGTGGAAAGTGCTAGAATTCTTTCAATTATAGAAAGTTTTAATGTCCTCTTTAGGTATGTTTTCTACAGGGTAATTTGGACAGTTTAAGCGATACTGGTTATTCACATGTAATACTGCCAACAATGCGGAATAACTGGAAATAGTGGAAGCAATATAATAATTCTATTAAAGATTAAATTAGTATTTCAGTTTTACGTGCAGAATAAATTTAATGGGAGATAATTGCCTGTCGCATAACATGTTATGTAACTTGCTGAAACTTCTGAATTGGTCACTGAAATATATCGTGTTTGTTACACTTTTAGCTGAAAAATCATATATTCAACAGTATCATGTTAATAGAAAATATTTATGCGCTGTTCACCTAAGCGGCTGAGCCTATAACAATATATCATTAGAGGGGGGGAAGATTCTAGAAGTGTTTTAGATGAACAACTTCATTAGTGCATTCTACGATGCCGTTTTACTTTATGCGATCGCTTTGAATGAGACGATTGCTGCTGGAATGGATCCAAGGAATGGACATAACATTACTAGCAAGATGTGGGGTCGCACGTTCGATGGTGTGTCACTCTTTTTTTTCTTCATATTTTTTGTTTTCTATTCCTCTTTTTTCACCCTTTATCTCTTTTCCTCCCATATTTACTAGCTTATTAGTATGCTAATTTCCATCTATATTTTTGATGCTTAGGTATCACGGGTAATGTATCCATCGATTCGAATGGTGATCGTTATTCGGACTATTCTCTTCTTGATCTTGATTTGGCCGTCGACAAATTTGTTGTGAGTTGTATGTGATTATGTTGCAGTCATTTTGTAGTTTTTTTACTATTAACTGATACATTCTTGTGTTTTTCCACTCTATAAATTAGTTAGCTTTAATCGTAATAAAAAAAATTTTTACTTTGAAAAATTCACGCTAAATGTTCTTTGATTCTTTCACAATACATATAATTGATAAATAAAATTGTGATAAGCATGCTCATGTTCTATTTAATCTTTACATATTATTTTTGTTGCCTCGAAACAGTAAACTATAGAACTCTGAGACTCATTATCAGAGATTGTTAGGGTCTGTTTACATTTACGTATCATGACGTTGCACGCATATATATGTATATATAATTCAGGAAGTCGCATACTACTCAGGAGCGTCAAATGAATTAAAGCAAGTCAGCGAATTCCACTGGATAGGAGGTAAACCTCCGAGGGACTCACCGATTTGTGGATATGATAATAGCAAATGCCCTAAGGTTAATATTAATAGTTATCTCACTTTCCATATACTTCTTAACACTGTTATCGAGAAAATCTTTACTAAACAATGTTTAAAATTTATAATTACAGGGTTATCCCCTTCACGTCTATTTATTGGCAGCGTCATCATTACTTATTTTATTACTAATAGGACTTTTTGTATTTTTCTGGAGGTCAGCTTGTTTAATTTTTCCAAAAAAGTGTTTACATCCCACTAGTATCACATTGAAAATCTATACTTTAAATATTGGCGACATTTTAAATATTTAAACATAGAGATCGTTATTTGTAATGGGTATTTAAATTATTACCAGAACTTGTTCAATAGTGAAATGGTGGAAAAGTTAACGGCGCGTTTTTCTTGCATCGTATTTGTTCTATTTTGCTCATGAGAGCTGAACGCATGATAATTTTTTGTAACAAATAGAAAATCATAAATTAAACTTTTCATATTGTTATCACAATTATAGGCTTATCAACCATATCTTTGCAGGAGGTATAAACTAGAGCAAGAGTTAGCGGCTATGTCTTGGAAAATCCGATGGGAGGAATTAGACGGTGAAGAATCGCAAAAGAAAGAAAAAAAGAAAGCTAAAAAGAAGCGATCTGGAGGATATTTTCCTGAAGCTGATCCTTTATTGCGATCGAACTCTCGTGGCAGCGTCAATAGCGACAAGGTACTGTGCACGGCATGTCAACTTACTAAGGCTATGAGAACCGTGTGGTACCACTACTTTTATTCGACTATAGCAAATGAAGCTTTATTTCCGTTAGACAACGGTTTTCTAGTCTATCATTCTTACATGAAGTTTTGATGACATACCCACTACTTTTGCGGAAAGTACTAGTAAAGTAAGATGCTGGATGAAAACAATATGCAATATCATTTCAATACCACACGGTTATCAACTAATTTTTCTCAGATATTTACGTTCCATCACAATTTTAACTTCGGTTGTTAGCGTCTTCAACTATTGCTTGGTTAATCTTCAATTTTGAAAATGCTTCGTATTTTAGAGCTTGTTTTAGAAGTTAGTTTGTGTATTTGCGGTCGTGATATATATTTAGATTACCAAAAATAACCGGGCATCTTCCTCATCCTAGCGCATTTTTAATACCATAAATCTGGCACTGTCATCAATACTATTTATTTAGACATGAAATGTAACAATTAAAAATAATATGATATTATAATAGGTTTTCATTGTAAATTTACTAACTAATAAGCTATCTAATTTCTATAAGAAAGCGGTAATTATGACACTTATGTTCGAAAATAGCTTTACCAAAATATTAAGTTAATTTTATCGAAACTTCTCCAAATTTCTTTCCACATCCAAATAGAGCTGGCTTTAATGTGCATACTATAATATTAATATGCTGCCTAAAAATGACCCTATTTAATGTCACTTATAATTGGCGAAAACATTAGATATGTAAATTAACAAAACGGAAAAGAATGGAAAAAGTATCATTCAAAAATATGAAAATTGTCGCATCATTTGCTTTAGTAATGAGATGATCATATAAGTTAATTAATTTTCATGCATTTTTTTCAGTTTTATTAATACTTATTTAAGTGGGCCATTGTCTTTCAGTTTGATGACGAAGTACTAAGCCCCATGGCTATGCGAATGCGTTTGGTACGTTTTAGTAGTAACGATGTGACGTTCATTGTGCGTGCTGAATTGTTCATTTAGTCAATATTTGTCTGTTTCACTCACTTTGTTTTGTGAATTTTGGTAGTTCAGTGTATGTGTCTTCTTTTCCTACCTCGGTGATTGGACCTTGTTACGGTATCCCAATCTATCAACTCTTACTACTAGCCTATTAGATTATATTAAGGATCGTCCTAATATCATACCAAACGGAAGCAATTTTTAAAAACATAATGATTTAATATAAACAGAAAAAATGCACACCCACATGGGTTTTTAGGCTTCTATTTCTAGATCTCATTTGAAAAAATTAGAGCTTGTTGTTTTGCATCCCATTAGCTGCTTCCTTTAGCGGTGCTTGCAATTCTTACATATACCCTACATTTTACAAATTTATATTATGAGTTCGAAATATTATGGCTAACCTCCTTTAATACATTAGTTTAAGAGAAAATTAGCACTGTCGTAGATCAGGATAATTCTTTTTATTCTTAGAAATGCGCATTTTTTGTAAATTTATTTCTTATCTTCCTCCTTTTCCGTCTTTTTGTGATTGGTAATAATATATGTGAATCGTCAGTTATAAGAGAAGCATGTATTAAGTTCGGAATGCAAGCTAACCGTTTGTCCATCTTTTTATAGTCGATCACACATTTGTTTAGACTTTACAATTTACTTATACAAAGTTATTATCGCAAAATTACTATGAATTAAAAATTTCAGCGGTCTTCGAGTTCTGGAGCAACGAGAAAAATTTCTGCAATGATTGATCGGAAGCTGAGCATTTTTACGCGAAAAAAGAGCTCACCGAATGCTGATAAAAATGGTGGAATTGCTGGGAATCACGCGAATACCTTGAAGGAAGTTGAGGTATGAAGTGGAAGAGAAACTAGTGGTGAAATATACGACGAGAGAAGTAAGAAAAGAGATTCAAAGCGTTGCGTCTCTTGGGCCAAATAAATGTGTAGTGAATATAAATATTAACTTGTCCAAATTTACAGTCGGGCGAGTGTTCTCCTTTAAATGAAGTCCAATTTCGATTACCGCAAGGTGACAGACGAGTTTCTTCTCCATCAGGTGGTTCAGGTATGTGAGACTCATTTTACTCCTTTCTTAATCTCCTTAAATTATTTTCTTCGCTATTTTATTTCTTCTTGCCTTATACAGAAGGCATGCAAACTCATCAGAATTTGGAAAATCTGATTTTACTGATGCTGAAAACTTAATTTAAATCTAGATTACAAGAAAAAGAGCAGTAACGAGGAGGATTTCGAATTGTCCGCAAAAAAGAGTATCAGTCTTCGTAATAGGAAGCTATCCTTCGGATTTGGATCCATTAAAGTAAGATATACAATTTACTTAACAACTTGGTCTTTAACTTTTGTTTTGATTTATAAATGATTAATTATCTCTTTTCGTATTTATACATTTGTAGAGTGGTGGATCAGCAGAGACGATTGCTCAAAATAATGGACAGATCTATACAAAGACAGCATTTTACAAAGTTAGTGTTCACTACCAATTCTCTGAATGCAAGATGGATAACATTTCAAAATTACTAATTAAAATATGGAGATTAATTCGAATGTCACAGGGAATTATGGTGGCCATCAAGAAGCTCAACATCGACCAGAAAAAGTATCCTAAGTTAGATTTATCGAGAGCACAGCTCATGGAATTGAAGAAGATGAAGGACTTGCAACACGACCATATTACACGGTACCAATATTATTTTTCCCAAGATCGTCTCAGAATCTAGAATCTTTTTGTTTTACAAGCGAACAGTGTTGTTTTAGGAAACTGATTTCAGGTTTACGGGAGCCTGCTTGGATAGTCCTCACTGGTGTATAGTAACAGAATATTGTCCGAAGGGATCACTAGAAGATATTCTTGAAAATGATCAGATTAAATTGGACAATATGATGAAATACTCTTTACTACACGACTTAGTCAAAGCAAGTTGCTTTTATTATTAAATTTCACGATTATTCTATTATTCGTTACTTTTGTTTAGTATTTACCAGTTACTCTAATTAATATTTACGTTAATTTAAACATTCTTCTGTATTTTCATTTAATAGCTCTCGATCTAACCTATATATTTTCGCACTAGGATTTAATAAATAGTTTAGATCTTAATTGATTTTAGGGCATGTACTTTCTACACCACAGCGAGATCCGGTCTCATGGAAGATTAAAATCATCAAATTGTGTTGTTGACAGTCGATTTGTACTCAAAGTTAGCTCTTTTAACACTAAGCCTAAATTTTATATACGTAAATGTTGGAAAAAGTGTATTGTAGTATTGAATTTTTCTGCAGAAATTTCACTGTTAAAAATTTCAGGTTACCGATTTCGGCCTTCATCAGTTACATGCAATGGAAGACAATAACATAGATGAAATTGGAGAACATGCGTATTATAAAAGTAAATTAAAGGCTTTTTCAAAACTAGTTCATTAGAATATATGCAACTTATTTCTCATATGCGCTAAACTTATAGTAATTTAATATAATTATTGAAGAGATGTTATGGACTGCACCAGAGCTACTGAGGAGTCCAAATCCACCGCCAATGGGTACTAGGGAGGGTGATATTTACTCCTTTGCCATTATACTACATGAAGTATTGTGGAGAAAAGGAGTATTTGCTGTCAAGAACGAAAATCTTTCACCTCTAGGTACGTTGATCAGGGAAATATTAAGCCTTTTAATGTCCCATCAGTTTACATAACTAAAATGAATCTTATTGATATTAGTTGAGTTTACTCCTAAAAGCGTAGTCTTGTTGGTAATCCTCCATCTAATTGAGATTTATATTAATAGTTCTAAATATTACTTATATTCCTTAATTATGAGCTTCAGAAATTGTGCAACGGGTAAAAAAGCACGTTACCAACGGTGAAGAAGCTTTGCGGCCTTTTGTTCCAGACAGCATCGATGCTGAGGATGAAATAAACCAGGTTTAAAGAAAAACACTATATTTCTTTCCGTTTTAATATTTCTGAGAATCAGAATCATAAGTCGACATATTAATTTGTAAATATTTCACATTCTATAAACATAGCTATAGATGTTCTCAGTATAATGTTTTAGAGTCTTGTCGAACTGATGCGCTGTTCATGGGCGGAAGATATCCACGGGCGACCTAACATCTCGTTAATAAGGAATGCAGTCAGAATGCTGAACAAGTGCGCTAATTTCTTCTATAAAAATATGTATTAGTCTAAATCTCTTGTTGTACTATTTATTTACTATACTTCACTATTCTTCAAAGACGTAATGCTATTATTTACCATTTTAATAGTATTGCTCTAATAGTGCAAACTATGTTTATATATACGGAAGCGAAAATGTAAAGGATATTATATCTACTTACCTCTTTATGTATTTGCCCTATGTTCTGATTATAAAATTGCTTGTTTAGGGACAATGAAACATCAAATCTTGTGGACAATCTACTGAAGCGTCTTGAACTTTACGCTAAAAATTTGGAAGGATTAGTTGAAGAGAGAACTAGAGAATATCATGCTGAAAAACAAAAAGTTGAAGATCTCCTTCATCAACTACTGCCACCTACTATTGCTGATCAAGTTAGTGCTGATTACTTCTTTATTTTTTATTATAGATTATGTAAAAAATGTAGCTCCCATACTCGTTCTGTTGCAGTTGATATCAGGACGAGCGGTGCAGGCTGAATCCTTCGATTCTGTAACAATATATTTTTCTGACATTGTTGGATTTACTGCGCTATCATCGGCTTCAACACCTCTTCAAGTATGTTCTTTTCTTACTGGTTAATTCTGTTCTAAATACCTATATGTTCCTAGAGATGGATGGCTCTGTAGGTTATTATGGTTTTTAATCTTTTCTTTTATTTGCATTTGAAATAACTTTGAAGTACCACTTAAATAGCAAAATAATTTTACAGACAAGTTAAGTCATTTGAAATACAGTCTATAATGCCATTACTCTCTTTATTTTGAAAGAATATTTTCCAGGTTGTCACTTTATTGAATGATCTCTACCTTGCTTTCGATGGGGTTGTTGATAACTTCAAAGTTTACAAGGTTGAAACAATTGGTAAGCTTATTTACAACCACTTAATACTGGAAATAGTTATTAAAATTAGTGATAGTTTCCTGTATTAATAGACTAAACTTTCACCTGTCATATTTTAGGTGATGCTTATATGGTTGTGTCTGGTCTACCAGAACGACGTGAAGATCATGCTTCTCAAATTGCGCAGATGAGTCTCGCCCTTCTGCATAAGGTCAAAAATTTTGTCATCCGACACAGACCAAATGAACAGTTGAAGCTAAGAATAGGAATGCATTCTGGTCAGTTTAAATCCGGAATGGCTACTATTAGAACATTTTTTAAAATCCCGTTTCTAAACAACGAAAATATATTCAATTGATATAGGATATAATTATAAAATATTGTGCAACTATATTCTACCAAACAAGGTATGATTATATTTCATCACTTTATTTTCATAGGAATATTCTTTAGGATCCGTTGTTGCTGGAGTTGTTGGTTCTAAAATGCCACGTTACTGCTTATTTGGAGACACAGTCAATACTTCGAGTAGGATGGAAAGTAATGGACTTCGTAAGTTATCTACATTAATTTTTCCTCTCTAAATATTATACGCTTTTGTTTTTCCTTTTCTCTAATATATCTGTACTATTTATTCTTCTTGACATTCCATGTAGTTTTAAATTTAAATTCAATTATTCATTATCTCTGCTGCCTATTTCACAAAAATAGTCTGTCTATCTTGATCGGTTTATTAGAATGCGATTACTTCCTCTATTACGTAGCATTTGCAATATGTATTTTTTCCATAGCCTTTTTATGCTATAATCCGCTCCATATATCTTCATGATAAAAAAAAATAACTAAAAATGCAAAATTCCCTTTTTAGCTTTGCGCATCCACGTTTCATCGGTCACTAAAGATATTCTCAGTAAGGACCCTGGCTTCCGGTTAGAATTACGAGGCGAAGTCGAAATGAAAGGCAAAGGAAAGCAGACCACTTATTGGCTCAAAGGCTACAGAGACATTGCAATTCCGGATTTCGGTCTTGAGTACCAGTGAGCTAATTTATGGGGTACGACACACGTGGTCCGTAGAGCCCACATTTATGACGCCATACGGGGTACGCGGCAGCCGCATCCCATCATCGACCTTTGAATGACGAGGGATGTGACATCGTTAATACTCCACCTAAAATTACCTCTAATAGCATATTCTAAATATGCAGTATTGGAATATTAATATTGGGTTTATGGGGTATGTCGCAATCGCTCATACCTTCAATCGATAAGGAGTGCAACGCAGTCTGATTTCTCGCTTAATCTTCTTCTTGAGCATAAGGGATGCGGTACATCTTCGATGCCATTATCGATCGCTTGTATGAAATGTCAACAAGCAATTAGTGCCTCTAAAACTGCCTTGGTTCGCTAGATTTCGTGATTAACTACTCATAATAACATTTTATCTTCCACAATAACTGGCGGGTTGACTTGGAGATCCGTCTTAACTTTTGATTTATTTTATTTTTGTATTTTCATCACAAGCTAATTCTATATTAACACACTCGAGATGTGACGTAATTTCTAATTTTTGTATGTTTGTTTAATTCAGTCATTATGGTATTATTTTTCTTTGCGTTCAACTTGTTCCATTCGGCGCTGCGTTACGGGTCTCGCACCATGTGTATTAGTTTTGCCCGTTGTACTATTTGCCAGCAATATATTTTTTAGACTGTACATTAGTTCCTTAACTATTAAATAGCTTTTGATCTACTTATACATTGTTAGTGAGATTTTGTGAGAGGTTTCATATTCATCTTGAACGATACCTAGTTGTGATCTTCTTTGGCGTAGGGAAGTGTGCTCAATGAGTTTTATATAGGTTTTGAGAATTATATACCTTATATTATTATTTACAGATAGAATACTTATACTCATGTTGGATATAATAAATTGTTATGAATCTCAGATAATTTCATTGAAATAAACGCAGTGAAGTGTCAATTCTCCTTGATCTACTATTTTAGGTTTAATCTACTATATTATTTATTAATTTCCAATCGATTTACGGGTATTTAATGTTAGTTTGGGCTAAAAATCGCAGTTAACCATAAAGATTTTTCTTTTAGAAATAACGTACCAAATAATAAATATTTATTGTTATAAATTTTAAATATACTTAAGATTGTATACAATGTCTATAGATTTAAGTATAGGAGAATTACTGACAATGACTATTGAATATTAACAATTATTGAGAAAACTAATGATATATAACACTGTAAATAAGGCATAGTACACATTTTAGGTATTGAATAAGGTCTATCAGTTTATTGGTTCCATTAATATTTATTGAATTATCACTTGTAAACTAGACTTATTAATATAGTTGTATAAACTTGCTAAAGCTGTTCAGTTAGTTATAATCTTCAACCGTTGAAGATATGCTTTCCATGGATCTAAGGTTTTGCCTGGTTCATGTACGCATTGAAAGCGTTCTGCACAACAAAGTCCAGATTATTTCTTGAGAATGGCTTAGAATCGTCGCCATGGCCTTTTGGAGGCCTGAAGATGTATGAAAATTGGATTCTTAATAAGATATTTTTCCATAAATTACGGAGATTTTTAGATAATCCACATTGGACTCGTATAACTCTGACCGCCCGCAGCGGCGAGATCCGTTTGAAAATTGGATATTCAGTATATGAAATTGTGCTTTTGGGGCATGTGTCAATTGGTAGATCAGTACGCACAGTACTACCAACACATTGATCTATTAATCACCAATGAATGTTGGTCTAGAATTGGCAGACAAGTTCTGATCTATCACTGGCACTTGCCGCTCTATTCCTATTGCTCGTCAAAAATTAACAGTTTAAAACTTATTTTTAATAATACTTTTTAAAATATACTTATCATTATAGCGTTGTTTAGGCAAATGAATATAGGGGATAAAGCTACAAATAAGATTTCCATTAAACAAACTCAGATTTTAGAAATTATATTTATCATACAAGATAAACCACATGAACACTAACTATGAAACTAAGGTATGTGTAAGCCTTGTTACCCGTATTCTTTCGTACTTAAGATAGATGAATGCAATTAGCAGATTATAACAATCAGCATCCTAATTATAACAAATAGAAAATAATAAATAACTAAAACATCAAACCCTACTTGACAGTTCGTTTTCTTAAAATTTCTATAAGCTTTCAATGAAAATGTCCACTTTGTACTTACGAGAGCATCTGTGCCAATTTTGAAGTGAGAGCTGTATTGATTGCTCCACTCGATGGAAAAATAGATGCAGGTAAGAGAAGAGCCATCTCTTCCGATGGAAAGGGTTCCTTGCCCTGAAAAACAACTTATTTAATGCCTCGAATATAAAAGTATTACCTTATATTTTGTTAAGTGAATTTAGTCACACGAGTTCAGCTCATCAAACTGGTCTGCATTAGAAATTTCGTTTTAAAAATCACAAAAATCATTAAAAGCCATCATACGTTGGTCTGTGCATTTATGGGCAAGATTGGCCTCACTCCCTGCGGGACTTTAACCTGCTTGATGCCGGACAGGAACTTTTGAACCTGTGCTAAACGCTGTACAGCTTGCTCACCAGATAGTCGGTCAAATCCTAATTTCTAAATAAATATTATAATTTGATAAGCAATAACATCTATTGTTAACTGTAAAACAAGTGTATACGAGTTCTTAAAACAGTTCTAAACCTTGGCCTTACTATTCAGTATTTTGTGAGAGCGATGATTAAAATTAACCTTTGCTAGGAACTTAAGTTGACCTTCCAAAAGCGGCTGTCCAGCAACACCGCTGATTAATTCCTGAATATTAAAACTTCTCAATATTAACAAATTGATTAAACCTAATACCACAAATATGTACAGTGGTGCCCAGGATTACTGGTAAGAAAGTGCACCGAGTGCCTAAGTGCACTATCGATTGTAACTCGTTTCTAAATGACCTATTTTTTATTCTAATTACAGATTCGAATTCAGCATCAAATCGCGCTTCTGCTCAACATAGTTTCCTTAGTTCTATGCAAAGTTTGCTTCTGATGAGAAAGACAATATCTCAGATTCAAGGGACTATTGGGAGAATATGGCTAGACCAGAAAAGGCGTAGAGTATTCGATGACATGGTAATATTTCCCAGATTCTAAAATGATCTATACTAAAGACTGTATATATATATATATATATATATATATATATATAGGTACTGCCTTAGCTATTTTTCAACTAATGTCTTCAAAATAAGGAAGGATACTACCCTAATCCTTAAAGGGTATAGGGTAGTTTTCTCTCCAAACCACCATATTCTGCCTACTATATCCGGAAGGTAGTTCTGGTCGGTTCAACTCACTCGTAGTGAGCGGCTTTCTAAAGCACTTCTGAAGCCCGAAAAACTAGAGAATTCCGAAGCATAAAAGGTGAAACACAAGATTAAAGTGGTAGTTGATAGCAGATCACCAGTCTGAAACACTATCAGGGCTCTTCTTCAATCGTTTCTCAATGCCCCGCTACTAGTGGTTTGGTGGTCTTGTGGAGTAGGTCCTCCGAATACGAAATATTTAGCGCAGGATCGGATCCGCTCTACTTCTGCGACACCCTCTCCACTTGTTTACCATTCTTGTTGCCAAAATCGTTCGAAAGATGGCTGCGCAACAATTCTGTTCAAAATATCTGGGTTGTGTTTGAAGAGAGATGGCCAACAAAGTCTTTCACTAGACAGGTACGAAATTCCCTCGCAGAAGTTTAGAGACACTTTGTGACGAGTACAGAAACGATAGGCCAAAAGCATAGGAATACAGCAGTGTAATCGGTCAACACACATAGCTCACTCGGAGCAATATTATACAAAAATATGTAAAAATTCATATAACACTGATCTTTTATGAAACGAAATTGGAGTAGCCATGGCGCAGTGGCAGTCGGCGAGGCGGATGGTGAGCCGATCGTGGTATCGATCCCGGGCTGTTCGGTTTTGGTCTTCTCCTAATTAGGAATGGTTAATCATTTACTGCGTTTGCGACACCAGGCTGAGGTACGGAATAGGTTGATGTGGGGGTTTCGGCTATTCGCGAGTGAAACCGCAGTCGACCGATGCAGCGGTAAGTTTCGGTGCACTTGGACGGTAAGTTTGGAAGACTCCGAACAATGTAAGTTTATTGGTGAGTGTTTCTCTCTATTTTTCAGGGCTTTCTAGGGCCGAGGTCTTTGCCTCAGCGCTCTGTTGAGCCGAGGCTTTCGCCTTAGCGCTCAACTCCCTCCTCTCCTTAGGGAGAGGTTTGGGATAATTTTGAACGCTTCTGAGGCGTTTGGCACCTAGGTGCTGAACTGCTTCAGGAGCTCATCGTCGCTAAGGTGACGATGCCACCATGTTAGGAACAATGAACTGCTTTGTGTACTATGCTATATAGCTATCCTCATGCCGTTTTCTTGCGCAAACCAGCGAAAGGTACGGAACATGGAATATGTATAAAGCGACGAAAGTTCACCGCATTGTGGTTCGAACCCACCATCTTTTATGCACTGGGGTTACCTGGCCTGCAAATTTTACCTCGGTCGCCGACGGGCTTCCGAGAGACCATACGGACTGGCGCCAGTCCGTTGGTGGTGGGTTCGAAAAGAGGGATCCCTTAAGAATCCCTTTATATAGGATCCTACGGATCCCTTAAGAATCCCTTTATATAGGATCCTACGGATCCTATAGGGATCCTTCGGATCCCTTAAGAATCCCTTTATATAGGATCCTTCGGATCCCTTAAGAATACCTTTATATAGGATCCTACGGATCCTATAGGGATCCTTCGGATCCCTTAAGAATCCCTTTATATAGGATCCTACGGATCCTATAGGGATCCTTCGGATCCCTTAAGAATCCCTTTATATAGGATCCTACGGATCCTATAGGGATCCTTCGGATCCCTTAAGAATCCCTTTATATAGGATCCTTCGGATCCCTTAAGAATACCTTTATATAGGATCCTTCGGATCCTATAGGGATCCTTCGGATCCCTTAAGAATCCCTTTATATAGGATCCTTCGGATCCTATAGGGATCCCTCTTTTCGAACCCACCACCAACGGACTGGCGCCAGTCCGTATGGTCTCTCGGAAGCCCGTCGGCGACCGAGGTAAAATTTGCAAGCCAGGTAACCCCAGTGCATATAAGATGGTGGGTTCGAACCACACTCCGGCCAACTTTCGTCGCTTTATACATATTCCATGTTGCGTACCTTACACTGGTTCGACAAGAACACGTCATGGAGATAGCTATATATTGAGTACACAGAGCAACTCAGAGTTCTTTAGATGATTAGCACCGTCACCTAGTGCCAGTGGCGCCTAGGCGCCGTTAAGCTTCTGAAGCAGTTCAGCACCTTAGTGCCGAACGCTTGAGAAGCGTCCAAAATTTCCCCCCTATCCTCCCAAAAGGGAGCTGGGTGAAGAGCACAGAGGCAAAGGCCTCGGCTCAACAGAGCACTAAGACCGATGCGTCGGCTCAAGAAAGCCGTGGAAGTCGGAAGGAAAACTCACCAGTAAACTTACGTCCTTCAAAGTTTTCTAATGGTTCCGTCCAAGTGCACGGAGACTTTCCGCTGCACCAATCGGCTTCGACTTTTTCCACCAATAGCCGAAACCCCCACGTCAACCTATTCCGTACCTCAGCCTGGTATCGCAAACGCAGTAAATGATTAACCAATCCTAATTAGGAGAAGACCAAAACCGAACAGCCCGGGATCGATACCACGACCCCTACCGCCTCACCCCGACGACTACCATTGAGCCATAAGGACTGTATAACGTGGGCGTAAAAAAATTGTGAGTAGATTACTTTATGCTTTTAGTGTTAAAGTATTGTCCATTCTAAATTTAATGATAGCTATTTGATTTATTGTTCCTTTAACCGACTTGTGAGCCAGAAATGAGAATAGACCAAAAAATGTTATGTGATATGTTGATTGATTAAACTGTTTTATTCTTACGCTCTCATCGTTTCTACACTCGTCACACAGAGTCTGCAAATGTAAGCGAGGGAATTTCGTTCCCTGTGTAATGAAAGACAGACGAAATCATCAATTCTCGTCAACACTCCTCTCACACAAATATCTATTTCAGTTGCAAATTGTTGCGCAGCCATCCATCGAACGAGTTTGGCGATAAGGAAGGAGCAGAAACTGAAAGAACTTTCCGGTAACAGGCCGGAACCGATGCTGTGCTAAATACTTGCAATTCGTAGCACCTACACCACACGGTCATCACTTTTATCGTAGTAAATTGCGAAATTATAGCTAACAAAATAAACAAATAAACTTTTTCTTTTTGGGTTGCAGTTCTTTGCCAAATTAATTAAATAATACTACCTTTTGGTGGAGCCTCCTGTGACGGGTCCTAACAAAAAGTAAAAAATAGATCAATTCTTCAGGAAAAGATAATCTACTGAACAGTAGCCATGTCATCGAATACTCTACGCCTTTTCTGGTCTAGCCATATTCTCCCAATAGTCCCTTGAATCTGAGATATTGTCTTTCTCATCAGAAGCAAACTTTGCATAGAACTAAGGAAACTATGTTGAGCAGAAGCGCGATTTGATGCTGAATTCGAATCTGTAATTAGAATAAAAAATAGGTCATTTAGAAACGAGTTACAATCGATAGTGCACTTAGGCACTCGGTGCACTTTCTTACCAGTAATCCTGGGCACCACTGCACTTTTTAAGAAATTGTTATTTTTTCGTAATATTTTTCACGTTGAGTTTAGCTTGTTCTCTAAGATACAATGATCCTAAATAACGAGAAATTATACATTATAATGTCGTTCTCGTGACATTATTTAGTGGTAAAACTAAGATAGTATTAGTTATTTTGCTTTTTTAGATGATGAAGCTCCATTATTTTTTGAATAGATGTAGCATTTAATACGAATACTGTATGAGTAGTAGAGCTACGGATTATTAGTAAAAATGGTAAATTAACCATACTTGGATTGATGGAACTTTCCTAGCTCGAGTTGCTGTAGTAGATATAGTAGTTGACTGTATTCCTACTGGATTCGCTCTAATAATTAACGGGCTTGCTTGTGCCAAACGTGACTGAGCAGATAGATGGCTGGATGAGACCTGATATCGATGTGATGTTTTAAAGCAACTGCGTTAATCTATCAATGTAGCTATACAATGTACATAAAAGATTTTAATACAGTAAAACAAGTCTAACTGAAATAGACTTAGGTCGTCACTGGAAGCAGAGAAAGTTCTAGTCATCTGTCGGCAGAAGTGCTTCTTGAACGTGCTTTTTAGTGATATAAACATTTTCAGCCCAAGATGGTCATGAGAGCAATTGACAACTGCTTCAACACGAACAAGAGAGGTAAAATTGTCTTGGCATTTGTCGATAGAGCTGTCAAAATGGCGCTAAATAGTGCCAAAATTCTATTGAAGATGGCGGGTCCTTGGGTATGGAAACATTTTGGACCTCTGACAGAGACACCTCAACGAGGCTGTACACTCATTTATGGAGCTAAAACAGCTGTGTCGGCAGCCATTTCCACACTTTTGGACCAAGAAGCATTGGTCACTAACTTCCTCTAACCTAGATCCATTGGACTTGGCAATATAATCCTGCTCGAGAAACAAGCTCGGTAGAACATGTCACAGCAATTCGGACTTTTTAAGGCCACCTAGTGAGAACTTGGGACGAAATCAGCTGGTGTGAGCCGCATGTCGCCGCGGGTCACGTCGGAACTCATACGTTTGTGTGTCGACTGGAGGAGGAGTCCTTGAACACCTAACGAGGTTCAATGACATTGTATGTGTCTGGGAGCATTTACACGCCCAATACTGTTGTTAGTGTGAGATTAGGCGACCGCCCTCTGTGGATGAACTTTTGTCCCATCCTGTATATATGTTATTAGCATTAGAAAAATATTGGGACAAACCTGAGATGGAGCTATGGGTAAGGACGCAAAAGGCGCTGAAGACAATTTTGGTTGGCTAATTGGTAAGAGTCGAGCTACAGAAGATACAACAGATGAAGGTAGTGGGGGAGACATAGACTGGGAACGCGAAAAAGCCTAAACCATTATTACTTATTATTAACCAATTAAGTGATTTTAAGTAAAACTAACAAGTAACAATGTAGAATCCCACTCATGAGAAAAATTATTATGATCTAAACTTTCGAATAAATATTTAATTATAACAAACAAATGCTCACGATATTAATTTAAAACAATATTTTAAATTACCAGCTTGTTATCTTTAGAGTCCAGTTTTTGGAGTGCTGTCAATCTTATAAGATTACTTTTATGGGGTCGAATTGCAGGAACATTAGTACCTTAAAAATAGGATTTATAAGGATTTTCTAAATATTATGACTTCATTCAAACTAATATTATACCACCTTTATACTAAATTAAGGACACATAAATATTTTAAAAACCAAACTAGAAAATAGCATAAATCTAGGGGTAATAGTGATGAGATTGAAAACAGAGTTATGAAGAAAAAGTTAAGCGGAAATTATGCATATTATGAATTACCGCATGCGAGGTCGCGTCCTTCCTCATCAACAATATTTGTAT
Source organism: Heterorhabditis bacteriophora (assembly GCA_964036235.1). Lineage (NCBI taxonomy): Eukaryota > Metazoa > Nematoda > Chromadorea > Rhabditida > Heterorhabditidae > Heterorhabditis > Heterorhabditis bacteriophora. Next base: position 9,746,025 of record OZ038427.1, on the reverse strand, counting down.
CAGTGACCGCTACAAAAGAATCCGAGCGAGTAGTTGTCTTGATGACAATGCGAGATGGAAGAGATGAAACCCTATAATTTAACACTAGAAAATTAAAATTCTTTACGTTCTTTCGTATTCTTTGGAGTAGCAGCATACGTTGTTTTTGGAAGTAAATGGCTAATAAGTTTGTTCCAATAACTATAGCCATGGCGTCAATAGCTGTCACGTCTGTGAGTGGGGAGTGAGAAAGAAAGAGGAAAGTACGCGCAAAAGAGAGGGAGTCTCTGGTGTGCTAGACTACAGAGAGGTCGGCATGCAACACCTAAACGGACGGAGTATTTCGTTTCCTGATGCCGAATCAGTCCTTGTATGTAAATCCCTGTCTAGTCCTTCTCCCCCTATAGCCTCTAGGATAGACAGAAGTCCAACACTAATTTCGTCAGCATTGTATCGCATATTCTTTAATAAACCTACTATATCACTATCTATACATCTGAAACTCTTGTATCATTACGACATGGCATTTATTTATAATATTGGAATATGGAGGTCTCGGCTCTGAATTCTCTGTTCCGCTATACTTCACAACGATTTAATCGGGTTGGTGAGCTATTTTACAGCAAGGAGCTTTATAATAATAGTAATTATTATTATTTTGTTGGCATGTCACATTAGTAGAATGTGAAGAGTAGCTTCTGATAGGGAGTGACCAACTCTTTAATAGAGTAGAAGAGGATCAGCCACTCTACTTCGCCAGAGTTTGTGCGCACAGCCCTTAGTCCTCTTGACTCTAGAAGGTTGTGCTCTCATAAAGAAATTTGCACGACGTAGAGGGCAACCTCGGAAGATGTCTGAAGGAAAAGAAGAACAGCTCACATCATAGGATGTGAGAGTGAACGGGTCCTTAAGGTACCTTAAAATGCCTACTGAGAGACCGCTCTTTTCTACCCTCCCCACTCCGACTCTAGCTAATGGGTACTCAGAGTAACAACAGAAGGTAAATCCGTTAATAAATTATGTACAAATTTTACCATTTCCTACGGTTTTTATCTCTTCCTACTCTTTAGTACGCTATTATTAGTTATGACATTGGATATATTTTAAGTGTCTTCTCTATACTTGATGAGCTATAGTTCTCTTGGCATAAAGAGTTCTGGAAGCGGGGGAGCGAGAGCAACTGTGTAAAATATTATCTGGTGGTATCCGACCCAAACAACGGGCTTGCAGAAAATAAATGCCTATCAACCAGTTACAAAAGTTAGAAACTGAGCCATCCGCATGTAGTAAACCAGCAAGTCATTACAACGATGATCACGGACCTATTCCTAGCGGATAAACACCATACTGTCTAGAGCGCTCTCGGAGATGGCCTAAGTTCTAACTATTCCTACTGAAATACTAATTGTTACATTATTCACTAACAGATTGGAGGAGATCCAACAACTATCAGCTCTAGTAGCTAACAAGTGAGTTGTTAAAACATAAACTATCATATGCTAACTGAGAAAGGAACAACTCCGCTTAAAAGTACGATAAATAGAAATAACATAATCGAGCCAGTTCCTAAGGCTGTACCTATAAAAGAGTACCTGTGGAAGAATCTCAAACGCAACAACTGCTGAACACGTTTTCAACTCTGCAATCACTCAAAGAAGCATGATGAACCAAATGAGAGAATCAATCATGCTGATGTACAACGAGAAGGAGTCGTTTAAATCCTTTGTACGGAAGGAAAACGATCACTTCAACTGTACAAGCAGGGACAAGAAAGACGCCATACTTATACTGCCTGTTATTCTGACAGGATACACACGCGACACGTACAAAAAAATTGCGCGCTAAAAGAGTGGTCCCTGGAAAGAACTCCTTAACACTCTGCAACAGAAGATGAACTCAGAAGATCGTATCTTGCATGTACAGGGCGAGTTAGTTGAATTAAAACAGAATACTGCTCGAGTTGAAGTTTTCGCAAAGACTCGGAAGGATTTGCCTGAAAAAGCATATCCGAGTGATGAGAAAGCCCGATAAGCTTTCATAATGACCACGTTTATCAACGGTCTTAACAGGAAGTTGTGTAATGAGACTAGAAGAGCTAAACCAAAATCTTTCAACGAAGCAGTAAGTGATGCAATTCACGAGGAACTTATACTGAGTCTCGGAGAAGGAGAAACAAATGAATCAGCATTAAATGCATTGACGGAATCAGTAAACGCACTGACAAAGCATCCAAAAAGGGAAGAATAAACCACCATACAGGCACAAACCCAGGAAAGTACATTAGATACCATCGCAGTCGTGAAAAACGACAGAAACCCACTAGGTATAACAGTGACAATAAACAACAGAACTATGAGAGACGTATAGACTATGTGTGAGGTACATCTCGGATGCGCTCTGACCTAAGCTACCCTATAAAAGGGGTACGAGGCGGAGACACAGCAGCCGTGTGGGTGTCCTGAGCCTCTTACCCTTTGACCTAACCTTTTCTTGTTTGTTAATGTAATAACCATTAATAATAAACTCTCTCTCTCTCTCTCTTATAAATCTAGGGTAAACATATACTCATAATAACCTAAAGGAAGGATCAGCCTGATCACCTGATCCTCAACCTTTACATATGAAACCGACAGGTGAGACAATAACAGAAGTGGTGGTTACAGACAACAATCACGAAATAGAGGAGCATACCATAGACACTCGGAGAATAAATAAAGTGAATCTACTGTTTGCTCCTGATTCATTTCAACGACAAGGGGCGAGAAGTCTTAGTCCACTGGCCTACGTTAGTAGCACAACAGTACTATTATGCTGTACTACTGATTTAGTGGGGGTTGAAACTGCTAAGGAAAACACTTTCTATGCATATCAGCAAGAAAGACGAGGTGTCATGCAAAGCATAGATATTAGTCTTATTTTGTTACAGGTGTTTATGTTCTAGCCTTATGTTTATTATTTTTATCATCTCGGAGTAAATGTACCAAAAAAACCATCAGCTGATAGCCCAAGACAGTTAACTGATCTAGAGGTCATATATAAACAAGTGGTGAACGAGCTTAGGTCTGTCTAGCACTGTCTATTCTTGTACCTATTTGTTAGAAGCTAAACATTTGCAGATTCTCTATTAATTTGCAAACTATATTCAATAAAACTACTTATAATAACAATTGCCGTACAACTTCTCTCAACAAATGAATACCACTGAGTCATCCCTACTCAATTCCCTTGCACTTGGTTAACACAGCAACTCAAGCTCTCTTAACTGAAGATACTTCTGGTCGGAAGTTCTGCTGCTCTCATACTTTCTGCCTATTTGAACTCAAACACAACAACTGGTGCATCGGTACTATAATCTATTACGTCCCGCGTGGCAACTCTTTATTCACAGGTGCAACAATCTCACGACAAAGCAAAGTCTACTTGAGTGAGTTGTGCTGTTAAATTTGCAGCAATAATAATTGAAGAACACGAATTACGTGTTGCCTATAAAGACTTACAGTCCTTAGTGTCTGATGTCCGTGTCTACGTTGGCACAACCACTGTGTCGTCGTATAGACGACCGCTTGGTCTGTCTAGGCTATATTTAGTTATTTACCACTACCAGAACTGTCTAGACCTTCATCTCTAACTATTCACCACTATCTTACAATAGCATGGCAGCTCCTAGCAATCACTAGATTCTTTCTTAACTCTTTATGTGCCCAGCTGCTTCCATAGCATGGGAAAAGGCGGAGCTTACCAAAAAGTACATAAGATCGTGCATAAGGTTCAGCATTGTTCTGTTTGATTTGAGAGAAATAAAGAGCTGTGAAATAGTCGGGTTGTATAAACTATACAAGTCATGACATTTGGTGCATCGGCCGAGTCAATTCCCCTAGTGCCACCCCGTAGCCAGATCAAAGATCCACTGCCAGTCCACTGTTAAACAAACTCAGCACTTAGCAAAATGAGTTTGTTATTAATAAACTCGGCAATTAAAAATACATGCCATACACTTCAGGCGACGACCAACAACTGCACAAATCTCACAGAACAGCATAAATACCCAGATCCAGATCTTGAGCGGAGGAAATACTGCATTAGGAGTATAATACAACTCCGATTAGCTATTAACAATGTATCGTCTGCTTCTAGTCTAGTCTCCAAATACATAGAGGATATACAAGCCATAAAAACGAGCAGCAAAACTAGAGCAGAACGAAGAGAAAACCTTGCTGCAATCTCAAAATTAATAGAGGAAATCCCGTACCAGCAAATCCTCGCCGAAACAACTGATCTAATTTTTGTGTTACGCACTCGTACAGACGAAGCAGTACTGGAACTCGCTTCAGCGAAACGTAGATTAGAAATACCACCAAATCTTACGTGGCAACCGACACGCAGTGATCAAGGAATACTGTTAATTAACCCTGACAACAGCAGCATCAAATCGACACGGAGATCAGAAGAAAACACTCAGTGTCAGCATAAATGCAAAATAGCTCAGACGAAAAACGACAGAATATAAATAGAATGAGGCGTATGACCAAGCAACGTTATTCTCACAAGGCACAGAATGTTTACTAAACGAACAATGCATATTTCACGAAAACAATCTACTCAGAGACATCGGAAAGTACAATCCTTTAGAATAAACTACCACAATTTTCGGGTAGATTTTGTTACGAATTTCCATATTCGTACTCTCCCCTTCGATTCTTTTAACAGTTGTCCACTTTAGTAACATATAACAACTACAACAGTAGTGGTTCTCTTAGTCACTGATAGTTGTCGGGTCTACTAACTGCTGAGAGAACTTAAGTGACGCAGATGTCACTTCCCAAAAAGAGCACCCCATTACGTTCTCACATAAAACCTGCAGCTAAGGACCATATATAAGCAGCGTGGCTGACTCTTCTGGGTGTCAGTTGAGTTCCTCGTCCTCCAGTTACTCTGTTGTTTTACTCTAGCGTTTCTTATTGTTATTGTACACTTGTTTCTTCGTAATAAACCTTACATCTCACTGTGCGTACAACTCTCTCCCATTCAGCTAAGTAGCAAGAAGCGGCCCTTAGCAGTCTTTCTGAACAGATTTAAGGAATGGGAAGAATTCTGGGCTACTAATGATGCGATGGTTCACATCAATATTGATCTGTCAGTAATGGAGAAAATAATCCTACTGAAAGACAGTTTAAAAGAAAAAACAGCCAAAACAATAGAAGGGATACAAATGCTACCAGCGAAGTACGAGTGGATGGTTAGCACTCTCCAGAAAAGATATGGACATAAAAGCAACAACAGATCGAACATAGTGCAAAATCTGCATGACCTAAAGGCTGTTAAGAATAATGCCGAAAAGTGCTTAGACGTTCTCGAGGACATAAATGGCTTGGTCAACCAAATGACATTATCAGGTTATAACATATGCGATACAAACGACCCAATGTGGACGGACACGATATCTAAGAAATTCCTGTATAATATACTAGACAACACGTTGAGAAACCAAGACGAAAAACAAACAATGAATATAGGAGAACTATTAGAATCTCTAGAGTTAGAAATATCCGGTAGGCCTACAACCGAAAGACGAATGAGAGTCCTCGATAGGAAAGGTTCACGCACATTCGAGCAAAACTCGGTAAGTACAGACTGTGTATAACGGTATAAAAATAACCCAAAACAATCAGAATTAGCGTGTTTTCTGACCGGAGAGGGCACCCATCAAAGGCGTGCCAAACAATAAACGCCTACAAAACGCCGAAAAATCGTGTAAAATCAGCAACTTTGTTGGAAATGTTTCGAAAAATCACATAAGAGCAACGCATTCAACTTAGAAAACTGTCTACGGTGCAGAGGAAACCACCATGAAACACTGTGTTTGCGTCCCATTATTGACGGACGACAACCGTATGTCCTCAACCAAAGGAATGATCCTGCACAGAGATGACAACCAAATGCCAGAATAGCACAATTTCAAAGAGAACAAGTCATATCTCCTCAAAATGTTCAGAATTCCGGCGAACGTAGAAATCATATTTCGAATCAATACCAATCATCAGATTTACGCGCAGGAAACTGCACACAACTAAATAACACCACGGAAACAAAAGAACAAATTATTTTAATGATCGCAGAAGGCAACATATGGAATAACCGCACAAATATGTTCGAACGGACATTATTCTTTTTTCGACACGGGAGCCCAAACAAGCCACGTCGAAGAACAATTCGCAAAACAGCTAAGACTCCCAATTACAAAATCGGAAACTAGCACTATGACAGAAATAGGAGGACACACCGAAGAATTCCTAACACACAGACTATCAGTGTGTATAAAAACAGCTTTCGGAACAGAGCTACTCCTGACTATGAAAACCAAATCTGTGATCACAAAAGACTTTAGGGCAGCAACCCTCTCGGGATGCGACATACAATTTCTTAGTCAGGAAGAAAGTTTCCTTTCCAACTTGAGTACTCAAGGGGAGCGACAAGTACCTAGCATTCTAATTGGTCTCGACCTCGATGACAAATTTGTTATAACAAATTCACCGCACATAGTGATGCCGTCGGGTTTAACTATTAAGAAAACAGTATTTGGTCCAGCGATTTATGATTGCGGAAATCTAAAACCAACGAACAACGAGAAGAGCTTAGAACCAGTCGGTGCATTTCCGACTATTACGGAAAAAGATAACTCCACTTGTCAAAAAAATGTATGAATTAGAAGGAATTTGAATAATCAGCGACGAATACGGCACAGACGAAAATACATGCAAATACTTGACGAAGTATTCCAAATCAATTACAATCAATAGGGGAATAATAACAGCCCCACTTACATTAAAGGACAACGTGCTAGATTTGGGTAACAACTTTAACATGGGCATAAGAAGACTAAGTGCCCTCTATAAGCACCTAGAAAGACTACAACCTCAAAAAGAGTGGTATAAGAAGATAATAGAACAGTATGAGGAGGAAAGGATAATAGAGAGAGTTAGTCAACAAATTCCCAAAACGGCTGGAATCTATTATATGCCACATTCTGGAGTATGGCGGACAAATAAGTCGAAACCACTCCGTACCGTATTTGATGCGTCGTCATAATCAAAGAATAACTTATCACTCAATGCTGTCACATACACAGGTGAATCGTTTGTCAACAAAGTACACGATATTTTGATTGCGAGTCGATGACCAGAAAATATCATCATATGCGATATCGAAGCCGCTTCCACACAGATACGCTTACCAGAGAAGCATAAAGATCTGTGTAGGTTCTTATGGCGACGCGATCTAAATAGCCCACCTACAAAAGGAAACATGATAAATTATCGATTTAACGGACTCCCGTTTGGGGTTACGGTAAGCCCCAGCACATTAAATACGTCAATAGCCTCATATTTACGAAACACTGACGAAGAAATTGCGGTAGAAATGCTAAAAAATCTCTATGTGGACAATGTTCTAGGGGAAGCAGAGTCAGTAGAGAACGTAAGAATAAAATAGGAAAAATCAAAGTATTATTTGGCAAGATTGGAATGAATTTGAGAGATTACGTATCAAACTCAGAGATGAAATAGATAGTATAATATCACAACAAGACCGAGGAATGTTAAGAGACACAAAGCTACTGGAGGTACAGTATAATGAGGTATCCGACGAATTAACAGTACATATTGACATACCGGCTTGTGAAACTGTCACAAAAAAGATGTGATAAGTATGATAAACAGAGTTTACGACTCTATTGGGTTTACTGGACCTCCGCTGTTAAAACTCAAGGTGATGATGTGCGAATGATTCCAAAAGGACATTGGCTGGAAAGAACGACTTCCACCTGAATACTGCAATAGGTGTAACACCGCCTGCAACGCCATACACAAAGGGACAATTACCGTTCCTTGAAGAATGATACCAAATTTGACAAAAAAAAACCAGTATCAGCAATTTTATGGGTCTTTGCGGATGCAAGTCAAGTAGCAATGGCAGTATGTGCATACCTACAATATACGGCAGAAAGTGAAGTGTCTGGATTGATAAGTGGAAAAACCAGGTTGACGCGTATCAAGAAACAAATGACCATTCCGCATCTAGAACCCATAGTCATTCTTGCCGCGCTACATTTAGCCGAGTCAGTTAGCAATTCCATTGGAGAAAAAAATACATAAAAGCAATATAGTTAATGACAGTAAAATAGCACTGTCATGGATAGTATCATCACGCAAGTTCCCAATTTTTGTCACCAATAAGGTTGATAAAATCCGGAAGATACACGCAAAATTCAACGAACAGCGTAAGTCTACTCAGTTTTTACACACTGATTCACAGAACACCCTAGCTGATGTAGTAACACGCGGCACATCGTCAGAGGAATTTATAAAACAACCATGGATAACAGGACCACAATGGTCAGGAATCCAAGACACTAAAGCTCGATTAACGCCAGTCGAAGAATTATTCTGTAATCATGAAGATATGCAAATAGATGAAATGCTATCCAAAACGCATCTGGAACCAAGCGCGAACGCCTTTGTTCGATTTGAACAGGTATAGTGATTATACAAAAGCACTACGAGTAGCAGCACGTGTGGAAAAACTATAAAGTACTGGAAGAAAAGTATAAAGATGTGTGAAGAGAAGCCAAACAAGGACAGCCCGCAAGAAGGAGAAAATATTGATGAAATAACAGCGGAAGATATGAGAAGCAGAGAAGCCAGACGCATTGATGCAAAGAAATTAGAAGCAGGCATTCAGGAAAGCAAATATATATGGACCAAAACGGTCTAATAAGCTATAGTCCTGGTTAGAATATGCACAACTACCATTTTGACACAAAAACCCAATATTCCTGCCAAGGAATTCACAGCTGGTCAGATTGATAATCAAAGAAATGCGTGTGGACAACGGCATTGTGACCTAAGTAATATTGTTTCGTTGATACGCTTACGATTTTGGATGCCGAAACTAACAGCAATCATAAAAAGAAACATAAGAACTTGTGCCTCGTGTAAAAGAGAACAGGAACTACCGGTTAGTATGCCCATCATGGCTCCTCTACCTAAGGATAGGGTAGTATGTTCAAAACCATTTGAAAACGTGGGATGCGACTATATGGGTCCTTAGATATCTAAGCAAAGAAAAATGTATGTTGCAATATATACATGGCTAACAACCTGCGTAGTTCACCTCGAAGTAGCTGAGGACCTCATAGCAGGAGAATTCTTGCGCAGCTTTATTCGATTTTCTTCACGCAGGGGAATACCATCAGTCATTCGAACGGATTGCGGCACAAACTTCACACTAAGTGCGAAAATAATACAAACTTTGTATGATAGCGATATAGAAACAGGATCATCAGTAATGTCATATAGTGCAAATAAGGGTATTAGATAGATATTTAATTCACCAGAAGCTCCCTGGATGGGAAGTGCATGGGAACGCCTTATAGGAACGCTAAAAAGAGTCTTTCATAAAATTAAAGGGAGAAAAAAGTCATCATTCAGTAAAATGACTACAACATAACTAGAATAGAGGCAATTCTGAATACAAGACCTCTAACAAAAGTGGTATCCACTGAACTTAATTCTGAACCATGGAGACCTATTGATGCCCTACAAGGAAACATTAAGTACTCACTACCACTAACACAGCAAGATACAGATACAGACGATCCTATCTACGACTCTACATTAATACAAACGGTAACGCAAGCTAAAGAAGCCATCGAATTTTCGGAAAAAAATGGCGGACAAATTCTGATTAAAATAGAATAATGAATATTTAACCGAGCTATGCGAATATTATAACAACAATTTAAAGCAAGGAAGAAGGTCGAAACAAAAAATATCGGAAGTAGAATACATAGTCAGAATACAACGCGATCTATTACCTAGAGGTCATGCCAATTAGGAAGAGTCGTGGAAATAATATCAAGCAAAGACAACCTGTTAAAGTCAGCGAAAGTCATCACGCAAAATGGAAAAATCTCCCATCGTCCCATTTCAAGACTAATACCACTGGAAATCAGGAGCGTTTCATTTAATGATCCTCAACAAAAGCAAGGAAGTTCAGAATGTCGCACAAGTAAGCCAATAATAAGTCAACCTTCATGTCGTGCAAAAAATAAACTAGATGACGCAACAGAGAAGGATACGTCCATCAACAGTAATAAGAGTTACGCGCATGCATTCCTCTTCCCACTCATGCTAATGACAGTAATCAGCAAGACATCTGCAGAAGACTCACACACAATCTTCTGCAATAATGGAATAGTAAAAATCAATCATGTCATTAAAAAATTTGATTTATGTTTTAATTCGGAATGCCGCATATTCAATGAACAATCAAAACCACTTGAGTTAATTCTGCTACCACCACCGCACAACGATGCTACCATAGCTCGCATAAAAGCACCTATACTGAAATCACAAAGACATTTCCGTAATATGCTTCCTGCAAATAATTTTGGCATATTCCCGAAGATTCCTTTCTCTATCATTAATAGGGAATCCACACTGTTGGCCAATTAGAGCTATATTGTCAATCGTAAGCATAGTGTATATAATTTTAACAACTGTCATACCAATACCAAGTACGATTCATAAAGCAGTAAGATATTGCCACAGACGACACAACAACGTCCCGACATCAATTCCTAATAAGATGGTAAACAACGTTTCATGCTAACGAACTTACAACCGCCTGTAAGGCAAAACGCTAATCAGAAGATACAAGTGGCCATACTGCTAGCGTGTACCACCTTGACAATGCCACGCCAGCAAGGGTTCATGAAACAAAACACGACTACGGTATGCAACGAGAACACCAAATGCCACATAGAATACGAGGACGATTTAAATTTTAACAAAATTCACTCACAACTGTGTATTCAAGTCCAACACAATGACCAATCGATAGGTCTAAGTAAGATTACGCACAATGCTATGCATTTAAGGTGCTTACCAGAAACACTATATTATACACGTGAAACAACAGTTCACACATTCTATAGACAGCTGTGAGGTACATCTCGGATGCGCTCTGCATCTCTGACCTAAGCTACCCTATAAAAGAGGTACAGGCGGGGACACAAGAGCCGTGCGGGTGTCCTGAGCCTCTTACCCTTTGGCCTAACCTTTTCTTGTTGTTAATGTAATAATCCTTAGTAATAAACTCTCTATCTTATAAACCTTGTGTAAACATAGTCTTATATTAACCTAAAGGCAGGATCAGCCTGATCACCTGATCCTCAGCCTTTACACAGCGCTGCCTTTTCATGGGGTCATGCAACTCATGAAGATGTCAGAGCATTAGGGCATATCGTCTACACGAGTTGCTCGAGGCCGATCATTACCCGGGATACTCAATGAACCAGAGAGTATGTGGAGGACTAACTTGTGGATGTCTACTACCACTGTAGTCATGCATCTTTATAAAGTTACTCACTTACCTAAGCCAACTCAAAGCTATTACGTTTTTAAGTGCAGCAAATGGAAACCTACCGTCAATATCACCATCGTAGTAAGTATATACGGCATAGAAACGATAACAACAATAGAAATAGAGCCATACACAACGTACCGCCTGGACGACACCAACACCACAATTACAGCTCTCCAGCAATCACGAAACACTTTACTACAGCAAAGACTAGCTGTGTCTCGATTTGTAGTTTTACAAACTCTTTGTTATTGCGTATAAACCCCGTTGGTCTAAACTATCTTATTTTCCCATACGTTTTCCTTTATCTCGGTCTTTATCCTCATTGACCTATCTCCAAACTGTTTTAAATAATGTGCTCCGTCTACAAAAGGTCACACATATATATGACCAGCTTGTAGTGAAGTAGATTGAATAGTTGAAGGTTCTAGTATTTTTGTCGTATTGTTAGATTGTTGTTTGAATAAAGTGGTTGGTGATTGCTTCAACTGTGCAATACTTAAAGAGCTCCAAATATAATTTGACCAGATCGGGACAAGTTTTGGTGCATCGGCCACTATAACCCACAAGTCCACGTGGCAAACGAGTCCGACAGTCGACGTGCTTATAACGCACCTCCTGTTTCACTCAAGTATCAAGATTGCGGTAAAGCATCACAATCACGCAGAAGTATAAACAATACCCGCGTTAGATCACCTTGCGGTTACTGAGCACAGTCCGCACACCCTTAAGAAACGGGGACAGCTGGAAAGGGAGATATACTCTAAGGATTTAAGTAGATATCCGAGACTCAAGTATGAGAGTGAAAAAGATAGAGCTACAGAAAGCCTACAATGAACTAAAAACATTCTTAAATGATGTATGCTGCTGCTGTGTGAAAAGTAACAGCTCAGCAAACGAAGAGATGACAGTACATAACCTTGACGAAAGGGAAGTAGAGTATAAAAAATACCTACTCACTATGATTACTTTGACCGAAACATTGACGTCAAGAAGTGAATCTTTTAAAAGTGTAGCTGAAACAATGAAAATCAGCCCCAACAAACATGCAGAGATTGATGCTCATATGAAATATTGAACGAATGTTCCTATCGGAAGTTAATATCGGAGGTTGCACATCTAAAATGTGCTTTGGAACTGTTATGTGACAAAACAGATAAACAACTGAGATTAAAAACAAAACATGTGAGCATCAGATGTCAGCGAAGCATAATAAGCGATAGAAGGCTGCATTATCTACTGTACAAATTGTTCAAGTTGAGAAAAAGAGAAAATATCTCACGTCAGACGACGAAGAAATAGTGAGTGAAGTCAAACCACTGTTAGACCAGGTACACCATAAACCCACTAATAAGGCGCAACTCAAGAGTGACGAGTACAATCACGAAGAGAAAGGTGTTTGGAGTACCGCTGACCTTATTCAGCTTGTCACAGCTATGACAAGAAATAACAGCGAACAAAACAGAGCAAAATTCCCTGAATTGAAAATACCAACATACAATGGCGAGCGAGGCAAATTTGATGAATTTTGGGCAGTTCTTAACCAAATGGTGCACACTAATACTGCGTTTTCGCCGGTTGAAAAGTTCATCTACCTTACAAATTGTTTGACAGGTAAAGCCGCCAACGCTATAAGGGGAATTAAACTCATATCCGATAACTATCAGCAAGCTATCAATATCATTCAAAGTAAATTTGGAAATCAAAGAGATAATGAAACCTGTGTCGTACAGTAGTTAGAACGACTCAAACCAGCAGATCATTCCTCTTTAAGGTGTCGCCAAACGTTTGAAAACTCTAAAACATTAATACAGCAACTCAAGTCTGTAGGTCGTGATGTAAGAGAAGAGGATGATCCACTGTGGAAACAGCTAATATACAAGAAATTCCCAGCCACCATACGAAAGTAAGTTTTCCTAAATATGCAGGAAAAGAGTAGCATTAGCTGGATGGTTAATCAGATGTTAAATAACATTGATAATCTAATATCGTCTACAGAGATGTATGAGCAAGATGAAATACGATCATTTGTATCAGAGCCGAGATATACAAATAGAATTAATCATACAGATCGCGGTACAGTACGCAACAACATTCCGCAAGGTATACTATGCCGATTCTGAATACGCCAAGGGCACAGGGATGCAGAATGTAGCACGTATTCCACTCCAGTCGAGAAAAGAAATAGTTTAAGGAATAGAACAATATGCTGTAAATGCCTTTCCAGCAACCATACAAATAGGCAATGCTCGCGAGCAGACTGTCCGCAATATTACGAGATAGACACTAGAGAAACCAGAGTAAGTACAGTAATGTTATATCCTAAAGTAGGCGGAGTTAAGAGTACTATAAAAGACGTTGAGAAGTAAGCATTGGGGTCGTAGAGAGTACATGATGTAACCCATTGGTCTTTTACTTATTATTTCCTTTTGTACATATAGTTGACATAAACCTTATTCTTCCTCGTATTATTCTGACTTATAAACTTCTTCTCTAGTGTGGCCACTCTACACCGAGTGAACACAATAGCAATGTGGTAGAGATCATCACCGCTTACTGTGCCTGAGGGACAATTCGGTTACTGCTCACCCGAATAACACTCGGAACAATATATCAGCCCAAGCAAGGCCAATAAACGAACAAAGGCGGATGTCAGCAAGTAAAAACAACAGTGTAATAAACAATTCGATCGGTCTTCAGGACACTACGCACAGTAACCTATCACATCGCCAACGTATTCTAATGACTGCCGACGCTGAAGTATGGAATTATAATACACAGCGGTATGAACGATCAATGATATTATTTGACAGTGGCTCACATCCAAGCTTTATACAAGAAAGTCATGCAAAGCATTTGAAACTGAAAACATCAGATGACACTCAAATTACCTTGTCCGGATTAGAATGCTGCACAGAACGTTTTAACTCTAAGACAGCCTCAACCAGGTTCAGAACCATCACAGGTCAAATATTGGAGGTTCAACTATCATCTAAACCTCTAATATCCAATGAATTTGAATCAGCTACCATTTCCAAACAAGATTCACAATTTTTGGAAAAGCTAAATATCGCACTGAGCAATCCTAGAACATCAGGAGAAATGATCTAACCTGTGATTTTAATAGGAGTGGATCTATGGGTGGAGTCTATTAAAGTAGCCTACGCAATTACAATAACGCCATCAGGGCTGGTACTTCAACCCATCATCTTCGGCAACGCCATTCATGGGTGTGGTAAAATGGCACAAACTGACAATGGAAAAGTCGAATACATACACAGCCTGGCCGTCATAAAAGAAAAAGACTCAGTCATTCGTAAAGAACTGAATAGAATATACAGTCTCGAAGGCTTAGGAATTTCGGACGATCCAACAAACCAAGAAGATGAGACTTGAATATATGGAAAAATATTCCAAGGAAATAAAATATACAAATATAGTGGATTCCCCACTATCCAAAGTTAGAGTTATGTAAGATTTCCTGTATCCAATGTTAATTATGATATTGCGTCATTCTTAGCTAACCATTCTCGTTTTTCCTAGACAGTTTGTAGTTAAAAATAACTGTGCGTACAATAACATAGATGCAAACGGTTGTTTCTCTCTGAATTTGGTAGTAATATTTCTTTATCTTATTGAAATACCATTTGAATAGAACAAAGAAGCAGCTCATGCGAACGTCTGGGAGAGCGGTGTATAAGCAGGCCTTATCCTCACTGAGACAGTTCAAGGCCGGAGTGTCTGGCTTATGTTTTTACTTATTCCTTTGCTTCTCATATTACTTTGTTATTAATTCTAGATGTATTTGTTAACTAAATCTAAATATATTTCTTAACTAATTCTATTTGGAATATCGATCCTTGATTCCTCATATATTTAGCTTACATATGTTTAGCATTCTAGTATTTCCATACCTTTACCTTTAATAATTGTTTGATTATTATTGTATTGTTATATCGTTATTAATAAAGGTTTAATTACCCAAGTTTGAGGTAAGGACACCTAAGCCTAACAGCGAGACGTATAAACAAGACCCGCGTGGCAGGACAAACAACAACACTCAACCACACGTCGAGCTGTTATACCAAAGAAGGAGTAGTTGCTCCTTTTCCTCTCAAAGAGTCTATTGCAAATCTCAAAGGCAATTTAAATATAGCATACAGAAGGCTTGCAAACCTTATAGACAGTCTTAAGGACAAACCCGAACAATATTGGTATCCCAAGATACTAGGTGCATATATCGATGAGGGAATAATAGAGTTAGCTGATGAAATCATTCCCCAAAGAGCAGATACACTATTTACCACATAGGGGAGTTTGGAAGCCAGAGAAAGCTACTCCTTTAAGGATTGTATTTGACGCCTCACAAAGAAGCAGATAATCCCCATCTCTCAATGACTGCATATATGAAGGCTCAAGCTTCATAAATAAAATTCATGAGATATTAATTGCAGCAAGATAGGGAAAAATAATGATAACAGCTGATATACAGGCAGCCTTTGTCCAAATTCAACTCCCAGAGGAAGATAAAGATTTAACACGTTTCCTATGGGTAAAAAACAGAAAAACCCGTAGATCGGTCAAATGTGCACATCTTCAGATTCACTCGGGTACCATTCGGAATCAACGCTAGCCCCAGCATTCTTAATATGACTATCAGTAAAAGAATGATAGATATTGGGACGCCACTAGCAGTTGAGATATTGAGCAAACTGTACGTTGATAATGTTATATTAGAAGCTGATGAGCCAGAAACGACCTTCCAAAAGTACGCCTAATCAAAACGGTACTTCCGAGAGATACGAATGAATCTGAGAGATTTCATATCTAATTACAAAGAGTTCAATGACAAAATCCCCGAATATGATAAAGCAAAAGGAGGAGAATTGAAGGTATTGGGAATAAACTATAACAATGAAACGGATATGTTTAAAGGAGAAGTGCAATTTCCGAGGCCAACTACATTAACTAAACGTTTCGTTATCAGCCAAATACATGGCGTATATGATCCCATAGGGACAGTTGCCCCTCTACTTGTTAATCATAAACTTTTCCTCCGAGAACTCTTTTTCAAACCCCTAAAATCGGACGAGTCACTAAGTGAGGAACTTGTAAAATAATGGAGCATTATTAGCGAGAATATACACGGAACAATAGTAATAATTCTAAGAAAAATTGGACCATCTAATCCAATCACTCCCAGAACATTATGGGTCTTTGTGGATGCCTCGGTTAAAGCATACGGTTGCTGTGCATATTTATCACATGGATTATCAGACTTTCAAGCTAGTAAGCGGAAAACTAAAAGTAACACCTATAAAAAGAAACGTCACCATTTCTCGACTAGACCTCATTGCTCTTCTCCTAGGGTTGAGACTGGCGCATTCTGTCATCACCTCATTAAAGAAGGAGATAATTCAAATATACATTGTTGGCAGCAACAAGGCTGCCCTGTCCAGGTTGATATCTTCTCGATCACTCCCAGTATTTATGGGAAATCAGGTCAAACGGATTATGAACATTCGCGAGGAATTATTAAAACTAACTAAAAGTGTTACTTTCCATTATACACCGTCGGAACTTAACCCTTCGGACACAGGCACTCGAGGGTGTAGAGGAAGTAAACTTTCGAGTTCTCTATGGGTTAACAGTCCAGCATGGCGTAGTTCAGATAGTAATAGTTGGCCGATAACAAGCCTAGTCACCATTTAACAGGAAATGGTAGAAGTTGAATTCTGTCCATTCAACTTAAGTCAAGTGGTAAATAGACAGTTGACCATACAACTGAAATGAGAGCGACGACAATATTCCCTACGAAGAAAGTAGGAAGATTCGGCAAGCTAATAATAATTGGACCTTATGTGTTACTATTTATTAGCACGTGCACTTGGAAACTCTAAAGAAAAGGGTCACGCTGAATTTCAAAAATGCAATATATTACAACAATTAAAACTCAATTACAGCAGACGAAATGAATATGGCGGAAATACTCATAATCAGAAGTGAGGTTGCCCACATTTCGCTGGATGAAGTAAAAGGCAGATTCAAGGACAGGTACATCTTCCAAGACAGTCATGGTCTAATTAGATATCAAAGTCGAATGCTAAGATCAGATTTGGGATACCACGTGAAAAACCCTATATTTGTCCCAAAAATATCTAAGGTCAGCCCGCTGATTGTTGAAGAAACCCACGTTACAAATGGACAATGTGGTAAACAACAGCTCATTGCGACCACCGGTCAAAAGTATTGAATCCCAAACACCAGTCACCAAGTGGACAATGGCTTACGACACTGCATAATATGCAAAAGAATGAACGCTTTACCGTTCGGTTATCCCTCGATGGGTCCATTGCCTAGAGAACGGGTTATAAGGGCAAATCCCTTTGAACATAACGGCATTGGTTTTTTGGGACCTTTTGAGTGTAAGGAAAAAGATAAAGTTTATGTTTGCTTGTTCATATGCTTAACAACGCGAGCTGTTCACTTAGAGTGTGTAGAGAATCTATCGGCAGGGGCGTTCTTAAATGTCTGCAACGTTTTGTTGCTCGGCGAAGACTCCCGAAAACAATTAGCAGCGATCAAGGCAGACATTTTTGCCTTGCAGAAGGGATATTATCACTGAACAATGAGCAAGAAGACCAAACAGGAATTTCAATCAATTCACACATGTCCAATCAGCGAATAAAGTGGATTTTTAACCCTCCAAACTCCCCCTGGATGGAAGGGGTGTGGGAAAGACTAGTATAGTGTCAAATAAGCGTACGAAAAAGTGATTGGGAGAAGAAAACTCATTGGTAGTAATGCATACAGTTATGGCAATGATAGAAGCCAAATTGAACAACGGACCGATTACTCATGTAAATCCAACAGATACATCGGTCTGTCTCATTCGCCCTATTGACTTCTTGAGTCAACGTTTGACGTTCATTCTTGCATTAGAAGATAATGAGAATTATTATGACCCAGATTATGACTACACAACTATTAATACCGTAACCCAAGCCAATCAAGCATTACAAGGCGTTTACTTGTTGGTAAATAAATTTTGGGACGACTTGAAATCTACATATCTCTGAGAACTAAAAGACAGCCATAAAATACGTTTCCACCAAGGCAGACATGGGGCATGACAACTCCCTCTGATTGATGAGGTCGTGTTGATAGAGAACGAATTATTTCCACGTAGAACATGCCATTATGGTATAATAATAGAATTGATGAAAAGCTCAGACGGAAAAGTTAGTGTAATGGATATTTAATATTCATTATGTTCTACATAAGAATTCAATATATACTGTACTAATCCAATTCTAGAACCATAAGCATTTTTACCTCGTACTATGTACACACATTTATATTACCATTAACAGTTTATGGCATGTAATTCACATTATGTGCCAACATACACAATAGCCCTCAGCCGTATATAAGAAGACCACCCGTATAGGGTGGCAAGCTTTGGACCACCCTGTGTCATCTTCATTTATCCTCATTGTGTTTTTCTTATTGTCGCTTGTTCGTACACAAATCGTTATACCGTTCGACACACGCAATTAATTTTCCCCTATTCGTTTTTGATCTAACGAGCGAGTTTAGTATCATTTCGAATAATTGGCGACCACGGTTTCTTAAAGTAACCCATCTGTGCATTAGTGTAAAACGATGTCTGGACCAATTCGCTCTTTCATTGGTCCTACTCATAAGAGGCTTATTAAGATTATTGAATCCTACAAGAAAGACAAAAATCAATTCTCTATTCCTCTAAGTGAGATAGAAAACGACCTTCTCTTAACGTACTTTAATGACGTAAGGCGTTATATACATAAATTAGAAAACTCAATTCATCATATTGAATTGTCGCAACAAAAATGGATAGACTTGTTAAGTTCTCTTAAAGATTTCGACGAACGCGCTCGTGAATCACGCATCTATGACGATTTCCTCATAAAACATGGTGACTTTAATGCTGCTCTAATTAGTGCAAAAGACATTCTTGATAATCTATTTAAATCAAAAGATTCTTTCAGAAATGAAATTTTAGCCCACAAAGAGGAAAACAATATTTCTGACAATGAGGATGTAGAACAAATTCGTTCTCCTACTTCCATACCAATAGAGCAAAAGTTTCATATCTCGAACCATATTACGCAAAACACCGATAAAATTAATTCATCCGCTCATTTACCGCCTGTTGCTGTTCAACCTTTCTATGGGTACATTACTAAATGGCCTTCTTTTTGGGAAACCTTCAATTCCATGGTCCATTCCAAACATTTATCTGAATGCATTAAGTTTTATCATCTTAAAAGCCTTCTACGCGGAGAAGAATCACAATTAATCGTTGGTTTAAACACCGACTCGTACAACTACAATATTGCTATTTTCATTCTAACTGACGTCTACGGAAATAAAGAAGATGTGTCATAAATTACGAGCGCAGATTATATCCTTTTCTCCAACAGCACAAAACGCATCAGCAATGCTGAAATCTTATCATTTCCTAATACGCATCTGTAGAAAGTTACAAAGTCTAAGCGATAATATTCATTACAGTTAGATCAACAAAATCAAAATGCTCAAACAGTCGTCTTCTATATCGACCTGTCAACAAATTATATCCGATGGAAATCCAAGCAACCACTCTATCTGAGCCAGTTTCTACAGGCAACCTGTACAGCAATCCTAACCTTGAACAAGAGTGTGAAGACTGTGAAGATACC
This sequence comes from Heterorhabditis bacteriophora, assembly GCA_964036235.1. Taxonomy (NCBI): domain Eukaryota; kingdom Metazoa; phylum Nematoda; class Chromadorea; order Rhabditida; family Heterorhabditidae; genus Heterorhabditis; species Heterorhabditis bacteriophora. The sequence continues at coordinate 9,725,902 of OZ038427.1, read as the reverse complement.
AATATTCCTTCACCTACAGTCACAACGAATGATGAGGCACACAGTAGCGGCACAACTCGCATACAACGCAGCTGTATTCTTTATCTTATAACAACACTACTCCTAACTGCGCTCATAAAACAAACATCAGCAGTCATTGTTGACCCCAATAAAAGTAGCCTCGAGTACACCACTAAAGGCTTTTAGTATCGATTAAAGGAACAGCAGAACTCTGCATAGATACCGAGTGCAAGCTTATAAGCGATATTACGTCATTTATGGAGTTTACGCTTCCTCACTATCCTATATCACGGCATATAACCATCCAAGTTCGCGAACGGAAAAAAACGTTCCCAGAAAATAACCAAAATAGCAGGTTTATCACGACTTTTGTGATGGCATATCAGTGCTATTGTCTCCGATATGGATTGCCAATCCTACTTGTTGGCCAGAAGGGGCGATCATATCCTTGTTTATTAACATATATGGCTTATTCACTATTGCACTCACACTGGAATTAGTGACTAAGAAAATAGTCAGCCGCGTAGCCTCCAGTACCACTTACAGCTGTCAGGGCAGAAACGAAATAAGATAAAACACACGAAAACACAGTTGAAAACAATGATTCAGAAATAAATCTATCAGTCGATAGGGAAGATAGATTCACAATTCGCAACTTCCGGTGGAATAACACAGCAGTCGTTCTGTGCGCATTGATTTTAGCACTCATACAACCCAATCACAGTTGTCAACTTGGGTACATAAGAGATTCCGTGAATATCATCTGTGGTGACAACTAGTGCTAATCCGTCACACTGCTATGTGGAATATGATGTAGCCCTCTTATTTAGCCGATTACAACGGTCTATATGCCTTCAAATGAAAAGTAACAACATATTGGTAAGGATCATGGAAATTAATGTTGACTTATATGCCTTAAATTGTAGAAAGAGGACAATTTTTTTCACAAGAAATACATTAACAAAGGTGTTTTCGGAAAAGCGATGCCTCTGGTAGGCTCATGTCGAGATGACATGCACTAGGCCAGGCACAAACAAGTCCATACCAGAGCTACACAAAGCCACTATCTTTCCTGGGAATGAAAGATGCACTGAAAGTTGTCCTGGGTGGTTTTGTGGTCGCGCGCTTTCTGGATCAGGATGCATGTTTTACAAAGTCGCACATGTACCTTTGACAGAAAGTCCCTATGAAATTTTCTCCTGCATGAGCTGGAACGAAAATATAGACCTTACTATTACTTACACCTTTAATAAATACAGCACAAAAGAGCAATTTAAAATCAAACCTTACGAACAAGCCCAAGGAAAATGGAACACCACCATACAAGTTGCATCAATTAACGCAGCTTACCCTCCGATAATGGATTTAACATGCGCATCTTCATCCGACTCAACCATCGTAATATCAGATACTTATGGTATACTAGTAGAATGTTCTACGCTACGAGAAACCATAGGAAACTTTTCCCGTTGTCCGACAAAAGAATTATGTTCTTGTCTCAGCAGCGGGAATAAAATAAACTGCAAATGCCCAGAAATACAATTGGAAAACCAGCACAATAAACTCATCTTGATCCTCCCTATTAAGCACATCAGAACTCAGTCTGATTCATTCTGGTACCGACCTACTGGAAAAGATCAAGAACTACGAACTAACAGCAGTTATAAGGTCCATATCAATAAAAAAAAGCGCAGTATTAGTAGAACATTCAGGATGCACAATACATTCATCGTCACTACCTGGATGTTACAAATGTCTGGAAGCATCCAAAACAAAGGCCACATACCAATCAAAAACTCCTGCCATCATCAAATTGCCTTGCAGCTCAAGATCCTTTGCATTAAGATGCGGATCTAATGAAGTATCAGAACGAAACTCTTATTAGAATGAAGCAATCTTAATATAAGCATGCCACACATCTTGCGGAGAAATTTTTTTTCTTACGCGGTGGAAGGCATTCTGCTATTCCATCCTCAAAGTGTAGATAGAATTATGACAGTAAACTCATCAAATCTTTGGAATTACGCAAAAAGGATACCGGATATCACCCTATTAATACACACAATGAGAAATCATTGGAAACTAGCAGCATTCGGACTAATAGGCCCAGGATTATTATTCCTAATAACTTATATATGGGGGGCCAAACAGCTCATTGCTCCTTGCAATTTTATTCATCCTCGTTGGAGAGAAGAGTATACAATTAATCTTCTCGATTTTCAAATCTGTTAGAAGACATTAATGTAACATGACACCAAGAGCTCAACGAGATAGTAATGGACATCGGAGTTTATAGATATAAGAGAACAGAAAGGCGGTCCGAGGTACAATATAAATGCAACCCTTCCCAGATCTCACAACTAACGCCGATACCAGGTCTAGCGCTGAATCTAGCGAAATTCCGACTTATCCTGACGAGGAGGTTTTTTTTCCAAAATACAACAGCCATGGAACATATTTCGAAGAAGAAATCCAGTACTCTATCTCCATTCTACATGAATACCATACAACTCTGTATTGATTTCACTAAAGATCTGGTCACAGTTCTATAGGATTTCGACAGAATGCCTATATTCAGTGAGATTCTCGAACGTGTGAGGAACCTAGAGCACGAGATATCATCGGTAAAAAAAACGTACTGAAAGAGGCTGCAGTGAATCTCACCTCCTGCGTATTTTGCGACAGGAATACTCATACATCCGAGCAATGGTTCCTCAGTCTCCCTAAAAAATACCAGATACTGAGTGAAAAACAATTGTGCAATAAATGCTTAGAGTCCTATTAAGACACTAAGCGTGAGATTCCTTGTAAAGCAAGTTGCAGAACTTGCGAAGAAGGGCATCATATTACTTTGCATCTGACCAACGGAATAGTTTCGACTCGCCGACTAACCAAGCGGAATAGGAAGAAGACTACTGTTCGCTCCACTCTACGCTAGACCCAGTATACACTATCCTATCTTTTGTTTCTTTTCCTCTCGTTGAGTTCTTTAACTTTCTTGGTTTTTCTTGCATTTACTTTATCTAAACCATCGAGATTTCCCTCGTCTTTCCTTCTGTCTTATTTTTTGGAGTAACTTCAGTTGTGATACCGTCTGACCGATAGACATTAGTATATGCATGGCTACATTAGGCAGAGAGGTCAATCACCCTTATTACCCACTTTTGTACTCTTGCATTGTGTTCTCTTCGTCTTTCTTGACCTTTTTGGGCGTGGAAGTATCCCGATTGGCAGTTTTACAAACTCTTTGTTATTGCGTATCAACCCCGTTGGTCTAAACTATCTTATTTTCCCATACGTTTTCCTTTATCTCGGTCTTTATCCTCATTGACCTATCTCCAAACTGTTTTAAATAATGTGCTCCGTCTACAAAAGGTCACACATATATATGACCAGCTTGTAGTGAAGTAGATTGAATAGTTGAAGGTTCTAGTATTTTTGTCGTATTGTTAGATTGTTGTTTGAATAAAGTGGTTGGTGATTGCTTCAACTGTGCAATACTTAAAGAGCCCCAAATATAATTTGACCAGATCGGGACAAGCCGTAAGTGAGGATGAAGTATTGCTAATACCGAATAACTAACCTTCCCGTAGAATGCAAAACAGCAAACCAAGCTTTAGAAACGTTTAATGAATGTACAAACAAAGTCATGTGTGACTGTCAGGTGAATTATGAATCGACAACATGTAAATGCCTCAGCGATTCGCTTAGCCATCTAAAACACCAAATAGCTACAGCTACCTTTGACGACAGAATCTCCTACATTATATGGGTCAAGCCGTCAAATCGTAGCAATAACTACTGGTGGAAAAACGCAAGCAACACTAGTGTTAAACAAGAAAATAGAGACACAACAAGGGATCATAAACTTAGCGTGCAACGTTAAATTGAGTAAAATAAAAGGATGCTACAATTGTATAGAAGGCGCACGCACTTCAGTAAAATGCAATTTGTACAGGTCCATTCTAACTACTGTTCACTGCCCTAATCTATCATTCACCATTCCGTACTCACAAAACAATACATCAACAGATGTGCTTTTCGCCGTCACAAGCAGTGATAAGCAAAAACTGCTGTCATACGCGGAAATAAAGGCAATATATTACAGCTAGAAAGCACGCTTCAATATCATGTTAGCAGTCAAAAATCATCATATCTTGACCAAAATAGCGCCGAGATGCATATTCAGAATAAATTGTGAATAGAGGTGTCATTACCCAACATCGAACCTATGGTCTAAACACTTCGAGAGCATTGGAAGTTGACGGCCACAATATTGGCCATTGTTATCATAATCTCGGGCTTATCATACTTATTCGGTCCGCTAATCGTTTACTACATATTACGAGTTGTTACTATCCTCCTCGCAAAAGTTGGTCAAAGCATGGCCAGACAGTTTACGCTAATAGTGGCAAGGCAATAACAAAAGAAAGAGACGATTACATAAACACCCACGTTAACTTAGATCATGCATTCGACAATTCTATGTAGTAACCGAATGGCTACTACGCACAACTTGATGACCTCAACGAAGAAGAAGAACTAAGGCTTTTAACAATGGATCCTACTATCGACATAACCCTACTACCGGAGCGACTGATGAACATCGTACAGCATCAGAATGAGGCCCTAGAACGCATCCACACTAGAGTGCTAGATACCGCGACCACAGTAAAGAAGATGGGAGATAAGCTAGACGCTATGGCACATAAACCAGGACAGAGGATGGAATGCATATTCTGCCCAGTTGGGAGCAACAAGGACCACCATACTTCGCTACATTGCACTACCTACAATGATATAGTGGCACGTGCATCTCGACTCATCAACTTAGGACTGTCCATCAAAACATCGCTCACCACGAGAACAAGGAGCAATGTCAAGCTAAGTGTCGTTCGTGTGGAGCTCCCCATCATTCTCTGCTATGTAGCCAACACCGAGCCAGTCTTGGACACAGACGCCTCTGTTGATCGACAGGAACCCACCATCCTTCACTTCTTCACATCATTCAATATGGATTATAGTTGCGCATTCTAGCAAATTAGCTACACCCGTTTATCATATGTTTATGTAGCCCATCATTATACTCCTTTATACTTTTGTAACATTTAGTTAACTTCATTTGCCTCAACCTGGCCCGAAATGTCGTATAGACGACCGCTTGGTCTGTCTAGGCTATATTTAGTTATTTACCACTATCAGAACTGTCTAGACCTTCATCTCTAACTATTCACCACTATCTTACAATAGCATGGCAGCTCCTAGCAATCACTAGATTCTTTCTTAACTCTTTATGTGCCCAGCTGCTTCCATAGCATGGGAAAAGGCGGAGCTTACCAAAAAGTACATAAGATCGTGCATAAGGTTCAGCATTGTTCTGTTTGATTTGAGAGAAATAAACAGCTGTGAAATAGTCGGGTTGTATAAATTATACAAGTCACGACACAAAATAATGAAGATAGCATCACTGATCACCTGGACAACTTAGAAACAGCCGGTAATTCTGTTTAGATACCGCAGATTATTTAATAGAATCCAATCTTTACTATAACAATTAAAATCAATCGATTGGGATATAGCAGAACAGGATGATCTATTGTGAAGACGAAAAATATGCAAAAAAAATTCCAGAAAGTTTACATGGGAAAGTTTTCATGGTAAGACAAAAACAACAGGATGTCATGTGACCATTAATATGGTATTAACATATATTGATAAGCTAATATTATCAAGAGATGTAAAGTGAGAGAAAGACAAGGTAAACCACGTCTGTATCACACAGTAATAGTATTAAAAGAATATGTTCCATCATGTCGCCTTTGCCTGAGGCAGGGTCACAAAAATACAAAGGCAATACTTATCGCACTACGGAGGAGCGGAGTAACAGTTCGAGAAATAAAAGAGTATGTTTGAAATGCTTTTCTATATAGCATATAAATCGGAGATGTAGCAGACCTAACTGCTCGCAGTGTGAAAAGAAGCAACATCGTTTACTGCGCTTGGGAAACAGTCCAGAACCTCCAGACACTACTCGTAATCGGGAGACATCACCAAGCTCAACACTATTATATACCATTTATTAATAAGAAGAATGCTTTTTAAAAAGTATTCGCACGTGCCATCTAAGGCGGAGCTTGTAGGAGGTATAAAAGGGGAACTGTACTTTAATTGGGGTTGGATGTTGTCTTTGAATTATTGATTTATTTGTACCTTTCCGATGCATATAAACGTTTTATCCTTTCATCCTTGTCCTAACTCTCATTCCCCGATTTACGCTTGTAAGGTATATCCTACGATTACTCTAGGTCTCAGTAGTATCCACATTGGTATCTTAATTAGAATATTGATTGACTAACACTAAGTTCATAGGTATCTTGTTACTAGGTAAATTAGCATATAATTGGTTACATTCAAATCCCGCCCGATCAAGGATATATAAGCGCATGTAAATTAGAATGTATGTTCTTGTCTCTGAACTAATAAATATCACTGGACATTGCGACCATCGAACGCAACACTGGCGATCAGGATGCCCAAAAACACTCAAGACGTTTTGGAAGCCCATGTCGATCCAATGACAATAATTTCCCAGCTGATACAGCAAATGCAAACGGACTGTAGACAAGCAGAGGAAGAGCGTAATTTGATGATGCCGACGATAGCAGATATACTTAAAACTGTTAAGGACAACCAACTTACGCCCTCCAGCTCTACCACAATTGTCAGTGGACCCGACAGTGATTTTTACCAGCTGAAGAAAGACCAATCACAATTTATATTCAATGAGGAAGAAGGCCAAACATTCGAGTACTGGTTTCGGCGGTACAGTCCAGCTATTAGAGACCGAGGTACGGTGCTATTGGAAGACAAGAAACGCGATCTGATCATTGAGAAACTGGATGAGGTCGCATACCGTGGATACGGAGAGGATATCTTGCCTTCTGTCCCACAGGATTTCGGCTACGACGAAACTGTGGAAAAGCTGAAGAAACTGTTTGGACCCAAGAAAACACTCATTCGAAGACGATTTGAGTGCTTAAAAATAGTGTGTCTGCCGGCTTCCGAAACATACATGCCATACAGGGATTTCGCAAATTCTGTCAAAAGAATGACAGAAAATGCGTAACTGAAGGAACTCGATTACGAAGGATTAAAGACTCTACTATTCATTTCGGGACTCGAGGACTTCACATTATCCGAAGTACATTTGAGAATGCTTGCTAAATTAGATTAATATGAAGGTTCAACCCCCCTCACTATCGATTCCTTAGTCTCGAAGTGTGAAAATTTCATGACCCTTAAAGTAGACAACAGAGATATGGGAGCGGCTAACATAAATGCAGTGCGCAGATGGAGGAACAGTTACAAACAATACCGGAAACCCTTCGAACCCAACAGGCAAGTGTCTTCGGACATGCACTGTTTTGATTGTTCAAAAATACACAGATGGAACAACTGCCCGTTGAAGGCACCTACCCGTCACGATGTGAAAGATAGCAACAAATCAGCTATTCCTAAGCGACAACAGCGAACACGTGGGTTCTGATGTAAAAATGTTAAATTACCTAACAGCAATAATTTCGGAACATGCCTCACAATGGCGACCGTAACCATAAACGCGGTATCCCGCAAAGTTCAGATCGATTCGGGCACAGACATCACGTTGATATCCCAAGCAACCTGGACTATGTTAGGATCACCCACACTGGAATCTTGTCCTAAACTTCACACGGCGGCAAATGGAGCCCCAATGACAGTATATGGACGGTTCAAGACAGATTTCACAATTATGGACAGGTCTACAGGTAAGGTAAGAGATCAGGGATATTGTTACGTTACCGACGACTGTGATTTGATCGGGGTCGAATGGGCAATATTCTGCCCCACCTATCGCTCCATGCACGGGAACCTCTATTGTCAGCGAAACCACTACAGGAGACATCGACTCCGTTCGAGAAACAATTATGACTTCGCTAAAGACCAAATACGGATCTGTTTTTGAACCAGGATTAGGACGATGTACCAAGACTAGAGCAAAACTATACTTAAAGAAGGATGCACAACCAGTTTTCCGAAAGAAACGACCAGCACCTTACGCTGCTGAAACTTTGCTTAACGCAGAAATTGATCGTCTACTGGAAGAGAAGGTTATTTCACCGTTGAACCACTCAGAGTGGGCCGCATCTATCGTAGCCGTGAAGAAAGCAATTGAATCCATGCGCCTATGCGCTGACTTCTCGACGGGATTAAATGACTCGTTGAGACTACATCAGCATCCTCTACCGACCGCGGAGGACGTTTTTACTAGACTGAATGGAGGTCAACTATTTTCACAGGTCGATTTTGCAGATGTATACTTACAGGCGGAGGTAGACGACGCATCAAGGCAACTTTTAACAATCAATACACACCGGGGTTTATTCCGCTATAACAGACTACCCTTCGGTGTCAAATCTGCCCCAGGAATTTTCCAACATATTATAGACTCCATGATCTCAGGACTCCAGGGTGTAGTGGCGTACCTAGATGACGTCATCGTCACTGGACGCACAACCGAAGAACACCGTAGAAACCTAGAGGCGCTGTTCGAAAGAATCCTCAACTATGGGTTCCGGGTCAGATTAGAAAAGTGTTATTTCTTTATGACACATATTAAATATCTAGGCAACATTATCGACTGTGCAGGACGTCGATCCGATCCAGACAAGGTCAAAGCAATTAAGAATATGCCACCACCGAAGGATGTCTCACAAGTTCGCTTATTTCTAGGTATGATCAACTATTATGGAGCTTTTATAGCAGAGATGAGACAACTTCGCGCACCTTTTGACAACCTACTCAGAAAGAATACCACATTCAAGTGGTCAACCAATGACCAGACTGTTTTTGAGAGAGTTAAAGAAGTATTGAGCTCGGAACTGTCATTAACCCATTTCGACCCGAACTTGGACATCATTGTTGCTGCTGACGCATCGGACTATGGCATTGGAGCTGTCATTCTACACAAGTATCCGAATGGTACCCAGAAGGCTGTTGCACACGCTAGCCGAAGTTTAACAAGTGCCGAGAAAAACTATGGACAAATTGAAAAGGAAGGGTTAGCCCTCATTTTTGCGGTTAAAAAATTCCATCGTTACATTTATGGCCGACATTTCACTTTACAAACCGATCACAAACCGTTACTGGCGATATTCGGAAATAAAAAGGGAGTGCCAACGTACACAGCAAATCGTCTTCAACGTTAGGCTCTCATCCTACTAGGATACGATTTCTTGATACAATACGTCAACACAACAAACTCCGGCCAAGCAGACGCATTATCACGTCTTATCGCGAGCCAGCAGGATACGACTAAAGATGTGGTGATCGAAAAGATAAATAGCGACATCCCATATATACCAGTGTGCTGTGAAGAACATTCCGGTGACAATCGAGAGGATTGCTGCTCAGAGCAGTTAAGACCCCGTATTAAAAGAAGTAATCACATTTGTTTACACTGGCAAATGGATTAAGAAGACAAGCTCGGATATCCTACGCTACCATAATCTTAACCCGCCATTGGCGATAGATCAAGGATGCCTTTTCTACGGACACTGGGTAATTATTCCAATCTCACTACGACACCAAGTGCTTAAACAACTACATGAGGGATACATTGGAATACAGAAAATGAAAATCCTGGCGAGAGGTTTCGTCTACTGGGCAGGCATAAACTCGGATATCGAGGCAAGGGTACAAAGTTGCCAACAGTGTCAATAGAACGCCAAGATGCCTATCAAGAAAGACTTGAACACATGGCCCATTGAAAGTTCCCCGTGGAACCGGGTACACATCGATTATGCTGGACCACTCAAAGGAAAAATGTATCTTATGGTAGTTGATGCTTATTCTAAATGGCCAGAAATATTTGAAATGTCGTCATGCACTTCTGTAACTACCATTCGGAAGCTGAGGAGCCTTTTTACCCAATTTGGAAACCTACAAATACTAGTGTCTGATAATGGGACGTGCTTCTCATCCACAGAATTTAAAGATTTCTGCGATGCCATAGGGATCAAACATGTCCACGCTCCCCCTTTCCATCCTCAGTCAAACGGACAAGTGGAAAGATTTGTGGACACATTCAAACGAGCATTTAAGAAATTGGAGGGAGAGGGAGTAGGAACACAGGAGGTGATTGAGACATTTCTACAGACATACCGCCGATCCCCATGCTCCGCAACATCCGGAGAACAATCGCCGGCTCAATTATTTCTGGGACGGCCTATACAGACTACACTAACCTTAGTAAACATTACGAATCCGCACACATCAACTCAGCGCAATAAGAACATGGAAAAACAGTTTAATAAACTCCATGGAGCTAAGAAAAAGGACTTCGAGATAGAGTCTAAGGTATGGAGCCGCAATTTTCGATCTGACCGAGCGAAATGGATTTCAGCCCGAATAACGAAGAGAATTGGCAAGGCCATGTATGAGCTCTTGACCCAAGATGGTTTGATATGCACACGACACGCAAACCAATTACGCCCTCGACAGTGTGACATTACCCCTCCGGAGTCTCCCGAGGTTATCGACCTCCCCTTCCAAGACGAAGTTCAACCACCACGGAAAGAAAGGATAATTCCAGTTCTTGCCACTCCACCGATGAAGACAACTTCTCCGTCTACCGAACGCCGAAAGTCGCCTCCGTGCCGAGCAACCCGTCTACGCCGAGCTCCTACCAGACTTAACGTAGAACCCTTCAGGAAAACATATGACCCTTAGTGTTAGTCTTAGAAGGGAGGTGTAGTATCCACATTGGTATCTTAATTAGAATATTGATTGACTAACACTAAGTTCATAGGTATCTTGTTACTAGGTAAATTAGCATATAATTGGTTACATTCAAATCCCGCCCGATCAAGGATATATTAGTGCATGTAAATTAGAATGTGTGTTCTTGTCTCTAAACTAATAAATATCACTGGACATTGCGACCATCGAACACAACAGTCTCTAACCGGCAGGCCCTATAAAAGGCAGCGCTGGGTGGATGCTAGAGATAAGCGGGTCACCTAGCTTCTCACTTCCTTTTGTTTACCATTATTATTGTATCGTAGATTTTATGTGTCGTATAAATCATCAGCGTATTTCACTATATTCCACAGTAGATTAATAATTATAAAAGAATAGGGTCAGCCTGATCATCTGACCCTAGTAGCCTTTTACATGCTTACTAGCGATTACTTCGTGCAGTCAACAGATGTAATAGCACGATCGGAACGACGACAACAGAAACGTGTATCATTTGACCAATCAAATAATACGGTGTTTGAATCGCCAAAGTACGACTCAAAATTAAGGTATGAACACACAAAAGGGAACAATTCCTCGCGAAAGCAGCAAATTTTCAAGACAGCAGAAGCAAAGATATTCAACCATAAAATTGATCGATATGAAAAGACAATCGTATTTTTCGATAATGGTTCGCACTTAAGCCTCATTCAAAGGGCATATTAAACTCAGATAGGTCTGAAGCCAATAGACATCACTAGTTGCACACTTTCGGGATTGAGTGGGAGAACTGAAAAATTCCTTTCCGAAACAGTACTTGTAAGATTTAGAATGAAGAATGGGTGTACGGTGATGGCAAAGTAACTGACCACACAAGTACTAACTAGATCATGCAATACAGCTAAGCTGTCAGAGATGGACATTCAATTCTTGAAAGGAACGAATATTACGCTGAGCACCGCTCAATGATATCGGGTGAAGTGGTAACACCAATGATTCTAATTGGTCTAGAACTGTGGGAGTCATTTATGACGGCAAATGGCATAAGATTGCCATCCGGTTTTCTTCTTCAACCTACTATATCCTCGAACGCTGTCTACGGCAGTGGTAATCTGACAGACTGCGGAAACAGCCATTGCGCACAACTTGTGCATCAAAAAAGAGAAAGACCCTGATATTCACAAATTGCTTAATTTTGTCTACAGTCTGGAAGGACTAGGTATTACAGTGGATCCAGAAAATAAGGAGGATGAAACTTTTCAATATATGGAAAAATAGTCAAAGCAAATACAGTTCATAACTGAATACGTAATTGCCCCGTTTCCTCTGAAAACTCCATTGTCAACCTAAAGGATAACTTTAACATAGCGTATCGACGCCTTGAAAACCCGCCTATTAGTCTTCGCAATAAACTAGAGCAAATACAATGGTATGAGAATATATTGCAATCATACATTAATAAAGGAATAATCGAGGTGGCAAATGACGACACCCCACAGTGCGCAGCAACTTTCTATTTGGCGCATAGAGGAGTATGGAAAACTGAGAAGACCACTCCTTTGAGAACTGTATTTGATGCTTCGCAGAAGAGCACATTGTCTACATCACTGAACAATTGCATATAGGAAGGTCTCAACTTCGTTAACAAGATTCATGAGATATTGATTGCAGCAATATGGGGGAAGATAATGATAACAGCTGATGTACAAGCAACGTTCGTTCAGATTCGATTACCTCATGAACACACAGATCTAACACGATTTCTCTGGGTAAAAGATATAGGAAAAGCAACTGACAAGTGGAATGTAAAAGTTTTTAGGTTCAATCGAGTACCGTTTGGGATAAATGCAAGTCCCAGTATACTCAATATGACTATCTGTAGGAGAATGATGGATATTGGAGCACCATTAGTTACAGACATATTGAGTAACTTATATGTTGATAACATTATTCTGGAGGCTGATGCTCCGGATATGGCTATCGACGAATATAAAGAATCCGAGGAGTATTGTCGGAGTTTAAAAATAAATCTCAGAGATTTTATCTCCAATAATCAAGAGGTAGACGAAAAAATCTCCTGTGGGGACAAAGCCAAAAAAGGACCAATCAAACTCCTAAGAATAAGATATAATACAAAAATCCATAGGTAGGCATGTCTTTAAAGACAGTCGTGGCCTAAATAGATATCAAAGTCGAATCCAAAGAGCAAATGTGGACTGCGACACTAAGAATCCTATATTTATTCCAAAGAAATCAGTAATTGTACGTTTGATCATCGCTGATACACATATCAAGAATGGTCATTGTGGAAAGCAACAACTTATTACGGCAATCGGTCAGAAATACTGGATCCCCAGTGTCAACCGATTAGTTCAAGGAGTTATATAACAATGTGCCATCTATAGAAGGATAAATGTACTGCTTTTACCTATCCCTCAATGGGACCGTTACCCGTTGATAGAGTCATTAAAGCTAAACCCTTCACGCATTGTGGACTCGACTTTTAGGACCGTACACTAGTAAAGAATAGGAGAAAATCTATTTTGTGTTCGCCTGGTGTGGAGTGGCTACACAAGTGATGTAGGATTTAAGTCAGAACACAAGGAAGAAGAAATAAAGTTTATGTACACAGTATTTACAATAGGAAACAAAACGTAAAAGACTAATGTGTCACATTATATACTCCGAACCCCGATGCTTACTTCCAATCCCCGTTTATACCCCTCTGAACTCTGCCTACTTGAAGATACGATATTACTGTCGTTACTCTAGTTTCTCTAATGTGTATCCTGTAATACAATATTTGCTTATTCATTTGTCTAACAACTAGGGTAGTTCATCTTAACTGTGTTGACAATTTATCGGCAGGAGCATTTCTAAGATGCTTAAAACGCTTTGTCGCTCGTCGAGGTGTTCAAAAAACTATTCGTAGTGATCAAGGAAGGAATTTCCTCTTAGCCGAACGAGTACTATCGTCTTTAGATGAATTTGACGAATCTATAGGATCATCAGTAAATTCCTATATGGCTAATGAAAGAATTAAGTGGATATTTAATCCGTCTAATTCTCCCTGGATGGGAGGAATTTGGGAATTTTTAGTACATGGCGTCAAACGTGCCTATACCAAGATGGTAGGAAGAAAGACAATAACTATTCACAAAATGCTTACTGTCATCACTATGATAGAAGCCATGTTGAACAGCAGGACCATAGTATATATCAATCCCAGTTATGTTTATGCACTTCCTATTCGCCCAGACGATTTCTTAAATCAGCAAATTAGTTACTCTCTTCCATCCCATTTGGAAGAAAGTGAAGTTTATTCGGAATATAACTATCAGCCCATTAAAAGAATGACTCAAGCAAAGCAAGCTCTGCAGAGAATGGATTAAATGGCAGACAAATTTTGAAACGACTGGAATACAAGATACGTAACCGAGTTGCGTGACAATCATAAAATAATATTTCGTTAAAGATGACATGAAGTCCGAAATCTTTCGGAAATCGGAGAAGTAGTGCTAGTGGATAATGAATTAACTCCACATTCAACCTGGCACTATGGACTTGTGGTAGAAATAGTCAAAGTAGTGATGAACAAATAAGATCTGCAAAGTTAAAGTGTCCAAATGGTCGTATTTTACATAGGCCAATAAACAAACTATATTCAATGGAAATGAGGGCTATTGCGCCAACTCAGTCGATTCGAAAACCAGTCGAACTGGGAGGTAAAAATTTAGAGGAGGAATCCGTTGAGAAAGAAGAAAACGGTTTGTTGCACATCTATCAAATAAAGGTAGAACCAGCAATAGAGTACTCTAGTGATGTACTTACGAATATAGAGAAATGTCGGGCTACTAAATGATATCTTAGCTTACGATCCTTATTGGTTATTTCTATTCTAGGCATAGTATTTACAGAAGTGAGTGAAATTACGGATAAAATAGAATGCATCGAAGGTAGATTCTGACCAAAATGCCTTAAAGAAAAAACAGAGTTGTGCATGGAGAACGAATGCAAGAGCATTGAGGACATAGGGGACGGAATAAGTTTCACTCTGCCACACTATCCAACACATCGATTTATACCCATTAAAGTATGAAAATTCTCTAATAACTAACAATATATTCAGTTAATCGATTGCAGGTCAAGGGAATTTTGCGAAGGATCTTCTAATTTATTAACAATATCATTAGTAGCGAATCCTATGTATTAGCCTATCGGAGCAATAATATCAATTTTCTTATATTTATATTTAATTATTTCCTTACTAATATTTCTTTTATTTATATTCAGAAAGATGAGAATATATATCAAAAATAAATTCTAACCGTCTAATGCAAATGAGATATAAGAAGAAGAAATGGTAATTTTGTCAAGCAATATCGACCAACACTCTTCTAAGAGCGAAGATACTAATACCACTCATCAGATAGGGAAATCGATTTCTTCAAGGAACGACGAAGATGATGAAGAAGCTCAACCCACTTCATTTAATATAAGAGAGCTAACGATTGTCAAATATTCCACTAAGGGAAGATTTATACTGATGATAATGTTAATGATGATTCAATTATCATCGACATGTCAAAATGGCTGTGAGAGGAACATCCAACGTTATTTGTTCTTAATATTCTTCGATCAACATATGGAAGAGCCAGATTAAATATAGTGAGGAATTACTCTTCAGTAGTGCCCACAAATCAATATTCCTACAAATAAAATACAAAAATGCGTCAGTCGGATATATAAACCTATGAATTAACCCAGTCAAGCTTATTAACCGCAAGGTTACCCATTTCTACACAAGAGATTCAATTCCTAAGGTTTTTTCCTGCAAAATTACATCCGATGGCAGGTTCCTATCGCAACGACATTTGTTCTACGATAAACAGTAATCAACAAATTCCCGAACTAGGCAAAGCATCAAATACCCAGGAAGTGTCAAATGTAGTGAGAGTTGTGCTGCTTGGTTTTGCGGATGTCTTATCAAGAGCAGCGTGCATGTTCTATAAAGTAGCACACGTGGTACGAAACCCACACACTTTGCTCAGTATGCATAATTACCTTTTAATGAATTCTATGTTTGCGGAATCTAGAGATTATACTGTCATCGTACCTGATCCCTACATGGTTCCCACCCATTGCGATTCCGAACATCAAGCTAAGTACAGTTCCTCCAGCTGTTCCACTAGAGAAGTATGTCTTTGCTCAAAAAATGGAGTTGACGTCGACTGTGAGTGCCTGGTATTTCCGCTGGCTTCTCTTCACAAACGATACAAGACAACCCTCCCCATAACTACGCCCAGATTACGCTTATACATAGAAAATTCGGCGGTAATTGCGGAAACTGAACAAATAGAGGCAACTCTTGCAATCTCGTCATCCGTGACTGAAACAATCTGTCATAGTCGAGACCTCACCATGCTTCATAAGCCTACAGTGCGTTTCATAATTATAGGACGCCCCCCATTTGTTGCTCTAACTCGGGACCCAGTGTTTCAAATTTAAATTTGTTTATCCTGACACCGTGTCACATCGCCAAAACTATCTACACTTTATTTTCGTGATTGTCAATACATTTTTTTTCACGAACGCAAAAAATTCATTTTTCACTGTTTCATAATTATAGGACATTTAGGATAAATACTTACAAAAAACAAAATAAAAATTTGTAACGAGTAACAAATGACTTCTAATATTCGGTGCAACTACCCCATCCACTAATCACTTGAAAAATGCGTTCTGTCATATTCGTTGACAGATTTTTGAGCATGACTGGGTCAATTTTGCTCCACTCTTCTGAAACTGTCTTCTTCAGATCCTCAATTGAAGAAAACTACCTGTTGTGGGCATAAACTTGACGGGGCTAATATTACCCAAAGATTTTCCATGGGATTTAGGTCCGGTGACCAAGACGGCCAGTCCATAAGTGCTATGTTCCTGCGCCGAAACCAATCCTTTGTACTGCAACTCACGTGGATGACAGCGTTGTCTTGTTGAAATATGAAGTTTTTCTGTTGAAATTTGTTGTAATAAGGGAACAGACGATATTCAAGGACTTGCTGGTAGTCGACACTATTCATTTTAGTGGAAACAAAAGCTAATTCGATAGCACCAAACGATGAAAATGCAGCCCCTACCATCAAACTTCCGCATTGAAAGTTTGGTGTAGAAAAAAACCTTCTCTCCTTTATCAAATCTTTCCAGTAGGAAGTAAATCCGTCTGGACCATCAAGGCTGGACTTCTTTTCGTCGCTGAAGATGATCTGAATAAAGTGAAGCTTGTACTGAAAAGGCACATGCACATGGAAAAAAGAGAGAATTGCCTCAGTCCATTCCGAAGTCCATGACATGTGTGCACGGGCAAAATCCATCCTGGCTTTCTTGTGATCTACTGTTAACGTGGGAAACTTCCTCATTCTTTCCCGCCTGATGAATGGATTTGCTTTCAGTGCCCTCGAAATGGTTGTTTTCGACACAATTGGTTAGTATATGCTTCTGATCTCATCCAGACTAGCTGTGCTATTTGATGTTATCATCGTTATCCTTCTTTTTTCCCGTTTTTCCGGCTTGGTTGGCCTTCCTCCACTCTTTTTGCTTCCATATTAACCAGGAGCTCTCAGGAAATTGGCGACAACATTCCTAGAACGCCCGATTTCTCTTGCAATCTCCGTTTGCTTCAATCCGGCATCAGAAAACGTTAGAATTTTTTCTTTTTCGATATCGTTGATAAGGGAACCACGAGTCATTTTCGGTTTTCTATACTGGCCAACAAAAGGCATATTTGCCACATGATATTCTAATTTTAAAGATCGTATATCCTAAATGCCCTATAATTATGAAACAGTGAAGAAATGAATTTTGTGTTCGTGAAAAAAAATGTATTGATAATCATGTCGTCGAAAAGACGACCATTGAGTCTTGTCTAGACAGCTATTCATTTTTTACCATTAACTTAATCGCCTATTACCTCTACCTCTAACCATTGGCCATAATCTTGTAAGACTATGTTTTCAATCAATACCCTTGTTTAGACTCTGCTAGCCCAGTTTCGATCCCTTGTCATGGGATAGGGCGGGGTTTGACAGACAGTATTTAAGCCACCTAGACTATTACTTGTTAGATCTTTTCGGTTGAGTGAATAAGCAATCTTGGGATCAGACCAATTAACAGTCCGAACCAAGACAAATCAAGAAAAAAGTGTAGATAGTTTTGGCGATGAGACAGGGTGTCAGGATAAAAGTGTTGTAAAATTTGAAGCACTGGGTCCCGAGTTAGAGTGGCAAATTGGGAGCGTCCTATAATTCTGGAACGCACTGTGTCTCCAATTCAGAGATGCTACAGCTGTTTTGAAGAAACTAAGGTTATTGCGTTATGTAAATCCGATAGATCAGCCATAGTGGAATTACGCTGTGCTGATTAAATGATTTGCAAGTCAATGTGATCCAAATCCCAAGAAGCAAATTTTAATGGTTCATTACAATTGTGCAATAATATTGGATATTTTTTAAATCGAGTTGTGGAGACAAAAATGTCTCTCTTGTTGTGGAGGGTATTCTTAAGTTTCACTTGGAGAATGACGGGGGGTTCCGTAAGCTCCAAGTTATACACTAGTGGCATGTCTCAAGGTATGCCGGATCTGAATCCGCTCTTGAAAACTTCGAGAACTCTGGAAGATGACACTAGCGGCAGGAATATCAACCGCTGCCTTGATAGTTGGGACATATTTTTGCGGACCCATAGCAATATTATTCCTAAAAAAAAGCCGTTTTCCTAACTATCGGGAAATTTGGTACAATGTTGAAGGCACTAATTTATTGCTTTAAAAGAAAGTAGTCGAATAAAGACTATGAATGAAATATTTTTAATAATTAGATTCTAATATATATAATAATAGAAAGTTCCAACAGCTGCAATTAATCTTAGCATCCGACAATACGAGGGATACATCCACAGAACAATTAGAGGAAATCTGAATTGGACCCCAATCATAATATTGATAGTTGATCATTATATTGTATGTACTCATGTCAGCATACATTCCCGAGTATATTACATTTAAATTCCCCCTTTATCCATTCGGGAGTGTCATGCAAAATATAGAGTATCGTATTCTCTTTAACTAATGTTTACAATTGAGCACTACGATTGTTGTTTAACTTCCGCTGTGTAGCTTAATCACTAACAACCAGCTGGTAGAACAGTATAATTAATAGATCTAGGGTTTGTATAAGAGAAATGTAAAAATTGAGACCTGGAACGATGGTCTATACCCAACTGAACTGATTTGAACTGCTTCTGTCTAGTGCTGTCTAGTCTTATTCTATATTTTCGCCTGCTTACTTCTTTAATGCTAACTATCTAAAATAAAGCTATGTGGATTAATTCTTGTGACATAAACGCTCTCTACGACTATTTATACTGATTATAATACATTATTTCACGCAGTGCACACCGAACCTATCTTCATGAAGCCATTAGACTACGGAGACTTCTAATCAGAGGTAATAAGCTACCCCTAGATTCTGTCTATTTCACCCCTAATACGACAGAACGTATTATAGCAGAGAGACACGAAGAAATGGATGTGCCGAGGGCCAGACAACCAAGAAAACATTATATGCCTATTATAAAAGAGCGGTCTCACGTCATCGGATCACAAAATCACTTAAATTATATGCAGAAACAATACGATACACAAGAGGATAGTAGAAGAAACCTTATAATAACTGGTACAAACAACACATTACATTACATTGCAAAAATGCTCCATAAAGATATGAAGAACAATTTTGATAGGGTATTCGACACTATCTGAAACATAAATAACCGCCAGCTGGAAACCTGGTAGAAACTAATGCGGATAGACTCTACAACAAGGACGAGAACGATGGTAAAGAGAATAAACATCACGTCATGCTTCGTAGGCTCTGAAGTACTCAGCATCACGCAATGCCAAAAAGTAGAAGTGGAGAGAATATACCATGATCACAAGATAAATGAGACCTGTTACGTTTATGTACCGGTCACAACAAGCGAAAATGAGACTATGCATCTCATAGCATGCCCGTCAGACGTGATCACATCCAACTCTACGATAAAATATCCGTAAGTGATCCCACACATATGGCAAAATAAGGTGATTGGAGTTCTCGGGAAGACACATCAAATGTTATGACTCTGCCTGGCATAGGATACGAAGGGATAGGACCATCCATAGATTAAGTTTCAAATCAGAAGACATATACGATAACATCAAAAGATCATCATTTTTCCTATTATTAGCAATTAGTTATGATGCAAATCTTGCTGCACTTCAACAGAAACAAACGACAATAGTGAAAGTTTTAAAAGAGAAAGATATATTGAATATATCACTGAAGGATTTAAAACAAGCGGGAGGATATATTATTGATGCTTCCACACACTCTGTACTAGATGCAGTTGGAACTATAAGCACGATGTACAGCAATTACCTATTATGTATAGTACTTCCAATAGCTCTTATAGCGATCCTAGGATGTATTATAGTACCATATCCTATTCATTTATAAGAAGTATGGTTTTCTCAAGTATTCGCACGTGCCATCTAAGGCGGAGCTTGTAGGAAATATAAAAGGGGAAATGCACTTTCAATAGAGAGAGAGAGAGAGAGAGAGAGAGAGAGAGAGATTGTCTTTGTATTGTTCATTTATCTGTATCTTTCCGATGTATATAAACTGTTTGTATCTGCCATGTTTGCCTTTATTCTCTTTCCCCGATTTACGTGCCCTAGCACTTAGTTCGTCCGGTAACCGAACGTAATAATAGTTGTGGCACGCGAGTGTTACTTTTTCAAAGCAAGTTTTACCAGAACAGGTAAGAGGATTGGCATAAACAAAGTCGAAATGGAAAAACTAATAAGCGAGACATCTGAATTATACAGGACACCTTTGGCTCCACCAGAATCAACAAGCAAAGCTGATGAAATAGGGGAATACTATATTGTGCCAAGAGGACGTTACCTCCCTCTATTCACTTATGTTCCGATAATTATACCACTTATGTGTGCGGTACCATCGGCGGACGCCACATATCTTCCATACATTGACATCACCTTAAAAGACCGTGGATTAACAGTGCCGATATCCTATTTGTGAAGATCTACGTTAGACTACATAGATGTAAAACAGTTATCGAGAAATAGCGACAGTAAAGCGAGAGTCGCAAATGGAACGAGGTTTCCCTTCCATGGAAGTACTTCATTGAGAGCAAGCATTTCTGGATACAAAGTAAGCATCAATTCTTTGTGTCGTCTGACGAATATTGCCCTTCACCACTACTCACTAGGTTCGATTTCATGAAGACGCTAGATGCACTTGGTATAAGAACGTAGTTGCGCCCAGTAGAAGGAAAACTTTTTGTAGGAGACCAAGAAGTTAATTTTATTCGAGCAGGAGCCAAGGCATACAAATTTACAAGTCTGACAACTCTTGTAATTCTTAAAACATCAACCCAACTTAACCCATTAGCATATACAGTTATTAAAGTGGAATTCACAGATAGAAGAAATGATGAGATCGTATTACTTAACGATAATAATAATGACACAGTCCAGTTTCAAGAAAGTTTAATACATCCTGAAGAGCATTACGCTGTAGCCCTAGTTTATAATAGCACAAGATACCCGATAGAGTTACCAGGTGGAACAGAACTAAGAAAAACTAGTATAGTTAGACCATGACAATGGGCTCAAGAGAATCATTAGCCAAAAATATTATGTACATCTGAAGTTGATTGAGAATAACAACTTCTATATCGACCTAAGACGGAACATAAATTTCTGGAAGAACTTAATCTCGCTAACTCTACTTTCACACTGGTACGAGGGAAGAAGTTGAAAAATATCATTCAAAGAAATCGGCAAGCAATTTTCGATGAAGACGGGCAAATCTGATGTTCAACAGCTGGACTAGAACATACAATCAAGATTCGCACCGATCTCCTTCTTCCAAGACCAAGATTTCACCGAATACCACTATGGAAGATTGAAGAAGTTCAGAAACAGGTACGAGAACTAGAAAGGCAAGAGATAATATGAGCATTCACAACCACGTTTACCAGTCCAATAGTACTGAGAGGATCTGCAGTTAATCATCTGGAAAAGAATCCGACTTCAGTTTCATAGCGGCTAGAGGTATTCTTCTATAATCAAAAGCAGATGGAGATCCCGATAATCCGATCGCTTTTGCTGGCAGGAAATTAGTGAAAGCCGATCGGAACTATCCGCCAATAAAAGTCTGTTTTGAGACTAACGTTTGTCGTGTATAAGTTCAGAACACATATACTAGGAATGTCTATCTTAGAAATAGTAAATCACTGTTCACTTACATGTTTAATGAAAAGAAGAGATCTCATAGGACGCTTAGCTAAGTTTCAAATAGTACTGGTAGATTATGGCATCATAATAGAATATAGACCCAAAAAAGAAAACAGCGTGTGCGTTACACTATCAAGATATATCGGAGAGGAAGCAAACGAAGCAAAGCCAAAGAATATCTCATTGAAAAGGGAGAGTAATATAGCTGTCGTTACCTACACTGCGACTCAGAATGACTTCGAGCACGCTGAATTGAACGAGATTCAAGGACAGTGCAGTTGGATCACGAAAACGATTCAGAAACTAGAGAAACCAGAAGTACATGATGAAGATACCAGCATCAGGAAAGTGGAATTTGTTGATGATTCTTGAGGTGATATTGTGATCTTTGAGTACCACTATTATTGGAGGCTTGAAGAATCTTTTTTGTTTCTCGCAGAGTATTCCGTCTTGGATCTCATATCTGTCTCTGACAATACCAGTTATCTAGAAGCGCATTACAAAGTAGATAAAACTAAAGGAGCCATAAGAAGGCGATTCTACTGGACAGGATTAGATGAAGAAGTACGAGAGTTCGTGAAAAACTGCGTAAAATGTCAGAGTAGGAAGCCAGATCCACGTCAGATTACTAAAGAGCCGATGGGAACAATGGAAGAAAGTAAAATGCCAAGTGAAAAATGGCATATCAGCATCTTGGAACCCCTACCTCAAACAGAAAAACGAAATCGCTATGTACTTAGCATGAAGGACGCATTCAGAAGATGGATTGTCACCAATGCTCTACTATCACAAGATGCCGAAACAGTAACGCGAACATTTATTAGCAAAATATATCTGAAATTAAGAACATCATGAGTCGTCGTAACGGATTGCGGAACGAATTTGACCTCGAAAACTTTTAACGAAATACTTAAAGTAATCGAAACGGAATACCAAGTTACGGCACCATATCATAAAAGTAGCAATGGACTAGTCAAAAGGTTACATAGGACCCTAGAAGAGAGTTTAACGGCGTATGTCAACGACACATAATCAGACTGGGACAATTACCTGCCCTTAATAACCTTTTCCATCAATATGATGCCCAACGCTACAACAGAGGAGCCCATTGAAGGTAATGTTCAGAAGAAAACCTCGACTACCGGAAGACGTGCAGTGAAAAGCACCAATGCCATGATTTGCAGATGTAGATTATGTCACCTTATTATATATCCAACCACATGAGACGTAGAAATTCGTAGAGGAACGCCTTAAAACAAACAATAGGAATCAGAAGATTGAATACGACAAAACTTATATGATCGAAGCAAAAGATGTTCATAAAGTACATGAAATTCTAATAAGACGAGCACCACTAAGGAATAAACTATTCTCGTATTTACATTGTCCCTACACATTAATTGGCGTCACAGGAACCAACGTCAACGCAACAAACGAATCAGGAAGAACGATACGGATACATAGGGATGGTATAAGGATCTTCAAGAAACATCACGAAGATATTCGAAGCAATGAAGCCCAGATCTACGAACCAGCGGATAGAAATTTGGAGATCGAATAATCTAGTTCGGACGAGGATCAGCAGAAAGGCAATCAACTACATCAGGCAGGCAGCCGGTGGACTCCATATTGCCGCCCAATGCTGCAGAACGGACGACAACATGGAGTTAATACGAGGATTGAAATGGATGATAAGCACAGCATAACGACAGGAGATAGAGAAGACTCATTAGAGCACCTGTTTTTAAGTCACTTCCGTATTTTCAGAATGCCACGCGTAGTAACCTATTTCTTTTTTAGTTAAAGCATTTATCAAAACCTACCCCATACTAGTGCTCTGGAATAACAAAAATTCTTTTGTCAATACCCTTTAGCAACTCATTGTTGCATTATGTTATTTAATTATAAGTAACTACGAGGACGCAGTCAAAACGGTAAGAGGGGATGTTCCAATAACTATAGCCATGGCGTCAATAGCTGTCACGTCTGTGAGTGGGGAGTGAGAAAGAAAGAGGAAAGTACGCGCAAAAGAGAGGGAGTCTCTGGTGTGCTAGACTACAGAGAGGTCGGCATGCAACACCTAAACGGACGGAGTATTTCGTTTCCTGATGCCGAATCAGTCCTTGTATGTAAATCCCTGTCTAGTCCTTCTCCCCCTATAGCCTCTAGGATAGACAGAAGTCCAACACTAATTTCGTCAGCATTGTATCGCATATTCTTTAATAAACCTACTATATCACTATCTATACATCTGAAACTCTTGTATCATTACGACATGGCATTTATTTATAATATTGGAACGAGTTATAAAAAATTAAGCAACAGTTATATTTGCTTTGGCATAAAAGCCGTTAAGCTTCTTAGTCTAAACGAATAGACTTTAAAAAAGAGCTGATTCTCATAATACTTGGCATAAATTGTCATTTTATCTTCAATTAAATTATAGTTTTCAATGAGCGCACAATATCTGCTGATACTATATTTTAGGAATGAAGAATTCATATAAAAGACTACAACAAACTATAAATCAGAAATCATAAACCCTCCAACCTTAGTGGTAGTCGAATTTTATTCCACCCGACTAAAGCAATCCCACTCTGTGTCCAAATAAGACTCTCTTCGGATCCAGACACTTGAGAGATGGTAACCGATGACAATTCGCTAACAATAAAAACGTCTTAACATATGATGCTATCTTTAAATATCATTCGTTATATTCACCTTGCAAATACGTTAACCTCAAAATGAGCATTCATTGGCAGTAATACAGGATCGCTGCTGAGAATGCCGTCCCCCTGACCTTCAGTGACAATTTTACGATCTAGGAGTTTCCAGTTAGAAAATGACCTGAAAAGGAGTGATTAAAATAGTAGTAGAAAGACAACAGGAATTGGAAGACAGATGTGAAAGGTGATATAAAGGATACAAATGAAAGAAGTTTAAGAAATAAGCCTACCATGAACATGTACTTGATAGAAATCGACACTTGATGACCATGCACTGAGGTGGCTCTTTTCGATTATCTAAATAAAGGACTGTACTACTTTAGAAATAAATTTGAGTGGTGGCAATATATTTTTCCATACTGTTAAGAATATATTTGTGAATAGTGGAGTATAAGTGTAAATTACAAGAAGAAATTGGAGCTCTTCGAAGATTGCTGACATCAAATGATTTCCGGATATGAGGTTGGAATCTGCTAAAGAAACATTTGCAGAGAGATTTCATATTTGTAGGTTACACTGCATATTCTTTCCTATATGTATATAGATAGCTCATAAACTTGCAAACAGTTCATGTTCACCTTTCCTCCTCTGCTCCTGGCTTCAAGTCAATTACTTTTAGTGCAATATTGTCGACTGCAATTACGTCGAATCCACTTCTAATCTTACTAACTCGGAATACGATCTGGAATTTGTAAATAACTCTGTATAGTTGAATATAAGCATGACAATAATATACAATATGTTAGAATATACTCGAGAAACTTATCAATAATATTATTGTGAGAAACAGTACGAATCCTTAGGCCTGTTAGGTGTCCTCCAGCTCGAACCGAGCTTCCCCTCCAATACCCCGTAATTTCTCTCTAGCTTAAGTTCGTAAGTCTTTGCATGCATGAGTTGTTCGCTAGTTCTTCACTGATAAAGTTAGAGACAGATATTAAAGTATTCTAGAATCTTGTGACAAATATTCGACTAGAGAAGTTTGGTCATTTTACAAAACTTGGAATAGCTCAAGAGGTGATACAATGGTTAGTCTACAACCACACACCACAGAAAACGCTAAGCTCTCAAATGATTTACTGCTCGCAGAGTACCAAAAATTTGTAAGAAAAAAATCAACCTGGTGTTGCACTTCACATGGAGGCAAAACAATCACGCACTGTGTCCACTCTTCTGCAGGGACTGCAGATATTGTGTCCAGGTTGTGGTACATAGAGCCTTGTTTCATGAGAATCTGAACACGTGAGTTAAAAACGTATTTCGTGTGTACATAATTTCTTCATTAGATTTTTGGACTGTGGAAAAACGGAGAGATTACCTTCAATTGAACGTCTCCTGTAGTCTTTGAATACCTGAACGACAGTGATCTAGAAATGTCAGTCTGTTCCAAACGAGGGCTCACAATCTCACCGGTTGAATTGGTCCCAAAGCGCCCTTGGGCTAGCATAAAAAAGCCATCTAAATGTAGTTGTCTTGGCCGGTGATCATGATTTTTTTGAAAAAAGCTGTTTATAATAGTCCTTTGATTAGGTGTCACTTGTGTTCTAGAGATATTCCAAGATTCCACCAAATTAATGTTTTTCTAAAAAAAAGCAAGTCTTCATGTTTACCTCCACTTAAGACCTGGGAGTTGGGGCTAAACATAGATGGAACAAAAGTTTTGTCCACCTTCTCCCATGGCGATTCAATGCTCCATCCACACAGATCTACTTCGAAATCACAGTCAAACACTGGTGGAAATGACGAAGAATTACATAGTAGACAAAAATGAAGGATAGATAGGATGCTTAATACTACCTGCATCACTCCTGAAAATTTACAATTTTGCTTGCTGTTAGTGACAGTAATCATATAATCAAGACGGAAGATTGCGCTCGTAAGTAGTACCATGGCTGAATATATTAAAAATGTATCTACACTACTTTTAATCGACTTAACATTTAAAATAATAATAAGTGCCATAGAATGCCGTTCTTCTCTGGGTTAATGTGTGGCGCAAAGAAAACAATGTGCTTTTTTAATCACATCCAATTATACTCCGAATAATAGGAATTTCTAAAGAATTATATTTTGGCAATTATACTAGGTCTTGTTGACCTTCGCCTTGAATAGAGATTTAAAGTTTAACAAACTCAAAGCGGATGATGCATTGTACAGTCACATATTTAAGTGAACGACCGGAACAACGATGCTAAACAGCTGCTTCATTCACCTGACGAGTTGTGAATAATTTCATCAACGAATCATCACGGCGAGTCCATAATTTCCTTAATGCTGCTCATAATTGCTGAATTGGAAACTGTCACAATTCATTCCATTCTAGGATGATTCCATAGTATTCGCATCGTGTAGTACACTGGCACGTTTTAACACGCTGACGTGTAGAGCCATGACCCTCCTCTTCACTGCCAGTTCAGCCAATCTCTTCGGCACTGACTTTCACAAACTTGTGGTCTATTCTTCTGTCTTCTTTCCTGGAATCATCTGTCCTGAAGGTATGCGATTGCATCCAGCAAAGAATGGCTCCCTTAGTAACCATACGTATCATTGACGATTTTATACCCGTCTCGTAGTTCTTCAGCTGACGTAAAATGACATCAATCTTTTCGATCACTTGACAAACTGACCGCATCGATTTTTTCATCGGCCACGAAACAATCCCTCGAAGCATCGTTCCTCCAACGCATACTCGCCTATGAACTTCACTTTCAATTTTCGCACCAATGACGCACAATTATCCTGCGATGCATTTTATGCGCCACCCGCATTTGCTGTCTGTCCCTCTAGTGAGAAACGATTTAAATAGTTCGGCTTCTGAATCAGCACTAGATCATGATGCGAATCAGCCATGGCATAATTGCCAAGATGCATTCCAATATCCGGTGCCGTCAAATTTCGGCAGCTTAGCTCACGCGGGAGCGACATAAGCATTCTCCAAGTTCCGGCAACAGATTATATTGCATTCGACTTTACTATGCTGACTGATCACGCAGTCTTCATTACAGCTAGCTCCGTCTTTCAGATGCTAACTGCTTGCCCTCAGATATAACTATTTTAGCGATCTCTTCCAGTTATTGTGAAGTCCTTCAAACAAACTATTAGTAGTGCGCTTCTTCGCTCTGCGAGTTGTCTCCTTCCTGCCTTTCTGTTGCAGTACGGCGGCAACTTTCCTCCGTTGGTCTTGCGCCTTTCAGAGTTGATTATGGGTACGGCTGATTCTCGATCGTATCACCGAGCACATCTTCCGATGGCTTGTGAATGACCAGATAAGTAGATTGTTTGAGCTCCGACGAAAAGGGCAAGAAGATAATCTTCTACTACAGCCAGTATCTCCATAGCTGATGTCGTAACTAGTGCACTTCAGCTAGAAGGGTATTTATTGAAACCATTCTCTCGCAATTATATTCGTTGTGACGGGAAATAATGAGAACAATACAGACAGAAAAAATATGAACATCTGTTACGGTCAAACACAAGTCTAAGGAAAAAGCATGCAGTTTAATATACTCTCAACCGACTTCCATCTGGTACAAGCGGCAGATACAAGTCTTTTGTATGCAAATTATTCTTCGAGGTAAGTGGGAACTACAAGCATTCCTATCATCATGCAATCGCAACAATACTCACCATAGATTGAAAGTCACTTTAGGAGCTAAAGTGGCGATTCCAGGTATTATCCCTGACTGGCCGGCCAGAACTAGATTTGCTGGCGATATCCGGTCCCCGCAGCTGACCTCAGGTTAAATGATCATTTGGACCTCTTCCGCGTCTACTCATCTTCAGTTTCATAACAGATCAGATGACTGCAACCGCAATTAGATAACTGGCTTCTCGTTATTCGGATTTGGTCTAGTTTAATCATAGTTTTGTATAAATCTGCAAAATAAACCTACTCTTGATGACCAGTACTACATAAATATTGAAAGAATACGTGCACATTTAAAAGTATGTCGTTTTCAGCTATTTTTTAATCATTTACATTACTTAGAATAACAATATTACTAGTAAGTAGCATGTATTTAGTTCACTCTAATTGTTCCTTTATCAAATATTCATGGAATAATTAATACATACAACGAATGATCTTGAAACTATTAGTTTCATACAAAATACTGTTGTGATAGAGGAATAGTATAGATTACCATCAAGTGTTGAAATCTTCACATAATAGTTGCTTTACAACTACGAAAATTTATTTTATTAACCTTCATTGCTATAATCACAGTAAAACATTTTAAAACGATAAATCCGAAATACCTCTAAAGTGATGACTATTGATAGATTTTCTTTAAGGGAATTATATATATAAAGCATGGATGAACACTATCATATGGCAAAAAGTTACATAGATCTTCTCAATATTTGAGGAAAAAGAAATGAACAAGGTTGGGAAATGCCAAAGAAGCATTTGATTACAAACAGTATTATAATGCATAAAACATTCATTATTACCCTATTATATAACATAAGCTCCCAACCATATCAGTTCGTGTACTTAAGTAGCTTGTATATATATATATATATATATAGAAAGCACCGTTTATGATAGATGTATATCAATGGCGTAGCGGTCATCGTAGGAATAATCAAACCAAAGAGTGATAGAATACATGGATGAGAATGTAGAAATATAATGATACGGGGGACAGTTCCCAGCTTACCGTTACCCGAATCAATAAGCTGCATCCTAACCAATCATGTAAGATGGCGGCGGATATCTATCAAATTCCACACCTAACAACAACCTCCACTTGACGACTTTCCTCCATCCATAGGATTTATTGTCACTTTGGGTTCATCTGACTGTTGAGGCATCTAAGTAAATAGCTATCAATCAGATTTATCAATATAGAAGGCTAACAATACCTTAGTTAGCTAAATTTAATGAATTGTATCAAACATTATTTAGAATCTTTTTGAAACAACAGAAATTTCATAGCTATAAAACAATTATTATTGATGAATTCACATAAAATCTTACTTTATCCAGAATGGCTTCAGCTAGCTCATAGAATGCTGTATCGATATGAATATTTGCCTTTGCAGACGTCTCCAAGAATCTGATATCCAATATTATCAAAAATACTCTTTGATTACGACTTAAACAAGTTATATGTTCCTAGTTATCTTGCCTGATTCCATGATCCTGAGCAATTTTTTCTCCTCTCTCACGGCTAACAACCCTCCTCTCGGTCATATCGCATTTATTTCCAAGTAACATCTTCACAACATCTTCCGATGCATGCTGAACACTACATCAAATGTATTAATATATAGATTACTTAAATCTAGATATTGTTAAAATATTCTTTATCAAAATATGAAATACGACTCTACTGGATATTAATAATAAAAAATAATGAACCTCGTCAATATTTCGCAGCCACTTTGCGATATTATCAAAGCTTTTAGCATTTGTAATATCATAAACTAGCATAATACCCATTGCACCTCGATAATATGATGTAGTTATGGTATGAAAACGTTCTTGACCTGCTGTATCCCTGAATAGCTTTTTAAAATCAAATTTGGTTAAATTTAAATATAAGATATAGAGTTAAACAATTTATATCTAATACCTACCAAATTTGCAGTTTGATTTTTTTTCCTCTTAATTCAATTGTCTTGATTTTAAAATCAATACCTGAAAATCAATTTTATTAAGAAATTTAACTAGAAACATAACACAATGGTTAAAGGATTACAATAAAATATTAGGAAATAAATTCAAGATAAAGTGACAATCCTTATCTAGCTTAAATAAACAGCATTCATTATTTTAAAATTACTCACCGATAGTTGAGATAAATGTAGTGTTGAAAGCATCGTCGCTAAATCGATAGAGAATGCACGTTTTGCCGACTCCGGAGTCACCAATCAACAGTAGCTTGAAGAGGAGATCGTATGGACGCCGCGCCATCGAATGTACTGTAAATACATCTGTAGTTAAAATCAATACTTCCAAATAAACTTCAAATTTAAATAGAGAGAAACGATTTTGACAGAGCCCGGTCATCCAAGAAACAATTGCCAATTATCTGTTCTACCAAATGCTGATAACATATCAATCTACAGAAAGCCTAAATTACAGAAAATAATTGGTAGGAAAAAACTTACCACGTATAATTATAAATAATGAAGTAAAACGTGATAAAGGAAATTTTATACAATAATATTTCATAATAAATAAAAATGTAAAAAAATTAAATATTAACCACATTACAATTCAAGATCAAAATTAGTGATGGAACGTAAACGAAGTATAAAAGATTTAAACACATTTTAAAACTGAAATTATAAATGGAAAAAACTAGAAATAGAATTAG
The DNA here is from genome assembly GCA_964036235.1 of Heterorhabditis bacteriophora. NCBI lineage: Eukaryota > Metazoa > Nematoda > Chromadorea > Rhabditida > Heterorhabditidae > Heterorhabditis > Heterorhabditis bacteriophora. The sequence continues at coordinate 9,694,715 of OZ038427.1, read as the reverse complement.
AGCATATCACTTAGTAAATCTAAAGCAGATTGATAATATATGTATAGTAAAGTATTAGGCTAACTTAGTTAAATTTAACATTATGCAAATACATGGTTTTTGAGACATTGCTATATAAATAACGAATATACTAATAAAAAAATTAAGGTTTTAGGAAACAAAAACCTATAAACTGTGCAAGACAAACAATGAGAAAAGCCATTTTGCTATGCTATAGATCACTGGAAACTTACGCAATGTATTGATTTAGCACCTACTTCCGTTTGTTACACAGTTTAAGGTTTAGCCAAGATGAAATCCGTCATATTGAAAACAACTGTGGATTTTGAAGATAAACCAGAAAACCTAATGTAAAGCTAACTCGAAACGTATATTTAAAATACAGCACGCTTCACCTCTGAAACCACCAAATTCTTATTCTATGCGGACAATCTGCTAAGCATGTACTAAAGCTAGTAAGTCAAATTTTATATAAAGACATTAAAAAAAAAAATACATTCTCCAACATAAAATAGTAAATACAGCAACTGTTTATATATAGTGTCTAAAACAAGAAATTGAATAGACATATTACGCATGTTTTAAAATTCCTTGATCATGTAACAATATGCTGCATTTCTACTGTTAAAACCAAATCTAATTTTCAACAATGATAAATTGAAAATTTTATATATGCACTAATTAACAGATTTCGTTAATATGTAGTATTTATTAATATCACTGAAACCAAGTTTAGTGTCAGTTATTTTCGAAATTAAATATGAATCATAGTAGAAACCTTAAGCTGATTTACATATAATATTCAGTGTATCTTGAAATCAAATAAAAATATTCTTACTAAGGTACATTACATCATCATATGGCATAGAATATTGAACTTTTCGTAGTTTCTGGCTATTATACTTAAAATAATAATTATCAACACATGAAAACAGAAATCACAACTCGCTGCTTCAGATTTTAAACATCCATGTGATGATGTCCACGCAAGATAATTGATCAGCCTCTCTGCGTCTCTAACCTACCAGTCATATTGAAAGGCCCGATATAAAGTGATGAATACGGTAAAGCTTTAGCTTGAAGTTTAGCCAACGTACCTATGATATTACCTTCAATATAACTAGTAAATACAAAGTATCCTAAACACAGTAATACTCTGTGCAATGCCATTATATTTCTGTATATGGGTATATATTAAATAAATTACTGGAACACTAGATAAGAAAATAGTTGTAATAGTACGACTTGGAGATCCAGTGTTTTTATTAGTCGTTAATCAATTTACCATGGACCAGTTATATTCCTGCAATAAAGACCTATCTTAACAAGTAATTCGTAAACATATATGAAAAACTTTTTTTCTAACGTGAACTGAATTATCGTAGCATTTGCAAGCTAGTTATGTTTAAAAATAACTAATTATAGCAATTTGTACGAAGAATATTAGTGAATACCACTAATGATGTAGAAGTAGATCAGTGAATTGTTTTAGAACAAAGATTAGACTTTGGAGTCTTTCAAAATGTAGAAATATAGGATAATGCATAAACAGTAACCATAAAAATCAACTAGTGAAATAATTGGCCTAGAAAATGTATTGTACATAAAATGTAGAATTATAGTAATTTATACGCATTATCCTCGTAGAAATATTATCTGATTTGAAGTACTGTATTATACAATCAGGTTGGAAATTTACATTTTTCAATATAGGGAGATTGTTGCTAAAATCAAAAATTTGAGTCTTTCCTTTATAATTGTACTGATGTTTTTTTTATTGATACTACGTTATGCAAAATCAAGTGCGTGAAGTATATTTCAACAGTTAAGATTACGTTAGACAAGTACGCAAATTGAGAAACAGTATGAGTAAAATTCAGCGACCGCGTCGCATGCCCGCATTGCAATTAAGGTGAATGGCTGCTAATTTCTGGAACCACTTTATGGAGACCTTATACTTTATGGCATTCCTTGCTCTTCACAATTTTTTTGAGACTTCCTATGTACATGGAATATTTTTGCTTAACCATTTATTTTCATATTTTTATTTAAGATTACTTTTTTCTATATCTATATTGTCTGCTTGATTAATAATTTAAATTATAGGAAATGTCAAGTGGCAAGCGAAGAAATCCTCTTGGGCTGAGCCTTCCGCCAACCGTAAATGAAAATGAAAAAGAAGAAAACAGCAAAGAGGTTTGTTCTCTACTATTTTATAATAATTTGTCTCTGTTAAGTAATAAATACGTTCCAAGTTTTATAGTGATATATTACCCATTGGACATTAGTTGAAATAAACGCTGAATTTTTATTGTTTAACACAATATCGTAAACTGTTATTAGTAGCCTAGCTTGTTTGCTAGGTATACATTGGTTATAACTTAATTATATAGAATACATGTTTTAGGAAGTTGTATCAACACAAGTCACTCTTGATGAACAATTAAAACGTCTAGGTCTCACAGAACCACAAAAACAGAGGCTTAGTGAATGGATTCAAGTTAAAGAAGCAATCCAGGCATGTATAACTGTTTTTATTAAATACGTTCCGAAACATAAGTTATTTGTGTCCATAATTATAGCACACTGAAAGTTGCTTAATTATCAATAATAAGTGAATAGAAAAGAAGTAATAACACTAGTGTTTAGTCGTGTACAGTATTTTTTTAGGAGCTCTCAGAGGATGTTCTTGAGAACGAAGGAGAATTAGGACATGGAAATGGTGGTGTTGTTCACAAAGTTCGTTTTATAGAAATCACAATGTTGCGTATACTTTAATATGCATTTTGAGATTATTTCTATAACATAATCTTAATTTCATTATGCTTGTACCAATGTATTGCTCATCATAAACAATTTTTTTAAAGGTATCTCACAAAAAGAACGGTGTTACTATGGCAAGAAAACTTGTTCACCTAGAAGTGAAACCATCTGTTCGTCAGCAAATAATAAAAGGCAATTTATTTCATTAATAAAATGTTACTGTATGTTTATTTTACATAATGATTATACTAATGTGAATAACCAATTATGATTTTTATTTCCAGAACTTTCCGTACTTCATAAGTGCAATAGTCCTTATATCGTAGGATTTTATGGTGCCTTTATTGACAATAATGATATATCCATATGTATGGAATATATGGATGGCCTTTCTCTTGATATTGTAATGAAAAAGGTACTTCTTTACTCATTTTATTATTGATTTTTAGACTCATTAATTGTCACAGCAAAAATAAGTTTAAAATAGTGTTATAAAAATAGTGCATTTTTTTCCACCTTCTTCATTAGTAGTGTTTATATTTTTGACTGCTATTTCTGTAATTTTAGGTTGGTCGTTTGCCTGAAAAATTTGTTGGCCGAATATCCGTGGCAGTGGTTAGAGGTCTTACTTATCTCAAAGATGAAATAAAAATTCTACATCGTGGTTAGCCTTAAACGAAATTATGGTAGTCATAAATTGTAACCATTTTTTACTGCCTTAATTTATTAGCTAATTTTGACTTGTACAAACGAATAACTACATCGTTAATGGAAATTATAAGCATCTTAGTTTTGATATTCTATACTGGTTATATTATTATGAAGACTAAGATATATATTTTTTAAGACGTGAAACCTTCTAATATGTTGGTTAATAGTAATGGAGAAATCAAGCTGTGTGATTTTGGAGTGTCTGGTATGCTCATTGACAGTATGGCTAATTCCTTTGTTGGAACTCGATCATACATGGCGGTAGTTATTTTTTGAGTGTTTTTAAATTTCCGCTCGTTAAATTTATATATTCACGCAATTTTCAGCCAGAACGCTTGACTGGATCTCACTATTCTATCCAGTCTGATATTTGGTCCTTTGGCTTGTCTTTAGTTGAACTGCTAGTTGGACGCTACCCTGTTCCAACACCTTCAAAACAGGAATATGCCGTTCTTTTTAATATTCCTGAAACTCAAATTGAACTGGCTGATGGTCGAAGCGATGTAAGTATTTATTAAACGAAAAGTCACAAGTTAAGCGCTTATCCATAGCGTAGCTTTTTTCCCATGTTATTTTAAAAATAACATTGTTTCCCGGGATGTTTTAGTCTTCTAATAATAGTTTATAAATGCATCATTGATCATGCATCTATAGCATCTTCATTTAATTTTTTAAATGAATCATATGCATTTTAAGGTACCACCGTATATTGCTTCAAATAATCCAGCTGCAATGGCCATCTTTGAAATGCTTGACTATATAGTCAATGAGCCACCACCAACATTACCAAGGAAGGTATTCAGGTAAGAATTATTGTATAGTACATTTTGCTTTCTTGATATTATTGTATTCTTTTAGTGGGAAGAGGGAAACGGAACAAGATTTCATTCTTAAATTATTGTATCTATATAAAAGATTATCCAAAGATTCGTTTTCCCATTTATAATACGTTTTATATTTGTATTAAAACATTAACTTAAAAGGCATATTATTTCTGAACAGAAAATGCTGTAGTCGGCAAAAACCAGTTGGACAAATATTTCCCTATGATTTTATGTTTCACTTAGATCAGATATATATAGAGATGAAAGAAGATATGTTTTTGTTGGTAACCAACACTATTCGTCTCGATTAGAAGCATGAAATAAAAAATATATGAATCACTAATTCTGTGCTTTCGAAGCGTAAAAATATTGCAGTCCCTATCATCTGAATTGAATGCTTCTAGTTCACCATGTTAAAGTTATTTTATTGCTGAAATAATTAGGGTGACTAAGATAAAGTTATTGTTTAAATTGAAAATAGTCATGTTTAAAAGATCCGAAGCTTTTAGATGTAATTCTCTATAAAGGTTCCGTTATCAAAGTACGACCTCTATAGAAATTAAGTGATTCGACACCTTTCCATTGTTCATATATACAGTATATATATATATATATATATATATGTTTTTTTTTTCAAATCAGTTTGATCATTATAAAATGTAGTTATTTCCGAAAATAATTTCAAAAATGTATTTCAGTGAATCTATTATTAACTTCGTTGGAAAATGTCTACGAAAGTTACCAGGAGAAAGGGCTAACTTGAAATCGTTATCATCTGATCCATTCTTTCTACAGTATGCTGATACCGATGATAGCGGAGAATTTGCTCAGTTCGTCACAAGCACAATTCAAATATCTCAATAGGTGAGATTTTACAGGTAAGTCAGAGAACTACTTAACTGTTGTGGACATTTAAACGTTCTATTTGATATATATATATATATATATATTTCATTTAGTTCTCTTGAACTCTAATTTATGTAGATGCTTTACTATCTTAGTTGCCTAGAATAGTATTGTAGCTAAGCATGAAGGAAATCGACTTACTATTTAATTATGATTAAGACATGCTTCCTGTATAAAATAGGTAATTTAAGTGTTTGCATCTTCTATTCAGAAGTATTGCATATTTTGCTAATTGTTTTGTTCTCATATCGCTAGTCCTATCTTGTGCTTGTTTTCGTTCTACAGTGGTATAAATGTGTATATTTATTCTATTTAGTCTTCTTTCTTCGACTCTGTCCTTAAATTCGATATAGTTACGTTCCCTGGAAAGAATTTATTTTCAATTCAATATAATAAAGTATTTTTGTCCTAACTTTGGTTCAGCTGCGAAATATTGCGGTATGGCCGCGTATTATTTAGCTCTATAAATTGTTAAGTTAACTAACCTGGTTCAAGCATATCCTTTTCCATGATATCTTTTTTATTATAAATATAGAGTACTCCACATACAAATATTATTGATATTACAGGTATGAACAGATGGATACCTAAGGGTATTTCGTAGATTTCTAAATTTTCTATTTCTTGTATATTATTAGACAAAGCTTTAAGGCAATTATGGATAATTTAATTTGTATTTTCTATTAACTTACTTTCAACTAGATCATAAATGACATCCATATGGGGTTATTATTATGGTTTATAGAATATATAGCTTAAAACAGGAGTATAAGTGTAAAGAGAATGCGCTTCAAAGCGAGGTCTCTATTGATTTTTGGTTATGAGGTTCGTGCCGTCAATAAAAGACGTATGGGGTGTAATGAGCTTCAGGAATAAAATGAAAAGGGTTTCTTTGAGAAAATATTGTCAGTATTTAGATATTCATGCAATTCAATAAATTAACCCAATCACTTTCATCCCTAGGAATGGCAACTGGAAATCGGGTGCCAGAGAATTTCCAGACCTTGTCTCCTATTGTAAAGACACCTATTTCGGATACCTTTTCCGTACCTCTTTCGCAGCAAGGTAAGTATTGTTATAAATTAATACTTTTAATATTTTTTGTTTCATAAACTTACTATGACTATATTTCTAATATGGCTTTCACATTTAGGTCGTATTTGTGGATTTTTTGAGTCTCAATTTTTCCGTTGTATGGAAGCATATGGAGCTAAATTAGGACGCAAATATTGTGATTTGGAGCATAGAGATTACCAAGAGTGTCTTACAGGGGACAAACAAAAAAAAGTTTGTTTCACTAATATTATTCTTTTTGGAAATTTAACAGTTTATATAATAATATAAGATTATGCAGCGTGCTGAGGCCATACAAGATCAGCGACGCAAGTTATTCCGTGAAGGTAAACTTGAATCACCGTTTCTGGATAACCATCCTGAACCCGGACACTATAAGCCCGACCACTTTCAGTACAATAGAATTAACTAAATAATAAAATGACTATCTCCTAGTATTGTTATCTTTTTAAGTCTAAACGATGAAGGAAATAAAAGGTTTATATTAAATTTCTTCGATGTAATATAGTATTGTATTAGATATGCTTTATATCTTTCGTTTTAATATTAACCAATATTGCTTTAATTACTTTGGTTGTATATAGGCATCCTTATGTATAATATAGATATGAACACTTGCTCGGAAGACATATCAGATCATGGAGAAATATTTGATTTGGAGTGGTGTCGTCGTCAGAGGTGGCCTAGTCAGAACCAGGTTGCAATGATTGCAGAGAGAGAACGAGGACATGCAAGGAGAGGTTAGTTGAGATTATGACAATTGTTTACGATATTTGGTTCAGTTGTATAGGATCATGATTAAGGTATTCGCCATTGTCGAAATTACCGTGATATGTACTCAACAGTTCCGCTTGATAGATTTGTCCAGGTATCATTATGCTATTGTAATTTATTATATTAGATATTTCAAGCAATTTAGAATTCCAAGAGATATTGGTTGATAATTTTTAAAGCATAAATGAGAATGTTCTACTCAGTTCTTTAGATTCCTGAAGCAAGACACACGCAGGACAATATTATCTCTTGGACACCTGATGGTCAACGTTTGATAGCGTTCCATACAAATCTACGAGTAGTACATATTTATAAGTATCTGGGCGTTGAAAGGGCTAAGTCCAGTACTATCGATACCATTTGTAAGGTAATTTAAGTAATATTAGTGAAAGTTTTTTTTTTATAAAATGTTTGTTTTGCTTTGATATAAATTATATATCTGTTGTATACTAAGTACAGTGCGTTTCAAAATGATAGCACATTTTGTTTTTTTGCTTTTTTTATGTTCTGTGGTCAGATTGATCCAATTTTTTTTAGAGATGGGGTATAAGAGCCTTGAAAATCTCCAGTTTAAATTTCATCGCTTTTCATAAAAAATTACCACTTTTATGCTAATTTTTCTCAAAACTACCACTTTTCATCGTTTTAAAATTATAGTACATTTTATTATAATATGTGTTTATGACAAAAAAAAACAACTATCAATGTACGTAATAAGTAGCTAATAATCAGTACAACTACCATTTCTATTAATAACCTGGAAAATTCGTTCAGGCATACTGTTAACTAAGTTTTTGACGACACTTTTGTCTACTTCGTTCCATGCTTTGCTAATGGCACTTTGGAGGTCCTTGACGGTCTCAAACTGACGGTTATCGGCATAAATCCGTCGCACGAGAATTGCCCAAAGATTCTCCACCGGGTTTAGGTCCGAAGAGCGCAATGGCCAGTCCATAGTGGCCACGTCATTGTCTTCCAACCAGGTCTTGGTCCTTCGAATGGCGTCAGTGATGGCATTATCTTGTTGGAAAGTAAAGCTAACACCTGTAAAGTGGGAAATACGGGATTATACGATGTCCTAAGATATCCTGGTAATCAGCGCTGTTCATCTTCGTCGAGACAAACGCCAAGTCAACCAGCCCCATAACACTTCCTCCACCGAAATTTCAGGTTAAAAATGCCGGGGTTCCTTACGTAAATCCCTCCAATAGGAGTGGCAACCATCAGAACCACCTAAGTTGAACTTCTTCTCATCACTGAATATCACCTAAATTCGAAATATTGGATTAATAGGCTTATTTTTGAAGACTCGTGGAAGTTACCGTTTCGCCGTCACATATCATGAATATTTTGGCCCAGCAAAGCCTTTCGTCCTTATGCCCTTGTGTCAGTTGTGGACACTTCTTCATCTGTGATCGGGCAATATTGGGAAACTTGTCCAGAATTCTCCACAATGTATTTTTCGAGGCATCAATGCCACAAGTCCTACGGATTTCATCGATGCTGATCGTGCTACTCGACGTTGTCCGCAGAATTCCTCTTTTTTCACGGCTATTCAACTTGCTAGGTCGTCCACTACTCTTCTTTGTATCATATTATTCTTGGTGACGCAGGAAATTCATGATAGCCTTCTTGAAGCGCTTGAGGACATCGGCAATCTGCTTCACCGTGTAGCCGGTAGTTGGCAGTTCTTTGATTTAACCTCTTTCGTGTAGATACAGCTTAGGAGGAGGACATATTATTATGATGGTCCAGGATTAGTGAATTTGCGCTTTTTTCATTAAATAACACCAAAATATGTGAAGTGTGCTATCATTTTGAAACGGTGAAAAGTGGTAGTTTTGAGAAAAATTTGCATAAAAGTGGTATTTTTTTATGAAAAGCGATGAAATTTAAACTAGAGATTTCCAAGGCTCTTTAACTTCGCCTCTAAAAAAATGGGATCAATTTGACGACGGAGAACAGAAAAAAGGCAAAAAAACAAAATGTGCTATCATTTTGAAACGCACTGTAGTTCTTGTTTATATTTCAGAGTCTGCTGAAATTAGAGTCTGAGGTCATGGTTCAAGTAGGATCAGCTAGAATGGATAATGCATCTTTGCGCTATGAATCGTTACTTTTTACAGATGATGATAGACATATCATAGTTGCCACTGTTACACCGGTTCATAACTAAATATATTTGTATTTTCATAGTAAGTATCAATTTTTTCATTAGTACATCATAGATTGCGTTTTAGGCACCTGAATCACTGCTTACTCTACAACTAACCTATCCAAATAACGAGGCTTTGCCACTTACTAATCAAAGCCTAGAAGTATATACGTTTTATACGATAGATATCCAGGTCAGCGATACTGGAGATTAATTTAAATTCATTTGTTGTATCATTATTATTATATATTTTTCTGAGATATTGTGAATTCTTAAATTTACACTTCAGAAAGGGGAACTTTGCCATTATGTGATGTATACTTTTGATAAAATCAATCTCACACATGGTGTGTCACTAAGTGGAAGGATTTTAATGATACTATCACTACAACGGCAAACCATTCATGTCATGAAAATTAATGAAGACGGTTTATTTGTGCCTCTGAAAGAAATTGGACCTTCTGTTCAAGATGACGACGGTCTCTATTTATTGTAAGTCGTAATACACAATAAGTTCCTACTTGCGATTCGGGATATTCTATAACGAATTTTCTATACTGTGGATGTGTATAGGTTTTTGAAATCAACAATATCGTATCTTTTTTCAGTTAATTCCTTATTTTAAGTTATTTTCAGTTCTGACATGAGTTCTACATTTCTACGGACTTCATTCACATCAGGATTAAAACAACGTTTAAATACGTTTCTCTACCGAAGAGCGAAAAAACAAGGTCGTATTGCCGAGTTCCTACGATCTGCAGGATACCGTAGTCTGCTAAGAATACATCGTGCACAGCTTTTTGATGTTCATTTCCTTCTGATTCGAATGATGCCACGTTAGTTCTGTAGTTTGTATTATTAAAGTCCTTAATCATATACTGGATAACTTATCTTTGCCCGGATTTCTTGTTTTAAGCGTCCAAAAATGCTTAAACGTAATCTGTACCGGCTCATTTGTTTGTTAAATTTTAAATATATAAAAAGTGGTGATTTGCAGTTTTTGAAATAGATACCTATCGTTTTGTATTTTAGATAGTGGTGTACGTTTGGATATAAATACAATGCCATGTTTTTTCGTGATATTAGATTGGCGAACTTGCAAGATACTCGAAGTTTTTGATCAGGTAAATTTTATTACTAATCAGCTTGCTTTATCGTTATATATATTTATAGTTTGTTTATTTTGTTGATTTATCCACTATTTATTACCTATATCATTGCTTATACTATATAGTTTGGTCCTCGCTTTTTGACGTTTTTCGAAAATTCTGTCGAATCTCTGATGCATCCTTTGCAAAGAGAAAATCACTGGCCCAATACATTCCAACATAACCCGTATGCTCATGAAGTTTATCAAAGGGCGCGTAATAGATATGGTTAGTGTTTATAATTTTAGATGAAGTGTATTGGAATTCCATTAGATATTTTGAGCGATTTTCATGTTCAGGAGCATACTTTCAGGTATGACGGCAGAGATTTATCGCCGTATGCTAAATATTTTACCTTATTCCAGTAATCAGGTTAGATATATTAAAGAATAAAGTATGATTAAGATTTCAAGTTTTTGATAAGTGTTACTATTGTTTTACTGTAGTTTTTAAAATGGGAAATTTGTTCAAAGCCTCGTAAAAGTAGCTATAATTCGAATATTAACATGTTAAGAAACAGGTATCTATGGCTTCACCCTATCTTGACTCATCACTATTCATCATGGACGATAAGTTTCACTCGAACATTATCACAAGTCGTGTGCGCACTGATGGCGGATCTGTTAAGTTCGTAAAGTTTGCTAATATTAATCACTATCTTAAATGCTGCCGAATCAGATAGTTATACTATATTACAATACCGATGCATCTTAACTTCAGTGAAATTGAATACAATTTTTCGTTAATCTATAACCATCTTGAACAGCTGGCAATATACCCTATTACACTGAACCCACTGTTTTGCTACACTAGCATCTCTTAGAGTTTGTATAATTAAATGTTGTTTAAATGCATTTTAGAGTCTTGTTCAAGGTATGTAATATTTAAAATAATTGCTTTAAGGGTCTTTTGTCGACGCACTTCTCGCTTTCTTTTTTCTCTACCACTCACGAATACCAGTCGTCAGGTGACGTTTCTTTTCCATCCAACTGACCCGCTCGCTCTCGCATTTGATAGAACACGCGCAGAGAATCCCATTGCTGTTTATCTACCAGGCACTCCTCGAGAATAATAGGTTAGATTTTGGGTATGTAAATTTTAAAAAGAATTTCATAAAATCTTCAACAGCTAATTATTGTTGTAGTAATATAAACTTTTGTTTAAAGATAATTGTTATCTAGCCATGCGTCCTAATGCTCCTCTTCGTGAGGTACATGTAGCTCTAGTTGGGATGGCCGGCTCAGGTAAATCTGGTTAGTTTGTTATTTTCTTTTAAATATTCCAACTTTACTTCAAATTACCCTGCCAAAGAAAAATGGAAATAACAAATTGAGTTTTTTTTTTTAATATATCTAGATGTCTTGTGCAAAATATTTTTTATGTTTCTGGCGATGTATTGTTTTTTTGATTGCAATTTCTTGACTACAGTCACAACAGTTGAATAGTAATAGTTATACCTTAATGTGCAGGTAATTATTCGGATAATTGCTGTAAGTGAACAGTTTAGAGCTGTTTTTGTGAAAATTGATCTAGAAAATTTTAAAACTCTATTTGTGGTTAGTATTATTATATGTTACGTTCCGATTATAAATATTACAGCAAATGGATAGTTTTTACGTTCAATACTAGTGAGATTACTTGTGGCGATGATAATTATTTCTAAACTGATCATATACCAATAATAATTAACACATCCAATTATGCCACAAAAGTTAGTAATATCTTTTTTTTTTCTTAAGTTTATTTTTTTCAGCTATTGCTGTTAAATACATAACAAAACGTTTTATTGGGGAATACGACTCAATGCTTGGTTAGTCCGTATCAATTCTAGTAATCGAGTATTCTACCGTCTTTGATCCTACTATTTATACGTATTTTTAGAAGATACTTACTGTCGTCAAGATTCTGTAGCAGGACAGCCATTAATGGTTTGGTTAATGGATACCGTTGACGATGCTGGACGGGATGAAATGCGCTGGTTAGCATGGGCTGACGTTTTCTTAGTTGTATATGATGTTACAAGTCAACTTAGCTTGCAGTTAGTTTTTTGCAATCGTTTTACTGCGTATTATTTAGATCACAATGTACGCTTAGATGTATTTTTTTCATTATTATTATTATTATTATTTAATCGTATGGCACATTTATAGATATGCTGAGAATATTTTGGAACGGATTTCTAAGCACGAACATCTCCTCTGTGCTAGAGATCATAAGACAATTTTGTTGGGTAATAAAAATGATTTGGAGCGATATCGGTTAGTACTTACATTTCTGAAAGTTCCTAGAATATTTTTAAGCGAAAAGTTTTTAAAGGGAATTCCTATAATCTAATAATTGTCTTTTATACTAAATGCATCAATTTCTTATAATTTCCATCAATATTTTGATGAAATATTTAGACAAGTATCTGAGGCAGATGGCGAAGCAATGGCTAGCAAATATAAAGCGCACTTCGCGGAATCTACTGCAGCTGGTGATCCTCGTCCATTTTCACAATTACTACATACTACGTTTCAAGTGACTTATTTTATTAAATAACACGTATTTCTAATATATTGTAAATTAGTATAGTTCTGCGAACATATTTACACATGAAATCTTTGAATCCTTACAAATCACGTTCTTGTGTTAACTTTTAGAGTATCTTCAATGGAACCAGAAGTCCATCGCCTCGCCTTTGTTCATCTGATTCTGAAATTGTAACTCCTCGTGAGTTAAAAAAAAACGGCATTAGTATATAACATATTTAAAAGCATCTTTTTTTAAGGAAAGGGTGCGTTTTCTGCTTTGCGATCAGCTAGCCGTTCTAGTGAGGTAAGAACAAAAGCACCGAAACCTGTACAACTGCATAAAACACCCAGTCTAAGCAAGATTAAAACCGGTAGTAAGCTGTTGAAGTTATTTCATAACTAATGTGTAATGAATTATCGCTATCTAGGATATACTCATTTTTTTCGCTCCTGATCAGTATTTTGAAAAAATTATCTTTTGTCTTATCGTTTTTCAATGCAATATTAATTTTCTCGTACTGGTCACACCAGTTGCTATTTTACTTATAATGTGTTCTGATCATAATTAATTTATAACTGTTTAGTTTTCATAGGTGTAAACATGGTACTAAGATTAATGTCTTTGTAATATTTTATAAAATCTAGGTATTGGAAATAAATATTGCTAGAGTCCATTAATTCCTCTATTCTGTGTTTGACGCTCGTGCTATAATTGATCTTTTATGTTAATCGGTCATTTTGATTTACGGTCTTTTCATTTAAGCTTATTTGGAAACATGTATGTGAAGAGCAAAAAGAGGCAACCATCCAAATTAGATAATTTACTAAAGGCTGGAGCTACTAGAGGTCAGTTTCAGTTTAATTATCAGGTTTATGGATTAAATAGTTATCTACCTTGGTTTTATTAATTACGAGTGATCTATTACAGTTAAACAGCAATGCTTGGATATCGATAAGGTCATAAGTTCTACTACTCACAGATTACTGAAGGAGAAAATTGAATTCACAAAATCGCTTCAAAGTCATGATAGTTCACAAGAGTATAAAAATTCTGGGCAAGTACTAAATATTAAGAAAATTGTAGTAGTGATTTTACTGTCTATGAAAAATCAGGAAAACTAAAGCATGTAATTCATTCAGATTCATAATATTGGAACCCGCAAAAGAAGCTGAAGCTTCGGTTCGTGTATGCCAGCGAACTATTAACAGCCGACCTCTCCGTACAATCAATGAGAAGTTTTTAAGACCGCCAGGAACCCTGCACAAAAAGCGAAAAAGCAAACGATCAAACAAATATAAGCCCAAAGAAAAAACATGATATCAACCGTTTTTCTATCATAGTGTTTATGCCCTTCACTATTACTACATTCTTTTTTTCGTTCACTCGGTTCCATGATCTATGATGGATTTCTGGATAGGCTTTATAGTCAAAGATCGAAATTACACATAATAAAGATTAAAACAAAATATCCTAAATAAATAGATGAATATAATACACAATTGATAAGAATGTTCTAAATCACTCCTATCAGTAAGGATAATATTTGTAAAATGCCTAGAATACTCTTGGATTTCACAAGATTGCTTTAAATACGATCTATTTACTAGTCCTGTTCACCATCTTAAATGTAGAACTTCTTGCCACTTTTTGCATGGTCTTTGAGTAATTGACACGGTGTAAACTGGAAACCACTTTAATAAATATTCATTCTGAGAATATTGCTCGAACTTATTAGTAGAAACATACCTGCTCAGGGGAATAAGCTTCGGAGAACTTGTTCATTGCTGCAACAAGCCTATCTGCGCCAAATAAGTCTACATAACGGAAAGGACCACCCCAAAACGGTGGGAATCCTACACCAAACACAGATGCAATGTCACCGTCGCTCTAAATTTTCAAAATTAGATAAAATGAACTAGCCAAGGAAATCCCTCTTACTAACCGGACGTTCGATTACTCCCTCTTCTAGACAAATTAGAGCTTCGTTCACAAATCGAGATACTAAGCGTAGCTGTTGATCCTCGACAGATGAACTGATGTAAGAATATTTTGTATAATTTGAATAGAAATCAATACCCGCAAATTAAATTACCAATTTTTGGGTCCAGTTAGTTTGAATCGTTGCATTATTTTCACAGCTTCCTCATTAACCTTTTTACTACCTTTCTTCCCATTGCCATAGACATAGATTCCTTAACAGAATTAAATTATCATAGTTAAATTATATTACTGAAAAGACTATATGAGAAACCTTTTCCAGTCTTCCTTCCCTTGAAACTAGCATTAACCATCTCTGAAAGTAGTTCCACCGATCCTCCTCTTACACGTGGACCGAGCGCTTTTCCCAGAAATTGTGCTACGTGTTCAGAAACATCCAAACCAACCTTTATAAATAAGTAATATTTAACAATGCAAGAATATAATAGTACATTATTCATAACCACTAAACCTCATCAGCTAGAGTAGCAGCGCCGACAGGGAAGCCATATTGCTTTGTGAGTTTGTCGAGATCTTGTGGAGTGACACCTTCTTGTAGCAAACGAACAACCTCAGACATCATTGGTCCCAAACAGCGAACCACGAAGAAACCAGGACAATCCTATTAGTTAAAAACTATTTACTATTAAAACGAAATAAAACTCAAAAAAAAACTAACTTTGACAACAACAACAAGTTTGCCTTGCTTAAGACCAAGCTGAGCGGCTGTGGCTAGAGTTTCCTTAGAAGTACCCTCGTGAACAATAATCTCTAACAACTGCATTTTATCAACTGGAGAGAAATAGTGCATCCCAATAACCTGTAGTAAATAGCAATATGCTTCATTAATTAGTTTGAAAAAAGTAAATATCTAAACCTTTAAACTATAGGGTAATTAGAATCAACCTTATCAGGACGGGAAGAAGCTTTGGCAATATCTTTAATAGGAAGAGCAGAAGTATTAGATGCAATTATAGTTTCCTAAAAATATCACGAGTTTTAATGGAAACTCAGTAAAAATTACTACATAAAAAGATTACTTACAGGTCGTACAATGCCTTCAATTTGTTTTATAACTTTGTGCTTCAAATCTAAATCTTCAAATACGGCCTCAATAACGATGTCAGAATTCTTCATCGAGTTGTAATTCACGGATGACACAAGATTGGTTACCATTCTGCATCATATATAGTTCATCACAGTGGAACAAAAAGAAATAAACTCCTTTAAAATTCACCGTTCTTTTTCTAAAGCGTTCATCTTCTTTCGCTTAACCTGTCCATTTAATTGAGTCACGATTTGATTACGACCGCGTTCAAGTCCCTAAAAATATAACGAACTCTAATAAAATTTTGAGAATGTACTTACTAAAACATAATAGATAGCATTTTACACACCTGTTCATTCATATCTAGCATGACACATTTCAAACCCTTATCGATTGTAACATTTGCAATTCCTGCTCCCATCAATCCAGCTCCTACGACAGCTACTTCCCTACAAGTATTATTTTCTAAATAAACAAATATTAGCACTTTAATATTGTTGCCCGTAGCTATATAGAAAACGCCGATGAACTTAACGTTATTAAATTTATTAAAGTGAAGCTCTAAATTCAACTGTATTGGTAATCCTTGTCCAAATTTATTTTTTTTGCACTCAGTTGATCCATTGAATAATCCAATAAGAGCTGCTGACTGATAAGACTGAGTTAGTTCTCCGAAAGCCTATAATATTAAACTGATTTCATACCTACATAAATATACAACCCTACTAAATAATATTTCAAAATGAAAATACTATATTGCAGACCTTAGCTTCTTCAACATATCCCGTTGATGGTCCACTGACTATTCCATTACGAATAACTTCAATGATTTTTAAGGGTGCTGGGTAGTTACCATCAGTCTGTTTCATTACCTATATATAAAGTTATGACATTTTATTTCATGTTAACAATATATAAGTAAGCATAAGAAAAAAGCTACCTTATCTCGTGCCATTTTCATGACGAGTTTATCAAGTACAATACCAGTAGTCATTACCTGAAATATTAATTTAAAATATCTAATATTGTCTGAATGTAAATACTTTCAAGTACACCATTGGAGATTAAATGTGTTCATTCGCATATTAAAATGTTACATAATTATAATAAAGAATGAATGATCGTATACCTTCTGCATGATCTTCTCGACGATAGGCCGCTCTCTATTAATTTTCAGAACTCCAGTAGAAATTTGTCGAGCTGTATCTACGGCTATATTCTCGAGGTATCTAAACTCTATGTACAAATGGTCTGTACATTGACATCGAAAAAAAACTAGATTGGAATAAAACATAACCATAGCTAAACTCTAAGAAAGTCGAAGTTTTTTAATCGAACTTATGAGTGTTTTCAACTGCAGGGGCAATTCCGTCTCCAAGAGGCTGAACGACGTGATCAATAAGTCCAATTTTTTTCGCCTTAAACACAATAAAAAAATAGTGTAATCGGAATAACTAAATTCTTATTTTCCCATTCATACCTTATCAGCCTTAACTTTCTTCCCGGTTAACATCATATCAAGTGCATTTTGAATAGAAACTAGTTTCGGCAAACGTTGTGTTCCTCCAGCACCAGGTAGAAGACCAAGCATTACCTGAAAACCTATTTTGTTTGATAGAACAAATAAGCCCAACTTAAAAAGAATTAAGCACACTAAAATTACGTATATCTGTTTCTAATTTATGTACCTCAGGAAGTGCAAGTTGAGTTTTCTTATCATTAACTGCTATTCTATAATGACAAGCCATCGCTAGTTCAAGTCCGCCTCCCATGCAACTTCCCATGATAGCAGCAATAATTGGCTTTTTTGACTTTTCTAGCTTGAGAAACTGTTCTTGACCAGCCCTATAAATAGTGATAACTGATCAACCATCTTGTTTCTGGATATTTGAGTACTTAGAATTAAACAACAATAAAAAAACCAACCTGGATATAGATTCGCCATCTGTAGCTGATTTAGCCTTTTTCAACATATTAACATCAGCACCAGCAATGAAACTGCCTGGTTTATTTGACATAAGAACTATCGATTTCACAGAATCATCTCCTTCCACCTGTACAATAGTTATATACAAACGTTTTATTAGAAAAGTCTATATCTTAATAAAAAGATATCTGTATAAAACTTTTTTTCTAAATTTATACTTTTCCTAAGCTAAAAGCGTTTGCTATTAAATAAGTAATATCAAAGACAATGATTACCCAACCTAATTATAGTGAAAATGTGTGAATCACGTAAGCTTGAAAAATAATACCTTCTCAATGGCTAATTTTAGGTCCATAGATAATGCCTCATTTAGAACATTCTCCTGAATTAAAAAATTATATTTATATGCATTTATAATAGTAAATAAATATACTAGTGAAGAGCTTCCACCTTTACATTAGGAACATCAATCTTGATAATAGCTACATCTTCTTTTCGTCCGATCGTTACAGTTCCTTAAATATTTAGCCATACATTGTAATTGAAATCCATTATGAATTTAATATAATTACTCTGTTATAGGGATAAACCTGTTATATTTCGGATCCAAATTAGACATGTAATACATAACCTTGAACAAAAGCAATAATTCTAAACCACTAAGTGGGATAACGTTTAATCCAAAATAACATTTAAAATCATGCAGATCTCTGATTAGAGAAATCACCTTGTTTTAAACACATAGACGCTGATAAACGACGAACCGATGATACTGCAACATTAGTAATGAATTAATATACAAATATCTTTATATTGTTTAACGACTACTACATCTGTTACTGTTTATTTGTAAATAGATATATTAAATGGATGAAAGCAATTGTATGAGATATAAAACATCTCTCAATGACCTTTAGAATTCAAAAATAACATAATTAGCAATTATAGGGAATATTTTTTAAAATTATACAACTAACAGTAAAATTTACTCCCATGTGTCAGACGAAACAGCATTTCGGCACGTATACCCGCTTAGAGCACCTGAATATAGAAGTGGAAATTACATGTAATTTTAAACAGTATTGTCATACTATTTTAAATAATATGACTAATGAAAGTGTTTAGATAACACATTAATTTAGGTTTATGTATAGTGTTAGTAAAATACCCTAGTAGAATCAAGACTAGAATAAATATTTAAAGACGAATTACACCAAAGAATTAAACGCAACAGTGAGAAAGTAATGTTCGCAGGTACAAAGTCCAAAGTACCCACATGACAGTCTTTATAAAAGAAATGATAACGGATATATTTTATAGAGCTAAAGTTGATTTCTATTAAATCAAACAGTCAAAAAAAATTCAAGGATTCAATTAGTTCATACAAAATTAAACATTACTTATAATTAGATCGAATTACATGTAATTCGTAGATAAACAACAAAATCACCAGTAGTGTATTACTTGATTGCTTTTGCTTACTATATCTTATGCTCTTAGGTCAATTTAAGTAAGTAGTAAATTTAAGTTTGTATATGAATACTACTATATAATATGCAACGTACAAATACGCGAAATACCACTTAAGTGTTCCAATTGTGTTTTTCTATCTGCTGCTATAAATTTTGACGTTAGAGTCAAATTTTTGTAGTTTTTCTCAAACTTGTAATTATCTACATAGTAAAAAAAGTTGCTGGGCAGTACACCAAAAAGTAACGGCAAAAGATGTGTATAATGTGCAATAACCAATATTATCGAAAAATATACTTCGTCCTAGAAAAAATAAAACTTCATTTTTACGAACAAGATTCTCTTTAAAATATATCCAAAAAAAAATAATATTTAATTGACGAGAAACTGTTCCTACATAAATATGCGCGAAATTTAGGTATACAAAATCTCACCTCCATCTTCCATTACAAAAGGCGCTATAACTAGTAGCATCTCTTGAATATTATGTTTGAACTTGTAATATTAGTACAATAACGGAGTAATGCAAAATGATTTAGTTATTTTAGTGTGATAGCATTATTTACTACAGGTTTCGGATAATTTTGTTGAGGTTGAAATATATGCGATGACAGATAAAGCTTAGGACAAATCTTAATTAACTATTAACAATATTTATTTTTATAGTCTCCTTTTTATGTTTATATTATCAAAAAATGCATTCTGATTATCCAGATTAACGACTATTGTTGTTTTATAATAATTAAAAGTTTCAAACTCCTTTGTTATGGATAATAACGAACCAAATCCACTGTCAGCACTATGGAAAGCAAAAGGCTAGTCACTTGATTTTCTCGTTATTTGTTGTATATAGATATAAGTGCATTGCGTTTATTCTTGTTATTTATCTATCCTTCATCAAATACATATAGAGTTATTTTTAAGCCATTAGTTTGATCATTAAATAATGTATAGTTTTTAGACTTGCTTTTAACATGATCTAAAATTTTCAGACATGAATTCGTATTTCTGGTAAAAGATTTATAAGGGAATCTACGTTATAGGAATTTTTTAAAACTAAGCAGGTTGTACTCTATCTTCAATGAATTATAACTTTATTTTAGGCCTTTCTCTCAGAGATTATCAAATTGAAGGAATATCTGCAATGCGTTCATGGCACCGTAATGGTCACGGTGGTATTAACGGTGATGAGATGGGTCTTGGAAAGACTTGCCAGGTTTGAAACGATTGTTGTTGTGTGGAATCTTGGTTCTTTCTAATCTTATAAAGTCTTACGAAAATACAAATTGTTTATACGAATATAAATTCTGCTAATTGACTTCTATTGAATTAAGTTTCTAGATCGATTGCTGTATACAATAGAATTTCTTTTCACATCTCGAATTTCGTTTCTATGAAAATTAGATAGATAAGGTATTTTGGTACAAATTATATGACAAATGATTATGGGGTCATTTTTGGAAATAACCAAAATTAAGTATTTTATCATAGTTGCCAGTTTTCTTTTGGAATGCGGCTAATGTTGAGTGATATTAGATCGAAAGTTTTGATCGGAACAAAAAATTTTTTATATATATAATGTGCGCCATAATTTTTGATATGGGTGTCAGGTCGCATAATTTCATAATGAAAACTGCTTTCGACACGGAAATTTATCCAAATATAAGATATAAAATAATAATATAGTTCATTTGGTGCTCTAGGTTTCCTCCTCTTGCGATCGCAGAAGCTTTTAGACGATTTAAAGTTGCCAACGATGGTCCTTAGTTCTTTTTTTTTGCTAATTTCATTTTAAGATTTAACTAAGATGCCATTTTAAGATGGTTCAAATTGTTGTTGAATGCTACTCGACTTATTTTCTAAGATTGATCATATTGCGAAGTCCATCGGATTCAAATCAGGCGAATTTGATAGTCGAATGTCTTTGCTCCAAAAGTCGGGAACCTGCTGTCAGTACAGCTCAACGGTTGTTTTGGCTCTGTAAGCGAGTGCTCAGTCTTGTTTAAATATCCAGCTCTCTGATCAGAAATGTTTTGAGACTCAGCGAAGCACTATCTTCAAAAAAATTTTCATCTTGGTAGTACCTTGCGTTTATTTATTGACGACTACTAAAGAAGTTTCACCTGATGCAGTTATTCCGATCCAAACCATTACAGATGATGGAAAATGCCTTGTCATACCTCTGATGTCCACGTTGAAGAAGTTGCGTACTGTTCTGATTATTGCATGGGGGGTTGATAGCTGAAATTTTTTCAACAATGGCAAGCACGTTTGAGACGTGACTATCTCGAATGATGGCTAAGAGTTTCCTTGGTTTTTTGTAACGATTAACTTCTATATTCCCGTTAACATGTGGGCTCAACGGATCTGATATTGGTCGAACCCCACTTCATGTTTAACAATACCCCTCATTGATGTTGGACTGATATTGAGGTCGGAAGCCATCTTCCTCATCGATCTCTTGTTATCTCGTAGGATCCTCTTCATAACTGTTTTTCTAACGTGAGAAGTGTTCATGGATAGGTTTAAATATTTGAACGATTAGCTTATATTATTTAGTTCAATATTATATTACACAGTGCGTTTCAAAATGATAGCACACTTTGTTTTTTTGCCTTTTTTCTGTTCTGTGGTCAGATTGATCCAATTTTTTTAGAGATGGGGTATAAGAGCCTTGAAAATTTCCAGTTTAAATGTCATCGTTTTTCATAAAGAATGACCACTTTTATGCTAATTTTTCTCAAGACCACTCACTTCATCGTTTCAAAATGGTAGCACACTTTATTAAAATATGGGTTTGCGATAAAAAAAAACAAATTAATGTACATAATAATTAACTAATAATCAGTACAACTACCACTTCTATTCATAACCTGAAAAATTCATTCAGCTATACTGTTTACTACATTTTTGGTGACAATAGTATCTACACCTCCATATTTTGCTAATATCACCTTGGAGGTCCTTCACAGTCCCAAACTAACGGTTATCGGCATAAATGCGACAGACAAGAATTACCCAAAGATTCTCCATCGGATTTAGGTCCGAAGAGCGCACTGGCCAGCCCATAGTGTCCACGTCACTGTCCTCCAGCCAAGTCCTGGTACTTCGACTGGCGTGGATTGTGGCATTATCTTATTGGAAAGTGAAGCTAACGCCTGTACAGTGGGAAATACGGGACTATACGATGTCCTAAGACATCCTGGTAATCAGCGCTGTTCATCTTCGTCGAGACAAACGCCAAGTCGCCCAGTCCTGTTACGCTGAACTCTCTCCAAATCACAATAGTTCCTCTACCGAAATTTCAGGTTAAAAATGCCGGGGTTCCTTACGTGAATCCCTCCAATAGGAGTGACAACCATCAGAACCACCTAAGTTGAACTTCTTCTCATCACTGAATATCACCTAAATTCGAAATATTGGATTAATAGGCTTATTTTTGAAGACTCGTGGAAGTTACCGTTTCGCCGTCACATATCATGAATATTTTGGCCCAGCAAAGCCTTTCGTCCTTATGCCCTTGTGTCAGTTGTGGACACTTCTTCATCTGTGATCGGGCAATATTGGGAAACTTCTCCAGAATTCTCCACAATGTATTTTTCGAGGCATCAATGCCACAAGTCCTACGGATTTCATCGATGCTGATCGTGCTACTCGACGTTGTCCGCAGAATTCCTCTTTTTTCACGGCTATTCAACTTGCTAGGTCGTCCACTACTCTTCTTTGTACCATATTCTTCTTGGTGACTAAGGAAATTCTTAATAGCCTTTCTGGAGCACTTGACGACATCGGCACTCCGCTTCAACGTGTAACCGGCAGTTCACAGTGCTTTATTTTGACCTCTTTCGTGCAGACTCAATGTAGAAGCACGACCCATTGTTATGATGGTTCAGGATTAGTGAATTTGCACGTATTTCGTTAAATAACACTGAACTATGTAAAGTGTGCTATCATTTTAAAACGATGAAAAGTGGGTGGTTTTGAGAAGAATTAGCATAAAAGTGACAGTTTTTTTATGAAAAACTATGAAATTTAAACGGGAGATTTTCAAGGCTCTTAAACCCCATCTCTAAAAAAATTAGATAAATCTGACCACAGAGAACAGAAAAAAAAAGCACGAAACAGTATGTTATCATTTTAATACGCACTGTATATTTACTTTTTTATTATAGGCTATCGTAATGATGTTACGTCTTTCTCAAGAAGGTAAAGGTCCCTTTCTTGTTATAGCTCCACTGTCTGTTTGTAAACACTGGGAAGAAGAGGTTAAAAGGTATTTTTTCGCTTCACGTTTTTAGTCATATTTGAAAAAGATAATATGAAAGTAATTATTAACAGATTTGCATGCGGAATTCTAGAGCCAATAAACTACATTGGATATGGAACTGATAGACAAGAGATTATTAAAAATATTCAAAGTCTAAAAAAAACCCATATATTTATTACTGCGCATCATGTAGGTTAATCTGTTTATTTAAAAGTTGGCAATAGTATTTTAAAGCATGATGGTTGATTGAAAGCATTTATAAGTGTTTATTTTTAATATATGTTTATTATTTTTATTAACTTTTATTTTAAGCTCTTTCGCATCGAACATAAGTTTATTAAACAACTGCAAACGACGGCTCAGCTTTCTTTCGATGTCATTATCGTAGATGAAGCACAGGCGATAAAGAATTCCCAATGCATGTTAATTAATTGCCTTAGACCTGTAAGTTTCATAATGTAGAGGGTGAGTCTATTCTAGGGTTTCATTAATGTTTCATTTCAGGAATCTAATTCATGAACTTCTGTAATTACTCTAGCACATTTTCTCTACTCTTTTGATTTAATATTTTGATACAAAGATCATTTATAGTAAGAGTCATCTATTAACAAAATTAAGGTTATGCTACTTTTTTTAGTACAAAGGAACGGCATGGTTTCTTTTGATGACAGGGACACCTATTCAAAACAACTTAAGTGAACTCTATAGCCTTCTTACACTCGTTGACCATGTTTGTTTCTCTATTTACTTTTTTAATCTTGGAAAAAAAGTAATTGTCATTATTTTATTTAAATTAATTATTTAGAATCGGTTTATTGACAAGGTTGAATCCGAAGAAGCTTTCAATAAAAAATATTCTGATATAAAGAATATAAAAGAATTGAAAAAAATACTTCGTACGTATATGATTCGACGCACAAAGGACGTAGTGTGCAAAGATATCCCCGCTTGTCAACAGGTCCGTTTTCCAGTTCTGTTGTAAATTATTCTAAATTTTATAAAGTTTTTTGGCGGAAATATCATCAATTTAGGTTGTTTTATACCACGATATTACTGAGATGCAAAAGAAGTTGTATCTGGATATAATTAGCAAGAATTATTGTAAGTTTTTTATTTATGTACATAATCACATGTTCTACATATATATATATTTGCTCACGGGTTATTTTAATTTCCAGTGACTTTTACAAATGCTGAAAAGAAATACAACATGATTTCACTTCTCAACGTACTTATGCAACTAAGAAAGTGTGTCTCCCACCCTTATCTTTTCAAAGGTATGTTTTTATTATGATGTTATGTATAGATAGGTACTTTATAGAGGGCGGTCGCCTAATCTCACACTAACAACAGTATTGGGCGTGTAAATGCTCCCAGACACATACAATGTCATGGAACCTCGTTAGGTGTTCAAGGACTCCTCCTCCAGTCGACACACAAACGTATGAGTTCCGACGTGACCCGCGGCGACATGCGGCTCACACCAGCTGATTTCGTCCCAAGTTCTCACTAGGTGGCCTTAAAAAGTCCGAATTGCTGTGACATGTTCTACCGAGCTTGTTTCTCGAGCAGGATTATATTGCCAAGTCCAATGGATCTAGGTTAGAGGAAGTTAGTGACCAATGCTTCTTGGTCCAAAAGTGTGGAAATGGCTGCCGACACAGCTGTTTTAGCTCCATAAATGAGTGTACAGCCTCGTTGAGGTGTCTCTGTCAGAGGTCCAAAATGTTTCCATACCCAAGGACCCGCCATCTTCAATAGAATTTTGGCACTATTTAGCGCCATTTTGACAGCTCTATCGACAAATGCCAAGACAATTTTACCTCTCTTGTTCATGTTGAAGCAGTTGTCAATTGCTCTCATGACCATCTTGGGCTGAAAATGTTTATATCACTAAAAAGCACGTTCAAGAAGCACTTCTGCCGACAGATGACTAGAACTTTCTCTGCTTCCAGTGACGATTGACGTTAATTTTATCTTTCAACATGCGAACTCTACGGATCATAAATGGTTAGAAACCTAGTTCAAGTTTGAGTATTCTCTTTACTGATGTTAAACCAGTTTTAAGGTCAGATCTCATCCTTTTGAATCCGTTATTCTCTCGAAGGATCCTTTTCTTATCATATTTAAAATACAGGAAATGTCAACAGGTGTTATTATCTATGTAGCTTTTAATAATGTATTTGAACACATTTCGTTTGTTGAAGCTTGTAGCATTTTTTTCCATATGGATAAACAGTTAATATACTTTCGGCGACATAAAACGTCATATTACTTTTGTATTATGACCAGAATGCGGTTGTTACGGTAGCTGTGATATGAGGTCCTAAAGCATTATTGTCCACAAACGGCTTATAATTGTTTCTCCGTTCTTGGATTGTTGTATTGTAACATAATTAAGCATCGAATATTTATAATTACAATATATATATTTACGGTTATCTAGGGTAAGATTGATCTACTCCACATCCTTACAAATCGATGAAGTCATATCTTGTTCTAGTAGATCTGAATGTTTTGCTATATATACGGAGATAGTAATATGTTGAGACTTGAAGTATTAAATTATATTAATTAAAAAATAGATCGTATTCACATCTTATAAAAAAATTTTAACTTCAAGATAGTATTTTATTACAATGTAATGATAGGGAGTCTCAGTGCACTGATTCTATCCACATAAAACAAGCCAGCATATGGCGTTTTAAAAATTGTTCTCAAATTATGCTTTATTGTGATTGTACATCTCCTTCTTTCTTCGCGAGAATTATTTGGCTTCTTCCCTTGAATTTCAATCATTATTTCCGACGTTTTTTTTATCATTCTTTATAATGAAACTGATTGAGATTTTCTGTAGAGATAAATCCAAGTTGTAATTTCCATTTGCTGTGTATTTATTTTTAGTTATCCAGTGATTCTTTTTTGAATTTGACAATTTACTGAAAGAGAAGAGTTATGTATATGTTGCTTAAGGTATTGAACCGGAGCCGTACGTTGAAGGGGAACATCTCATCGAAGCCAGTGGGAAATTGCAGGTGATCAAGGGATGACTCTGTTGATCTAACGAAATATTATTAGTGTGGTCCTAACAGGAGCAATTATTAGGTACTAGATTGCGTTCTTCGTTATCTGAAGTCGCGTAAACATCGTTGTCTTATCTTCAGTCAATTTGTAATGGTTCTCGACATTATTCAAGACTTCCTAAGTCTCAGAGGTTAGTTTACTTTATGTGTGCACATTGGAATGCTCTTGTCCTTCCTTAATTAAAAGTCTCTTTAACTGAAGATAAAACATCTATAATAGGATGGAAATACGAACGCATCGATGGGAATATCCGTGCTGAGGAACGCTTTGCGAGCATTACTCGATTTCAAGCTTCAAAGTCTATCTCTATTAATACGAGGCTTTCAGAGAATGGTTATTATTATTATTTAGAATGTTTTTGAATATATGTACTTATTTTTATACACAAAATCAGTTTTTATATAGATCCATGGTGTTTTCTTTTGACGACGAAAGCTGGTGGAATTGGTTTAAATTTAACTAATTCTGATACTGTAATCTTCTTGGATGGGGACTGGAATCCCCAGAATGATTTGCAAGCTTTAGCAAGATGCCATCGTATTGGGCAGGATAAGTAAGTTATTTTTCAGTAGTGTAATTCTCGTATTTTACGCGATTGTTTAGGCCTGTGCGGGTGATTCGTTTGGTTGGTAGATATACTATAGAACAACATATGCAAGGCAGGGCTCGTGATAAACTCAAATTTACAGAAAAAGTCATGGGTAATAACGGTAATATTTTAAATCCATACCTTCATTTTATGTAAATGTTACTTGCTGTCGAACTTAATTTTTGTATTTATGCTACATAGTTTAATGGGGAAAATTCCCTTAAAAATCTCAGTGGTTAATGAGAAGAAAATCTCTAAATATTATTTAAATTTAAATTTAAGAGGCGAAACTTACTGGTGTCGATATTGCTAGGTTGGTAAAAACTAATCTTGGTCAATTAACGGAAAAAACTTACGAGAAGTTCAAATTGGTGAGAAAACTTATCTTATTTCAGTTTTAAAAATGAAATAAATTTATATTAAAGCAAGTTCTCGTTCATTATAGAGTGACAAAGAACTTGAAGAAATAATTGGTCGTACTGATGAAAATGGTAGATGGATGAATGTAAGTAAAGAAAATGGACCAAAAAATGATAGAAAAAAGGTTAGTACCTATCACTATTGTGAACCACTTTAGAAATTAGGTGCTTCCATTACAGGAAGTGATTACAAATATGTTTTTGGATGCTGATGAGATAGATAAAGTGGACACCTGTTCAAACGACTATACTGTGTTCGAGGGAGTTTGCTATAGAGTAACGTTCAAAGATGAAATGGAATTTGAAAAATTACGCTTTGAAAACGATTTCAAGAATATTAAAAGAAAAAGAAGGGCAATAGTTAAAGGTATGCTTATTATTAATGCGTTAAATATAATTTTGAATTTGCAATTAAACCATTAATAAAGTGTTTCTTCTAGACATAAATGGTGGTTCAGATTTTCATAAACATGCGAAATTGATGTCTTTGGATGGAGAGCAAGAAGATAAGAAAGCAGAAAAGGTTAGCAAAAATCAATTAATATATAGTTTATGTTCTCATTTGTTTTATGTACGATCATTGTATGATTTAACAATACAATTTTAGGAGGTTCCTGGTAGATCTGGGAAGTTACTAGTTCGTAAATTAAAAGCTCAACAAAAAAAAGAGCAGAAGTGGAGAGCAAATGGTGAGAAGAAGCTTCGCAAGGTTAAAGTATAACATAGTTTCATTTTATGCACTGATATGCTCATTTGTTGTTGGTAGGTGTAGTATATCTGTTGTCTTTCTGTGTTGCATGATTGCTCTTAACCTTTTGCATAGCTTAATGAAACTAGCAGTTGAAATCTACACTCAGGAATTTTTACTTTTTACGTTTGTGTGTTGTTCTAATTTAGATCAATATTTGGTTTCCTTTGTTATAATAATATTGCACTAAAATTATGCTGTTCTTTCCATCCACTGTAGTTATTGTCGTAGCTCTGTAGTATATTTGACAATATTTTTATTGATCGATATGCCACTGCATGATCTAAGAATCGTATTTTTTCGACAAAAGTCATATTTAAAACAATGCTGTGTGAGAAATAATCTAGGAATTTCATTAAGTAATCACGTAGGTTTGCACATACTAATATATAATGAGTTATTTTACTGGGTATAATATATTTATAGGTTATATATCACGCAATCTTCAGCTACCTATAGAGTCGGAAAATTCAGATTATTCATTAAGAGATATTGAAGTGGGTTTCTTATTTAGTCATAATACACAGTAACTGTGATGGAAATGAAGTCATCTATAAGATTTTACAGGAGGAAGTTCCGTTAAGATATGTTTATGGTGATGTAACTAGGAGTAATATGAGAAAGAATGATTCAGCTCTTCATCTGATACTTCATTGTGTGGATAACAGTGGTATCTCCTCTACATTATCTTGGTTTTTTATTTTCATTTATGGTTTTCGTTTTTAGCCGATTCGGTTTCTATTCGCAACAGTAGCGTATCAAGTAGAAACTTAAACGACATAGTTTAACAATAAAAAATATTAGTTTTATATTTATTATAACACAAGGCTCTAAACATTAATGTGACGAATAGATCGCCAAGATATGGACAAGCAGTTTATTACTTGTCCAAAATTAGGAAGCGTGGTACTGTAAATAGCGCGGGAATTATGAATATGCAGTGGTATTATTGGTGTTTTATTACTAAAGAAATTTCGATAATAGAAAACAACTTTTAGTTATCCTAGATTTTCTGTAAATGGATCATTATAACAAGTTAAAACACTTCAATTTTCTGTTGAAATTAATTTTAAAAATAATTTACATATTTCTAGCACTTTATATTTTCTAAAAGAGTAAATATTTTAAATTTCTTGAGATCTTGAAATTTCTTGGCTCGCTAAGTGATTGCGATAGAACTTCTCATTATGTAAATATTATTTCAAATAACTCCGTTCCTGCACTGACCCCATTAAAATCTATAACTAATGTTTATTTATCTTAGAGGTAGCGCAAATAAAAAATTACTTTAATGATTATTCAAGTATTATTATTAATGTTAGACTCACTGAGAAGCTTATTCGTTTCACCGTGAACACAGTAATGCTGTTTTTCTAGGTAGTTTCGGTTTTGGTGGTATCTTCTCCGCTCTTCGTGCTAAAGATCCGACCATTGCTGAATGCTATGAAACTATGTATAAAATGGGGGATATTGCCCTTGGAGATGCACATCTACTTACCGATTTGCAAGACCTCAGAGAAGGTATAGGTAACATATAGTATAGTAATGAACTAGTTTCATTAATTATAATTTTGTGTAAGGAACTAAATTGAGTAAATTATAGTTTTGTCATCATCGTCATCCAGTGTTAAAAATGAAGCTGTTGTACTATTTGTTGCTCAAAACCACAAGAAGCGAGGTACATCAATTAAAATTATCACAATCTTTAAAAAGTAGTATAATAGAGTGATGCATTGTATCTATAGTTGTCCAAAAATTAATATGTAAAACTTCCCAACATCATATCAGTATGCGAATAGTTACAATAAAAATTGCAATTTTAAAATCTATATACTTGAACATTATTTGTTATGATATTGCTTTGTAAAATATCGTATAAAAATATGTAATATATATGCAGACGAGATCCTACCTGAGGTTTTGGAACAATGTTTTTCTCGTATCGGGGATTTTGCTCAAAAGAATAATGCCGTAGTTCATATGGCTCGAATTGGTTATGGTAGGTTTATATAAGGTGTAATTTATTATTCTTAGTAGGGGGAAAGAGAGTAGGTTTCTAGTTAAGCAACCAATTATGAAATAGAACTACTTAATATTCGTTAGGTTAAGGATAATAAGGCTACTTCTAGGTACATCCCTCAGTTGGTATACAGTTGAACGACTTATCAGAAAACATTTTTCTTATCGAAGTGTTGTGACGTACATCTACTATTACACTCATAAACAACGACAAGTTGTAGAAGAACCAGGTATTTTGTCATTACTAACGTATATCTACTCCTATAGGGATCAGAGCATATGACAACTAACATGAATTATAATATAAGACTGGTATACGTTTTGTTCAGCAAAAACTGAGTTTTTATTGTAGATCGTAGCGATGATGAAACAGGTGATGGAGATGCAGCTGGGCTAATTAACGTTTCAATGTAGTATATGCAAGTAAAATTTGAGCGGTTTTTTGTGTTGTTTTCTAAAATGTTACAATTCATCAGTATAATAAAAATGCTGCTATATAAGAATATGGTCAACAGGATTCAATCCGTTCGTAGTTTGTACAATTATTTCGAGCTCTTTTCCATTTTGTAGTTTTTTTTGTTTTTTTATTGTAGATTTAAAATTTTACTAATTTTTAATCTGGAAAATCAGTCGTTTAATAACCTAGTGAATTTTATATTGTATGGCCTTCTCATTGGCAGGTTTTTCTGTGCATATCGTACGACATCAATTCTCTATAAAGGATATCCGCTGAGAGGGTGGGGCATTTCATAGTACGTTTCTAATTAACAGATTGTTAGTGCTCCAGATGAGGTAGATTATGGCAAAGTAAATACTCAATCATAGCAAATGAATAATATTTCTCGTATTTACGTGCATCACTTTTGGTGAATTTGTATTATTTGAAGGTAGTATTCTATTCGTTATACCAGAGCTACTTGTCGAGAACCACAGTTTTTGAAGTATCCATACCAATAACCGAAGATCAGTTAGATTGTTGGAATCTGCTATAGTTTTCCAATAATTTAAATTCATAAGCTATACACTACCCTAATTCTTTTGCTACTCTCTTCAGTTAAATTGATAAAATTCTTCTCGGATCATCAACGATTCAATACAACGGAGTCCCATTTATTATTATGTGTTCCCATTGCTTAAGTTGTCTGTCTGTTAATGGTATACCGGTATGACAATGCGAATCACATAACACGTGACTGGATTAATTCGTGGTAGTCTGTTCACAATAGCAATTTCTAAAAGTGGTAGATTTCCATATTAGTCTAGTAAAAGTGTTATAATTATTAAGTCACTATACATTAGCATGGAATCCTCAAAATGCCGTTTGTTTATCAGTACTTATGATTTAACAGGAGGGCAAGACATAGTTTATAAAGGAGATATCTATTATGTAACATAATAATGTGCGAATTATAAATATAAGTTTACGTAATCGGTTTTCATTGGTGAGATGAGGTTCATTTTTATCCTATTAATTGTTTTAATATAAAAAGTTCATTTTCTTATATAGAAAAATATGTAGATACTTGGTTTTAGTGTATTCTAGTAGTATTTCTCCCTAAAGTATTTCACACTATGAAAAATAATTATTCAAGCAACACGTGCCCTCCCCCCTAATCAGGAATCTCTTGCGAAAAAAGGGTTTATTGACGATTAATCTAGATCATTCCAGTGTGGTTATTTAGCATAATGCTCACTACCATAAACTGTTCGCTGAAAAATCATAAGTATTATTTTATAACCGTGTCTGTTATTCCTGATCTAAATGCTATTGATCAGTCTTCTGAAGTAGGTAATCTTTATACTTTTCTAATGTTGACACCGTTAATTCGCTCAGAATGTTGTCATACTTGTTAATGATCTTATTTTCAAAGCTGTATATACGCTTTTCCACGAAGCCTAGTTTTCTAATTGTATGGTGAAGTACTACTAGTTTCTTCGTCTATTACTACTATTCATTCTTTCCCCTTCGTTCAATTTTATAAAAAAAATGACTGGATCATTTCATGCCAATTTAATTTAAATGCTCAATAACGGAGATTTATATGCATTTTACACCTCACTCTTCCACTACATTATTTTTGTAATTGACGCTACGTAAATCTAAAATTTGAAGAAAAAAAATAGTCCTTAAACTACGCAATATTTAGTATTTAAATTGTTGTCTTTATTATAACACAATATTTCGTTATTCTTTTAGATGGATGACGACCTTGTAGATGTGTTCATTGTTCTAGGAGTATTGGGTATAGGTATCTTTGGCGGACTGATATTGTTGCTAAAGGCACGTTTTCTGATCATACTGGAGTTATAGAAGTAGGGTTATACTAAAATAATACTGAATTTATGGCTTTTCACTACGCTTACAATATTTTTAAGGTTATTAACGATACCTTATTTAAAATTGTTCGCATAAGTCTGTGTTTTCTTTTTTTTACGTTACAAACGACCAATACTCTTGTAGTTTATACTTTTTAAAGTCGGAGACAAGCCCCTCACGAATTTTGCTTATATTAGTCGGATTTTTCTATGGGTTTTATATTCATCGACTTCATAGTAATTAAAAACAAGATGTTCATCAAATTTTAACACAATTAGTTATTAAAAGCTGCGAATTTTGAGCGAAATCAGTAATGTAGGAATGTCTTGTCCTAGGCATTCTGAATTCCCATGTTCAATTCGTCGATGAACTGCAGCGACTTGTTGTGGTAAATGTACTACTCATTCCTGTCAGAGTAATATTTGGAATCCACTGAGATATTGAGGTCAGGACATATTTTAATCTGTAAGTTTTCTAGTGGTATTATACTTGAAATTAATAAACAGGTCTTTTCTGTGTTATACCACTAACGGGTAGTAAAAAAATTCTAATGCTTGTTCCCGATTTTAAAAATATGATAATCGGATTAAAATGGTACATATATAATGTGTTTATTATTTCAATTACATATATAACTAACCAACTAAAAACTGAAGAGCGAAATGTCATTCTAATACATAGTTCATTTTAAATAATTAGCAATAAACTTTACATTTTCAGTATTTCAAGGGCTTTAAACAAATAATTCCATCCAAGAAACAATCCGTTAGAACAAATCCTCACAAAAGAACTACTATTAAAGTAGTACGAAAGGCGAATACTATTCAAGCTGAAGAACGACATAAAAGGTACGTCAAAGCTCCAAATAATAATTTTACACAGTTCATCTCGTGACTTGTATAGTTTATACAACCCGACTATTTCACAGCTCTTTATTTCTCTCAAATCAAACAGAACAATGCTGAACCTTATGCACGATCTTATGTACTTTTTGGTAAGCTCCGCCTTTTCCCATGCTATGGAAGCAGCTGGGCACATAAAGAGTTAAGAAAGAATCTAGTGATTGCTAGGAGCTGCCATGCTATTGTAAGATAGTGGTGAATAGTTAGAGATGAAGGTCTAGACAGTTCTGGTAGTGGTAAATAACTAAATATAGCCTAGACAGACCAAGCGGTCGTCTATACGACGACAGTTCAGGAGTGAAGCATTATTCCAGAAGTTTCACACTTTTCAGCAGAACGAGATATTTTTAAAAATTTAACAAAATAAGAATTGTGATAACAACATTTTTTGCCATCTTATTTCCTTCAATTCACGGATGTATGCTTAGTAGTACGTCTTAATTATGAAAATACTTTTAAAATGGACACATTTATCTAATTATTTGAAAAAATCAATTAACAAACTTATAATACAGTGCGTTTCAAAATGATAGCACACTTTGTTTTTTTGCCTTTTTTCTGTTCTGTGGTCAGATTGATCCAATTTTTTTAGAGATGGGGTATAAGAGCCTTGAAAATTTCCAGTTTAAATGTCGTCGTTTTTCATAAAGAATGACCACTTTTATGCTAATTTTTCTCAAGACCACTCACTTCATCGTTTCAAAATGGTAGCACACTTTATTAAAATATGGGTTTGCGATAAAAAAAAACAAATTAATGTA
The DNA here is from genome assembly GCA_964036235.1 of Heterorhabditis bacteriophora. NCBI lineage: Eukaryota > Metazoa > Nematoda > Chromadorea > Rhabditida > Heterorhabditidae > Heterorhabditis > Heterorhabditis bacteriophora. The sequence continues at coordinate 9,660,318 of OZ038427.1, read as the reverse complement.
CATAATAATTAACTAATAATCAGTACAACTACCACTTCTATTCATAACCTGAAAAATTCATTCAGCTATACTGTTTACTACATTTTTGGTGACAATAGTATCTACACCTCCATATTTTGCTAATATCACCTTGGAGGTCCTTCACAGTCCCAAACTAACGGTTATCGGCATAAATGCGACAGACAAGAATTACCCAAAGATTCTCCATCGGATTTAGGTCCGAAGAGCGCACTGGCCAGCCCATAGTGTCCACGTCACTGTCCTCCAGCCAAGTCCTGGTACTTCGACTGGCGTGGATTGTGGCATTATCTTATTGGAAAGTGAAGCTAACGCCTGTACAGTGGGAAATACGGGACTATACGATGTCCTAAGACATCCTGGTAATCAGCGCTGTTCATCTTCGTCGAGACAAACGCCAAGTCGCCCAGTCCTGTTACGCTGAACTCTCTCCAAATCACAATAGTTCCTCTACCGAAATTTCAGGTTAAAAATGCCGGGGTTCCTTACGTGAATCCCTCCAATAGGAGTGACAACCATCAGAACCACCTAAGTTGAACTTCTTCTCATCACTGAATATCACCTAAATTCGAAATATTGGATTAATAGGCTTATTTTTGAAGACTCGTGGAAGTTACCGTTTCGCCGTCACATATCATGAATATTTTGGCCCAGCAAAGCCTTTCGTCCTTATGCCCTTGTGTCAGTTGTGGACACTTCTTCATCTGTGATCGGGCAATATTGGGAAACTTCTCCAGAATTCTCCACAATGTATTTTTCGAGGCATCAATGCCACAAGTCCTACGGATTTCATCGATGCTGATCGTGCTACTCGACGTTGTCCGCAGAATTCCTCTTTTTTCACGGCTATTCAACTTGCTAGGTCGTCCACTACTCTTCTTTGTACCATATTCTTCTTGGTGACTAAGGAAATTCTTAATAGCCTTTCTGGAGCACTTGACGACATCGGCACTCCGCTTCAACGTGTAACCGGCAGTTCACAGTGCTTTATTTTGACCTCTTTCGTGCAGACTCAATGTAGAAGCACGACCCATTGTTATGATGGTTCAGGATTAGTGAATTTGCACGTATTTCGTTAAATAACACTGAACTATGTAAAGTGTGCTATCATTTTAAAACGATGAAAAGTGGGTGGTTTTGAGAAGAATTAGCATAAAAGTGACAGTTTTTTTATGAAAAACTATGAAATTTAAACGGGAGATTTTCAAGGCTCTTAAACCCCATCTCTAAAAAAATTAGATAAATCTGACCACAGAGAACAGAAAAAAAAAAGCAAGAAACAGTATGTTATCATTTTAATACGCACTGTATATGAAAGATTTAGATTCTATCTTTAATGATTACCATAGTTCGAAATATAAGGAACATTAATCAGCTATAATAATAATCCCAATTAGGGACTTTTAAAAAAGTTCCTTTTTGCGGTCAACTGTCACCACTTAATCTATTAAATGTATGAAAACTATTAGGAATTGTAAAAACGTCCCTAATTAAAATCATGTTTATTTCCTTTTGTCCAGTAATCTGCTGTTCTCCACTTAAAAATCAGAATTGAAAGGAAAATAATTCTATAAAACCAGGTTTAGAGTATTTGCTTTCATCATAAGGAGAACTATTACTTATTAACATCAACTATCATCACATTTTGGACAAGAAACTAAGTGCTGATCGTCTTATTTTAAACTTTTCTTCTTATTTTGACATAGCAAAACACTGGAATGCACTATATGTCATTAATGCACTATTCTACAAACTTTTTTCTAATCTGTTTTCTGCTCTTTAGTATTGTGATAGGTATCAGGAATGATGTGCCAATAAAATATTATTATTTAAATAATGAAAGGAAATATTTGAAAATTATTGCTATTTTAAGTCCCATTCCTGTCTTAGTTTATAAATTTTTCATCTTGTTTAGCAAGTTTAACTTCTCTTTATAATAGTACGAATAAACTAATTTTAGCACTGAATTAATTTTTAGAGATTCTCCATAAGATTATGATACGATAAATATGATTGACAACTATTATTTTCAGTTACCTATTTTGAGCTAGATTTTTGTTTGGCTCTATTGGATATAGAAGTGCCAAAGAATGTTTAATAGTGTCCTATTGGGTTCAGTAAAACAGAAAATATTAATGGATTATAACTTCTGCTCGTACGCTTTCTCATTTTCTAGTGAATTTAGATTGTAAGGTTAGCGAATGTGCAGAGAGAAATAATGTAGGTCAGGCCAGTAGCAATTAAAACTATAAGGCGAAGTAAGCACAAGGATTTATAGCTAAAAACTTTGTTCAATATATCTAGCGGGATAATAGCGAGATAAGCGATCAAAAGATTATTATTATAGCAATCTGGAGGAAAGGGCAGATGAAACTCCGGTTCGTGTTGATCACTTGTTTATTATACGATCTCAAATTCACTTCTTTTTGGATTTTCAGTCGCTAATTCACACTTAGCCTACACTGGTGATAGAAATAGTAATCGTAATATTAGGAAATAAACATGAATTAAAGAAAAGACTAGTTTTTTTTAAGCATGACAAGTGTCCCACTTAGGGTCAAATAGGGGAATTCCCTTTCTTTAAACCCTTACGCAACCCACTTTTTGCTGTATTACGCGGTCAGGCTAATTTATTTGAGTTCTAAAATGCGGCACAACACGTTGCTTAGATGCCTTTATTCGAACTAACAACGGAGAGAGCTCAGGAGACTCCGCCCTCTCTTACAATATCTACAAAGCGATTGTGTTACGTATAAACTAAAGCAGATGTTAGGTTCTATTAGGCAGAATAATATTCGATTAAACGAAGAAGAAAATAAAAAGTGTCTGCTGTGCAGGACTACAAGTAGTATTTTAGCACACCAGGACTTTTTTTCAAAATCTTACCTCACTATGCTGCCATTATCATTAAATAGTCCAAATCAGAACTAACTATTTAGAATAGGAAATCAGTAATAGGACATAATCAATTGAGGTTTATTACCCCGAAATTATGAAACGATAATGTAAGTGAAAAGGGTGATTAACGTATGGTAGGATGAGAAGAATACACAATAAATGACAAAGGTTAATATTCAAGCTACTATGGCTGCAAGAATGATAGTGCTGGGGCAATTAGAGACAGACGTTCTCTTATAGACACGGTTGTATGGAATTCATGCGATTAGTACAAGTTGTAAATTTGATCATATCTATTATTTTCAATGAATTGTAATGGATAATATTTTCAATGACTAATATTACGATTATTTCAATATCTGGTAAATAGAAATAGTAAGAATGCTCAAAGACGCCTTGTAACAATTACTTCCATTACGAATATTCATGACAGCTACTACAGTTGTTAAGTCAGTATATTATGCCATAGGCAATCAACATAATAGATTTGTTCAAACCACCGTGAGGAATTTTCTTTTCTTTCCTTAGAACAAATCAATAAGGCTTAGCTTTAAGTAAAGACTACTTGAAGTGATGATAATAATACATAACTTCGAGTTTACTAATTTTTTTGGTTTTTGTTAAACATAAGATTTATTGTTATGTATAGAATATTTGGATAAATTATACTAAAATTAATAGCCATTTTCAATTATATTTTAAAAATTTAGCGTGTTAGAATTATCAGGATCTCTTCCATTCATGTGCAGAAATGCCCGCAATCTGGAACTGCTTTGCATCCAAAGGAGTTTATTTACATTGTTCCACGAACGCCAACATATAAGGTCAGTACGAAGTTATCTAAACATTTTGATCTTTTAAAAGTGATTTATATAAACTAAAGCTTACGAATTAACTAACCTCTATGAAAATATTGGTTATCGCTAAAAAGGATTTTACTCAACCAAAACAAAGATAAATATTACATCTTTCAAAGTAACCGAATCTAGAGATTCATTTTGCATTTGTACTTTTTGAGAATCAAATACAGGGTGCGCCAAAAGTTCTTTTACAGATGTTAAGTCGCATAATTTAATGATAAAAACAGCATTCGACACGAAAATTTATCTAGACATACATAACATACCCAACAATAATTTAGTTTAATTGGTGTTCAAAATGTCCTCCTTATGCGGTCACACAAGCTCATGGACGCGTCTCGAAGTTACTCACGACGGGCCGCAGCTCCTCTTGGCTAATTTCGTTCCAAGAATTAACTAAGGCTACCTTAAGAGAGTCCAAATTGTTATAGGATGTCCTACTCGGCGTATTTTCCAAACTGGACCATATTGCGAAGTCTATCGAATTCATATCAGGTGAATTTGATAGCCAAATATTTTTGTTTCAAAAGTCTGAAATCTGCTGCCGGCACAGCTGAACAGTTATTTTGGCCTCATGAGTAGGTGCCCAGTCCTGTTGAAATGTCCAATTCTGTGATCCGAAGTATTTTGAGGCCCAGGGAACAACTACCTTCATTAAAATTTCGTCTTGGTAGTATTTACAGTTAATTTTGACATTTTTCTCTACAAATACCAACATAGCTTTACTTGACGCTGCTATTTCGACCCAAACTATGATATATGACGAAACATAACTTCTGACATTACGGATGCTTTCTCAGACCTCTGATGTCCACGTTGCAGAACTTGGCCATTGTTCTGACCATTGCATGTCGAGTTGACAGTGAACATTTTCTCATCAGTGAAGAGCACGTTCGAGGCGCGGCCCTGCTGAATGATGCTTAGGAGTTTCGTTGCTTTTTCGTAACGGTTGACCTTCATTTTCTCCGTCAACATATGGGCTCGACGGATCTTGTATGGGTAAAACCTCAGTTCATCTTTGACGATTCTCCTCATTGATGTTGAACTGATATTTAGGTCAGAAGCCATCTTCCTCATCGATCACTTGTTATCTCGGAGGATCTTCTTCTTGACCATTTTACGAATGCGAGAAGTGTTCACGGACCTGGGTCTTCCACTCCTAGGATGGTCCTCTACTGTACCAAGCTCTTGGTATCGTTTGACGGTCCGGTGAACAGTCATTCTCGTGACATAGCGCTTCTTAACAATCGCGATATGTTTCTCTCCTAGCTCGTGCAAGTGGATGATTGTGGTGCGTAGAGCTTTCGACATTATATAACAGTTCAAAGACGAAAGAATTGAATGAAATTTTAAACACGGTTCAAGGAAGCTTTAAGTAACACATCTGCATTTGCATAGCGAAATGCTGCGTCATATATGCTAATTTATCTGTACTTGAAATTTGTAACAGAACTTTTGGCGCACCCTTTATACAGATTAAAATTGTTAAATGACCATATACTTCAATGTTGTTATGTCGGCAACCTGATAAATGAGAAATTTAAGTTTTAGCAATCAGTTCGACTTGATTGATAAAAAGCAAAATTTTAAAAAATTTAGATAATAAATTTTAATGAGGAGAATATAGAGTGCGTTTCAAAATGATAGCACACTTTGTTTTTTTGCCTTTTTTCTGTTCTGTGGTCAGATTGATCCAATTTTTTTAGAGATGGGGTATAAGAGCCTTGAAAATTTCCAGTTTAAATGTCATCGTTTTTCATAAAGAATGACCACTTTTATGCTAATTTTTCTCAAGACCACTCACTTCATCGTTTCAAAATGGTAGCACACTTTATTAAAATATGGGTTTGCGATAAAAAAAAACAAATTAATGTACATAATAATTAACTAATAATCAGTACAACTACCACTTCTATTCATAACCTGAAAAATTCATTCAGCTATACTGTTTACTACATTTTTGGTGACAATAGTATCTACACCTCCATATTTTGCTAATATCACCTTGGAGGTCCTTCACAGTCCCAAACTAACGGTTATCGGCATAAATGCGACAGACAAGAATTACCCAAAGATTCTCCATCGGATTTAGGTCCGAAGAGCGCACTGGCCAGCCCATAGTGTCCACGTCACTGTCCTCCAGCCAAGTCCTGGTACTTCGACTGGCGTGGATTGTGGCATTATCTTATTGGAAAGTGAAGCTAACGCCTGTACAGTGGGAAATACGGGACTATACGATGTCCTAAGACATCCTGGTAATCAGCGCTGTTCATCTTCGTCGAGACAAACGCCAAGTCGCCCAGTCCTGTTACGCTGAACTCTCTCCAAATCACAATAGTTCCTCTACCGAAATTTCAGGTTAAAAATGCCGGGGTTCCTTACGTGAATCCCTCCAATAGGAGTGACAACCATCAGAACCACCTAAGTTGAACTTCTTCTCATCACTGAATATCACCTAAATTCGAAATATTGGATTAATAGGCTTATTTTTGAAGACTCGTGGAAGTTACCGTTTCGCCGTCACATATCATGAATATTTTGGCCCAGCAAAGCCTTTCGTCCTTATGCCCTTGTGTCAGTTGTGGACACTTCTTCATCTGTGATCGGGCAATATTGGGAAACTTCTCCAGAATTCTCCACAATGTATTTTTCGAGGCATCAATGCCACAAGTCCTACGGATTTCATCGATGCTGATCGTGCTACTCGACGTTGTCCGCAGAATTCCTCTTTTTTCACGGCTATTCAACTTGCTAGGTCGTCCACTACTCTTCTTTGTACCATATTCTTCTTGGTGACTAAGGAAATTCTTAATAGCCTTTCTGGAGCACTTGACGACATCGGCACTCCGCTTCAACGTGTAACCGGCAGTTCACAGTGCTTTATTTTGACCTCTTTCGTGCAGACTCAATGTAGAAGCACGACCCATTGTTATGATGGTTCAGGATTAGTGAATTTGCACGTATTTCGTTAAATAACACTGAACTATGTAAAGTGTGCTATCATTTTAAAACGATGAAAAGTGGGTGGTTTTGAGAAGAATTAGCATAAAAGTGACAGTTTTTTTATGAAAAACTATGAAATTTAAACGGGAGATTTTCAAGGCTCTTAAACCCCATCTCTAAAAAAATTAGATAAATCTGACCACAGAGAACAGAAAAAAAAAGCACGAAACAGTATGTTATCATTTTAATACGCACTGTTGTAAATATAGTAATCGTAGAAAACACCGCCATTCAAATTATCAGTGAATTACTCAGAAACATCTCTAATATCACAATACTTAGTTCATTCATTGTGGTAATTTTGCATCTTTTTGATTTCAGGTGCAACTATAAGTTAGGATTTTAGATATTGCAATAAAACTCTCTTAAACAACAATAAATTCATATCTCACTAAACTTTTTTTTTTTCAGTCCACTCATTTTCAGATAGAAATGTCACATAGCTTGCGTTCTGAGCAACCGAGTAATTCCACAGCAAGTTCATTTTTGCCCCAACAACTAATGCCTATCAAGATCAGAAGATGCTCAATGTAATCACATTAACTAAGAATTATATCTGTTAAACAAATAAAGTGAAAATATTGCCTAATTGTAAAAAATTTTAGTCAGTAGTTTAATGACTGATTGCTATAGGTGGAATAATGTATATATTCGTTTTTGCCTGCTGTACAATTAATTCCCTCGGGTATTGTACACTCATTCTACTAAACATTTCCATGTTTTAATCATACTAAAATTAATGAATTAAGTGAATGTTGCTTACATTTATATTACACTTCACTAATTTCCCTAGTGATATTCTATTGTAACATGCAGTTTTTATTAGTGATTTTCAAATTAAATAGAGTGATATTCGATTGTATATTATTCATATAGAAACGATAAATCGACAATTTGAGCGGTTGTGAGGTATTAGATACAGCATGAGCTACAACTCTTCCTGTACTTCTCGCTTTTTGGCCGCCCGATATTCACGACATTTCCAGGGCTCTTTCCACAAATGAAATTTATTCAGGATTCCCAGTTCCTCGTATTTATTACTTCCCTTCTGTAACATTGGGCGTTTTGTTCCAGTCGTTTATTGATTTTTGGGACACATTCCCTACAAATAAAAGTTATCAATAAATTCCTAATATTGACGATGCAGTAAGTCTGAAAATCATACCATTTAAAAAAAAAGCATTCTTATGTTCAAATTCTTTACTTTTGTTATGATTAAACTAGACCAAATCCGAATAACGAGAAGCCAGTTATCTAATTGCGGTTGCAGTCATCTGATCTGTTATGAAACTGAAGATGAGTAGACGCGGAAGAGGTCCAAATGATCATTTAACCTGAGGTCAGCTGCGGGGACCGGATATCGCCAGCAAATCTAGTTCTGGCCGGCCAGTCAGGGATAATACCTGGAATCGCCACTTTAGCTCCTAAAGTGACTTTCAATCTATGGTGAGTATTGTTGCGATTGCATGATGATAGGAATGCTTGTAGTTCCCACTTACCTCGAAGAATAATTTGCATACAAAAGACTTGTATCTGCCGCTTGTACCAGATGGAAGTCGGTTGAGAGTATATTAAACTGCATGCTTTTTCCTTAGACTTGTGTTTGACCGTAACAGATGTTCATATTTTTTCTGTCTGTATTGTTCTCATTATTTCCCGTCACAACGAATATAATTGCGAGAGAATGGTTTCAATAAATACCCTTCTAGCTGAAGTGCACTAGTTACGACATCAGCTATGGAGATACTGGCTGTAGTAGAAGATTATCTTCTTGCCCTTTTCGTCGGAGCTCAAACAATCTACTTATCTGGTCATTCACAAGCCATCGGAAGATGTGCTCGGTGATACGATCGAGAATCAGCCGTACCCATAATCAACTCTGAAAGGCGCAAGACCAACGGAGGAAAGTTGCCGCCGTACTGCAACAGAAAGGCAGGAAGGAGACAACTCGCAGAGCGAAGAAGCGCACTACTAATAGTTTGTTTGAAGGACTTCACAATAACTGGAAGAGATCGCTAAAATAGTTATATCTGAGGGCAAGCAGTTAGCATCTGAAAGACGGAGCTAGCTGTAATGAAGACTGCGTGATCAGTCAGCATAGTAAAGTCGAATGCAATATAATCTGTTGCCGGAACTTGGAGAATGCTTATGTCGCTCCCGCGTGAGCTAAGCTGCCGAAATTTGACGGCACCGGATATTGGAATGCATCTTGGCAATTATGCCATGGCTGATTCGCATCATGATCTAGTGCTGATTCAGAAGCCGAACTATTTAAATCGTTTCTCACTAGAGGGACAGACAGCAAATGCGGGTGGCGCATAAAATGCATCGCAGGATAATTGTGCGTCATTGGTGCGAAAATTGAAAGTGAAGTTCATAGGCGAGTATGCGTTGGAGGAACGATGCTTCGAGGGATTGTTTCGTGGCCGATGAAAAAATCGATGCGGTCAGTTTGTCAAGTGATCGAAAAGATTGATGTCATTTTACGTCAGCTGAAGAACTACGAGACGGGTATAAAATCGTCAATGATACGTATGGTTACTAAGGGAGCCATTCTTTGCTGGATGCAATCGCATACCTTCAGGACAGATGATTCCAGGAAAGAAGACAGAAGAATAGACCACAAGTTTGTGAAAGTCAGTGCCGAAGAGATTGGCTGAACTGGCAGTGAAGAGGAGGGTCATGGCTCTACACGTCAGCGTGTTAAAACGTGCCAGTGTACTACACGATGCGAATACTATGGAATCATCCTAGAATGGAATGAATTGTGACAGTTTCCAATTCAGCAATTATGAGCAGCATTAAGGAAATTATGGACTCGCCGTGATGATTCGTTGATGAAATTATTCACAACTCGTCAGGTGAATGAAGCAGCTGTTTAGCATCGTTGTTCCGGTCGTTCACTTAAATATGTGACTGTACAATGCATCATCCGCTTTGAGTTTGTTAAACTTTAAATCTCTATTCAAGGCGAAGGTCAACAAGACCTAGTATAATTGCCAAAATATAATTCTTTAGAAATTCCTATTATTCGGAGTATAATTGGATGTGATTAAAAAAGCACATTGTTTTCTTTGCGCCACACATTAACCCAGAGAAGAACGGCATTCTATGGCACTTATTATTATTTTAAATGTTAAGTCGATTAAAAGTAGTGTAGATACATTTTTAATATATTCAGCCATGGTACTACTTACGAGCGCAATCTTCCGTCTTGATTATATGATTACTGTCACTAACAGCAAGCAAAATTGTAAATTTTCAGGAGTGATGCAGGTAGTATTAAGCATCCTATCTATCCTTCATTTTTGTCTACTATGTAATTCTTCGTCATTTCCACCAGTGTTTGACTGTGATTTCGAAGTAGATCTGTGTGGATGGAGCATTGAATCGCCATGGGAGAAGGTGGACAAAACTTTTGTTCCATCTATGTTTAGCCCCAACTCCCAGGTCTTAAGTGGAGGTAAACATGAAGACTTGCTTTTTTTTAGAAAAACATTAATTTGGTGGAATCTTGGAATATCTCTAGAACACAAGTGACACCTAATCAAAGGACTATTATAAACAGCTTTTTTCAAAAAAATCATGATCACCGGCCAAGACAACTACATTTAGATGGCTTTTTTATGCTAGCCCAAGGGCGCTTTGGGACCAATTCAACCGGTGAGATTGTGAGCCCTCGTTTGGAACAGACTGACATTTCTAGATCACTGTCGTTCAGGTATTCAAAGACTACAGGAGACGTTCAATTGAAGGTAATCTCTCCGTTTTTCCACAGTCCAAAAATCTAATGAAGAAATTATGTACACACGAAATACGTTTTTAACTCACGTGTTCAGATTCTCATGAAACAAGGCTCTATGTACCACAACCTGGACACAATATCTGCAGTCCCTGCAGAAGAGTGGACACAGTGCGTGATTGTTTTGCCTCCATGTGAAGTGCAACACCAGGTTGATTTTTTTCTTACAAATTTTTGGTACTCTGCGAGCAGTAAATCATTTGAGAGCTTAGCGTTTTCTGTGGTGTGTGGTTGTAGACTAACCATTGTATCACCTCTTGAGCTATTCCAAGTTTTGTAAAATGACCAAACTTCTCTAGTCGAATATTTGTCACAAGATTCTAGAATACTTTAATATCTGTCTCTAACTTTATCAGTGAAGAACTAGCGAACAACTCATGCATGCAAAGACTTACGAACTTAAGCTAGAGAGAAATTACGGGGTATTGGAGGGGAAGCTCGGTTCGAGCTGGAGGACACCTAACAGGCCTAAGGATTCGTACTGTTTCTCACAATAATATTATTGATAAGTTTCTCGAGTATATTCTAACATATTGTATATTATTGTCATGCTTATATTCAACTATACAGAGTTATTTACAAATTCCAGATCGTATTCCGAGTTAGTAAGATTAGAAGTGGATTCGACGTAATTGCAGTCGACAATATTGCACTAAAAGTAATTGACTTGAAGCCAGGAGCAGAGGAGGAAAGGTGAACATGAACTGTTTGCAAGTTTATGAGCTATCTATATACATATAGGAAAGAATATGCAGTGTAACCTACAAATATGAAATCTCTCTGCAAATGTTTCTTTAGCAGATTCCAACCTCATATCCGGAAATCATTTGATGTCAGCAATCTTCGAAGAGCTCCAATTTCTTCTTGTAATTTACACTTATACTCCACTATTCACAAATATATTCTTAACAGTATGGAAAAATATATTGCCACCACTCAAATTTATTTCTAAAGTAGTACAGTCCTTTATTTAGATAATCGAAAAGAGCCACCTCAGTGCATGGTCATCAAGTGTCGATTTCTATCAAGTACATGTTCATGGTAGGCTTATTTCTTAAACTTCTTTCATTTGTATCCTTTATATCACCTTTCACATCTGTCTTCCAATTCCTGTTGTCTTTCTACTACTATTTTAATCACTCCTTTTCAGGTCATTTTCTAACTGGAAACTCCTAGATCGTAAAATTGTCACTGAAGGTCAGGGGGACGGCATTCTCAGCAGCGATCCTGTATTACTGCCAATGAATGCTCATTTTGAGGTTAACGTATTTGCAAGGTGAATATAACGAATGATATTTAAAGATAGCATCATATGTTAAGACGTTTTTATTGTTAGCGAATTGTCATCGGTTACCATCTCTCAAGTGTCTGGATCCGAAGAGAGTCTTATTTGGACACAGAGTGGGATTGCTTTAGTCGGGTGGAATAAAATTCGACTACCACTAAGGTTGGAGGGTTTATGATTTCTGATTTATAGTTTGTTGTAGTCTTTTATATGAATTCTTCATTCCTAAAATATAGTATCAGCAGATATTGTGCGCTCATTGAAAACTATAATTTAATTGAAGATAAAATGACAATTTATGCCAAGTATTATGAGAATCAGCTCTTTTTTAAAGTCTATTCGTTTAGACTAAGAAGCTTAACGGCTTTTATGCCAAAGCAAATATAACTGTTGCTTAATTTTTTATAACTCGTTCCAATATTATAAATAAATGCCATGTCGTAATGATACAAGAGTTTCAGATGTATAGATAGTGATATAGTAGGTTTATTAAAGAATATGCGATACAATGCTGACGAAATTAGTGTTGGACTTCTGTCTATCCTAGAGGCTATAGGGGGAGAAGGACTAGACAGGGATTTACATACAAGGACTGATTCGGCATCAGGAAACGAAATACTCCGTCCGTTTAGGTGTTGCATGCCGACCTCTCTGTAGTCTAGCACACCAGAGACTCCCTCTCTTTTGCGCGTACTTTCCTCTTTCTTTCTCACTCCCCACTCACAGACGTGACAGCTATTGACGCCATGGCTATAGTTATTGGAACATCCCCTCTTACCGTTTTGACTGCGTCCTCGTAGTTACTTATAATTAAATAACATAATGCAACAATGAGTTGCTAAAGGGTATTGACAAAAGAATTTTTGTTATTCCAGAGCACTAGTATGGGGTAGGTTTTGATAAATGCTTTAACTAAAAAAGAAATAGGTTACTACGCGTGGCATTCTGAAAATACGGAAGTGACTTAAAAACAGGTGCTCTAATGAGTCTTCTCTATCTCCTGTCGTTATGCTGTGCTTATCATCCATTTCAATCCTCGTATTAACTCCATGTTGTCGTCCGTTCTGCAGCATTGGGCGGCAATATGGAGTCCACCGGCTGCCTGCCTGATGTAGTTGATTGCCTTTCTGCTGATCCTCGTCCGAACTAGATTATTCGATCTCCAAATTTCTATCCGCTGGTTCGTAGATCTGGGCTTCATTGCTTCGAATATCTTCGTGATGTTTCTTGAAGATCCTTATACCATCCCTATGTATCCGTATCGTTCTTCCTGATTCGTTTGTTGCGTTGACGTTGGTTCCTGTGACGCCAATTAATGTGTAGGGACAATGTAAATACGAGAATAGTTTATTCCTTAGTGGTGCTCGTCTTATTAGAATTTCATGTACTTTATGAACATCTTTTGCTTCGATCATATAAGTTTTGTCGTATTCAATCTTCTGATTCCTATTGTTTGTTTTAAGGCGTTCCTCTACGAATTTCTACGTCTCATGTGGTTGGATATATAATAAGGTGACATAATCTACATCTGCAAATCATGGCATTGGTGCTTTTCACTGCACGTCTTCCGGTAGTCGAGGTTTTCTTCTGAACATTACCTTCAATGGGCTCCTCTGTTGTAGCGTTGGGCATCATATTGATGGAAAAGGTTATTAAGGGCAGGTAATTGTCCCAGTCTGATTATGTGTCGTTGACATACGCCGTTAAACTCTCTTCTAGGGTCCTATGTAACCTTTTGACTAGTCCATTGCTACTTTTATGATATGGTGCCGTAACTTGGTATTCCGTTTCGATTACTTTAAGTATTTCGTTAAAAGTTTTCGAGGTCAAATTCGTTCCGCAATCCGTTACGACGACTCATGATGTTCTTAATTTCAGATATATTTTGCTAATAAATGTTCGCGTTACTGTTTCGGCATCTTGTGATAGTAGAGCATTGGTGACAATCCATCTTCTGAATGCGTCCTTCATGCTAAGTACATAGCGATTTCGTTTTTCTGTTTGAGGTAGGGGTTCCAAGATGCTGATATGCCATTTTTCACTTGGCATTTTACTTTCTTCCATTGTTCCCATCGGCTCTTTAGTAATCTGACGTGGATCTGGCTTCCTACTCTGACATTTTACGCAGTTTTTCACGAACTCTCGTACTTCTTCATCTAATCCTGTCCAGTAGAATCGCCTTCTTATGGCTCCTTTAGTTTTATCTACTTTGTAATGCGCTTCTAGATAACTGGTATTGTCAGAGACAGATATGAGATCCAAGACGGAATACTCTGCGAGAAACAAAAAAGATTCTTCAAGCCTCCAATAATAGTGGTACTCAAAGATCACAATATCACCTCAAGAATCATCAACAAATTCCACTTTCCTGATGCTGGTATCTTCATCATGTACTTCTGGTTTCTCTAGTTTCTGAATCGTTTTCGTGATCCAACTGCACTGTCCTTGAATCTCGTTCAATTCAGCGTGCTCGAAGTCATTCTGAGTCGCAGTGTAGGTAACGACAGCTATATTACTCTCCCTTTTCAATGAGATATTCTTTGGCTTTGCTTCGTTTGCTTCCTCTCCGATATATCTTGATAGTGTAACGCACACGCTGTTTTCTTTTTTGGGTCTATATTCTATTATGATGCCATAATCTACCAGTACTATTTGAAACTTAGCTAAGCGTCCTATGAGATCTCTTCTTTTCATTAAACATGTAAGTGAACAGTGATTTACTATTTCTAAGATAGACATTCCTAGTATATGTGTTCTGAACTTATACACGACAAACGTTAGTCTCAAAACAGACTTTTATTGGCGGATAGTTCCGATCGGCTTTCACTAATTTCCTGCCAGCAAAAGCGATCGGATTATCGGGATCTCCATCTGCTTTTGATTATAGAAGAATACCTCTAGCCGCTATGAAACTGAAGTCGGATTCTTTTCCAGATGATTAACTGCAGATCCTCTCAGTACTATTGGACTGGTAAACGTGGTTGTGAATGCTCATATTATCTCTTGCCTTTCTAGTTCTCGTACCTGTTTCTGAACTTCTTCAATCTTCCATAGTGGTATTCGGTGAAATCTTGGTCTTGGAAGAAGGAGATCGGTGCGAATCTTGATTGTATGTTCTAGTCCAGCTGTTGAACATCAGATTTGCCCGTCTTCATCGAAAATTGCTTGCCGATTTCTTTGAATGATATTTTTCAACTTCTTCCCTCGTACCAGTGTGAAAGTAGAGTTAGCGAGATTAAGTTCTTCCAGAAATTTATGTTCCGTCTTAGGTCGATATAGAAGTTGTTATTCTCAATCAACTTCAGATGTACATAATATTTTTGGCTAATGATTCTCTTGAGCCCATTGTCATGGTCTAACTATACTAGTTTTTCTTAGTTCTGTTCCACCTGGTAACTCTATCGGGTATCTTGTGCTATTATAAACTAGGGCTACAGCGTAATGCTCTTCAGGATGTATTAAACTTTCTTGAAACTGGACTGTGTCATTATTATTATCGTTAAGTAATACGATCTCATCATTTCTTCTATCTGTGAATTCCACTTTAATAACTGTATATGCTAATGGGTTAAGTTGGGTTGATGTTTTAAGAATTACAAGAGTTGTCAGACTTGTAAATTTGTATGCCTTGGCTCCTGCTCGAATAAAATTAACTTCTTGGTCTCCTACAAAAAGTTTTCCTTCTACTGGGCGCAACTACGTTCTTATACCAAGTGCATCTAGCGTCTTCATGAAATCGAACCTAGTGAGTAGTGGTGAAGGGCAATATTCGTCAGACGACACAAAGAATTGATGCTTACTTTGTATCCAGAAATGCTTGCTCTCAATGAAGTACTTCCATGGAAGGGAAACCTCGTTCCATTTGCGACTCTCGCTTTACTGTCGCTATTTCTCGATAACTGTTTTACATCTATGTAGTCTAACGTAGATCTTCACAAATAGGATATCGGCACTGTTAATCCACGGTCTTTTAAGGTGATGTCAATGTATGGAAGATATGTGGCGTCCGCCGATGGTACCGCACACATAAGTGGTATAATTATCGGAACATAAGTGAATAGAGGGAGGTAACGTCCTCTTGGCACAATATAGTATTCCCCTATTTCATCAGCTTTGCTTGTTGATTCTGGTGGAGCCAAAGGTGTCCTGTATAATTCAGATGTCTCGCTTATTAGTTTTTCCATTTCGACTTTGTTTATGCCAATCCTCTTACCTGTTCTGGTAAAACTTGCTTTGAAAAAGTAACACTCGCGTGCCACAACTATTATTACGTTCGGTTACCGGACGAACTAAGTGCTAGGGCACGTAAATCGGGGAAAGAGAATAAAGGCAAACATGGCAGATACAAACAGTTTATATACATCGGAAAGATACAGATAAATGAACAATACAAAGACAATCTCTCTCTCTCTCTCTCTCTCTCTCTATTGAAAGTGCATTTCCCCTTTTATATTTCCTACAAGCTCCGCCTTAGATGGCACGTGCGAATACTTGAGAAAACCATACTTCTTATAAATGAATAGGATATGGTACTATAATACATCCTAGGATCGCTATAAGAGCTATTGGAAGTACTATACATAATAGGTAATTGCTGTACATCGTGCTTATAGTTCCAACTGCATCTAGTACAGAGTGTGTGGAAGCATCAATAATATATCCTCCCGCTTGTTTTAAATCCTTCAGTGATATATTCAATATATCTTTCTCTTTTAAAACTTTCACTATTGTCGTTTGTTTCTGTTGAAGTGCAGCAAGATTTGCATCATAACTAATTGCTAATAATAGGAAAAATGATGATCTTTTGATGTTATCGTATATGTCTTCTGATTTGAAACTTAATCTATGGATGGTCCTATCCCTTCGTATCCTATGCCAGGCAGAGTCATAACATTTGATGTGTCTTCCCGAGAACTCCAATCACCTTATTTTGCCATATGTGTGGGATCACTTACGGATATTTTATCGTAGAGTTGGATGTGATCACGTCTGACGGGCATGCTATGAGATGCATAGTCTCATTTTCGCTTGTTGTGACCGGTACATAAACGTAACAGGTCTCATTTATCTTGTGATCATGGTATATTCTCTCCACTTCTACTTTTTGGCATTGCGTGATGCTGAGTACTTCAGAGCCTACGAAGCATGACGTGATGTTTATTCTCTTTACCATCGTTCTCGTCCTTGTTGTAGAGTCTATCCGCATTAGTTTCTACCAGGTTTCCAGCTGGTGGTTATTTATGTTTCAGATAGTGTCGAATACCCTATCAAAATTGTTCTTCATATCTTTATGGAGCATTTTTGCAATGTAATGTAATGTGTTGTTTGTACCAGTTATTATAAGGTTTCTTCTACTATCCTCTTGTGTATCGTATTGTTTCTGCATATAATTTAAGTGATTTTGTGATCCGATGACGTGAGACCGCTCTTTTATAATAGGCATATAATGTTTTCTTGGTTGTCTGGCCCTCGGCACATCCATTTCTTCGTGTCTCTCTGCTATAATACGTTCTGTCGTATTAGGGGTGAAATAGACAGAATCTAGGGGTAGCTTATTACCTCTGATTAGAAGTCTCCGTAGTCTAATGGCTTCATGAAGATAGGTTCGGTGTGCACTGCGTGAAATAATGTATTATAATCAGTATAAATAGTCGTAGAGAGCGTTTATGTCACAAGAATTAATCCACATAGCTTTATTTTAGATAGTTAGCATTAAAGAAGTAAGCAGGCGAAAATATAGAATAAGACTAGACAGCACTAGACAGAAGCAGTTCAAATCAGTTCAGTTGGGTATAGACCATCGTTCCAGGTCTCAATTTTTACATTTCTCTTATACAAACCCTAGATCTATTAATTATACTGTTCTACCAGCTGGTTGTTAGTGATTAAGCTACACAGCGGAAGTTAAACAACAATCGTAGTGCTCAATTGTAAACATTAGTTAAAGAGAATACGATACTCTATATTTTGCATGACACTCCCGAATGGATAAAGGGGGAATTTAAATGTAATATACTCGGGAATGTATGCTGACATGAGTACATACAATATAATGATCAACTATCAATATTATGATTGGGGTCCAATTCAGATTTCCTCTAATTGTTCTGTGGATGTATCCCTCGTATTGTCGGATGCTAAGATTAATTGCAGCTGTTGGAACTTTCTATTATTATATATATTAGAATCTAATTATTAAAAATATTTCATTCATAGTCTTTATTCGACTACTTTCTTTTAAAGCAATAAATTAGTGCCTTCAACATTGTACCAAATTTCCCGATAGTTAGGAAAACGGCTTTTTTTTAGGAATAATATTGCTATGGGTCCGCAAAAATATGTCCCAACTATCAAGGCAGCGGTTGATATTCCTGCCGCTAGTGTCATCTTCCAGAGTTCTCGAAGTTTTCAAGAGCGGATTCAGATCCGGCATACCTTGAGACATGCCACTAGTGTATAACTTGGAGCTTACGGAACCCCCCGTCATTCTCCAAGTGAAACTTAAGAATACCCTCCACAACAAGAGAGACATTTTTGTCTCCACAACTCGATTTAAAAAATATCCAATATTATTGCACAATTGTAATGAACCATTAAAATTTGCTTCTTGGGATTTGGATCACATTGACTTGCAAATCATTTAATCAGCACAGCGTAATTCCACTATGGCTGATCTATCGGATTTACATAACGCAATAACCTTAGTTTCTTCAAAACAGCTGTAGCATCTCTGAATTGGAGACACAGTGCGTTCCAGAATTATAGGACGCTCCCAATTTGCCACTCTAACTCGGGACCCAGTGCTTCAAATTTTACAACACTTTTATCCTGACACCCTGTCTCATCGCCAAAACTATCTACACTTTTTTCTTGATTTGTCTTGGTTCGGACTGTTAATTGGTCTGATCCCAAGATTGCTTATTCACTCAACCGAAAAGATCTAACAAGTAATAGTCTAGGTGGCTTAAATACTGTCTGTCAAACCCCGCCCTATCCCATGACAAGGGATCGAAACTGGGCTAGCAGAGTCTAAACAAGGGTATTGATTGAAAACATAGTCTTACAAGATTATGGCCAATGGTTAGAGGTAGAGGTAATAGGCGATTAAGTTAATGGTAAAAAATGAATAGCTGTCTAGACAAGACTCAATGGTCGTCTTTTCGACGACATGATTATCAATACATTTTTTTTCACGAACACAAAATTCATTTCTTCACTGTTTCATAATTATAGGGCATTTAGGATATACGATCTTTAAAATTAGAATATCATGTGGCAAATATGCCTTTTGTTGGCCAGTATAGAAAACCGAAAATGACTCGTGGTTCCCTTATCAACGATATCGAAAAAGAAAAAATTCTAACGTTTTCTGATGCCGGATTGAAGCAAACGGAGATTGCAAGAGAAATCGGGCGTTCTAGGAATGTTGTCGCCAATTTCCTGAGAGCTCCTGGTTAATATGGAAGCAAAAAGAGTGGAGGAAGGCCAACCAAGCCGGAAAAACGGGAAAAAAGAAGGATAACGATGATAACATCAAATAGCACAGCTAGTCTGGATGAGATCAGAAGCATATACTAACCAATTGTGTCGAAAACAACCATTTCGAGGGCACTGAAAGCAAATCCATTCATCAGGCGGGAAAGAATGAGGAAGTTTCCCACGTTAACAGTAGATCACAAGAAAGCCAGGATGGATTTTGCCCGTGCACACATGTCATGGACTTCGGAATGGACTGAGGCAATTCTCTCTTTTTTCCATGTGCATGTGCCTTTTCAGTACAAGCTTCACTTTATTCAGATCATCTTCAGCGACGAAAAGAAGTCCAGCCTTGATGGTCCAGACGGATTTACTTCCTACTGGAAAGATTTGATAAAGGAGAGAAGGTTTTTTTCTACACCAAACTTTCAATGCGGAAGTTTGATGGTAGGGGCTGCATTTTCATCGTTTGGTGCTATCGAATTAGCTTTTGTTTCCACTAAAATGAATAGTGTCGACTACCAGCAAGTCCTTGAATATCGTCTGTTCCCTTATTACAACAAATTTCAACAGAAAAACTTCATATTTCAACAAGACAACGCTGTCATCCACGTGAGTTGCAGTACAAAGGATTGGTTTCGGCGCAGGAACATAGCACTTATGGACTGGCCGTCTTGGTCACCGGACCTAAATCCCATGGAAAATCTTTGGGTAATATTAGCCCCGTCAAGTTTATGCCCACAACAGGTAGTTTTCTTCAATTGAGGATCTGAAGAAGACAGTTTCAGAAGAGTGGAGCAAAATTGACCCAGTCATGCTCAAAAATCTGTCAACGAATATGACAGAACGCATTTTTCAAGTGATTAGTGGATGGGGTAGTTGCACCGAATATTAGAAGTCATTTGTTACTCGTTACAAATTTTTATTTTGTTTTTTGTAAGTATTTATCCTAAATGTCCTATAATTATGAAACAGTGAAAAATGAATTTTTTGCGTTCGTGAAAAAAAATGTATTGACAATCACGAAAATAAAGTGTAGATAGTTTTGGCGATGTGACACGGTGTCAGGATAAACAAATTTAAATTTGAAACACTGGGTCCCGAGTTAGAGCAACAAATGGGGGGCGTCCTATAATTATGAAACGCACTGTAGGCTTATGAAGCATGGTGAGGTCTCGACTATGACAGATTGTTTCAGTCACGGATGACGAGATTGCAAGAGTTGCCTCTATTTGTTCAGTTTCCGCAATTACCGCCGAATTTTCTATGTATAAGCGTAATCTGGGCGTAGTTATGGGGAGGGTTGTCTTGTATCGTTTGTGAAGAGAAGCCAGCGGAAATACCAGGCACTCACAGTCGACGTCAACTCCATTTTTTGAGCAAAGACATACTTCTCTAGTGGAACAGCTGGAGGAACTGTACTTAGCTTGATGTTCGGAATCGCAATGGGTGGGAACCATGTAGGGATCAGGTACGATGACAGTATAATCTCTAGATTCCGCAAACATAGAATTCATTAAAAGGTAATTATGCATACTGAGCAAAGTGTGTGGGTTTCGTACCACGTGTGCTACTTTATAGAACATGCACGCTGCTCTTGATAAGACATCCGCAAAACCAAGCAGCACAACTCTCACTACATTTGACACTTCCTGGGTATTTGATGCTTTGCCTAGTTCGGGAATTTGTTGATTACTGTTTATCGTAGAACAAATGTCGTTGCGATAGGAACCTGCCATCGGATGTAATTTTGCAGGAAAAAACCTTAGGAATTGAATCTCTTGTGTAGAAATGGGTAACCTTGCGGTTAATAAGCTTGACTGGGTTAATTCATAGGTTTATATATCCGACTGACGCATTTTTGTATTTTATTTGTAGGAATATTGATTTGTGGGCACTACTGAAGAGTAATTCCTCACTATATTTAATCTGGCTCTTCCATATGTTGATCGAAGAATATTAAGAACAAATAACGTTGGATGTTCCTCTCACAGCCATTTTGACATGTCGATGATAATTGAATCATCATTAACATTATCATCAGTATAAATCTTCCCTTAGTGGAATATTTGACAATCGTTAGCTCTCTTATATTAAATGAAGTGGGTTGAGCTTCTTCATCATCTTCGTCGTTCCTTGAAGAAATCGATTTCCCTATCTGATGAGTGGTATTAGTATCTTCGCTCTTAGAAGAGTGTTGGTCGATATTGCTTGACAAAATTACCATTTCTTCTTCTTATATCTCATTTGCATTAGACGGTTAGAATTTATTTTTGATATATATTCTCATCTTTCTGAATATAAATAAAAGAAATATTAGTAAGGAAATAATTAAATATAAATATAAGAAAATTGATATTATTGCTCCGATAGGCTAATACATAGGATTCGCTACTAATGATATTGTTAATAAATTAGAAGATCCTTCGCAAAATTCCCTTGACCTGCAATCGATTAACTGAATATATTGTTAGTTATTAGAGAATTTTCATACTTTAATGGGTATAAATCGATGTGTTGGATAGTGTGGCAGAGTGAAACTTATTCCGTCCCCTATGTCCTCAATGCTCTTGCATTCGTTCTCCATGCACAACTCTGTTTTTTCTTTAAGGCATTTTGGTCAGAATCTACCTTCGATGCATTCTATTTTATCCGTAATTTCACTCACTTCTGTAAATACTATGCCTAGAATAGAAATAACCAATAAGGATCGTAAGCTAAGATATCATTTAGTAGCCCGACATTTCTCTATATTCGTAAGTACATCACTAGAGTACTCTATTGCTGGTTCTACCTTTATTTGATAGATGTGCAACAAACCGTTTTCTTCTTTCTCAACGGATTCCTCCTCTAAATTTTTACCTCCCAGTTCGACTGGTTTTCGAATCGACTGAGTTGGCGCAATAGCCCTCATTTCCATTGAATATAGTTTGTTTATTGGCCTATGTAAAATACGACCATTTGGACACTTTAACTTTGCAGATCTTATTTGTTCATCACTACTTTGACTATTTCTACCACAAGTCCATAGTGCCAGGTTGAATGTGGAGTTAATTCATTATCCACTAGCACTACTTCTCCGATTTCCGAAAGATTTCGGACTTCATGTCATCTTTAACGAAATATTATTTTATGATTGTCACGCAACTCGGTTACGTATCTTGTATTCCAGTCGTTTCAAAATTTGTCTGCCATTTAATCCATTCTCTGCAGAGCTTGCTTTGCTTGAGTCATTCTTTTAATGGGCTGATAGTTATATTCCGAATAAACTTCACTTTCTTCCAAATGGGATGGAAGAGAGTAACTAATTTGCTGATTTAA
The DNA here is from genome assembly GCA_964036235.1 of Heterorhabditis bacteriophora. Classification (NCBI taxonomy): domain Eukaryota; kingdom Metazoa; phylum Nematoda; class Chromadorea; order Rhabditida; family Heterorhabditidae; genus Heterorhabditis; species Heterorhabditis bacteriophora. The sequence goes on along the minus strand of OZ038427.1, from coordinate 9,637,655 downwards.
GAAATCGTCTGGGCGAATAGGAAGTGCATAAACATAACTGGGATTGATATATACTATGGTCCTGCTGTTCAACATGGCTTCTATCATAGTGATGACAGTAAGCATTTTGTGAATAGTTATTGTCTTTCTTCCTACCATCTTGGTATAGGCACGTTTGACGCCATGTACTAAAAATTCCCAAATTCCTCCCATCCAGGGAGAATTAGACGGATTAAATATCCACTTAATTCTTTCATTAGCCATATAGGAATTTACTGATGATCCTATAGATTCGTCAAATTCATCTAAAGACGATAGTACTCGTTCGGCTAAGAGGAAATTCCTTCCTTGATCACTACGAATAGTTTTTTGAACACCTCGACGAGCGACAAAGCGTTTTAAGCATCTTAGAAATGCTCCTGCCGATAAATTGTCAACACAGTTAAGATGAACTACCCTAGTTGTTAGACAAATGAATAAGCAAATATTGTATTACAGGATACACATTAGAGAAACTAGAGTAACGACAGTAATATCGTATCTTCAAGTAGGCAGAGTTCAGAGGGGTATAAACGGGGATTGGAAGTAAGCATCGGGGTTCGGAGTATATAATGTGACACATTAGTCTTTTACGTTTTGTTTCCTATTGTAAATACTGTGTACATAAACTTTATTTCTTCTTCCTTGTGTTCTGACTTAAATCCTACATCACTTGTGTAGCCACTCCACACCAGGCGAACACAAAATAGATTTTCTCCTATTCTTTACTAGTGTACGGTCCTAAAAGTCGAGTCCACAATGCGTGAAGGGTTTAGCTTTAATGACTCTATCAACGGGTAACGGTCCCATTGAGGGATAGGTAAAAGCAGTACATTTATCCTTCTATAGATGGCACATTGTTATATAACTCCTTGAACTAATCGGTTGACACTGGGGATCCAGTATTTCTGACCGATTGCCGTAATAAGTTGTTGCTTTCCACAATGACCATTCTTGATATGTGTATCAGCGATGATCAAACGTACAATTACTGATTTCTTTGGAATAAATATAGGATTCTTAGTGTCGCAGTCCACATTTGCTCTTTGGATTCGACTTTGATATCTATTTAGGCCACGACTGTCTTTAAAGACATGCCTACCTATGGATTTTTGTATTATATCTTATTCTTAGGAGTTTGATTGGTCCTTTTTTGGCTTTGTCCCCACAGGAGATTTTTTCGTCTACCTCTTGATTATTGGAGATAAAATCTCTGAGATTTATTTTTAAACTCCGACAATACTCCTCGGATTCTTTATATTCGTCGATAGCCATATCCGGAGCATCAGCCTCCAGAATAATGTTATCAACATATAAGTTACTCAATATGTCTGTAACTAATGGTGCTCCAATATCCATCATTCTCCTACAGATAGTCATATTGAGTATACTGGGACTTGCATTTATCCCAAACGGTACTCGATTGAACCTAAAAACTTTTACATTCCACTTGTCAGTTGCTTTTCCTATATCTTTTACCCAGAGAAATCGTGTTAGATCTGTGTGTTCATGAGGTAATCGAATCTGAACGAACGTTGCTTGTACATCAGCTGTTATCATTATCTTCCCCCATATTGCTGCAATCAATATCTCATGAATCTTGTTAACGAAGTTGAGACCTTCCTATATGCAATTGTTCAGTGATGTAGACAATGTGCTCTTCTGCGAAGCATCAAATACAGTTCTCAAAGGAGTGGTCTTCTCAGTTTTCCATACTCCTCTATGCGCCAAATAGAAAGTTGCTGCGCACTGTGGGGTGTCGTCATTTGCCACCTCGATTATTCCTTTATTAATGTATGATTGCAATATATTCTCATACCATTGTATTTGCTCTAGTTTATTGCGAAGACTAATAGGCGGGTTTTCAAGGCGTCGATACGCTATGTTAAAGTTATCCTTTAGGTTGACAATGGAGTTTTCAGAGGAAACGGGGCAATTACGTATTCAGTTATGAACTGTATTTGCTTTGACTATTTTTCCATATATTGAAAAGTTTCATCCTCCTTATTTTCTGGATCCACTGTAATACCTAGTCCTTCCAGACTGTAGACAAAATTAAGCAATTTGTGAATATCAGGGTCTTTCTCTTTTTTGATGCACAAGTTGTGCGCAATGGCTGTTTCCGCAGTCTGTCAGATTACCACTGCCGTAGACAGCGTTCGAGGATATAGTAGGTTGAAGAAGAAAACCGGATGGCAATCTTATGCCATTTGCCGTCATAAATGACTCCCACAGTTCTAGACCAATTAGAATCATTGGTGTTACCACTTCACCCGATATCATTGAGCGGTGCTCAGCGTAATATTCGTTCCTTTCAAGAATTGAATGTCCATCTCTGACAGCTTAGCTGTATTGCATGATCTAGTTAGTACTTGTGTGGTCAGTTACTTTGCCATCACCGTACACCCATTCTTCATTCTAAATCTTACAAGTACTGTTTCGGAAAGGAATTTTTCAGTTCTCCCACTCAATCCCGAAAGTGTGCAACTAGTGATGTCTATTGGCTTCAGACCTATCTGAGTTTAATATGCCCTTTGAATGAGGCTTAAGTGCGAACCATTATCGAAAAATACGATTGTCTTTTCATATCGATCAATTTTATGGTTGAATATCTTTGCTTCTGCTGTCTTGAAAATTTGCTGCTTTCGCGAGGAATTGTTCCCTTTTGTGTGTTCATACCTTAATTTTGAGTCGTACTTTGGCGATTCAAACACCGTATTATTTGATTGGTCAAATGATACACGTTTCTGTTGTCGTCGTTCCGATCGTGCTATTACATCTGTTGACTGCACGAAGTAATCGCTAGTAAGCATGTAAAAGGCTACTAGGGTCAGATGATCAGGCTGACCCTATTCTTTTATAATTATTAATCTACTGTGGAATATAGTGAAATACGCTGATGATTTATACGACACATAAAATCTACGATACAATAATAATGGTAAACAAAAGGAAGTGAGAAGCTAGGTGACCCGCTTATCTCTAGCATCCACCCAGCGCTGCCTTTTATAGGGCCTGCCGGTTAGAGACTGTTGTGTTCGATGGTCGCAATGTCCAGTGATATTTATTAGTTTAGAGACAAGAACACACATTCTAATTTACATGCACTAATATATCCTTGATCGGGCGGGATTTGAATGTAACCAATTATATGCTAATTTACCTAGTAACAAGATACCTATGAACTTAGTGTTAGTCAATCAATATTCTAATTAAGATACCAATGTGGATACTACACCTCCCTTCTAAGACTAACACTAAGGGTCATATGTTTTCCTGAAGGGTTCTACGTTAAGTCTGGTAGGAGCTCGGCGTAGACGGGTTGCTCGGCACGGAGGCGACTTTCGGCGTTCGGTAGACGGAGAAGTTGTCTTCATCGGTGGAGTGGCAAGAACTGGAATTATCCTTTCTTTCCGTGGTGGTTGAACTTCGTCTTGGAAGGGGAGGTCGATAACCTCGGGAGACTCCGGAGGGGTAATGTCACACTGTCGAGGGCGTAATTGGTTTGCGTGTCGTGTGCATATCAAACCATCTTGGGTCAAGAGCTCATACATGGCCTTGCCAATTCTCTTCGTTATTCGGGCTGAAATCCATTTCGCTCGGTCAGATCGAAAATTGCGGCTCCATACCTTAGACTCTATCTCGAAGTCCTTTTTCTTAGCTCCATGGAGTTTATTAAACTGTTTTTCCATGTTCTTATTGCGCTGAGTTGATGTGTGCGGATTCGTAATGTTTACTAAGGTTAGTGTAGTCTGTATAGGCCGTCCCAGAAATAATTGAGCCGGCGATTGTTCTCCGGATGTTGCGGAGCATGGGGATCGGCGGTATGTCTGTAGAAATGTCTCAATCACCTCCTGTGTTCCTACTCCCTCTCCCTCCAATTTCTTAAATGCTCGTTTGAATGTGTCCACAAATCTTTCCACTTGTCCGTTTGACTGAGGATGGAAAGGGGGAGCGTGGACATGTTTGATCCCTATGGCATCGCAGAAATCTTTAAATTCTGTGGATGAGAAGCACGTCCCATTATCAGACACTAGTATTTGTAGGTTTCCAAATTGGGTAAAAAGGCTCCTCAGCTTCCGAATGGTAGTTACAGAAGTGCATGACGACATTTCAAATATTTCTGGCCATTTAGAATAAGCATCAACTACCATAAGATACATTTTTCCTTTGAGTGGTCCAGCATAATCGATGTGTACCCGGTTCCACGGGGAACTTTCAATGGGCCATGTGTTCAAGTCTTTCTTGATAGGCATCTTGGCGTTCTATTGACACTGTTGGCAACTTTGTACCCTTGCCTCGATATCCGAGTTTATGCCTGCCCAGTAGACGAAACCTCTCGCCAGGATTTTCATTTTCTGTATTCCAATGTATCCCTCATGTAGTTGTTTAAGCACTTGGTGTCGTAGTGAGATTGGAATAATTACCCAGTGTCCGTAGAAAAGGCATCCTTGATCTATCGCCAATGGCGGGTTAAGATTATGGTAGCGTAGGATATCCGAGCTTGTCTTCTTAATCCATTTGCCAGTGTAAACAAATGTGATTACTTCTTTTAATACGGGGTCTTAACTGCTCTGAGCAGCAATCCTCTCGATTGTCACCGGAATGTTCTTCACAGCACACTGGTATATATGGGATGTCGCTATTTATCTTTTCGATCACCACATCTTTAGTCGTATCCTGCTGGCTCGCGATAAGACGTGATAATGCGTCTGCTTGGCCGGAGTTTGTTGTGTTGACGTATTGTATCAAGAAATCGTATCCTAGTAGGATGAGAGCCTAACGTTGAAGACGATTTGCTGTGTACGTTGGCACTCCCTTTTTATTTCCGAATATCGCCAGTAACGGTTTGTGATCGGTTTGTAAAGTGAAATGTCGGCCATAAATGTAACGATGGAATTTTTTAACCGCAAAAATGAGGGCTAACCCTTCCTTTTCAATTTGTCCATAGTTTTTCTCGGCACTTGTTAAACTTCGGCTAGCGTGTGCAACAGCCTTCTGGGTACCATTCGGATACTTGTGTAGAATGACAGCTCCAATGCCATAGTCCGATGCGTCAGCAGCAACAATGATGTCCAAGTTCGGGTCGAAATGGGTTAATGACAGTTCCGAGCTCAATACTTCTTTAACTCTCTCAAAAACAGTCTGGTCATTGGTTGACCACTTGAATGTGGTATTCTTTCTGAGTAGGTTGTCAAAAGGTGCGCGAAGTTGTCTCATCTCTGCTATAAAAGCTCCATAATAGTTGATCATACCTAGAAATAAGCGAACTTGTGAGACATCCTTCGGTGGTGGCATATTCTTAATTGCTTTGACCTTGTCTGGATCGGATCGACGTCCTGCACAGTCGATAATGTTGCCTAGATATTTAATATGTGTCATAAAGAAATAACACTTTTCTAATCTGACCCGGAACCCATAGTTGAGGATTCTTTCGAACAGCGCCTCTAGGTTTCTACGGTGTTCTTCGGTTGTGCGTCCAGTGACGATGACGTCATCTAGGTACGCCACTACACCCTGGAGTCCTGAGATCATGGAGTCTATAATATGTTGGAAAATTCCTGGGGCAGATTTGACACCGAAGGGTAGTCTGTTATAGCGGAATAAACCCCGGTGTGTATTGATTGTTAAAAGTTGCCTTGATGCGTCGTCTACCTCCGCCTGTAAGTATACATCTGCAAAATCGACCTGTGAAAATAGTTGACCTCCATTCAGTCTAGTAAAAACTTCCTCCGCGGTCGGTAGAGGATGCTGATGTAGTCTCAACGAGTCATTTAATCCCGTCGAGAAGTCAGCGCATAGGCGCATGGATTCAATTGCTTTCTTCACGGCTACGATAGATGCGGCCCACTCTGAGTGGTTCAACGGTGAAATAACCTTCTCTTCCAGTAGACGATCAATTTCTGCGTTAAGCAAAGTTTCAGCAGCGTAAGGTGCTGGTCGTTTCTTTCGGAAAACTGGTTGTGCATCCTTCTTTAAGTATAGTTTTGCTCTAGTCTTGGTACATCGTCCTAATCCTGGTTCAAAAACAGATCCGTATTTGGTCTTTAGCGAAGTCATAATTGTTTCTCGAACGGAGTCGATGTCTCCTGTAGTGGTTTCGCTGACAATAGAGGTTCCCGTGCATGGAGCGATAGGTGGGGCAGAATATTGCCCATTCGACCCCGATCAAATCACAGTCGTCGGTAACGTAACAATATCCCTGATCTCTTACCTTACCTGTAGACCTGTCCATAATTGTGAAATCTGTCTTGAACCGTCCATATACTGTCATTGGGGCTCCATTTGCCGCCGTGTGAAGTTTAGGACAAGATTCCAGTGTGGGTGATCCTAACATAGTCCAGGTTGCTTGGGATATCAACGTGATGTCTGTGCCCGAATCGATCTGAACTTTGCGGGATACCGCGTTTATGGTTACGGTCGCCATTGTGAGGCATGTTCCGAAATTATTGCTGTTAGGTAATTTAACATTTTTACATCAGAACCCACGTGTTCGCTGTTGTCGCTTAGGAATAGCTGATTTGTTGCTATCTTTCACATCGTGACGGGTAGGTGCCTTCAACGGGCAGTTGTTCCATCTGTGTATTTTTGAACAATCAAAACAGTGCATGTCCGAAGACACTTGCCTGTTGGGTTCGAAGGGTTTCCGGTATTGTTTGTAACTGTTCCTCCATCTGCGCACTGCATTTATGTTAGCCGCTCCCATATCTCTGTTGTCTACTTTAAGGGTCATGAAATTTTCACACTTCGAGACTAAGGAATCGATAGTGAGGGGGGTTGAACCTTCATATTAATCTAATTTAGCAAGCATTCTCAAATGTACTTCGGATAATGTGAAGTCCTCGAGTCCCGAAATGAATAGTAGAGTCTTTAATCCTTCGTAATCGAGTTCCTTCAGTTACGCATTTTCTGTCATTCTTTTGACAGAATTTGCGAAATCCCTGTATGGCATGTATGTTTCGGAAGCCGGCAGACACACTATTTTTAAGCACTCAAATCGTCTTCGAATGAGTGTTTTCTTGGGTCCAAACAGTTTCTTCAGCTTTTCCACAGTTTCGTCGTAGCCGAAATCCTGTGGGACAGAAGGCAAGATATCCTCTCCGTATCCACGGTATGCGACCTCATCCAGTTTCTCAATGATCAGATCGCGTTTCTTGTCTTCCAATAGCACCGTACCTCGGTCTCTAATAGCTGGACTGTACCGCCGAAACCAGTACTCGAATGTTTGGCCTTCTTCCTCATTGAATATAAATTGTGATTGGTCTTTCTTCAGCTGGTAAAAATCACTGTCGGGTCCACTGACAATTGTGGTAGAGCTGGAGGGCGTAAGTTGGTTGTCCTTAACAGTTTTAAGTATATCTGCTATCGTCGGCATCATCAAATTACGCTCTTCCTCTGCTTGTCTACAGTCCGTTTGCATTTGCTGTATCAGCTGGGAAATTATTGTCATTGGATCGACATGGGCTTCCAAAACGTCTTGAGTGTTTTTGGGCATCCTGATCGCCAGTGTTGCGTTCGATGGTCGCAATGTCCAGTGATATTTATTAGTTCAGAGACAAGAACATACATTCTAATTTACATGCGCTTATATATCCTTGATCGGGCGGGATTTGAATGTAACCAATTATATGCTAATTTACCTAGTAACAAGATACCTATGAACTTAGTGTTAGTCAATCAATATTCTAATTAAGATACCAATGTGGATACTACTGAGACCTAGAGTAATCGTAGGATATACCTTACAAGCGTAAATCGGGGAATGAGAGTTAGGACAAGGATGAAAGGATAAAACGTTTATATGCATCGGAAAGGTACAAATAAATCAATAATTCAAAGACAACATCCAACCCCAATTAAAGTACAGTTCCCCTTTTATACCTCCTACAAGCTCCGCCTTAGATGGCACGTGCGAATACTTTTTAAAAAGCATTCTTCTTATTAATAAATGGTATATAATAGTGTTGAGCTTGGTGATGTCTCCCGATTACGAGTAGTGTCTGGAGGTTCTGGACTGTTTCCCAAGCGCAGTAAACGATGTTGCTTCTTTTCACACTGCGAGCAGTTAGGTCTGCTACATCTCCGATTTATATGCTATATAGAAAAGCATTTCAAACATACTCTTTTATTTCTCGAACTGTTACTCCGCTCCTCCGTAGTGCGATAAGTATTGCCTTTGTATTTTTGTGACCCTGCCTCAGGCAAAGGCGACATGATGGAACATATTCTTTTAATACTATTACTGTGTGATACAGACGTGGTTTACCTTGTCTTTCTCTCACTTTACATCTCTTGATAATATTAGCTTATCAATATATGTTAATACCATATTAATGGTCACATGACATCCTGTTGTTTTTGTCTTACCATGAAAACTTTCCCATGTAAACTTTCTGGAATTTTTTTTGCATATTTTTCGTCTTCACAATAGATCATCCTGTTCTGCTATATCCCAATCGATTGATTTTAATTGTTATAGTAAAGATTGGATTCTATTAAATAATCTGCGGTATCTAAACAGAATTACCGGCTGTTTCTAAGTTGTCCAGGTGATCAGTGATGCTATCTTCATTATTTTGTGTCGTGACTTGTATAATTTATACAACCCGACTATTTCACAGCTGTTTATTTCTCTCAAATCAAACAGAACAATGCTGAACCTTATGCACGATCTTATGTACTTTTTGGTAAGCTCCGCCTTTTCCCATGCTATGGAAGCAGCTGGGCACATAAAGAGTTAAGAAAGAATCTAGTGATTGCTAGGAGCTGCCATGCTATTGTAAGATAGTGGTGAATAGTTAGAGATGAAGGTCTAGACAGTTCTGATAGTGGTAAATAACTAAATATAGCCTAGACAGACCAAGCGGTCGTCTATACGACATTTCGGGCCAGGTTGAGGCAAATGAAGTTAACTAAATGTTACAAAAGTATAAAGGAGTATAATGATGGGCTACATAAACATATGATAAACGGGTGTAGCTAATTTGCTAGAATGCGCAACTATAATCCATATTGAATGATGTGAAGAAGTGAAGGATGGTGGGTTCCTGTCGATCAACAGAGGCGTCTGTGTCCAAGACTGGCTCGGTGTTGGCTACATAGCAGAGAATGATGGGGAGCTCCACACGAACGACACTTAGCTTGACATTGCTCCTTGTTCTCGTGGTGAGCGATGTTTTGATGGACAGTCCTAAGTTGATGAGTCGAGATGCACGTGCCACTATATCATTGTAGGTAGTGCAATGTAGCGAAGTATGGTGGTCCTTGTTGCTCCCAACTGGGCAGAATATGCATTCCATCCTCTGTCCTGGTTTATGTGCCATAGCGTCTAGCTTATCTCCCATCTTCTTTACTGTGGTCGCGGTATCTAGCACTCTAGTGTGGATGCGTTCTAGGGCCTCATTCTGATGCTGTACGATGTTCATCAGTCGCTCCGGTAGTAGGGTTATGTCGATAGTAGGATCCATTGTTAAAAGCCTTAGTTCTTCTTCTTCGTTGAGGTCATCAAGTTGTGCGTAGTAGCCATTCGGTTACTACATAGAATTGTCGAATGCATGATCTAAGTTAACGTGGGTGTTTATGTAATCGTCTCTTTCTTTTGTTATTGCCTTGCCACTATTAGCGTAAACTGTCTGGCCATGCTTTGACCAACTTTTGCGAGGAGGATAGTAACAACTCGTAATATGTAGTAAACGATTAGCGGACCGAATAAGTATGATAAGCCCGAGATTATGATAACAATGGCCAATATTGTGGCCGTCAACTTCCAATGCTCTCGAAGTGTTTAGACCATAGGTTCGATGTTGGGTAATGACACCTCTATTCACAATTTATTCTGAATATGCATCTCGGCGCTATTTTGGTCAAGATATGATGATTTTTGACTGCTAACATGATATTGAAGCGTGCTTTCTAGCTGTAATATATTGCCTTTATTTCCGCGTATGACAGCAGTTTTTGCTTATCACTGCTTGTGACGGCGAAAAGCACATCTGTTGATGTATTGTTTTGTGAGTACGGAATGGTGAATGATAGATTAGGGCAGTGAACAGTAGTTAGAATGGACCTGTACAAATTGCATTTTACTGAAGTGCGTGCGCCTTCTATACAATTGTAGCATCCTTTTATTTTACTCAATTTAACGTTGCACGCTAAGTTTATGATCCCTTGTTGTGTCTCTATTTTCTTGTTTAACACTAGTGTTGCTTGCGTTTTTCCACCAGTAGTTATTGCTACGATTTGACGGCTTGACCCATATAATGTAGGAGATTCTGTCGTCAAAGGTAGCTGTAGCTATTTGGTGTTTTAGATGGCTAAGCGAATCGCTGAGGCATTTACATGTTGTCGATTCATAATTCACCTGACAGTCACACATGACTTTGTTTGTACATTCATTAAACGTTTCTAAAGCTTGGTTTGCTGTTTTGCATTCTACGGGAAGGTTAGTTATTCGGTATTAGCAATACTTCATCCTCACTTACGGCTTGTCCCGATCTGGTCAAATTATATTTGGGGCTCTTTAAGTATTGCACAGTTGAAGCAATCACCAACCACTTTATTCAAACAACAATCTAACAATACGACAAAAATACTAGAACCTTCAACTATTCAATCTACTTCACTACAAGCTGGTCATATATATGTGTGACCTTTTGTAGACGGAGCACATTATTTAAAACAGTTTGGAGATAGGTCAATGAGGATAAAGACCGAGATAAAGGAAAACGTATGGGAAAATAAGATAGTTTAGACCAACGGGGTTGATACGCAATAACAAAGAGTTTGTAAAACTGCCAATCGGGATACTTCCACGCCCAAAAAGGTCAAGAAAGACGAAGAGAACACAATGCAAGAGTACAAAAGTGGGTAATAAGGGTGATTGACCTCTCTGCCTAATGTAGCCATGCATATACTAATGTCTATCGGTCAGACGGTATCACAACTGAAGTTACTCCAAAAAATAAGACAGAAGGAAAGACGAGGGAAATCTCGATGGTTTAGATAAAGTAAATGCAAGAAAAACCAAGAAAGTTAAAGAACTCAACGAGAGGAAAAGAAACAAAAGATAGGATAGTGTATACTGGGTCTAGCGTAGAGTGGAGCGAACAGTAGTCTTCTTCCTATTCCGCTTGGTTAGTCGGCGAGTCGAAACTATTCCGTTGGTCAGATGCAAAGTAATATGATGCCCTTCTTCGCAAGTTCTGCAACTTGCTTTACAAGGAATCTCACGCTTAGTGTCTTAATAGGACTCTAAGCATTTATTGCACAATTGTTTTTCACTCAGTATCTGGTATTTTTTAGGGAGACTGAGGAACCATTGCTCGGATGTATGAGTATTCCTGTCGCAAAATACGCAGGAGGTGAGATTCACTGCAGCCTCTTTCAGTACGTTTTTTTTACCGATGATATCTCGTGCTCTAGGTTCCTCACACGTTCGAGAATCTCACTGAATATAGGCATTCTGTCGAAATCCTATAGAACTGTGACCAGATCTTTAGTGAAATCAATACAGAGTTGTATGGTATTCATGTAGAATGGAGATAGAGTACTGGATTTCTTCTTCGAAATATGTTCCATGGCTGTTGTATTTTGGAAAAAAAACCTCCTCGTCAGGATAAGTCGGAATTTCGCTAGATTCAGCGCTAGACCTGGTATCGGCGTTAGTTGTGAGATCTGGGAAGGGTTGCATTTATATTGTACCTCGGACCGCCTTTCTGTTCTCTTATATCTATAAACTCCGATGTCCATTACTATCTCGTTGAGCTCTTGGTGTCATGTTACATTAATGTCTTCTAACAGATTTGAAAATCGAGAAGATTAATTGTATACTCTTCTCTCCAACGAGGATGAATAAAATTGCAAGGAGCAATGAGCTGTTTGGCCCCCCATATATAAGTTATTAGGAATAATAATCCTGGGCCTATTAGTCCGAATGCTGCTAGTTTCCAATGATTTCTCATTGTGTGTATTAATAGGGTGATATCCGGTATCCTTTTTGCGTAATTCCAAAGATTTGATGAGTTTACTGTCATAATTCTATCTACACTTTGAGGATGGAATAGCAGAATGCCTTCCACCGCGTAAGAAAAAAAATTTCTCCGCAAGATGTGTGGCATGCTTATATTAAGATTGCTTCATTCTAATAAGAGTTTCGTTCTGATACTTCATTAGATCCGCATCTTAATGCAAAGGATCTTGAGCTGCAAGGCAATTTGATGATGGCAGGAGTTTTTGATTGGTATGTGGCCTTTGTTTTGGATGCTTCCAGACATTTGTAACATCCAGGTAGTGACGATGAATGTATTGTGCATCCTGAATGTTCTACTAATACTGCGCTTTTTTTTATTGATATGGACCTTATAACTGCTGTTAGTTCGTAGTTCTTGATCTTTTCCAGTAGGTCGGTACCAGAATGAATCAGACTGAGTTCTGATGTGCTTAATAGGGAGGATCAAGATGAGTTTATTGTGCTGGTTTTCCAATTGTATTTCTGGGCATTTGCAGTTTATTTTATTCCCGCTGCTGAGACAAGAACATAATTCTTTTGTCGGACAACGGGAAAAGTTTCCTATGGTTTCTCGTAGCGTAGAACATTCTACTAGTATACCATAAGTATCTGATATTACGATGGTTGAGTCGGATGAAGATGCGCATGTTAAATCCATTATCGGAGGGTAAGCTGCGTTAATTGATGCAACTTGTATGGTGGTGTTCCATTTTCCTTGGGCTTGTTCGTAAGGTTTGATTTTAAATTGCTCTTTTGTGCTGTATTTATTAAAGGTGTAAGTAATAGTAAGGTCTATATTTTCGTTCCAGCTCATGCAGGAGAAAATTTCATAGGGACTTTCTGTCAAAGGTACATGTGCGACTTTGTAAAACATGCATCCTGATCCAGAAAGCGCGCGACCACAAAACCACCCAGGACAACTTTCAGTGCATCTTTCATTCCCAGGAAAGATAGTGGCTTTGTGTAGCTCTGGTATGGACTTGTTTGTGCCTGGCCTAGTGCATGTCATCTCGACATGAGCCTACCAGAGGCATCGCTTTTCCGAAAACACCTTTGTTAATGTATTTCTTGTGAAAAAAATTGTCCTCTTTCTACAATTTAAGGCATATAAGTCAACATTAATTTCCATGATCCTTACCAATATGTTGTTACTTTTCATTTGAAGGCATATAGACCGTTGTAATCGGCTAAATAAGAGGGCTACATCATATTCCACATAGCAGTGTGACGGATTAGCACTAGTTGTCACCACAGATGATATTCACGGAATCTCTTATGTACCCAAGTTGACAACTGTGATTGGGTTGTATGAGTGCTAAAATCAATGCGCACAGAACGACTGCTGTGTTATTCCACCGGAAGTTGCGAATTGTGAATCTATCTTCCCTATCGACTGATAGATTTATTTCTGAATCATTGTTTTCAACTGTGTTTTCGTGTGTTTTATCTTATTTCGTTTCTGCCCTGACAGCTGTAAGTGGTACTGGAGGCTACGCGGCTGACTATTTTCTTAGTCACTAATTCCAGTGTGAGTGCAATAGTGAATAAGCCATATATGTTAATAAACAAGGATATGATCGCCCCTTCTGGCCAACAAGTAGGATTGGCAATCCATATCGGAGACAATAGCACTGATATGCCATCACAAAAGTCGTGATAAACCTGCTATTTTGGTTATTTTCTGGGAACGTTTTTTTCCGTTCGCGAACTTGGATGGTTATATGCCGTGATATAGGATAGTGAGGAAGCGTAAACTCCATAAATGACGTAATATCGCTTATAAGCTTGCACTCGGTATCTATGCAGAGTTCTGCTGTTCCTTTAATCGATACTAAAAGCCTTTAGTGGTGTACTCGAGGCTACTTTTATTGGGGTCAACAATGACTGCTGATGTTTGTTTTATGAGCGCAGTTAGGAGTAGTGTTGTTATAAGATAAAGAATACAGCTGCGTTGTATGCGAGTTGTGCCGCTACTGTGTGCCTCATCATTCGTTGTGACTGTAGGTGAAGGAATATTGGTATCTTCACAGTCTTCACACTCTTGTTCAAGGTTAGGATTGCTGTACAGGTTGCCTGTAGAAACTGGCTCAGATAGAGTGGTTGCTTGGATTTCCATCGGATATAATTTGTTGACAGGTCGATATAGAAGACGACTGTTTGAGCATTTTGATTTTGTTGATCTAACTGTAATGAATATTATCGCTTAGACTTTGTAACTTTCTACAGATGCGTATTAGGAAATGATAAGATTTCAGCATTGCTGATGCGTTTTGTGCTGTTGGAGAAAAGGATATAATCTGCGCTCGTAATTTATGACACATCTTCTTTATTTCCGTAGACGTCAGTTAGAATGAAAATAGCAATATTGTAGTTGTACGAGTCGGTGTTTAAACCAACGATTAATTGTGATTCTTCTCCGCGTAGAAGGCTTTTAAGATGATAAAACTTAATGCATTCAGATAAATGTTTGGAATGGACCATGGAATTGAAGGTTTCCCAAAAAGAAGGCCATTTAGTAATGTACCCATAGAAAGGTTGAACAGCAACAGGCGGTAAATGAGCGGATGAATTAATTTTATCGGTGTTTTGCGTAATATGGTTCGAGATATGAAACTTTTGCTCTATTGGTATGGAAGTAGGAGAACGAATTTGTTCTACATCCTCATTGTCAGAAATATTGTTTTCCTCTTTGTGGGCTAAAATTTCATTTCTGAAAGAATCTTTTGATTTAAATAGATTATCAAGAATGTCTTTTGCACTAATTAGAGCAGCATTAAAGTCACCATGTTTTATGAGGAAATCGTCATAGATGCGTGATTCACGAGCGCGTTCGTCGAAATCTTTAAGAGAACTTAACAAGTCTATCCATTTTTGTTGCGACAATTCAATATGATGAATTGAGTTTTCTAATTTATGTATATAACGCCTTACGTCATTAAAGTACGTTAAGAGAAGGTCGTTTTCTATCTCACTTAGAGGAATAGAGAATTGATTTTTGTCTTTCTTGTAGGATTCAATAATCTTAATAAGCCTCTTATGAGTAGGACCAATGAAAGAGCGAATTGGTCCAGACATCGTTTTACACTAATGCACAGATGGGTTACTTTAAGAAACCGTGGTCGCCAATTATTCGAAATGATACTAAACTCGCTCGTTAGATCAAAAACGAATAGGGGAAAATTAATTGCGTGTGTCGAACGGTATAACGATTTGTGTACGAACAAGCGACAATAAGAAAAACACAATGAGGATAAATGAAGATGACACAGGGTGGTCCAAAGCTTGCCACCCTATACGGGTGGTCTTCTTATATACGGCTGAGGGCTATTGTGTATGTTGGCACATAATGTGAATTACATGCCATAAACTGTTAATGGTAATATAAATGTGTGTACATAGTACGAGGTAAAAATGCTTATGGTTCTAGAATTGGATTAGTACAGTATATATTGAATTCTTATGTAGAACATAATGAATATTAAATATCCATTACACTAACTTTTCCGTCTGAGCTTTTCATCAATTCTATTATTATACCATAATGGCATGTTCTACGTGGAAATAATTCGTTCTCTATCAACACGACCTCATCAATCAGAGGGAGTTGTCATGCCCCATGTCTGCCTTGGTGGAAACGTATTTTATGGCTGTCTTTTAGTTCTCAGAGATATGTAGATTTCAAGTCGTCCCAAAATTTATTTACCAACAAGTAAACGCCTTGTAATGCTTGATTGGCTTGGGTTACGGTATTAATAGTTGTGTAGTCATAATCTGGGTCATAATAATTCTCATTATCTTCTAATGCAAGAATGAACGTCAAACGTTGACTCAAGAAGTCAATAGGGCGAATGAGACAGACCGATGTATCTGTTGGATTTACATGAGTAATCGGTCCGTTGTTCAATTTGGCTTCTATCATTGCCATAACTGTATGCATTACTACCAATGAGTTTTCTTCTCCCAATCACTTTTTCGTACGCTTATTTGACACTATACTAGTCTTTCCCACACCCCTTCCATCCAGGGGGAGTTTGGAGGGTTAAAAATCCACTTTATTCGCTGATTGGACATGTGTGAATTGATTGAAATTCCTGTTTGGTCTTCTTGCTCATTGTTCAGTGATAATATCCCTTCTGCAAGGCAAAAATGTCTGCCTTGATCGCTGCTAATTGTTTTCGGGAGTCTTCGCCGAGCAACAAAACGTTGCAGACATTTAAGAACGCCCCTGCCGATAGATTCTCTACACACTCTAAGTGAACAGCTCGCGTTGTTAAGCATATGAACAAGCAAACATAAACTTTATCTTTTTCCTTACACTCAAAAGGTCCCAAAAAACCAATGCCGTTATGTTCAAAGGGATTTGCCCTTATAACCCGTTCTCTAGGCAATGGACCCATCGAGGGATAACCGAACGGTAAAGCGTTCATTCTTTTGCATATTATGCAGTGTCGTAAGCCATTGTCCACTTGGTGACTGGTGTTTGGGATTCAATACTTTTGACCGGTGGTCGCAATGAGCTGTTGTTTACCACATTGTCCATTTGTAACGTGGGTTTCTTCAACAATCAGCGGGCTGACCTTAGATATTTTTGGGACAAATATAGGGTTTTTCACGTGGTATCCCAAATCTGATCTTAGCATTCGACTTTGATATCTAATTAGACCATGACTGTCTTGGAAGATGTACCTGTCCTTGAATCTGCCTTTTACTTCATCCAGCGAAATGTGGGCAACCTCACTTCTGATTATGAGTATTTCCGCCATATTCATTTCGTCTGCTGTAATTGAGTTTTAATTGTTGTAATATATTGCATTTTTGAAATTCAGCGTGACCCTTTTCTTTGGAGTTTCCAAGTGCACGTGCTAATAAATAGTAACACATAAGGTCCAATTATTATTAGCTTGCCGAATCTTCCTACTTTCTTCGTAGGGAATATTGTCGTCGCTCTCATTTCAGTTGTATGGTCAACTGTCTATTTACCACTTGACTTAAGTTGAATGGACAGAATTCAACTTCTACCATTTCCTGTTAAATGGTGACTAGGCTTGTTATCGGCCAACTATTACTATCTGAACTACGCCATGCTGGACTGTTAACCCATAGAGAACTCGAAAGTTTACTTCCTCTACACCCTCGAGTGCCTGTGTCCGAAGGGTTAAGTTCCGACGGTGTATAATGGAAAGTAACACTTTTAGTTAGTTTTAATAATTCCTCGCGAATGTTCATAATCCGTTTGACCTGATTTCCCATAAATACTGGGAGTGATCGAGAAGATATCAACCTGGACAGGGCAGCCTTGTTGCTGCCAACAATGTATATTTGAATTATCTCCTTCTTTAATGAGGTGATGACAGAATGCGCCAGTCTCAACCCTAGGAGAAGAGCAATGAGGTCTAGTCGAGAAATGGTGACGTTTCTTTTTATAGGTGTTACTTTTAGTTTTCCGCTTACTAGCTTGAAAGTCTGATAATCCATGTGATAAATATGCACAGCAACCGTATGCTTTAACCGAGGCATCCACAAAGACCCATAATGTTCTGGGAGTGATTGGATTAGATGGTCCAATTTTTCTTAGAATTATTACTATTGTTCCGTGTATATTCTCGCTAATAATGCTCCATTATTTTACAAGTTCCTCACTTAGTGACTCGTCCGATTTTAGGGGTTTGAAAAAGAGTTCTCGGAGGAAAAGTTTATGATTAACAAGTAGAGGGGCAACTGTCCCTATGGGATCATATACGCCATGTATTTGGCTGATAACGAAACGTTTAGTTAATGTAGTTGGCCTCGGAAATTGCACTTCTCCTTTAAACATATCCGTTTCATTGTTATAGTTTATTCCCAATACCTTCAATTCTCCTCCTTTTGCTTTATCATATTCGGGGATTTTGTCATTGAACTCTTTGTAATTAGATATGAAATCTCTCAGATTCATTCGTATCTCTCGGAAGTACCGTTTTGATTAGGCGTACTTTTGGAAGGTCGTTTCTGGCTCATCAGCTTCTAATATAACATTATCAACGTACAGTTTGCTCAATATCTCAACTGCTAGTGGCGTCCCAATATCTATCATTCTTTTACTGATAGTCATATTAAGAATGCTGGGGCTAGCGTTGATTCCGAATGGTACCCGAGTGAATCTGAAGATGTGCACATTTGACCGATCTACGGGTTTTTCTGTTTTTTACCCATAGGAAACGTGTTAAATCTTTATCTTCCTCTGGGAGTTGAATTTGGACAAAGGCTGCCTGTATATCAGCTGTTATCATTATTTTTCCCTATCTTGCTGCAATTAATATCTCATGAATTTTATTTATGAAGCTTGAGCCTTCATATATGCAGTCATTGAGAGATGGGGATTATCTGCTTCTTTGTGAGGCGTCAAATACAATCCTTAAAGGAGTAGCTTTCTCTGGCTTCCAAACTCCCCTATGTGGTAAATAGTGTATCTGCTCTTTGGGGAATGATTTCATCAGCTAACTCTATTATTCCCTCATCGATATATGCACCTAGTATCTTGGGATACCAATATTGTTCGGGTTTGTCCTTAAGACTGTCTATAAGGTTTGCAAGCCTTCTGTATGCTATATTTAAATTGCCTTTGAGATTTGCAATAGACTCTTTGAGAGGAAAAGGAGCAACTACTCCTTCTTTGGTATAACAGCTCGACGTGTGGTTGAGTGTTGTTGTTTGTCCTGCCACGCGGGTCTTGTTTATACGTCTCGCTGTTAGGCTTAGGTGTCCTTACCTCAAACTTGGGTAATTAAACCTTTATTAATAACGATATAACAATACAATAATAATCAAACAATTATTAAAGGTAAAGGTATGGAAATACTAGAATGCTAAACATATGTAAGCTAAATATATGAGGAATCAAGGATCGATATTCCAAATAGAATTAGTTAAGAAATATATTTAGATTTAGTTAACAAATACATCTAGAATTAATAACAAAGTAATATGAGAAGCAAAGGAATAAGTAAAAACATAAGCCAGACACTCCGGCCTTGAACTGTCTCAGTGAGGATAAGGCCTGCTTATACACCGCTCTCCCAGACGTTCGCATGAGCTGCTTCTTTGTTCTATTCAAATGGTATTTCAATAAGATAAAGAAATATTACTACCAAATTCAGAGAGAAACAACCGTTTGCATCTATGTTATTGTACGCACAGTTATTTTTAACTACAAACTGTCTAGGAAAAACGAGAATGGTTAGCTAAGAATGACGCAATATCATAATTAACATTGGATACAGGAAATCTTACATAACTCTAACTTTGGATAGTGGGGAATCCACTATATTTGTATATTTTATTTCCTTGGAATATTTTTCCATATATTCAAGTCTCATCTTCTTGGTTTGTTGGATCGTCCGAAATTCCTAAGCCTTCGAGACTGTATATTCTATTCAGTTCTTTACGAATGACTGAGTCTTTTTCTTTTATGACGGCCAGGCTATGTATGTATTCGACTTTTCCATTGTCAGTTTGTGCCATTTTACCACACCCATGAATGGCGTTGCCGAAGATGATGGGTTGAAGTACCAGCCCTGATGGCGTTATTGTAATTGCGTAGGCTACTTTAATAGACTCCACCCATAGATCCACTCCTATTAAAATCACAGGTTAGATCATTTCTCCTGATGTTCTAGGATTGCTCAGTGCGATATTTAGCTTTTCCAAAAATTGTGAATCTTGTTTGGAAATGGTAGCTGATTCAAATTCATTGGATATTAGAGGTTTAGATGATAGTTGAACCTCCAATATTTGACCTGTGATGGTTCTGAACCTGGTTGAGGCTGTCTTAGAGTTAAAACGTTCTGTGCAGCATTCTAATCCGGACAAGGTAATTTGAGTGTCATCTGATGTTTTCAGTTTCAAATGCTTTGCATGACTTTCTTGTATAAAGCTTGGATGTGAGCCACTGTCAAATAATATCATTGATCGTTCATACCGCTGTGTATTATAATTCCATACTTCAGCGTCGGCAGTCATTAGAATACGTTGGCGATGTGATAGGTTACTGTGCGTAGTGTCCTGAAGACCGATCGAATTGTTTATTACACTGTTGTTTTTACTTGCTGACATCCGCCTTTGTTCGTTTATTGGCCTTGCTTGGGCTGATATATTGTTCCGAGTGTTATTCGGGTGAGCAGTAACCGAATTGTCCCTCAGGCACAGTAAGCGGTGATGATCTCTACCACATTGCTATTGTGTTCACTCGGTGTAGAGTGGCCACACTAGAGAAGAAGTTTATAAGTCAGAATAATACGAGGAAGAATAAGGTTTATGTCAACTATATGTACAAAAGGAAATAATAAGTAAAAGACCAATGGGTTACATCATGTACTCTCTACGACCCCAATGCTTACTTCTCAACGTCTTTTATAGTACTCTTAACTCCGCCTACTTTAGGATATAACATTACTGTACTTACTCTGGTTTCTCTAGTGTCTATCTCGTAATATTGCGGACAGTCTGCTCGCGAGCATTGCCTATTTGTATGGTTGCTGGAAAGGCATTTACAGCATATTGTTCTATTCCTTAAACTATTTCTTTTCTCGACTGGAGTGGAATACGTGCTACATTCTGCATCCCTGTGCCCTTGGCGTATTCAGAATCGGCATAGTATACCTTGCGGAATGTTGTTGCGTACTGTACCGCGATCTGTATGATTAATTCTATTTGTATATCTCGGCTCTGATACAAATGATCGTATTTCATCTTGCTCATACATCTCTGTAGACGATATTAGATTATCAATGTTATTTAACATCTGATTAACCATCCAGCTAATGCTACTCTTTTCCTGCATATTTAGGAAAACTTACTTTCGTATGGTGGCTGGGAATTTCTTGTATATTAGCTGTTTCCACAGTGGATCATCCTCTTCTCTTACATCACGACCTACAGACTTGAGTTGCTGTATTAATGTTTTAGAGTTTTCAAACGTTTGGCGACACCTTAAAGAGGAATGATCTGCTGGTTTGAGTCGTTCTAACTACTGTACGACACAGGTTTCATTATCTCTTTGATTTCCAAATTTACTTTGAATGATATTGATAGCTTGCTGATAGTTATCGGATATGAGTTTAATTCCCCTTATAGCGTTGGCGGCTTTACCTGTCAAACAATTTGTAAGGTAGATGAACTTTTCAACCGGCGAAAACGCAGTATTAGTGTGCACCATTTGGTTAAGAACTGCCCAAAATTCATCAAATTTGCCTCGCTCGCCATTGTATGTTGGTATTTTCAATTCAGGGAATTTTGCTCTGTTTTGTTCGCTGTTATTTCTTGTCATAGCTGTGACAAGCTGAATAAGGTCAGCGGTACTCCAAACACCTTTCTCTTCGTGATTGTACTCGTCACTCTTGAGTTGCGCCTTATTAGTGGGTTTATGGTGTACCTGGTCTAACAGTGGTTTGACTTCACTCACTATTTCTTCGTCGTCTGACGTGAGATATTTTCTCTTTTTCTCAACTTGAACAATTTGTACAGTAGATAATGCAGCCTTCTATCGCTTATTATGCTTCGCTGACATCTGATGCTCACATGTTTTGTTTTTAATCTCAGTTGTTTATCTGTTTTGTCACATAACAGTTCCAAAGCACATTTTAGATGTGCAACCTCCGATATTAACTTCCGATAGGAACATTCGTTCAATATTTCATATGAGCATCAATCTCTGCATGTTTGTTGGGGCTGATTTTCATTGTTTCAGCTACACTTTTAAAAGATTCACTTCTTGACGTCAATGTTTCGGTCAAAGTAATCATAGTGAGTAGGTATTTTTTATACTCTACTTCCCTTTCGTCAAGGTTATGTACTGTCATCTCTTCGTTTGCTGAGCTGTTACTTTTCACACAGCAGCAGCATACATCATTTAAGAATGTTTTTAGTTCATTGTAGGCTTTCTGTAGCTCTATCTTTTTCACTCTCATACTTGAGTCTCGGATATCTACTTAAATCCTTAGAGTATATCTCCCTTTCCAGCTGTCCCCGTTTCTTAAGGGTGTGCGGACTGTGCTCAGTAACCGCAAGGTGATCTAACGCGGGTATTGTTTATACTTCTGCGTGATTGTGATGCTTTACCGCAATCTTGATACTTGAGTGAAACAGGAGGTGCGTTATAAGCACGTCGACTGTCGGACTCGTTTGCCACGTGGACTTGTGGGTTATAGTGGCCGATGCACCAAAACTTGTCCCGATCTGGTCAAATTATATTTGGAGCTCTTTAAGTATTGCACAGTTGAAGCAATCACCAACCACTTTATTCAAACAACAATCTAACAATACGACAAAAATACTAGAACCTTCAACTATTCAATCTACTTCACTACAAGCTGGTCATATATATGTGTGACCTTTTGTAGACGGAGCACATTATTTAAAACAGTTTGGAGATAGGTCAATGAGGATAAAGACCGAGATAAAGGAAAACGTATGGGAAAATAAGATAGTTTAGACCAACGGGGTTTATACGCAATAACAAAGAGTTTGTAAAACTACAAATCGAGACACAGCTAGTCTTTGCTGTAGTAAAGTGTTTCGTGATTGCTGGAGAGCTGTAATTGTGGTGTTGGTGTCGTCCAGGCGGTACGTTGTGTATGGCTCTATTTCTATTGTTGTTATCGTTTCTATGCCGTATATACTTACTACGATGGTGATATTGACGGTAGGTTTCCATTTGCTGCACTTAAAAACGTAATAGCTTTGAGTTGGCTTAGGTAAGTGAGTAACTTTATAAAGATGCATGACTACAGTGGTAGTAGACATCCACAAGTTAGTCCTCCACATACTCTCTGGTTCATTGAGTATCCCGGGTAATGATCGGCCTCGAGCAACTCGTGTAGACGATATGCCCTAATGCTCTGACATCTTCATGAGTTGCATGACCCCATGAAAAGGCAGCGCTGTGTAAAGGCTGAGGATCAGGTGATCAGGCTGATCCTGCCTTTAGGTTAATATAAGACTATGTTTACACAAGGTTTATAAGATAGAGAGTTTATTACTAAGGATTATTACATTAACAACAAGAAAAGGTTAGGCCAAAGGGTAAGAGGCTCAGGACACCCGCACGGCTCTTGTGTCCCCGCCTGTACCTCTTTTATAGGGTAGCTTAGGTCAGAGATGCAGAGCGCATCCGAGATGTACCTCACAGCTGTCTATAGAATGTGTGAACTGTTGTTTCACGTGTATAATATAGTGTTTCTGGTAAGCACCTTAAATGCATAGCATTGTGCGTAATCTTACTTAGACCTATCGATTGGTCATTGTGTTGGACTTGAATACACAGTTGTGAGTGAATTTTGTTAAAATTTAAATCGTCCTCGTATTCTATGTGGCATTTGGTGTTCTCGTTGCATACCGTAGTCGTGTTTTGTTTCATGAACCCTTGCTGGCGTGGCATTGTCAAGGTGGTACACGCTAGCAGTATGGCCACTTGTATCTTCTGATTAGCGTTTTGCCTTACAGGCGGTTGTAAGTTCGTTAGCATGAAACGTTGTTTACCATCTTATTAGGAATTGATGTCGGGACGTTGTTGTGTCGTCTGTGGCAATATCTTACTGCTTTATGAATCGTACTTGGTATTGGTATGACAGTTGTTAAAATTATATACACTATGCTTACGATTGACAATATAGCTCTAATTGGCCAACAGTGTGGATTCCCTATTAATGATAGAGAAAGGAATCTTCGGGAATATGCCAAAATTATTTGCAGGAAGCATATTACGGAAATGTCTTTGTGATTTCAGTATAGGTGCTTTTATGCGAGCTATGGTAGCATCGTTGTGCGGTGGTGGTAGCAGAATTAACTCAAGTGGTTTTGATTGTTCATTGAATATGCGGCATTCCGAATTAAAACATAAATCAAATTTTTTAATGACATGATTGATTTTTACTATTCCATTATTGCAGAAGATTGTGTGTGAGTCTTCTGCAGATGTCTTGCTGATTACTGTCATTAGCATGAGTGGGAAGAGGAATGCATGCGCGTAACTCTTATTACTGTTGATGGACGTATCCTTCTCTGTTGCGTCATCTAGTTTATTTTTTGCACGACATGAAGGTTGACTTATTATTGGCTTACTTGTGCGACATTCTGAACTTCCTTGCTTTTGTTGAGGATCATTAAATGAAACGCTCCTGATTTCCAGTGGTATTAGTCTTGAAATGGGACGATGGGAGATTTTTCCATTTTGCGTGATGACTTTCGCTGACTTTAACAGGTTGTCTTTGCTTGATATTATTTCCACGACTCTTCCTAATTGGCATGACCTCTAGGTAATAGATCGCGTTGTATTCTGACTATGTATTCTACTTCCGATATTTTTTGTTTCGACCTTCTTCCTTGCTTTAAATTGTTGTTATAATATTCGCATAGCTCGGTTAAATATTCATTATTCTATTTTAATCAGAATTTGTCCGCCATTTTTTTCCGAAAATTCGATGGCTTCTTTAGCTTGCGTTACCGTTTGTATTAATGTAGAGTCGTAGATAGGATCGTCTGTATCTGTATCTTGCTGTGTTAGTGGTAGTGAGTACTTAATGTTTCCTTGTAGGGCATCAATAGGTCTCCATGGTTCAGAATTAAGTTCAGTGGATACCACTTTTGTTAGAGGTCTTGTATTCAGAATTGCCTCTATTCTAGTTATGTTGTAGTCATTTTACTGAATGATGACTTTTTTCTCCCTTTAATTTTATGAAAGACTCTTTTTAGCGTTCCTATAAGGCGTTCCCATGCACTTCCCATCCAGGGAGCTTCTGGTGAATTAAATATCTATCTAATACCCTTATTTGCACTATATGACATTACTGATGATCCTGTTTCTATATCGCTATCATACAAAGTTTGTATTATTTTCGCACTTAGTGTGAAGTTTGTGCCGCAATCCGTTCGAATGACTGATGGTATTCCCCTGCGTGAAGAAAATCGAATAAAGCTGCGCAAGAATTCTCCTGCTATGAGGTCCTCAGCTACTTCGAGGTGAACTACGCAGGTTGTTAGCCATGTATATATTGCAACATACATTTTTCTTTGCTTAGATATCTAAGGACCCATATAGTCGCATCCCACGTTTTCAAATGGTTTTGAACATACTACCCTATCCTTAGGTAGAGGAGCCATGATGGGCATACTAACCGGTAGTTCCTGTTCTCTTTTACACGAGGCACAAGTTCTTATGTTTCTTTTTATGATTGCTGTTAGTTTCGGCATCCAAAATCGTAAGCGTATCAACGAAACAATATTACTTAGGTCACAATGCCGTTGTCCACACGCATTTCTTTGATTATCAATCTGACCAGCTGTGAATTCCTTGGCAGGAATATTGGGTTTTTGTGTCAAAATGGTAGTTGTGCATATTCTAACCAGGACTATAGCTTATTAGACCGTTTTGGTCCATATATATTTGCTTTCCTGAATGCCTGCTTCTAATTTCTTTGCATCAATGCGTCTGGCTTCTCTGCTTCTCATATCTTCCGCTGTTATTTCATCAATATTTTCTCCTTCTTGCGGGCTGTCCTTGTTTGGCTTCTCTTCACACATCTTTATACTTTTCTTCCAGTACTTTATAGTTTTTCCACACGTGCTGCTACTCGTAGTGCTTTTGTATAATCACTATACCTGTTCAAATCGAACAAAGGCGTTCGCGCTTGGTTCCAGATGCGTTTTGGATAGCATTTCATCTATTTGCATATCTTCATGATTACAGAATAATTCTTCGACTGGCGTTAATCGAGCTTTAGTGTCTTGGATTCCTGACCATTGTGGTCCTGTTATCCATGGTTGTTTTATAAATTCCTCTGACGATGTGCCGCGTGTTACTACATCAGCTAGGGTGTTCTGTGAATCAGTGTGTAAAAACTGAGTAGACTTACGCTGTTCGTTGAATTTTGCGTGTATCTTCCGGATTTTATCAACCTTATTGGTGACAAAAATTGGGAACTTGCGTGATGATACTATCCATGACAGTGCTATTTTACTGTCATTAACTATATTGCTTTTATGTATTTTTTTCTCCAATGGAATTGCTAACTGACTCGGCTAAATGTAGCGCGGCAAGAATGACTATGGGTTCTAGATGCGGAATGGTCATTTGTTTCTTGATACGCGTCAACCTGGTTTTTCCACTTATCAATCCAGACACTTCACTTTCTGCCGTATATTGTAGGTATGCACATACTGCCATTGCTACTTGACTTGCATCCGCAAAGACCCATAAAATTGCTGATACTGGTTTTTTTTTGTCAAATTTGGTATCATTCTTCAAGGAACGGTAATTGTCCCTTTGTGTATGGCGTTGCAGGCGGTGTTACACCTATTGCAGTATTCAGGTGGAAGTCGTTCTTTCCAGCCAATGTCCTTTTGGAATCATTCGCACATCATCACCTTGAGTTTTAACAGCGGAGGTCCAGTAAACCCAATAGAGTCGTAAACTCTGTTTATCATACTTATCACATCTTTTTTGTGACAGTTTCACAAGCCGGTATGTCAATATGTACTGTTAATTCGTCGGATACCTCATTATACTGTACCTCCAGTAGCTTTGTGTCTCTTAACATTCCTCGGTCTTGTTGTGATATTATACTATCTATTTCATCTCTGAGTTTGATACGTAATCTCTCAAATTCATTCCAATCTTGCCAAATAATACTTTGATTTTTCCTATTTTATTCTTACGTTCTCTACTGACTCTGCTTCCCCTAGAACATTGTCCACATAGAGATTTTTTAGCATTTCTACCGCAATTTCTTCGTCAGTGTTTCGTAAATATGAGGCTATTGACGTATTTAATGTGCTGGGGCTTACCGTAACCCCAAACGGGAGTCCGTTAAATCGATAATTTATCATGTTTCCTTTTGTAGGTGGGCTATTTAGATCGCGTCGCCATAAGAACCTACACAGATCTTTATGCTTCTCTGGTAAGCGTATCTGTGTGGAAGCGGCTTCGATATCGCATATGATGATATTTTCTGGTCATCGACTCGCAATCAAAATATCGTGTACTTTGTTGACAAACGATTCACCTGTGTATGTGACAGCATTGAGTGATAAGTTATTCTTTGATTATGACGACGCATCAAATACGGTACGGAGTGGTTTCGACTTATTTGTCCGCCATACTCCAGAATGTGGCATATAATAGATTCCAGCCGTTTTGGGAATTTGTTGACTAACTCTCTCTATTATCCTTTCCTCCTCATACTGTTCTATTATCTTCTTATACCACTCTTTTTGAGGTTGTAGTCTTTCTAGGTGCTTATAGAGGGCACTTAGTCTTCTTATGCCCATGTTAAAGTTGTTACCCAAATCTAGCACGTTGTCCTTTAATGTAAGTGGGGCTGTTATTATTCCCCTATTGATTGTAATTGATTTGGAATACTTCGTCAAGTATTTGCATGTATTTTCGTCTGTGCCGTATTCGTCGCTGATTATTCAAATTCCTTCTAATTCATACATTTTTTTGACAAGTGGAGTTATCTTTTTCCGTAATAGTCGGAAATGCACCGACTGGTTCTAAGCTCTTCTCGTTGTTCGTTGGTTTTAGATTTCCGCAATCATAAATCGCTGGACCAAATACTGTTTTCTTAATAGTTAAACCCGACGGCATCACTATGTGCGGTGAATTTGTTATAACAAATTTGTCATCGAGGTCGAGACCAATTAGAATGCTAGGTACTTGTCGCTCCCCTTGAGTACTCAAGTTGGAAAGGAAACTTTCTTCCTGACTAAGAAATTGTATGTCGCATCCCGAGAGGGTTGCTGCCCTAAAGTCTTTTGTGATCACAGATTTGGTTTTCATAGTCAGGAGTAGCTCTGTTCCGAAAGCTGTTTTTATGCACACTGATAGTCTGTGTGTTAGGAATTCTTCGGTGTGTCCTCCTATTTCTGTCATAGTGCTAGTTTCCGATTTTGTAATTGGGAGTCTTAGCTGTTTTGCGAATTGTTCTTCGACGTGGCTTGTTTGGGCTCCCGTGTCGAAAAAAGAATAATGTCCGTTCGAACATATTTGTGCGGTTATTCCATATGTTGCCTTCTGCGATCATTAAAATAATTTGTTCTTTTGTTTCCGTGGTGTTATTTAGTTGTGTGCAGTTTCCTGCGCGTAAATCTGATGATTGGTATTGATTCGAAATATGATTTCTACGTTCGCCGGAATTCTGAACATTTTGAGGAGATATGACTTGTTCTCTTTGAAATTGTGCTATTCTGGCATTTGGTTGTCATCTCTGTGCAGGATCATTCCTTTGGTTGAGGACATACGGTTGTCGTCCGTCAATAATGGGACGCAAACACAGTGTTTCATGGTGGTTTCCTCTGCACCGTAGACAGTTTTCTAAGTTGAATGCGTTGCTCTTATGTGATTTTTCGAAACATTTCCAACAAAGTTGCTGATTTTACACGATTTTTCGGCGTTTTGTAGGCGTTTATTGTTTGGCACGCCTTTGATGGGTGCCCTCTCCGGTCAGAAAACACGCTAATTCTGATTGTTTTGGGTTATTTTTATACCGTTATACACAGTCTGTACTTACCGAGTTTTGCTCGAATGTGCGTGAACCTTTCCTATCGAGGACTCTCATTCGTCTTTCGGTTGTAGGCCTACCGGATATTTCTAACTCTAGAGATTCTAATAGTTCTCCTATATTCATTGTTTGTTTTTCGTCTTGGTTTCTCAACGTGTTGTCTAGTATATTATACAGGAATTTCTTAGATATCGTGTCCGTCCACATTGGGTCGTTTGTATCGCATATGTTATAACCTGATAATGTCATTTGGTTGACCAAGCCATTTATGTCCTCGAGAACGTCTAAGCACTTTTCGGCATTATTCTTAACAGCCTTTAGGTCATGCAGATTTTGCACTATGTTCGATCTGTTGTTGCTTTTATGTCCATATCTTTTCTGGAGAGTGCTAACCATCCACTCGTACTTCGCTGGTAGCATTTGTATCCCTTCTATTGTTTTGGCTGTTTTTTCTTTTAAACTGTCTTTCAGTAGGATTATTTTCTCCATTACTGACAGATCAATATTGATGTGAACCATCGCATCATTAGTAGCCCAGAATTCTTCCCATTCCTTAAATCTGTTCAGAAAGACTGCTAAGGGCCGCTTCTTGCTACTTAGCTGAATGGGAGAGAGTTGTACGCACAGTGAGATGTAAGGTTTATTACGAAGAAACAAGTGTACAATAACAATAAGAAACGCTAGAGTAAAACAACAGAGTAACTGGAGGACGAGGAACTCAACTGACACCCAGAAGAGTCAGCCACGCTGCTTATATATGGTCCTTAGCTGCAGGTTTTATGTGAGAACGTAATGGGGTGCTCTTTTTGGGAAGTGACATCTGCGTCACTTAAGTTCTCTCAGCAGTTAGTAGACCCGACAACTATCAGTGACTAAGAGAACCACTACTGTTGTAGTTGTTATATGTTACTAAAGTGGACAACTGTTAAAAGAATCGAAGGGGAGAGTACGAATATGGAAATTCGTAACAAAATCTACCCGAAAATTGTGGTAGTTTATTCTAAAGGATTGTACTTTCCGATGTCTCTGAGTAGATTGTTTTCGTGAAATATGCATTGTTCGTTTAGTAAACATTCTGTGCCTTGTGAGAATAACGTTGCTTGGTCATACGCCTCATTCTATTTATATTCTGTCGTTTTTCGTCTGAGCTATTTTGCATTTATGCTGACACTGAGTGTTTTCTTCTGATCTCCGTGTCGATTTGATGCTGCTGTTGTCAGGGTTAATTAACAGTATTCCTTGATCACTGCGTGTCGGTTGCCACGTAAGATTTGGTGGTATTTCTAATCTACGTTTCGCTGAAGCGAGTTCCAGTACTGCTTCGTCTGTACGAGTGCGTAACACAAAAATTAGATCAGTTGTTTCGGCGAGGATTTGCTGGTACGGGATTTCCTCTATTAATTTTGAGATTGCAGCAAGGTTTTCTCTTCGTTCTGCTCTAGTTTTGCTGCTCGTTTTTATGGCTTGTATATCCTCTATGTATTTGGAGACTAGACTAGAAGCAGACGATACATTGTTAATAGCTAATCGGAGTTGTATTATACTCCTAATGCAGTATTTCCTCCGCTCAAGATCTGGATCTGGGTATTTATGCTGTTCTGTGAGATTTGTGCAGTTGTTGGTCGTCGCCTGAAGTGTATGGCATGTATTTTTAATTGCCGAGTTTATTAATAACAAACTCATTTTGCTAAGTGCTGAGTTTGTTTAACAGTGGACTGGCAGTGGATCTTTGATCTGGCTACGGGGTGGCACTAGGGGAATTGACTCGGCCGATGCACCAAATGTCATGACTTGTATAGTTTATACAACCCGACTATTTCACAGCTCTTTATTTCTCTCAAATCAAACAGAACAATGCTGAACCTTATGCACGATCTTATGTACTTTTTGGTAAGCTCCGCCTTTTCCCATGCTATGGAAGCAGCTGGGCACATAAAGAGTTAAGAAAGAATCTAGTGATTGCTAGGAGCTGCCATGCTATTGTAAGATAGTGGTGAATAGTTAGAGATGAAGGTCTAGACAGTTCTGGTAGTGGTAAATAACTAAATATAGCCTAGACAGACCAAGCGGTCGTCTATACGACGACACAGTGGTTGTGCCAACGTAGACACGGACATCAGACACTAAGGACTGTAAGTCTTTATAGGCAACACGTAATTCGTGTTCTTCAATTATTATTGCTGCAAATTTAACAGCACAACTCACTCAAGTAGACTTTGCTTTGTCGTGAGATTGTTGCACCTGTGAATAAAGAGTTGCCACGCGGGACGTAATAGATTATAGTACCGATGCACCAGTTGTTGTGTTTGAGTTCAAATAGGCAGAAAGTATGAGAGCAGCAGAACTTCCGACCAGAAGTATCTTCAGTTAAGAGAGCTTGAGTTGCTGTGTTAACCAAGTGCAAGGGAATTGAGTAGGGATGACTCAGTGGTATTCATTTGTTGAGAGAAGTTGTACGGCAATTGTTATTATAAGTAGTTTTATTGAATATAGTTTGCAAATTAATAGAGAATCTGCAAATGTTTAGCTTCTAACAAATAGGTACAAGAATAGACAGTGCTAGACAGACCTAAGCTCGTTCACCACTTGTTTATATATGACCTCTAGATCAGTTAACTGTCTTGGGCTATCAGCTGATGGTTTTTTTGGTACATTTACTCCGAGATGATAAAAATAATAAACATAAGGCTAGAACATAAACACCTGTAACAAAATAAGACTAATATCTATGCTTTGCATGACACCTCGTCTTTCTTGCTGATATGCATAGAAAGTGTTTTCCTTAGCAGTTTCAACCCCCACTAAATCAGTAGTACAGCATAATAGTACTGTTGTGCTACTAACGTAGGCCAGTGGACTAAGACTTCTCGCCCCTTGTCGTTGAAATGAATCAGGAGCAAACAGTAGATTCACTTTATTTATTCTCCGAGTGTCTATGGTATGCTCCTCTATTTCGTGATTGTTGTCTGTA
Organism: Heterorhabditis bacteriophora; assembly: GCA_964036235.1. Lineage (NCBI taxonomy): Eukaryota > Metazoa > Nematoda > Chromadorea > Rhabditida > Heterorhabditidae > Heterorhabditis > Heterorhabditis bacteriophora. Next base: position 9,606,127 of record OZ038427.1, on the reverse strand, counting down.
ACCACCACTTCTGTTATTGTCTCACCTGTCGGTTTCATATGTAAAGGTTGAGGATCAGGTGATCAGGCTGATCCTTCCTTTAGGTTATTATGAGTATATGTTTACCCTAGATTTATAAGAGAGAGAGAGAGAGAGTTTATTATTAATGGTTATTACATTAACAAACAAGAAAAGGTTAGGTCAAAGGGTAAGAGGCTCAGGACACCCACACGGCTGCTGTGTCTCCGCCTCGTACCCCTTTTATAGGGTAGCTTAGGTCAGAGCGCATCCGAGATGTACCTCACACATAGTCTATACGTCTCTCATAGTTCTGTTGTTTATTGTCACTGTTATACCTAGTGGGTTTCTGTCGTTTTTCACGACTGCGATGGTATCTAATGTACTTTCCTGGGTTTGTGCCTGTATGGTGGTTTATTCTTCCCTTTTTGGATGCTTTGTCAGTGCGTTTACTGATTCCGTCAATGCATTTAATGCTGATTCATTTGTTTCTCCTTCTCCGAGACTCAGTATAAGTTCCTCGTGAATTGCATCACTTACTGCTTCGTTGAAAGATTTTGGTTTAGCTCTTCTAGTCTCATTACACAACTTCCTGTTAAGACCGTTGATAAACGTGGTCATTATGAAAGCTTATCGGGCTTTCTCATCACTCGGATATGCTTTTTCAGGCAAATCCTTCCGAGTCTTTGCGAAAACTTCAACTCGAGCAGTATTCTGTTTTAATTCAACTAACTCGCCCTGTACATGCAAGATACGATCTTCTGAGTTCATCTTCTGTTGCAGAGTGTTAAGGAGTTCTTTCCAGGGACCACTCTTTTAGCGCGCAATTTTTTTGTACGTGTCGCGTGTGTATCCTGTCAGAATAACAGGCAGTATAAGTATGGCGTCTTTCTTGTCCCTGCTTGTACAGTTGAAGTGATCGTTTTCCTTCCGTACAAAGGATTTAAACGACTCCTTCTCGTTGTACATCAGCATGATTGATTCTCTCATTTGGTTCATCATGCTTCTTTGAGTGATTGCAGAGTTGAAAACGTGTTCAGCAGTTGTTGCGTTTGAGATTCTTCCACAGGTACTCTTTTATAGGTACAGCCTTAGGAACTGGCTCGATTATGTTATTTCTATTTATCGTACTTTTAAGCGGAGTTGTTCCTTTCTCAGTTAGCATATGATAGTTTATGTTTTAACAACTCACTTGTTAGCTACTAGAGCTGATAGTTGTTGGATCTCCTCCAATCTGTTAGTGAATAATGTAACAATTAGTATTTCAGTAGGAATAGTTAGAACTTAGGCCATCTCCGAGAGCGCTCTAGACAGTATGGTGTTTATCCGCTAGGAATAGGTCCGTGATCATCGTTGTAATGACTTGCTGGTTTACTACATGCGGATGGCTCAGTTTCTAACTTTTGTAACTGGTTGATAGGCATTTATTTTCTGCAAGCCCGTTGTTTGGGTCGGATACCACCAGATAATATTTTACACAGTTGCTCTCGCTCCCCCGCTTCCAGAACTCTTTATGCCAAGAGAACTATAGCTCATCAAGTATAGAGAAGACACTTAAAATATATCCAATGTCATAACTAATAATAGCGTACTAAAGAGTAGGAAGAGATAAAAACCGTAGGAAATGGTAAAATTTGTACATAATTTATTAACGGATTTACCTTCTGTTGTTACTCTGAGTACCCATTAGCTAGAGTCGGAGTGGGGAGGGTAGAAAAGAGCGGTCTCTCAGTAGGCATTTTAAGGTACCTTAAGGACCCGTTCACTCTCACATCCTATGATGTGAGCTGTTCTTCTTTTCCTTCAGACATCTTCCGAGGTTGCCCTCTACGTCGTGCAAATTTCTTTATGAGAGCACAACCTTCTAGAGTCAAGAGGACTAAGGGCTGTGCGCACAAACTCTGGCGAAGTAGAGTGGCTGATCCTCTTCTACTCTATTAAAGAGTTGGTCACTCCCTATCAGAAGCTACTCTTCACATTCTACTAATGTGACATGCCAACAAAATAATAATAATTACTATTATTATAAAGCTCCTTGCTGTAAAATAGCTCACCAACCCGATTAAATCGTTGTGAAGTATAGCGGAACAGAGAATTCAGAGCCGAGACCTCCATATTCCAATATTATAAATAAATGCCATGTCGTAATGATACAAGAGTTTCAGATGTATAGATAGTGATATAGTAGGTTTATTAAAGAATATGCGATACAATGCTGACGAAATTAGTGTTGGACTTCTGTCTATCCTAGAGGCTATAGGGGGAGAAGGACTAGACAGGGATTTACATACAAGGACTGATTCGGCATCAGGAAACGAAATACTCCGTCCGTTTAGGTGTTGCATGCCGACCTCTCTGTAGTCTAGCACACCAGAGACTCCCTCTCTTTTGCGCGTACTTTCCTCTTTCTTTCTCACTCCCCACTCACAGACGTGACAGCTATTGACGCCATGGCTATAGTTATTGGAACAAACTTATTAGCCATTTACTTCCAAAAACAACGTATGCTGCTACTCCAAAGAATACGAAAGAACGTAAAGAATTTTAATTTTCTAGTGTTAAATTATAGGGTTTCATCTCTTCCATCTCGCATTGTCATCAAGACAACTACTCGCTCGGATTCTTTTGTAGCGGTCACTGATACAAATATTGTTGATGAGGAAGGACGCGACCTCGCATGCGGTAATTCATAATATGCATAATTTCCGCTTAACTTTTTCTTCATAACTCTGTTTTCAATCTCATCACTATTACCCCTAGATTTATGCTATTTTCTAGTTTGGTTTTTAAAATATTTATGTGTCCTTAATTTAGTATAAAGGTGGTATAATATTAGTTTGAATGAAGTCATAATATTTAGAAAATCCTTATAAATCCTATTTTTAAGGTACTAATGTTCCTGCAATTCGACCCCATAAAAGTAATCTTATAAGATTGACAGCACTCCAAAAACTGGACTCTAAAGATAACAAGCTGGTAATTTAAAATATTGTTTTAAATTAATATCGTGAGCATTTGTTTGTTATAATTAAATATTTATTCGAAAGTTTAGATCATAATAATTTTTCTCATGAGTGGGATTCTACATTGTTACTTGTTAGTTTTACTTAAAATCACTTAATTGGTTAATAATAAGTAATAATGGTTTAGGCTTTTTCGCGTTCCCAGTCTATGTCTCCCCCACTACCTTCATCTGTTGTATCTTCTGTAGCTCGACTCTTACCAATTAGCCAACCAAAATTGTCTTCAGCGCCTTTTGCGTCCTTACCCATAGCTCCATCTCAGGTTTGTCCCAATATTTTTCTAATGCTAATAACATATATACAGGATGGGACAAAAGTTCATCCACAGAGGGCGGTCGCCTAATCTCACACTAACAACAGTATTGGGCGTGTAAATGCTCCCAGACACATACAATGTCATTGAACCTCGTTAGGTGTTCAAGGACTCCTCCTCCAGTCGACACACAAACGTATGAGTTCCGACGTGACCCGCGGCGACATGCGGCTCACACCAGCTGATTTCGTCCCAAGTTCTCACTAGGTGGCCTTAAAAAGTCCGAATTGCTGTGACATGTTCTACCGAGCTTGTTTCTCGAGCAGGATTATATTGCCAAGTCCAATGGATCTAGGTTAGAGGAAGTTAGTGACCAATGCTTCTTGGTCCAAAAGTGTGGAAATGGCTGCCGACACAGCTGTTTTAACTCCATAAATGAGTGTACAGCCTCGTTGAGGTGTCTCTGTCAGAGGTCCAAAATGTTTCCATACCCAAGGACCCGCCATCTTCAATAGAATTTTGGCACTATTTAGCGCCATTTTGACAGCTCTATCGACAAATGCCAAGACAATTTTACCTCTCTTGTTCGTGTTGAAGCAGTTGTCAATTGCTCTCATGACCATCTTGGGCTGAAAATGTTTATATCACTAAAAAGCACGTTCAAGAAGCACTTCTGCCGACAGATGACTAGAACTTTCTCTGCTTCCAGTGACGACCTAAGTCTATTTCAGTTAGACTTGTTTTACTGTATTAAAATCTTTTATGTACATTGTATAGCTACATTGATAGATTAACGCAGTTGCTTTAAAACATCACATCGATATCAGGTCTCATCCAGCCATCTATCTGCTCAGTCACGTTTGGCACAAGCAAGCCCGTTAATTATTAGAGCGAATCCAGTAGGAATACAGTCAACTACTATATCTACTACAGCAACTCGAGCTAGGAAAGTTCCATCAATCCAAGTATGGTTAATTTACCATTTTTACTAATAATCCGTAGCTCTACTACTCATACAGTATTCGTATTAAATGCTACATCTATTCAAAAAATAATGGAGCTTCATCATCTAAAAAAGCAAAATAACTAATACTATCTTAGTTTTACCACTAAATAATGTCACGAGAACGACATTATAATGTATAATTTCTCGTTATTTAGGATCATTGTATCTTAGAGAACAAGCTAAACTCAACGTGAAAAATATTACGAAAAAATAACAATTTCTTAAAAAGTGCAGTGGTGCCCAGGATTACTGGTAAGAAAGTGCACCGAGTGCCTAAGTGCACTATCGATTGTAACTCGTTTCTAAATGACCTATTTTTTATTCTAATTACAGATTCGAATTCAGCATCAAATCGCGCTTCTGCTCAACATAGTTTCCTTAGTTCTATGCAAAGTTTGCTTCTGATGAGAAAGACAATATCTCAGATTCAAGGGACTATTGGGAGAATATGGCTAGACCAGAAAAGGCGTAGAGTATTCGATGACATGGCTACTGTTCAGTAGATTATCTTTTCCTGAAGAATTGATCTATTTTTTACTTTTTGTTAGGACCCGTCACAGGAGGCTCCACCAAAAGGCAGTATTATTTAATTAATTTGGCAAAGAACTGCAACCCAAAAAGAAAAAGTTTATTTGTTTATTTTGTTAGCTATAATTTCGCAATTTACTACGATAAAAGTGATGACCGTGTGGTGTAGGTGCTACGAATTGCAAGTATTTAGCACAGCATCGGTTCCGGCCTGTTACCGGAAAGTTCTTTCAGTTTCTGCTCCTTCCTTATCGCCAAACTCGTTCGATGGATGGCTGCGCAACAATTTGCAACTGAAATAGATATTTGTGTGAGAGGAGTGTTGACGAGAATTGATGATTTCGTCTGTCTTTCATTACACAGGGAACGAAATTCCCTCGCTTACATTTGCAGACTCTGTGTGACGAGTGTAGAAACGATGAGAGCGTAAGAATAAAACAGTTTAATCAATCAACATATCACATAACATTTTTTGGTCTATTCTCATTTCTGGCTCACAAGTCGGTTAAAGGAACAATAAATCAAATAGCTATCATTAAATTTAGAATGGACAATACTTTAACACTAAAAGCATAAAGTAATCTACTCACAATTTTTTTACGCCCACGTTATACAGTCCTTATGGCTCAATGGTAGTCGTCGGGGTGAGGCGGTAGGGGTCGTGGTATCGATCCCGGGCTGTTCGGTTTTGGTCTTCTCCTAATTAGGATTGGTTAATCATTTACTGCGTTTGCGATACCAGGCTGAGGTACGGAATAGGTTGACGTGGGGGTTTCGGCTATTGGTGGAAAAAGTCGAAGCCGATTGGTGCAGCGGAAAGTCTCCGTGCACTTGGACGGAACCATTAGAAAACTTTGAAGGACGTAAGTTTACTGGTGAGTTTTCCTTCCGACTTCCACGGCTTTCTTGAGCCGACGCATCGGTCTTAGTGCTCTGTTGAGCCGAGGCCTTTGCCTCTGTGCTCTTCACCCAGCTCCCTTTTGGGAGGATAGGGGGGAAATTTTGGACGCTTCTCAAGCGTTCGGCACTAAGGTGCTGAACTGCTTCAGAAGCTTAACGGCGCCTAGGCGCCACTGGCACTAGGTGACGGTGCTAATCATCTAAAGAACTCTGAGTTGCTCTGTGTACTCAATATATAGCTATCTCCATGACGTGTTCTTGTCGAACCAGTGTAAGGTACGCAACATGGAATATGTATAAAGCGACGAAAGTTGGCCGGAGTGTGGTTCGAACCCACCATCTTATATGCACTGGGGTTACCTGGCTTGCAAATTTTACCTCGGTCGCCGACGGGCTTCCGAGAGACCATACGGACTGGCGCCAGTCCGTTGGTGGTGGGTTCGAAAAGAGGGATCCCTATAGGATCCGAAGGATCCTATATAAAGGGATTCTTAAGGGATCCGAAGGATCCCTATAGGATCCGTAGGATCCTATAAAAGACATTCTTTAAGGGATCCGAAGGATCCCTATAGGACCCGAAGGATCCTATAAAAGACATTCTTTAAGGGATCCGAAGGATCCCTATAGGATCCGAAGGATCCTATATAAAGGGATTCTTAAGGGATCCGAAGGATCCCTATAGGATCCGTAGGATCCTATATAAAGGGATTCTTAAGGGATCCGAAGGATCCCTATAGGATCCGTAGGATCCTATATAAAGGGATTCTTAAGGGATCCGAAGGATCCCTATAGGATCCGTAGGATCCTATATAAAGGGATTCTTAAGGGATCCGAAGGATCCCTATAGGATCCGTAGGATCCTATATAAAGGGATTCTTAAGGGATCCCTCTTTTCGAACCCACCACCAACGGACTGGCGCCAGTCCGTATGGTCTCTCGGAAGCCCGTCGGCGACCGAGGTAAAATTTGCAGGCCAGGTAACCCCAGTGCATAAAAGATGGTGGGTTCGAACCACAATGCGGTGAACTTTCGTCGCTTTATACATATTCCATGTTCCGTACCTTTCGCTGGTTTGCGCAAGAAAACGGCATGAGGATAGCTATATAGCATAGTACACAAAGCAGTTCATTGTTCCTAACATGGTGGCATCGTCACCTTAGCGACGATGAGCTCCTGAAGCAGTTCAGCACCTAGGTGCCAAACGCCTCAGAAGCGTTCAAAATTATCCCAAACCTCTCCCTAAGGAGAGGAGGGAGTTGAGCGCTAAGGCGAAAGCCTCGGCTCAACAGAGCGCTGAGGCAAAGACCTCGGCCCTAGAAAGCCCTGAAAAATAGAGAGAAACACTCACCAATAAACTTACATTGTTCGGAGTCTTCCAAACTTACCGTCCAAGTGCACCGAAACTTACCGCTGCATCGGTCGACTGCGGTTTCACTCGCGAATAGCCGAAACCCCCACATCAACCTATTCCGTACCTCAGCCTGGTGTCGCAAACGCAGTAAATGATTAACCATTCCTAATTAGGAGAAGACCAAAACCGAACAGCCCGGGATCGATACCACGATCGGCTCACCATCCGCCTCGCCGACTGCCACTGCGCCATGGCTACTCCAATTTCGTTTCATAAAAGATCAGTGTTATATGAATTTTTACATATTTTTGTATAATATTGCTCCGAGTGAGCTATGTGTGTTGACCGATTACACTGCTGTATTCCTATGCTTTTGGCCTATCGTTTCTGTACTCGTCACAAAGTGTCTCTAAACTTCTGCGAGGGAATTTCGTACCTGTCTAGTGAAAGACTTTGTTGGCCATCTCTCTTCAAACACAACCCAGATATTTTGAACAGAATTGTTGCGCAGCCATCTTTCGAACGATTTTGGCAACAAGAATGGTAAACAAGTGGAGAGGGTGTCGCAGAAGTAGAGCGGATCCGATCCTGCGCTAAATATTTCGTATTCGGAGGACCTACTCCACAAGACCACCAAACCACTAGTAGCGGGGCATTGAGAAACGATTGAAGAAGAGCCCTGATAGTGTTTCAGACTGGTGATCTGCTATCAACTACCACTTTAATCTTGTGTTTCACCTTTTATGCTTCGGAATTCTCTAGTTTTTCGGGCTTCAGAAGTGCTTTAGAAAGCCGCTCACTACGAGTGAGTTGAACCGACCAGAACTACCTTCCGGATATAGTAGGCAGAATATGGTGGTTTGGAGAGAAAACTACCCTATACCCTTTAAGGATTAGGGTAGTATCCTTCCTTATTTTGAAGACATTAGTTGAAAAATAGCTAAGGCAGTACCTATATATATATATATACAGTCTTTAGTATAGATCATTTTAAAATCTGGATATTTTGTGATGACGTCCCCGTACATGCTAAGTATTGGCACCTAGGTGTCCATAAGCCCGCGAAGTAATTCAACAGGTTTGTGAAGAACGATTGAGAAGCGACCATAATTACTCCTCTCTTCTCCTGAAGGAGAGATGAGAGTTGAACACTGGGGGAAACGCGTCCACTCAGGAATATCCTGAAAGTAAGCGTAATAATAAAACACAGAAAACTCACCTTTCCCGAAGACAAACTTACCATCCAACTGCGTTAAAACTTAGTATTGGTGCAATGGACCGCAGATCGCTTTTTCAATATCCGAAACTCTCACTTAATACCGCCTCGTACTGCAGCCGGGAGTGAGCACACACAATAAATGATTAGCTATTACTCAATACGAGAAGATCAAAATGGTACCGGCAGGGATCGATACCTCGACCACCACACCCAACGCCTCGCCGACTACCACTAGGCTACGACAGCACTTGATGTGCTCAGTAAAGGATTAGTGTTATATGAATTTTTATATATTTCTGTATAAAATTGGACTGAGTCAGTTATGTGTGTTGACCGATTAAACTGCTGTATTTCTATGCTTTTGGCCTATCGTTTTGCACTCGTCACAGAATGTCTCCAAACTTATATGAGGGAATTTCTTTGTCTGTCCTTGTCAAGTGAAAGATTTCGCCATGTTTCGTCAATTCGTTTCACGCACAAACAGCTATTTTGGATGGTAATTGCTGCTGAGCATTCCGTTGGATGAGTTTAGCAATAAAGAAAACGGAGAAATGGAGACATAAGAATGTTATTTAACTATAGTTATGGTGTAGGAAATTCGGTCGTCTCCGCTCGTTTGTTCAAAATGAAGTCTACGGCCTGTCGCGCATTGTTCGCCACCAATCGATGACGTTCTACTTCAAGCCCTAGAATCCCTATGTAATGAAGCAATACAATCTCCATCCTGTTCCTCTCAGACTCCTGGGCATCGTAAGAAACGGGTATTACGTTAATCACGAATCGCCTCTCGTTTCATCTCAACTTCGTGGAGTACGACGCACAGAGACTGTGGCCTTCCCCAAATAGTCGATTCCAAGTTCAAGAGTTCAATGTTTGTGACGTCAAGAAGTGCTGGTATCGATCCACCTGCGTGGAGAATTGACTCGCACGCACATGATCTACAGTTGATATGCAAGTAACGATCTACCAATCACTAATATGTATTGATTTAGCATTCATAATCAAATCCTAATCTACCATTAACTGATATGTGATGATTTACTATTACTTGATAAATATTGATCAACCGTTGTGAATGATACGTAATGATCTACAAGTGACAGACAAACTCTGATTTACCATTGGCACTTGCCGCTTTTTATTTCAAACACTAGTCATAAATTGATCATTTGGAACGGAGAGAAACCACAGTCTCTGACGCCTTTAAAAGCATAGGTCGATGCTTGAACATTAGCTGCATTCCTAGATTCATGTGATCTGCCCACAATTAAAGGATCCTGTGTTGTTTTCCAAAAGGAAATCCCTAGTACGACACACCGGAAGAGAACGGTATGGAGATCTCCACGATTATGTTGTGCTGTGGACACCAACGCCTGTAAGCCAGGAAAGTGACTCCAAGGTATGGAGAACTGGTTGAGTTCGAACAAATTGTACGGAATTTTGACTTTTTCCCCTCACTCCATACCTGACTATAGTTTGAGAAAAGTAGCGGAAACTAAGTGAATGATGTATCAGTGATATTGTATCAATGGTAGATCTACGTTTATTACTCAGTGGAAGATGGTCACTTGTCTGCCAACGGTAGATCGGTGTAGATTAGTATATATAGTTGCCGCTCCTTTTCTCAAAATTTCACACACAATCTTTCGCTTCTCTGAAGATTAATAGTCTTTGATCTACCAAACTTGTTATTCCTGTATATGTTCGATGTAACCCAAGTTTGCGTTTGACGTAGGTAGGTGGCATGTTCTGTGCGTCGCACATCACGCAGGTCAGTGCATGATCGTCCTCATCTGCTAGGAAAGAGTAAATAAATAAACTTTCCATCTTTTTTCACTGTAGATTATTCTTCTAAGTATTTCATGGTGTGGAAATAATTGGTGAAAAAACTAATCAATGTTATTTTTTTAATTTTGCTGCTTATCACATTCATACATGTATTAGTCAGGTTCACAATTCATTATATATAACAATATGGCAGGAAGTCACAGATCAAAATTGGAGCAGCAAAGCTTGTTAATTTACTGGATAGTACTATTAATATCTTGTTTTTAGCGAAATCAAAAATATAGCATTTGACTGAGGCAACGTACTTCAATAGATTCACAAAAATATTTTAGTACATCATTCAAAAGCAGTAAGTTTCCTTTAATTCTTTGGAATGATTACCGATTCTGATAATTAAGATGGACACTATCACCAGGCTTCAATGATCAATTATTTAAGACAAACTTTTATGAAAATAAAATGCAAAATTTCTAATATCGAAGTACATCACCGCAGAATAGCATGGATTCTCGGCACATCACTTGAGATAGTATATACATTAGTGGAAGAGCGCAATGATAATGTAAAAAGTATGGAAATGATGAGCTGGAAAATAATTATTTAATATATTAAAACTATAATTCAAACGAAACAATCAAAATCTACTATCACCAGAATATGGAGAAAACGCAGAGAGAGTGACAAGAATAACACTAAGCTCGCTAAGTTACAGATCCTATCATAGTGAAACAGCCTAAACGAAAAGTGACCCTTTATTAGAAGTGCGTGATGTGGCACTTAATTACTGAAGGACGAATCGATACCTAGGTTTGTTACAGGATCATTATGTTGCAAATGAGACCTCATAGCGACATGGAATGTCAGTGACGAATAGCCTACTATAGTTCGGTCCCCAACCTTTGCCGACAGAGATCACCAGATTTCCATGGGAGAGAGCAGGATCCTGAAAAGATAAGAAGGGAAGAGATTAAAAAGAAAAAAATGAAATAGATGTAAAAATGACGACGAAAAATGTAGACTACATGTAAATTATAAATTAATTAATAGCCAACAGTGAAAACTCAATATTTAGTTCTTATAAAATGCAGTTTTGCGAATGAAAATAATCAAATAGGAAATATGTGAAAACTTACTCTGCTTACCCTCCTTTGAGTATGGGCGGCCCTTTCACTAGCTGGTGCACTGGCCGTAGCCTCCCCTTTATGGACCCGAATACAGTACCCAGGCGAAAGACGTCGTAAAGTATCAGGTTTTGACGAAGATGCAGACATACAAAGAAATAGAGGTCGAGTTCCACTGGAAATATTTACTTCCTTATGTAAAGTATACTCTAGAGCTTGATAGTTATTTTTAAACATAGTTATCATAATATATAAATACTTGTATATTTTATAAAAACCTAGGGATATTTATATTAAATATTTCCATATATAAATATGGTTGACGTATGTGTTTGTCTAAAAATATTTAAGTGATATTTTCTCATGTTTAAAATAATGGTATATTGAGTCTCTAAAAATAATACTTTGGTGAATAAGTTCTACCCATGGAGGTATCATCTCTCCAGTCTACGTTAATCACGAATATATCGATTCCTAAAGATTTAAAATCTAGCGTTGCTATAATGAATTTGGTTGCCACTTAGTATTCATTTAACGCATAAAATTGTTGAAAGTTAATTAAAGATTTATTATTCAAAAAAAATATCCCATATACCTATTAAATTCCACTAAATTCAGTTGCTGTTTGTCAAAATAGACTAACATTCCCCAGCGATGTGCCTACAAGTCATGTTATTGGTCAGGCACTGCTAATAAAATTTAATTGGACGGAAGCTATTCAAGCTAACTCGTAAAAACGGAAGCTCGGCGGCATTTATGTTCACCTACCCTAATTCACTAATGGGATACATATGGTTTACTTTATAGCTTACAATACAATACTAAAAAAAACTTCTGAATTTAATAATAACATTTCAATTTAATATTCGCTTACTAAACGACGTGAAACTAATAAGAATAGGGAAATATCTAATATTTAAATAATCATAGATATATCAACCTGTTATACAACCAGATGTCCTCTGGTGCATCGGAACCCAGAGGTTCAGACTGCCGTATTAATGCAAATGAAACCTCATTCCTCATGTCCCAATCATTGCAAATAGATTGAGCATCGTGAACTATAAAACTATGAATTACCTAAATCAAGAAAACAAGAATAACATTAAAAAAGGGAAGTAAAGATGGAAAAGTGCGGTAGTTAAAATAATGCATTTAAAAAAAACTTCAGAATCATTGGCAAGTATTATAAGATTATAACTTCTCTTGATATATAAAAAGATGCTATTTTCAACGTTCAAATATTGTTATTACTTAGGAATAACAGTGGTATGCACATATAATGAAAAATTACCAGACTGGGAAAGAATCCCAACAGCAGCAAATGGACCCGTGAGCTGTACTGATTCACCTATTCTGTCCTTCCGTTCCCAACGAGATAACCGACCCCATGCTATAAATACATTACAATATTTCCTTTAAACAACCGTTTTAAGCCTAGAAACTTTCCATGAACGTAAGTTATACCAACTTTTCTTATAAAGATAGGAAAAGATAAACGGAAAAGAACATTAAATGATACAACGGCATATTTCGCCATAATATATAAGTGATTCTAATAAAAATTAGGAACACGGACACCTTCATACCTTGAATTTCATAAATATATTTTGAGAGTAGATAATTCTTACATATCGCATTACTGTAACGTTATGCAAGGTGCAATTTCCACTGATATTACTTGGATTTAAGATTTAAGATTTATTCACATTGGAATCATATTGGTTAAGTGGCATACCATCGAGTATTTTGTAAAACTTACATCAAACAGAAAACAAGTGCAAATACATATGAAATTTGAAGTTGACTTAGCACTCAAAAAGTTACTGTTTCTCTTCAATTAATATCGTGAAAGACTATTGCACATAAATAAAATATCTTTATTCCTATTTCAAGTTGATTTCCCGTAACTCATGACAGCCTAAGATCGCTCTACTATGACTATTACATCACTCTCATTCAAGTTGGTCCCGCCACGAAAAAGGAAGGATAGCATGGGTCGAGCAAATCATTCAAGTTGTTCAAAACACGGTCCCCGCATAAACAAACCGAGGCCAAAATCAACTTAGCATTGGTCAGTACGAATGATGCACTAATACGACTACGAAGCCTCATTAACTAGTAGATACAGATGCCATCATTTGTTGTGATCTACTTAGGAATGAGAAAATTTAGATAATTAGAAATGAATCCAAGTTTACTCATGACTATATCTCACACTTGATTTATGACGCAATATTTTGCTTTTAAGATAATCTACGAGAACTGAAAATGAGAAATGGCCACTTTAGAAAATGTGTGCAGTCCCATAAAGTACATAGAAAATCAGTTAAGGTTAAATAGTATGATTGCAAAACTTTACTAATTATATATTACAAATAAAGACTATATTAAGTAGGTTACTTAAGGTGTAAAATATTCCCACAGCTGTACAACAAATAAAGTCCTTAATTTTTTGTAGTTATACATTACTATATTCTAAAACTATGCTTTTTTTTTAAAGAAAACATGGCATCACTAAAACCATTTCAAGCCATGAGATTTTAAAATTGTTTCTCAAATAATACAAGGCTAGTTAATATCTAGATATTTTTTTTACCTAAACATCAGGAATCTTAATAACAAAATTTATCTCACAATTATTCTACAAAACAATCACAGTAATTTTCAGTATCCGAAAATCAAAAATGGGTAAAATTCAGAAAATAGAGTTGAATTATCTTGAAACTATAGTGCATTTGGTCAGAAATACGAAAATTATTATTTACTTGAAATGATTCTAGTCATCTTATTCAAAATAACCTATATAGGATATGCCAAATTGTAAGTCTGTCTATTCGATATTTCCGTTTGCTGATATTAGAGAAGTACGTGGGAGGTAATCTGATCCACGCAAGTATGTTTCTAGAATTATAAAAAAAACCACGACATACTGGGATAAACTGATTTCATAATTGTGCCTTACTATGTAAGAAATTTATAGATAGACATTTCAGATGACATTAGTTTTAACATAATGGATTTCACTATAATTAGATGCTATACCATTTTCAATTAACTACTTTCCCCATACAAATTTCAGTATAAATCAATGATAAGAATAATATATTAAAGTGCACTCCATACCTATTTTCAAGGCTTAAAATCATAAATTCCTAATTCCCGTATAAACAAAGAAAATTTCATTCTTTCAAATTTGAAGATGTAAATGATGAAGATCAGTAATTGTAACTATATGTCTATATATCTATATATATTTTAGCCCTACTAGCAAATTATTGCCCTACATTCTAAGCCACTCTTAAGAATCAAGTGCATATTTTAGATTGGTCCCCAAACTACTATCCCCATACTAGTCAAATTTCGTCGAGAACGCGATTACTGCGGCGTTCCACAACAAAATCATCGTTCCAGATAATAATAAGCCTAACGGGAAACCGATATGTACTCCTTGGAGAAGTATGCGCCAATGCCTCAAAAGTTCAGTATAGCATTTATAAAGTGAAAAAAGAAAATTTAGTTAGAAATTGTCGTATTCAAAGCAGCTGTTCTAGTTGTATGTCATGAATCTAGTACAACTCTAAACTCATGAGATATAAAACTGATTGGAACCCAAAACTTCTTGCCAAACTCGTAAAGTAAACGTTTGCCTGTTCAGCAACAAGTAACCACTCATCAATTTCTAACTGCTTTAACTTGCTAGATAACCTCTTTTTGGGAATGTTGTTTATGTAAAACACTAATCCTAAAATAGCCAACGAGACTGCAACAATGGTGCTAAATCTAGTAGTGTTTATCCTATTCGACAATATGGTGAGAGAAAGAGGGACAGAGAGCCTATATGACCCTACTTTTTTGAGCTTAAATAGATTTATTTTCTAATGCTTGAAAAGGGTTAAGAATTCTTGCATAAAAAGAGAAAGAAGTTGAAGATAAAAGAAAACACTTAATTATTTATTACAGCTTGTTGTTTTCTGTCTTGTCCTCAGATTTGTCTATTTCGCATTAGTTAATTTAAATGATGCCAAAATATTCACGATGAGTGCGTGTGAGAGAAGTACTCAAAAAGTCCGTCCAAAGCAATGCATTACTATGTGCTAGATTTCATGCTCTTTGAAGAGCCTCGATGGTATCATTCGTATTGACTCTTAATCACATGTTCGGTCTTTTAACTTCCGAACCTGATCTTAATTAGGTCCCATTGCTTTGAGTGATGTTTATACGCGCAGGACGTCCCTAGATATACAATTATTTAAAAGAGGCGTGAGAGAACCACAAGAATGGCAAAAATCGATGCCCGACGACAATGGAGCTCAATCACGGAAGGCGCGGTCAGACAGCGCGATAACAGCGTAGGAAATATGGAGACCCAAACAATTCCCGGAAGGCGAACAATTGGGATTGGAAGAATTGAAATATTACACTAAATAGGAAACATAGAATAGGTCTGGTATGGATACCTGCTTGTAGTTCTGTTACTTAGATAAACATTTTAAACTCCATCAAAAACTATAGAGTAGCGCAATAGTTAAAGATATGCTGCATTCTTTAACTAAAGGATTAAAATGACGAATAATTAAGTGAATAACTGTTCTTATAGCATATTAATAACAAACATCGTTTCATTAATTCTAACCTCGACTTTATTTGAATAGATTGTTCCAAAAGTATCTCGAAATAATAAGGGTTGAAAATATAGTACACTGAGTAGAGTATAAATGATAAAGGTCGAACATTAAATTTAAAATAAAATACTTCACACCACTATATTTAAATATAGTAAATTTAAATCCCACCAGCAGCGTGGTAGTGCACCATATGATGCGTAGGCGTTGACGTCGATGAGCCTGGAGGTGATTCATCAGGTTCTGGTGGAGTTGTAGATGGAACTGAAGGCGGAGGGTGTCTAGGAATGTCCGTTGACAATGCCCATGGAAGGTGGGCTGAGAGGTCAACGTCAGAGGTTACTGAAATAAAATTACCTTCCATACTCTTTTCTCTCCTTTTCTCCCACACTCTCATTCTAATTCTCTTTCTCTACCTTCACTTATTTTACTCTCAAATAGGCTAAAAGTGTGTGATACAAAAAACAGTATAACATTATTTTCACCACATATCGATAAAATATACTATTTATGACTTATGGGGGCTAAAATCATATTTATTTTCTGCGTACATCAAAAATAAATGTTATGCGGTAAGTTTAATATCTGGTTGCATTCGATTTTTAGAAGAAACCGAATTCCCCATTACACTGTTTATTTGCAAATTGTCACAACGATGAAGTTGCAATATTAAAAATATGTCACCAGAAAATTCCAGTAATTTATAACCATTTCTGTGCTTACCCATATGAGTTCTGTAGGGAATATGTCCATTTCCAGTATTAAGATTCCTATGCGGTAAGTCGCTTAGATGCGCATGTTCAGAAATGGATTCCTCATCGCCACAACTTGTTTCGGGCCTTCAACATTATGAACCACTTTATGAAATTGGCAAAAAAATAAATATAAATAAGTGGTAAAATATCGGTGGTGAATGAACCACTTTCGATTACCACATAGCACTATAACCTAGAACTAATACATGCAGAAAATAACAAGAGGTTCTAAAGAATCCACCTTATCCAGAGAGCGTAGTGATAAGGATTACAGCAAGAAACGGTGGCATTGTTAATAGTCACCCTACCAAATCGACACCATGGAAGCGCCTCCAGGCGATGAAGAGCAGCGTCAACCTTAAGAGAAAATCATGGTTGCAAAAGTCGATAACGGAATATTATTTTCGTACTACTCATATAAGTATGTAGTTATAATAATTAAGGTACACATTTTAATAAAGGCTTCAACAATGTTTAATTACTTAGCTACATCGGTTTTCAAAAAATCGTCGAATGACAGTTTTTCAATAACATTGAAGAAAATACTATTAGCTTTCACACTTAGATAAGGTTTCAAGTGTCACAATTTTAAATATTGTGATACTATGTATGAAGTCCCTGCGTGTTGGTTTCTCAAACAACACCTGTTATGCGAGGTCCATTACTACTCCCACCCGCACCAGACGATCAAATCTTTAGAAAACGAGCCTAACTAATCACTCAACCACATTGATAGAGCCTTCCAGTCGTAATACTAAATGTTTCTTAATCATACAGCATTTCTCATGTAAATAAAATTGATCTTCTAATGTAATGCTGTAATTATGCAGATTGTAATTAAGTAAGATAAAAATTATATGAATTTGTTTTTTTGCACAAAATTGAAGTTTACGGCTTTACAATGATAGAACTCAGAATGATTCATAGATATTATTAGCCAGGTTTTTCATCTTTCTCCGATTTTCTTCACGACTTCAATACATCTTATGTACCCCTTTTATATTCACACTAACGCACGTATATATAAAGGAATTATACTTACAATAAACATAAACAGAATGATTTTACAAAGGACATCAACTCCCCACACACGTTGAACAAATGTTTCATTGTAGTCTATCTAATCCATTAGCGCGTTGTTGATAAATGGGAGGAATCGATGAGTAAACAGCTTACTGCGTACTTATCTTGAACAATCTGTCATGAGGCAAGGATATGGACTAGCATTACGATTTGTACCAATTGTATTAACTAAATCACCAATCAACAGTTGACCACGTGCTTTTCTCTACCACCTGTGGAGTCAAAGAGGTGGTTGTGAATCCTATAGTGAGTGTATAGATGTTTTAAGCCATTAAGAGTTATAATACGGAATATATCACAGCTAATTATACAATTAAGTCAACTACGAAAACCTCACTCCATTAATCATTGAATACATCTAAAATCATTATGCAGATCCGCAACTATTTCTAGCTTAAAAGAATAACATATAACTTCAATAATTATAGTAATATTACATTATCAATACATTGTTAAATGTTTGAAAATAGACGTTTTAAGCGGTTAATTAAGTATAAGCCCATGATTTATTTATGAACTGTTAAATTCTGATTATTAAACAGTAAATAAACCTCAATTATCTATGAAAAGGGAGTAAGCTTTCGAATGACGACGAATAACTATTGCGTTTATGCTTTGGCCTAGTCTCCAAAAGATTTAACTATCGAAGGTCATTATGTGACAGTTATGACGTGATGACATCCACCCGTACAACTAGAAGGATCGATGCTATTTTTATCGAAAAATGCGAAATCAACGAAACCGTTGATATGGACAGTAAAATTAGATATGTGCTTCACGTGAATAAATTACGAGTTCATCTATGATAATCTAAAATAAATAATAAATAGTGGTTAATAAAGAACATCTGATCCGCTATACCCTTCCAATTTAACGTTATAGTAAAGATTACAGGATACTGATATTAGGATTATCATTGATAGTTGCAAAAATTTATATATTTTTAAAAAAACCTTCAGAAAGTGGTGAATGCTAATTATATACTAGAAAATAAACACCAGAATATACCTTGAGACTTAAAACATTTCATGGCATAAGACATGGGATATAATTATTAACTTATCCTTAAATATTTGACGGTTATAAGAAATATGACGGTCTATCAAACTCGTTTAAATAAGATTTTTTTTTAACAATTAGTGCATTAAATAATAGTAAAAAACTATATCAAGTTTTGTTTAACATTTAAGAACTGGATCAGTATTACTAGAAAAATAATCTTAATTAAGAGTATATTCTAAATAATCTATCATAAAAATTAATGGGAAATGCGTAATCAAAATCTTATCCATGGATCATTATTTAAGCCAATATATTTTGTAATTAGTTTATACGTAATAGGTATCATTGTTTAAGTCAAATAGCTAAAATATGCATAAAGAAACAATAAACAATATTTTGAAAGACATTCAAATAAAATTTAAAAAAGTAGGCATTGTTGGAGCTAGCCTTAATATCCTCTTTGTTTTTAGCGCTTAATACAGCGCGGTAGTTTTTGATTATAGCGCATATGGGAATCCCATTCCGATGTCACGCTTCGGGTTTAATAAAGCCACCTTGCTCCGCATAATATTAATTACAGTTATTAAAAGTATGTCTTGTTAGTTTTCATAAAATATGTGTTTCTAAAAGCGATTGAACCCCTTAGGCAATCACAATCAATCAATGGCACACGATATGATCACACACTGATTGGCATGCTATGCGGCGAACGCACGCAGTAAACTGACGACACATCGATTCGCCGATGAGAAATATTAATTGGAAGTAACAACACAGATGTTGTTCTTTAGATATTTAATGCAGCATTATATCTATTTTATTTATACGCTATTCAATATATACCATAAATTACCCATAAAAAATTCTGGATAAGTGAATATCTTTGCTGTTAAACTTAATTTATGCCAAAAAAGGAAATATCGAAAAACATGAAATATTAGAAAAAACATAAAAAGCAAGTCAATCAAAGACGGAAAATTTAAAAAAAAAACTATGTACCTGCAAGTCTTTCCATCGCCATAGCTTACAGCATAAATAAGGCATACTCATTGGCCTGTCAATTTGAGGAATAAGACCAGAATCTTCTTCAGGAGGATCGTCCTCTGGTCGTTCATCCATAGGAGGACCCGGAGCACAGGCCTAAATACGTATTTTCAAAGATTTCAGATGGCAATTAGGACCAAGATTTAGACGTAGAATCTTAAGATCTCCATATGTAATAATAAAATCAATTAGTTAATAAAAATTTATAGTGATTGAATAGAGAGGAGTGCATAGAAAATATAAATTGAAGACTTTAGTAATGGAGAAAGAAAGAAAGACCTTTGCATCGACTCCTCCGGATTCAACTGCTTTTCTAATGACCTCAACGTCCTCGGCATCAAACCCACGCATAAGTCGAAGAAATCTGAATAAATCTTTATAGAACCCTTCAAAATAGGTTATTTAACTTTGTCTTGTATTTTTTTAAGCCTGGTCTTGTCTTGGATTAAAATTTGCACTAGAAGTGAACTTTATTATTGTATCAATGGCTTATTATTGTCTAATATAGTTGCCGATTATACATATATATATATATATATGCTACTATAAGAACTCTGTAGAATACTGCTCAACAGTGATGAGATTTCACTCAAAATTTAAGCCATCACCCCCATTTTGAGTTTCCACAAATCGATAGGCTTCTTGTTCTATTTTCCAGAATTTGAACCCGTCTGATAACTTGCGAAACATGACCACAAAGCTTGCTTTGTTCCGTTTCCGCTCCACTGAGAGTCGACCATTATCAACTAACGCAACAATCGGTCCCCAACTCAAACGCTGCAGCTTAATGCAACTAGTCGCTTAGACGAACCATTTTATAGCAGACATTAAATAATTCGGGATTTAGTTAGCTGTATAGTTAAGAATTTTATAAATACATTTTACCATATTGGAATAATTTATGGGTTATGTGAAATTTAATGTATGGTATCAATGGTGTCTTATTAAAGCACCGCATCCATTCTAGGGCTTAGGAGTAAGACCACTCTGGGTGGGGTTTAATTTAAATGAGTTATTTTGAAATAAATAGGAAACTGAAGACTGAATGACTTGTATATAAATGTGAAAATGAATTTGAGTTTCAATAATTGATTGCTTCATTTGAATGAGATTTCTGCATGCGAACGTGAAGCATTTGGGATTAACGCTCTTAATCCTAAACTAAACAATAAGGTTAGAATCCCAGTGGCAAATTAACTCTTGTTGGATCATGAGATTTGAATATTTATATGAGTTGTCATGATCCTGCTATAAACTACTAAAAGCAAATGAGAACTAGCTAGTTAAATCATAACTAATCGATCAATTCATCCACAAAGTTAAAAATGCCAAAATGATGCGGTATCATAGCTAACATAAGAAAGCAAAACTAAACGAAATTAGCAAAATTAATTACATTCATAAGCACTCTTAAAAATCCTCCATAGTCAACAAACCAACTACATTTTAAGCAAAATAAGTGCTTCATAGTAGTACTATGGCACTAATAGGAGTGCTCTTTAAATTAAATGTTTCATCTAGAAAAGTAGCCATAAAGTATTTAAGTTACTAGACATAATTTTTGACGATATGTGAAGGAATAGTCTAAGGAAACAGGAGTGTTACCAATTAACTTTACACTAGAATAGCAAAATATGGCAAATGCGAACTCTCTATATACCGCCAGAGAAAATTCAATTCTGGTACATAATATAAATATTTATGTTTAGAGGTTGAATTGCCACAATTTTATACAAAATATATTTATAGTGGTATATTTAAATTGATAGTATGCCACCCCTTCGTGCTTTCACAAAGGCGTCATGCAGAGGTCTTTTAGCCATCGATTGCTACCAGAACTCCCTTGAGAACATTAATTTTCAGTAGGCCACTGGCTCCTGATTTCATAGCTCCAAAAAGAAATGCATCCAGACTAGTAAAATTGTGACAGATTATTTACGAGTCAATTAGATTAAATAATATGTGTAAAAAATCAAAAGATTGGATGATAACATAATTTCCATGCAATTAATAAAGCGTAGTTACATCATGAAATGAATCGTGCGCTCTGAATAAATAAAATATTTTTGTGGCATACACGAAATCAGTGGAAACTTTTAGCTCTTATGCATTTCATTAAAAAGCATATATCTAAAAGCTGTTCTACGTTCTTATTACAATTGTAAATAGATTAGGTAAAAATTGTTCCTGTATGACATCTCATCTGACAAAAGCGTAAGGCTTTACTCAGATTACAAATAAAAAACGTAAGTCTTGCAAAAATCCAAATGTGATCTAAATCCAGCAATACTAAACACCAGAATATTTTATCAATTTCAAATTAAAGTGTGGATATTGGTGTTTAAAACGGGAACTTTAGGAATGTATTGAAATATATTATTAGTACTGAAAAACAGTTGATTTGAACTTCTGCTAGAAGGAAAATTCATGGCACCAGTTCCTCAAATCATCTCATTCATAAGATAATAGGCTCCATTGAGTACACCGATAATAATAACCTGCGTCTGGCTCGTCGCTCATCACTGGTTACAAGTAACCGACGACGCCAAAGCCGCTCGACGTGTCGGCGTCTTTCGCTGAAGACGCACCACAGACCACAGTCCATCGCATATCTCTGCGACTCCTGAGCCTGCACACTCTCTCGCTATCCTAAACTAGGCAAACTACCAGGAATACGAGGCAAAAGTAGCCATATTGGTACGAAACAGATAAATTAAGGTACTGGATTTCCAGACAAGTCAAATATTGTAAGTGGCACAGCAGGTCCTAATCAATCGATAATAGTCGACAGGGGAGAGGCAAGTTCATGTGTTGTTGTGACGTAGCATGCGAAAATGCAGCCTGGGGGATGCTAGTCTCGACAGAGGCGGGGCTTAGTTGAGGGTCAACGATCGATGCGCTAGTGACCACTACGCGAAGCGGACTTCACCACCTGCTTCAGTTACTAATAGCTCAAAATTGGTAATCAAACATGCCACCTTATAAGTGATAATGACAGCGCGACTACTCACGTCAATTAATAATTAGCAAATATTAACAAAATGAATTGGGTACAGTACTAATATAACTTGGTTTTCGAGTGAAAATTTCCAAATTATAGAATTTGTTAAGTAATAATAGAGTAGGAACTCAGCCTGAAGAGTATTTTTCCAATCATTTGTGTGAATGGAGAAATCCCACATTATCCACCTATCCTGCAGTACTATACTCACATACTAAACAGCAATAATATTAAGCTCATTTTAGCGTATAAAATTTCTATTAAAATACTTAAAAATGTCCATTAATCAAGAATGATCTAAACCCAATAGGCAGAAAATATCTCCCGTAAAAGAACAGGAACCTCTTAAGATTTCAACAAATTACATGATAAACAACTTTTCAGAAGTTCTTTAAAAAAGATAAAAAAGTCCGAACAAATAAAACACAGAAGTTAGGGAAGGAACAATGTTTCAGAGCTTCTTACACATAGCACACCAAAGAGATATTGATACAGAACATATGAAATACAGAAAAATAAAAAGGACCGAAATATATTTTTATGTATTTTTAGAACTAAATGATACTAAGCGAATAGACAGTAAAAAGATGCCACAGAAATTTAAACTCTGGATGACAAAGGATCTAAATAGTTTTAATTCAACTGCTTTAAAAATATGATTAGGTTATTCATAAAAATAAAACGTTCTAGAATAAGATCTTGATTTTCAAAAAAGATCAACCTAACCGGTGAATTACTCGTCTTACATGAAACAGATTCCTTAAAAAGAACAGAACTTAATGAGGAAGGTATCTCATAGATTAAAAATAGATTATCGTGAAATATTGATACTAATCATAGAATAATTTTTCAACATAGAACATATACAGAATTTGACATATAAATACTACTGTTTCATGAAGGCCATTTAGTGAAGAGTAAAAAAATGAATACCAGAAAAAACACCGTATCGGCAAACAAATGCGATCAAACAAATGAAGTGAAACAACTAGTGAAAAAATGGTTTAATTATCCCGCACTGGTGGTCTAGTTGCTGATAAAGGAGGTCTCGTAGGTTGAAGCATAGCTAATTTCAACATCTCTGCTTTCAACTTTGAAATAACCGCGTGATTCGGCTGTAGAAGACTGCCTTTATTCTGCAGACGTACGACCTAAAATTAATCAATGCTAAAAGAATGTCTGTGGCTCTTTAAAAGTATTTTATTCTTCCCTTCTGTCCTTTTCTATTTTACCTCATTGTGATGTCTTCTGGCATCTCTTCGACCCGCTTTCTCTGTAGAACTTGCATACAATCTCAAAAGTGACCCATACGTATCTAGCTAAAAGCAAAATATGTTATCTATAACCACATCGTCTTCAACATTCTTACTTTGGCTGAAAGATGAGTGATTCACTGTTAGTACATCAAAAAATGGTAGATGGCAATGTGTAGAATATGTTGTATGCCCCAAAAACTATAATTTGTAGTTAATTTCAATAAACATCTCATATAAAGTCATTGATATTTAGGTGCTAAAATCAGGCGTATACTATAGAAGAGAAGTCTGTTGGAAACACTGCGAAGAAAAATACCGACCAAGAGTGTAGCTATAAATTATTAATGTTAAGTTTTAAAAGTACTTAATTTTTGAAAACCATGATATCTATAATCATTAACGTTAACCTTAAGAGGAAACTTATATCAATACAATTTAATTCCACCCGCCTTTAATGTTTGATTTCTTAATCTTATAGAAATGACATCACGCACAAGGATTATTTCAAAACGGCTAAAAGTAGCAGTGATCGCAATAAACAATAAACACTCAATATGGTCCAGGAAATTAGTCAGTATGGTGGCAGTGAGAAAACAATTTAAAGCTCTAAATTCTAATCGATAACTTTAAAAAACTGATCCAAATGATTATTACTGTATGCGTAAGAAGATACTACAAGATAGTTCTTAAGTGTCAGTAATTATGCCATAAAATTTTAATTAAGATATGATGCAACATTTGATAATACATACTAGTTTGTAAAATAAAGACTCATATATATACTATTTTACGTCCTAGTAGCTGCATAAAAAAGCAAACCTCTGGATGCATTTGTTTCAATAATCCTTGAGCTGCTCTCTGCTTTCCCGTCTTTCCACCTGTAGATTCCACCTAGAATGAAGTTAATCAAGTGGATTAATCTGAGACTAAACTGGGCATGGTCAAAAGAATGAAAGGAAATAGACTCAAAAATGAATAAATAAATCTATAAGTTTAAAAGAGTAACCGACTGTGCATGATATATCTCCGACTGTCATCGTAACCCTCGTTCTCTGCGGTCCTACGACATCAATTTTTTGTGTTGGCTGTCTACCACACCACTTTATCGAACGGTTTAGAGCATTCTGGATGAAAGTTAATCAGTATAACTAGTTATTGACATAATTTGTAGTACCGATGCAGTATTAATATAAGATTAATAATATAAGGAAATTTAAGAACAATTCTATTCCCCTCAATATGTATTATTTAAATAATCTAGATATAAACACGTTATTCTAAATTTCTATGCACTTAAGCGAATGGTACTGGCTTTCAAGCTACTCTATCTGATTATAAAAACACATTATTGGTTTCAAAAATGACATTAATGAGTAACTAGAGAATATAGAAACTTCCACGATCTCTTTTATATGTATACATATAAATGCAAAGGAATGTAGTCATTATGCATACAAATGTTGGGACTATGTTGTCATCGACTCCTTTGGGAGTTCACGGGCGGCGGGCAATTGCCATCAGATCCGACAGGGTAGGGGGTATCTGGGGGACCTGTCATCTCCACGACTAGGCATATATTTTACATAAACTTCAAAATAGCTAGTCGAGAAGCCATAAAAACAGAGATTTCGTTGTTATTTAATATAGCAGTTTTTAATTGCCCTAATTAGTTCGATTGCTTAAATACAGTTAACAAATTATATACAACATTGTTTTCAATATCTAAGGACAACTCTCTTATTAGTATAAAACAATCTCGTGTAGTGCTTGTTTTAATTTACCTTTAGTTCTCGTAAATTAACAGTTTAATAATTAAGTTGTCAAATATAGAATAAGTTGAATTTGATATCACATCCTTCACTATTTATACCATATTTCTAATCTCACTGAAACATAAATACGTTTCCTTTGTCCACATTACCTCTTTACATAAACATAAAAAGTATTAGCTGGAAGAGGTATTAAATAAGATTAAGACAATTTCAATTTTTCTATAACTAACATTTTTAACTATTGACGTAGATATAAATGATAAGCCTAAAAAAATATAACAATAGTGTTATAGCATAAATCCTACTTGAAACTGAAATCACTAAAATATTTATTTGGCTAAGGATGAAACGATTACCATTGTATAATATGACGCATTATTTTCTTTTCACTCGTCGCATAAGTAGTAACGAGATTATTAAAGAACTTTCTAACCTCGATTATAAAATTGTAAAAAAGATACTAAATGTGATGGAATGGCTCAAAAGACTAACGGGAAATAAACATACTATGAAAAAATAGCAGATTGCGCCGGCATTAGTTACCAGAATGTAAAGGTAATCGAGAATTCAAAAACATGAATCTCAAAAATGAGAAAAAACGTTGAAGTCTCATTGCTCTTTATTTCATATGGTTCTGATACCAGGAAAAAATGTTTTAGACTTGCCTTTAACAGAGCTAGCGGTTTCGGTTGTCCAGTTTTGGTACACATATCGTTTACACGAGGATCTTCTATAGGTAGTTGATCAAACAACTCAATTGCTTGGTCATCGTAATTCTTTTCAGAAGTATCTGCTGGTAGTATAGAAGCTGTGTACTCCTCATTGAAGTGTATTTCAGGTATGAGAACCTAGATTATACAAGATTAAAAGAAAAGGTGATCATTCAGTAAAAAACATTAATTAAATAATAAACCTCTAGAGCCATCTTTGCTGCTGCCATCTTAGCAATTTTCTTACTCGCACCCTCACCCCTACCGACAATAATACTATCTGAAAACATAACTACATAATTTTTAAAGTTCATTTCCCCCATTATAAGACAATTCAGACCACATTTTCTTCAAGTAACATACTCCTGATATAAATAGCGAGTCTAAATAGCTAAACTATAAATTTTTACTAGTGATGTCATGCGAATCTCACATGAAATATGGTATAATTGAAAATAAACTCGACTTTATACAAGAATCTATATTGGATTGAGTTGTTATATAAAGAATTTTACCAAATAGGTCTCTATAAACGCTCATTATGGCCATATATTAGTAAACAAGTCCACTAACCATAAATAAGTGTCGATAAACTTTTCTGTAAATCCCTACTAAAGTAATATTTTTCCTAGACGGAAAATCAATTTTCAAACACTCTGCTTATTTGGTATAATTATTCATACCACGTTTCTCTTCCTCATACCTTCATCATCTTTGCCTTTACGTTCACAAGTCTCTTTGCCTTGCAAAAGGGCTAGTTTTTCTTTCATCGTACCCGCAACCTGAACCCGAATTGCTTTCTTCATAATAAGAACAGCCACAGCTTTATATGGGCATGTAACGCTTCTGTAATATTCGAATAATATTAAAATAAAATATTCGAAACCATTAGTAAAAACTAGTATTTAAATGTAAAAATACAAACCTTGTTTCTTCAATATCATAATTCATGTGCCCCCTTAGAGCCCTTTGAGTATACTCATGTAAAATAGTCACTGAAGTTTTACCCTGTGGATTCATCACAAAGCTTTTTTTATGGAAGCGATTATCAGCAGTTGGAATATGAATAAGAGCGATCTTAACAAATACATAATAGGTGCAATAAATAATAAAGAAAAGAGAATATCCAGTAATAAGTAATTCAAATAAATGCCTTAATAAATGTTTTTGTATAGCATGTTAAATCTCACCCCAGGAGGCGCTTTCTTTTCAATTAAATCTTTCACTGAACAATTCAGACCTGTAATAAGCATACAATTTATAATTATACAAAATAATTCAACGTATCAAATACACAAATATGAATGGCAAAATGTTTCAGTATATATAGTAAATCCGAACTCACCTGATTCCTTGAGAGATTCCTCGAATTTTTTCTCCCGGCGAGCTTGTTGCTTCTCATGATAATTCGCATATCTAGTAACCTAGAATAGATACCTGTTTTTCGTAGACTCAAAATTAGGTAATGCACAACTCCCTGATGCAATTATATTGCTTATAATTCGGTAGTACCAGAAAATAATATTCTAGGAAAGTTAAATAGCATATTTATCACTAAACAATATAATTTTGACGATTGTTTGATCCTAATAATTAAAGGTTAGATTTTCTGAATAAACTCTATGTAATAAGAATATGATGAGAATCCTGCAGGTGAATATAGGTGTCTACCTGTATCCGCTTGAACTTGAACAACCTTTTCGCATATTCGTGGTATTCATCCGGCGTGAGTTGATAGTCCTCTTGTCTCTAAAAGAAAATGATGAGACCTTGCATAATACAGATAAACAAAAATTTTAGAAAATTTAGAATATTATTTATTCCATGAAGATGCGAAAAAATGTCTTGCTGTTGCTCGCAAAAAAAATTTCTAGCCATTGCATAAAATAGCTAAGTAAATAGGAATAGTACGTTCCGTCAAATTTACATTGATATAAAAATAAAGTGGACACCAACCATGTGATTTCTGTAATTACTACGAAATAAACTGTGGAAGAAGAAAATAAATGTAGTAGTCCAAATAGAAAATATGAATGAGAATTAGTTTTGTATCTCCAACATCTTGATTTCCCAAATAAATCAATGCTCAGCGGGGGTCCCCGAGTGTACCACGTAGTGGCCAGTATAGCACTACGTGGCAGCATCAGGGATCTCGACGAGCAACCGTCATAACTGTTGACCATTTACCAACATCTCGTGATTTTTTTTTAATTTGAAGATATATCAAGATACTGAAATATTATCTCAGCTTGTACTTATCCTCATGGATAATATTTACTTACCTCTTATATATATTTTATACATAACACTTCATCAATTAACTACCAACCTCAATTTTAACTGCTGGGGCATTGAGCTTCTGAAGGAGTTCAGCCTGAAGAGCAGCTGTAGGGTTTGCCGTTGAACTATTACTTTTGCCTAAATTCGCTAAATCCTTCTCCTGTGTTGCACGAGCAGCCTTGTCTAGTTCTTCCTAAATATGCACATATAAGATTATTACAATCATTCTAAATCCATTATCACGTTTTATCATTGATAAAAATCTTTGATCCATCCAAAAAAATTATATTTCGAACAGGTTGATAGATTCATGAATTTTTTTTCTCCTTATATGTGATAAACAGTCACTACTAGTATAAGAATTCAGTAAGGAAATGTCACAAATAAGCAAATAAGAATATAAAATAATTTCAAGATTTTATACGCCAAAACTTACCCTCTCATCAAGTCTCTTTTGATGAAGACATGGTACAGCAGTTAACGGAACATTATGATGACGTACTGAGCCTCCACCTATGAAGTATGGACGTGTCAAAGAAACCACCCGTGAATCGCGGTGCTACAATGAAAGATTATAAAGCCACCTAAACTCCCTTTCGTATAAGTATTAGCTACGTGAAAGTCTTACTAGATAAAGTGGCATGCCACTGTTATGCGTGACTCTAGTCCAGCCTTCAGGCAAAGTCTCGAAGTGATCATTTTCCATTCGTTCAAGTACATTCTTCCATCTATATAAAAATAATACATGTAACTAAAGTATTCACGTATCCGAAATATGGAGAAAAAAAGTCAGGACAATATACTTATATGAAAGCAATTTTGAAACGTTATAATTACGCTACTACTGGATTACAGTTTAACACTAAAGATACATACATAGATGCCTTTCTGCTTGTTAGATAAATAATTAATACGTAAATATACTAACATCTTGTTATCGTTGTTGGCTTCTTTCTGTTGGTCAACAGGCGCTTCTAGTAAATCTTCCACATCAACATTATCAACGTCCATAGAATCTGCGTATATATCGCCTGAATCCCTTCCATTCTCGTAATTAACACTAGATGAATGCGAAGGAGCGAGCACAACTTTATCTATATCACTGTTATTCCTGGAAATATAATTTAATCTCTCACTAAATTATTCGACTACAATTAATATTTTTAGAAATGTTTAACCTTTGCTCTTTATTATTTATAGCACTGTTACAACCATCTTTCTCAGTCATATTAGCTCCAGACAGTTGCGGTTCTTCGCGTCTACATCTTGATGAGGTATCTTCAATAACCCTCTCATTAACTGTTTCAGATGACAAAGCATCTAAAATAGTGTAGAAATGTCACAATCATAATCGGGATGTCCAGCAATAATATATATGAACTCGTTGTATTTAACATACTGACCTGATCCATTGTAACAGTCCTCAAATAACGAATCATCCATACGTCGTCGTTTCTTGCCAGGCGTGATAGGCAATGCCTCTTCTTCTATATCAAGATCATCTTCATCTAAAATAATACACTTAGTAAAATATTTTTACTACGTCTTAACCGCGGTTATATTAAATTTTGGTTTAAGTATTAATCAAATAAACAAATAACCTACAATCATCCTCTGAACTCATTGAATTAGTTGAGTCATTTTGTAATGCTCCGTTGCCAGCTAAACCTTCCTCTGCTAGAAGTCGCATAAGCTCCTCCTTTTTCCGCAGAAGCTCAACTACTTCTGGATCCATTACGTCTAAATTTAAAAATCAAAATAGTTTTGAATAGTGCCTAAAATTTTAAAAAACATAACAACAATTTTAAATAATTTAATGCAGCATGAGTCACTATCATTATGCCTCAAAAATGTATTAATAGCTATACTTTTACGTCATCTTAGTTCTATACAATCATTATTTATCAAACTAAAAATCCTTAAATATTATATTTATAACAATACTCAGTTTCCTATCAAATATACTGGTGGAAAAGAAACAAAATTAGCACGTAAACACTTTACATTATTATTTCTAAAGTTACTATGTTAGAATTTATACATACTAAAACCAAAGTTACCAAAAAGCATAGCAGATAATTTAAACCTAAGAATAACAAAACATTACTAAAGAACACATTGGCTCTGTCAACAAAAACGACTACTCGTCCTTATCGAAGGGAGTGGGGGTGGGAAGAAATGAACACTGCGCGAATATGTACTCCTTAAATTCATAGCGAAGTTGGCTAGATTTGTCATATTAAATAGTTAAATACGATTATTAGAACGATATTAATATGATAAAATGGAAAATATACACAGCAGTTCACAAAATTAGCTAAATTCACCTCATCTCACCAAGACACCATTTTAACACGAATCATTGCTTAACAAGGGAATCAATATTTCCTCCCACAACCTGACTATTAAATGACAACAGTGGCATGAACTTAATCTTTAAATTAAGCATTTAATATAGTAAGGAAATCCTTTAGTAATTTTATAGTCACTTCTAAAGATTAAATGCCTCCCACTACACAGTATGCATCCAAAACCGAACTGACAACTAGTTACTAATTTAATGTCACGATAAAAGTACCTAACTCATAGAGAACATATCCTTAAGTCAGACTAGTTTTTCATATTAGTATTACAGTTACATTTCTTCCGATTAATTTGACACCAATTGCATCCCAAAGCTACATAAGTCTCGTAAGGCTCCAAAGGCTTCTAATAAGTATACCCAGTGTACTACAATTATGAGAACTTAATAACACGGGCATGTACTAACGTCCAAAAAATCTATATTCGCATTCCTAAAACTTATTATACTCTGCCACCTCCACTAAATTCATCCTAAAAACTTTACAGCAATTAAACTTTAATTACTCCAACTATATAAAAACAGCAAAATATAGCACAAATCCTCAATAAAAAGATACCAGCAATCATAAAGGTAAATCTTTACTTATAAACTCTAAATATTACACTCCATCACTCCAGAGTTAAAATATCGCACGCAAATAATAGTTAAATACCTAAAGACAGCATTATTATACAGTATTTGGCACATGTATACCAAAGTCATCCTATTTATTCCTCTGAATGTTGAGTAAAAGGACAGTCATATGATGGGTGCGCACAGTCTCCAGCTGCTCCACAATGTTGACACCGTATGAACCATAGATGAGGACACCTGTCATGACGTCGTTTTACCAATAAATAGACTTAAAATCATAAAATCAGTCAAGTCAATCCATGTTGGCCTACTCCATTTGAAAGATATTATACATTAATGATTAACTCACGTAACTTTTCCTGTTGAATTCCTTGTGCTGTGACCCCTCCAAACACCATAGCTGTGAATATCAACCACCTCATAACCTATCTCCTCACAAACAGAGACATACTGGTCGTAGCAAAATCTACAGAGCCTTTCCCGCACCTGATAAAAGATTATTTTTGACGAGTAAATACATGGATTCAAAAATAATGACTGAAAATGGTTAGTAAATCCCATGGCTTCCCTAGATGAAAAGTAATACAGTTTAATGTCCCATGATCTGTGTGGTAATTAAGACAAACCCTATGTTGCTGTTTCCTTCTGCGACCTGACTTGTTACGGTAATGTTCTTCTCGTTTTGTTTGTACAGATGGACCATCACCAATAATTTGTTGCATCGAGGAATCACTTATTAACATATGTGAGAATACCTGCAATATTTATAAACACAATGTTATGCAAAAAATAATGATGGGCATGCCACGTTAGACCTAAAAATCATTAAAAGTTACATAATTAAAACAAATTTAATAAAGCCCTAATATGCCATGAAATTATATACTATTAGATGAACTGACTTCATCCACATCCTGGAAGTACGAAACACATGATTCACTTGATGAAAAGGATGCATCTGGATCCATAGATGATTTCACACTTGTTTTATTATTTTTCCAACCGCCACGGTACTCCAACATCTGCTTCACTGGCTCACGTCTCCGTTTTATACGTTTGTCCGCATTATACAGATACGCTTTCTAATATATTTGGTATTTAGAAACAGAATTCGAAATGAAAGAATGACAAATATCGACTTACCCATCCCTCAGTAAAAATCGGATTGCGCGTAGACGATATCTTAACATTCTTATCTTCCGTAGAAGTACTCCGCCAAATATCATCACATGGGAAGAGGGCTAGTACCATCGTAGTAGTATACTATCAACCAACAAATCACTGCTCCAATACTCTTATAATGAAGCTAACATCAGTTGCATAACATGAGAAATTACTAATCCATACGCCCGCCCACTTTTCCCATGGTACGGTGGGAGATTATAATGGGCGTAGCATTATGAAACTCTGTGATTGGTCAATTTTAATATGACCGCCTATTTTTCTCAGACAGAAACGGAGAAACAAGATCTCCGTAGTCTGCGTGCGAATGGTTCGAATATAGTACAAGTAATGAATGTTTTTTTTTTTGCTTAAGATAAAAATAAAGAGTATTTCCGTACAAGACAAAATTAGTCCTGTATTTATTTGTACTAATGTTATTACCAGACAGCTTGGGAGAGAGCATTTTATACTTATACCAAATGACTAGAAACATTTTAGTAACTAAGATTTGTAAGTACTTAAGGAGTTGCTTCCAGTCATTCGTTTAAGTGGCATGACCATCTACGATCAACATTTATGGATGTAGAATTAAGTTAAAACTCAAATCAGAAAGATAACAACTTTTGTTGGAAACATTATTTTAATCCTGGAGTAGTGAGCTGTAATAATATTAATGGTTATCAAACAGACTTCGTTCTTACTATTTATAGTAGTTTTTTTTCTCCAAAACATACGTACTCATACTCTTCTAAACATTCATTAAGAGGATATGTCCAATGAACAAGAACATGTAAATGTAAAATAGTGGATATAGTTAGTTGTGACAAGCATAAGACTGATTTAGTAACTTGAGGAATATCAAAAGATGAAGGGAGACTATAAAGACGTTGCTGAAACACTTGATTAACACAATTGTGCAAAGACGTTTTCAGTGATATTGTATATAACACTATTTTAGTGAAATCCATATAGAAAACTACACGGAGAAATTGCACGCCAGCGTGATTCTAAATAACTCATAATGTCGTATACCGAAGAAACACTTTTCCTACTAAATGTCTCGTCTGAAAGGTCGTACAATTTAAAAACTCTGATTTTGCTATTGTACTAGTTCTTCATTCAATCTTCATACCGAGTAAGTCGGTTGATTCTATGTTCGCGGAGGTTCGTGTTTCTTTTTATTTACTTTGGCAGCAATATTGTGCTGTCGTGGTACAGTGGAGGAATAATTATTTATTTACTAAAGGCTCTCTTTATATATGCTTTAGAATGTTGTTATAGATTCAAAAATGTTAGCATTCTTTCTGAGATGTTATTGATGACCAGGCTGATATATTAAAAGCGCGACTGACTGAGATATAAACAATATAGGAAATGTATAACGTATAATACATGATGCATTATTAACAAATATACTAAGTTATATTCTAAAAGTTGAGATACCCACCTAATCATTTACAGAAGGATATTTAAGATATATTATTTGTCATATATACAGTAGTTAGGATTTTTTTTAAATTAATGAACTACATTGTCTCGGTAGAAATGTCTGATTACCTAGGATTTCCATTTTACTCAATTAGAAGAGTAAGCAATTTATAGATCTTGATGTGTCTTATTCATTCTCTACAATTTATGAATAAAAATGTATTTTCAGAAATCAGTTGCCGCTACTATTACGGGTTATAATTCGCACAGTACCACTAATGTATCGAATAACCATATAGTAAATGATGTTATTGCTAGAAAAGCAAATTTAATTAAAAGGAAGATACCAAGTAATATGACGTTTAGGAAAAAGTATGTCATAGTACCTCAATTATAAGCAAGTATTTATCTATCTATATTTATACAAATAATATTTTAGGATAGTGCCCTATCTTTGGTGTCTGCTTATGTTAGAAATTTTAGCCATAGCTATAGTTGGTACCAAGATATTTATAAAATTAGCCGAGTTAAGTATACATAAGGTGATTCTATAGTCATTAAAATTTCTTTCTTTTTTTAAATCCATCCAACCCACAATAATATCTAAACAATTGTACTCTATGGTTCTCGAAGAACGTTATTTTTATTTGATTTAGCCACAAATAGTGAGCATGCAATTCGACTCGCGTGTATGAGAAGTTGCATGACTGTTACAGAAATCACTTTAAGCAATGTTTAATTCTATAGAGTTATAGCCAGATGAATGGACGTTTGCACCATATCCATTAACTTACCATTTTGATGAGATCGCAATCACGTCAACATCAGAGACGTGTAATGAGCTGGCTAGGTATAGTATTCAAATTGCTAATCATTAAGTAACTACCTTTGTACTATATAATAAAAATCAACATTACACTAGTTCAGGACGAGATATCTGGAAAATCATAGTATTCATGGAATTGCCTTAACATTGGCATTTTGCTTATTTGTTAATGAACCACACAGAGGTGGTTTAGGCGGTGCATCTATTGCATTGTACGCAAACGCGTAAGTTCAGTGTAGTTTACATCAAATGTTTATATTGGAATTTTTTAAAAAGTAAACTAGTTTTACATGAGAATAAATTATGGCAAATCTTATGTTTTATTTCTGTGTAAGGACTGAGCAATTTATAACGTTATGAATAATTTTACTACCATTACCAACTAATGATTATTTTTTGTATAAAGCACAGGATTATAACAGGATTTGATATCCAATTTAATCTAAATTATGATAGTTCAATTATGAGAAGCAGCGCTCATTAATTTATCTTACCCAGTTGGCTAAGCCTAACATACCGTGATTAGATTTAGATACCTCAGCAGCAATTTGGATTGTTCGTCATGTTATGATTTTTTTACGTGATTAAGTTGAGCATTTTTATTAAGAATTAGTATGCTTTTGCATCTCATTGTCTTGAACAATATCGAAAGGCTCTTATATTTCAACATTATTTTCAAGGGTGAGAGTCATCTGTATTGAAGTGTTTCTCCAGTGATTTTAATTTTAATACATGTTTAGTAGTGTTTAAGTAGGGGCTTTATAACAGTTTTATAAATCCATAAGTAGTATTTTTCTACCTAATTAAGTTTATAACTCCTGAAGTATGTTTGGGGTCGGTACACTGCATCTGGTGATACGCATAATGTTGCTAAGTATGCTCATAGAAAATAATATTTATCGTATTATTAATAAAATTTAGTAATCAAAATCCTGATGAATTAAAACTACCCATGTCGTGATTTCGTGTTTTAATACTTGAGATTAGATCTTTATTATATGTTACCACACTCACCTTATAATAAGATTTCAAAGAGTAGGAACTTTGATTAATCGTAGGGAATTTCCTCAGTCTGCTGCTGCAATAATTTATGACGAATCCTAGTCGAATTCTTTGGCTGATGCTATGAACAGGGTCCGACTTCACTCAATAAACACGGTTTTATTTGAGATATTACACTAATGATACCCTTAACATGGTTGATACTCGTTCATGGATCTCACTGATATAGATTTGACTTGCGGAACGAATTCCATTTATAAGGCATTAACATTTGGAAATAATATATAGGAAAAGTTTAAAAGATATTGAACTTATTAAGGAATATTAAATAATTAAAAGTGTAGGAAGGATTTAACTTACTAGTCTAATTGAAAACAGTATAAACTATTTTCTTAATTTTCAGAAATACCGGACAATGTTCACAGACTACTGGCTATCCTCGTTTCCCAAAAACATTATTGAATACCGTTAAATTGGTACAAATGACAAACTCCCTTAATTTGCACGGTAATTTATGTATAAACTGTATCAAGAATTCTTCAAATTTATGTTTTACCTATAGTAAAGTGTACTCATAGTACAAAAAAACTACTAATAAGCCATATTAAATTTGTGTACATTCCGTAGTACTTTCACAACAACTTCCATGTGATGCTTATTGACGTTTTGATAAAAAGAACATTTTTTTACTCTTAGGTCCGCACAACATTGCAATACCGGGTGAATTCCAAACAATTCTTGCAATCACCGATAAATTAGATGTACGTGAATTCCACGATTTGGTATCAAAGATGATGTTCGATAGAATGGATATTATACCTATAAGCCATTCTTTGGCTAAGGCTATCTCAGAGATGGACACTGTTTTCGCCGTCAGGCCGAATTTCTGGTGAGATATGAATATCGAAATTTCATAATAGCTACTAACGTTTACTTTTTGGGTTTTTTTCAGTTATATTTTATTTTACATATCTATTTTTATCAATAATGATGTTGTGTCAACTTACAGTAGAGCCAACACGTTAATATAGAATATATCAGTTGTGATGTTATATTTGAATTGAACAAACTGCTGAACTCTTTTTGATGCATATGTAGAGCTTATTCCCGCGATCAAACGAGCGATTTGAAAAGTGTTATAACCTTCTCCAAACTTAACAAAACTGTCGTTGAAAAATATTTGTGAAAGCTTGGATATGTGGCTTTTCGACCGTGTGGACCTCATTAGCATATGTGAAAATACAATTGTTGATTTGGTGAAGACGTCTATTTTCGTGTGCTGCACACCCATTTAGTCCCATTTATCTCGGGTTTCCACCACTCTAGTAACTGAAATGGTCTTTTTTTGCGGAAGACCTAGCTTCTACTAAAAAATATCACGACACTCATGAATCCGACGCTCCTACCATCTGTCCTTTGCATAAACACCGGAATCAGCTAGCGCCATCTGTTGCACGAGATGTCAATCGAAGAACCCAGAGTTGTTGCAGCAAGAAGAGGACACGTAAAATCGCGATACAATGAAATTAGAATTCGGAGCAATGAAATATTATGCAGTTTTCTACTAAAACATGAAAAACCATTTCAGTTACTAGAGTGGTGGAAACCCGAGATAAATGGGACTAAATGGGTGTGCAGCACACGAAAATAGACGTCTTCACCAAATCAACAATTGTATTTTCACATATGACATATGCTAATGAGGTCCACACTGTCGAAAAGCCACATATCCAAGCTTTCACAAATATTTTTCAACGACAGTTTTGTTGAGTTTGGAGAAGGTTATAACACTTTTCAAATCGCTCGTTTGGTCGTGGACACTCAGTACGTAAATTGCACATATACCCTAAATGTTCACTTAAATGTTCAGTGGGAATATATATTCACAGCATAAAGCATTATAGATTTAACGTTTATCAAACCTCTAACGATTTTATTTTCTCTGAATTTGAAGTTTAAGTGCCACTCTTAGTAACTTGTTAGAAATTCTTAAAATCAGTTTTACATTCATATTTTCGTAATATTAATAAGAATTCCGTGTTAGTTTTTAACATAATATATTTAGAACAATAATGAATATTTTCTAGGTATTTCCTTAATTTGAATAAGAACCTAGCTCCTCTTAAAGAGGGAGATAAACTAGTGGCCTCTGAAGTATTGACTCAAATGAACATTCTTCAAAAATTTTTAAATGAAACGTCTAGGAGTAAGACAGAAGAAGAAATAGAACGCTTAAGCAGGGATGTGGTTGGTTTTAAAAAATCTAGAAAGCTTATAAATTCTATGAAAATAAAACAACAACAAAAAGTGCCTGATAATAATCACTGTCAATAGTTATCCTTAACTAACAGGCCATTGATACAAGTAGGCATAAATAATATAAAAAAAGAAAAGTTTCGTATTTAGTAGCTATTTTTCGTATAACGTTGCCAATATTATTTATGTCTTAATTATTTTACATTAATTAATACATACGAAGCAAATCGCAGTATTATTTTATAAGTTACTACAGTGCTTTCGGAAGTGATGGCCTACTTTATTAAAATATGTGTTTATGACAAAAACAATAACAACGAATGAATATAACAATTAACTAATAGTCAGTACAACTGTGCAGACACACTTCCTCTTAGATGGAAGGGAGCCAACTTAATACGGTGATTCAGTGGATTATATCTAATAAAGAGAGAGTGGGAGTATAAGTCCTTATTAGGGCAACGACAAAACAATACGACGAATGACCCTTGAGCTCTCTCAAAGGACCAGTCGTCCGCTCTTACCACTAACAAAATTCTTCTCCAAAATATGCCCCCGATCCCCTTGCCCTGTGGGCGGGGCCGACCTCTGGGGTTATTAAGTACAAACTAATTGTAATTGAGTATTGAGAGGGCTAGTGTCGGCTTAGATCACAACAGCAACTACTACTTCTACTAATGACCTGGGAATTCCGTTCAGGCACACTGCTAACTAAATTTTTGATGACACTGTTTTCTACTTCGCTCCTCGTTTGGCCAGTAGTACAATGGAGATGCGGGACTAGACGATGTCCTAAGACATCCTGGTATTCAGCGCTGTTCATCTTCGTCGACACAAACGTCAAGTCGACAACTCCCACAGTGCTGAACGCTCTCCAAATCATAACACTCCCTTCACCGAAATTTCGGGTTGAAAAATGCCGGGGTTCCTTACGTAAATCCCTCCAATACGAGTGGCAACCATCAGGACCATCTAAGTTGAACTTTTCTCATCGCTGAAGATCACCTAAATTCAAAATAATGAGTTTATAGTCTTATTTCAAAGACTAGGACTTTTCCCCAGTCGAATCTCAGGGAATACCTGGCAAAGCGAAGTCTTTCGTTCTTATGCCCTTCTATCAGATGTGGACACTTCTCCCATCGTGATCGTACAATATTGGAACACTTGTTCAGCATTCTCCACGCCATAGATTCTGAAGCATCAATGGCACGTCCTACGGGTTCCAACGGTGCTGGTCGTGTTATTCGACGCAGTGCGCAGAATATCCCTTTTTCACGGTCATTCAACTTGCCAGATCGTCCACTACTCTTCTTTGTACCATATTCTTCTTGGTGACGAAGGAAATTCATAATATCCTTCCTGGAGCGCTTGACGACATCGGCAATCCGCTTCAGCGGGTAACCGGTAGTTGACAGTGCTTTAATTTGACCTCTTTCGTGTAGACTTAATGTAGAAGCAGGACCCATGAATTTGCGCGTGTTCGGTTAAACAACGCCAAAAGATGTAATGGGTGTTATCATTTCCGAATGCACTGTATTATTCCAGATAGATGTATTTATCAATATGATGTATGCTGGAATCAACGCGGTTGAAAATGATACCCATGGTGAGTTTAAATTCAGTTTTCAACTTCGTATGTATGACTAGAGTACTGCGAGTGATTCACTACCAACTTGTTTAGTATTAGAGTTCATCTAGTCATTAACCATTTATTTATATTATTATTGTATTTATTTTATTTTATTTTATTTTATTTGCTACAACGTGATGGTTTAGATCATAATATCGAAGAGTGGAGAAAAATAATACATGAAGGGGAAAGATGGCTCAAAGTGGAACCAAAAAGTACTACGCATAATACCTATTTATGTGCTCCACATACACCGAAAAGCTCCCGCTTAGTAATGGACGAACTTATAAAACCTCCTAAATGTAGGTACAAACATTAGTATTGTTTCGTATTATATTTATAGCAATAGTATTAAAATTTACGAAAGTTAAAGATATTAATATTTCATTTTATAATATGCAGCTCTAGAAAAAAACGAAGGAAGCGTTGGTAAATATTTAGACGTATATGAACGTATTATCGATGTTTTTAAAGGAGCAAAGAAGTTAGCTGCTCAAGAGTAGGTATTAAAGCCATTGATTTAATTTTTAGTTTTATTTATTGTAATATCATAAAAGTTAAGTATTTTTGAAAAATCAATCGCAACTCATTCTTTCATTAATGTCTTATTCTTATTTAATGCATACTTGTTTAGGTCTATGAAGAGTGAAGACACAATGAATAATTTGAGGAGTATTGAGTACACTTATCGTAAAGATGTAAGTTTATGTAAATTCCGTGAGGAACTTTCTCATTTAAGCAATGAGATTAAACTAAATTTCATATAGTACTTTTCGGGAAAAGCCTCTTTTGGTATTAGTTAAGGTATTTTCATTGTTGGTGTTACGAATGTAAAATCAAATTATTTATGTTCATGACTTAGTTTATAGGAGGTTAATTCCTTTCTAAAAAAAATAAACTGATGTAAAAGTCTCAGGATTCCATATACGGGGCTAACATGTTTTCTATTGTGCAACCAAAAACAAAAGAGGCGTATGCGTACACCTCAACTATAGGCACCAGGTAATGGAGACTATTTTAAAATTATCTCTATTTATAAGTATCAGTTGGACAAATTTGTATTTATACGAAATATATAATCTATATACATATACCGTAATATTTTTCAGTTTTGGAAGTCTAATTAATTCAAATTTGCATCCCATTATTTTAAACAACTTAGTCTCCTATGCAGCTCTTGATTTTTCTATTTATGGAACAATAAACAGTGCCCTTCTACAGCCACTTATAGCATTCAAAAATGATCAGGTAAGAACTAAAAGCAAAGAAAAAGGATTTAACTTCAGAATTCTCTTTTAGATTCGCTTGGCATACTCTGGATCAGGTGGCTTCATCTCGCGCTCATTCGATGTTGCTCGAATGATGACCACTGTACTACTTAACATTCATTATAACAAGTCTATAGAGGATGCCATTACACATCCACTATTTTTTCCCATGCTGGATAATGGTAGCATACATACGGATGGCTTTCCTTGGGTATGATATGATGACTATTGATTACAATTGCATATTCATAACGTTTCTGATTGTGATACATTGTATTTCTTAAATACTATATTACAATTCCAATATTACAGCGAGTTCTCAATATTTTTCGTGAAGCATCAAAAATGTATAGGAAATCTGGAAAGTTGTTTAACAGTATTAAATCGTACTTTACGGATATTGCTACAGCAGTCGAAATTCGCAATAATCGTATGTTTACTCCTACAAATAATAACTAAAATTAGCTAAATCTATATATTTGACCTGAATAAATTTAAAATCTTTTTTCAACAGATGCACTTAATCTCAGTTGTGATTTGCCTAGTTTACCTATATTTAAGACGTTCCTGAGGTCAACATGAAAATATTTGAGAACACATTTCCTTTCATACTAACTTTAAGTGCTTCAGGTTATGGTACATTTTTTGTTGTTGGTAAAAATGACCAAATTTAGGAGGAGTTCCTGTCTACTTCGACAGAAAAGGGGAAAGATTAATTCCAAGTGGAGTTTAATCGAACTGTATAATTTACTGTATAAATTACAACTTTTTCATTGGAATGTAACAGGTATAAAATTCTCTGTAGAAATAAATCGAAAGCACTTTTACTTATTACCACTTTCTCTTACTGTTTCTACAAAGCCTCTCACTACAATAAAGATCGCCAAAGAATGTAAAATGAAGACTTCAGCACAAAAAGAATCTCAAGTGAAAAAAAATCAATACATGTAGAATTAGCATCCAAGGATTCATTTTATTTTCCAAATTCCGGATACCACATACAAAAATAAAAATAAACAAATGGTTCCATAAAGAAGATCGTATTCAATGATGAAATAAATCCTTTAATTAAATATTGTGCATTTTCTTGGCAAGTTGTGGATAAATAGTTTGATTTCAGATGTATTTTAAAAAATTGACGTGTTCTGCTTCAATCAATGTTTTTCCATTAAAAATATTTCATTTAATCTATAACTTGATTTTATGTTTATTTTCATGAAAATGTGTTATGACTCTGACTTTTAATATGATCAAAAATAATATTCATAAGTTCTTAAATTCTTTAGGTCTGAAGTCATCTTCAACATATTTTTTTGAACTTTAATTTTACTATCGATTTATTTGCTAATTGTCAGCGTATTAGCAACATTAATTTTTCCTGTCTATTTTAGAAATACAAGTAAAATTGACGATTTTAATGTAGCTTATAGCAATTCTAACTTTTATTTTTAATGTTTCAGAGTTATTTACTGGGATATAATAAGACTGATTTTGTATCAAAATGTCTAAGTTCTTCAAAGGAGCTGTGAGCTCTGACTCCTCGTCAGAGTCCGATGCTAGTGATGATGATGTAGTGCAAGAAGTGCAACAAAATAAGAGAATAACCATGTAATATTTTTTTCTAATTTTCTTCAAGGTATTCTACTTTAATATTTGTTTAAGTGCTCGCGACTTTGCTTACCCCAGTGATAGTGAAGATGAGGAAAAACGCATTGTCCGAGCGCATAAGGACAAGAAATTTGACGAGCTTAAAGATTATGTTCGACAGGTCAAAAATGCCAAGAATAACAAGGATTTTACAAAGATTCTTTCAAGTAAGCCTAGAATTATTTAGCAGATAAAATTTGCTTCATGTTATTCCTGATTACGGTTAGTTGCATCAGTAATGTGTACTAGTGCACTAATTGTTTAAGCTTAACTCTTTTAATAGTCGTTTTTATTACCAACGGTTCTTTTATTTAGAATTTCTCCTGTATAGAAGTGTAATCAAGAGGTCTGTCTAAGAATATTGATTACTTGAAGTTAGTATCTTAAATTTAGTTTTGAAGAAACATGTATTTTCAGCATTTGATGACCTTGTGCGGGCTTATGATAAATCTAAGACGGTTTTTGCGCGCCAGAATATTTCTACTCCCCGTTTCTATATCAGGTTTTTAAATTTTCATTTATATTCTTTAAGTATATTTGCAGTATCTTAATAAAGTATTCAGTATTCAGATACCACTATTTAAATTCAGGTACCTTGTTGATCTTGAAGATTTTATC
The DNA here is from genome assembly GCA_964036235.1 of Heterorhabditis bacteriophora. Taxonomy (NCBI): domain Eukaryota; kingdom Metazoa; phylum Nematoda; class Chromadorea; order Rhabditida; family Heterorhabditidae; genus Heterorhabditis; species Heterorhabditis bacteriophora. The sequence goes on along the minus strand of OZ038427.1, from coordinate 9,562,636 downwards.
AATAACTTTTGGGAAGATAAAGATGCTAAACTGGTGTGTTATACTTTTTACCCAGTAGTAACAATTTCAATTACCGACTTTTGGTTAAATATGTGTAATCCAGGCACTGTCGAAAATTAATGGAAAAGCGCTCACAAACCTTCGTCAAAAGACACGTAAATATGCTAAAGAGTTTGAAGATAAGATCACCGAATATCGTGAAAATCCTGATCCTGTTGGTTATGAGACTCCCGAAGAAGAGGTGGATGTGAGTTTCGATTTTTTAAAGCCTTCAGTTGTTGTACTTTTTATACTGGACTTTTGAAAGTCAGGCGGAAGAAGACGACTCGACGGAATCATCGCCTGTGAAGGCTATTCCTAAAGTCGAACACAAGGAGAAGAAAAAGTTTGGAAGGCAGTTAGATTCTGAAAGCGAAGTATGTGACATTTTCATTTCTTTGATAATTACTCGATAAGTAAGAGATTTAATTGTTCTACGCAATTGTAACTTGAAATGATTTAGTTTTTAACTCTATTTCAACATTATTTTAGTCAGACGATGAAGATGAGTGGTCTTCTGATACAGAGTCATCATCTTCTGACTCTGATGTAGATTGGGACACAAAAAAAATGGAAGATCTCAGACGATATTTCCTGAAGTATGGGATTATTACCATTGTAAAATGTTTTCGTAATAATGGTTCACGAATACATGGTATTCATATAGGAAGGAGTTTCGTGGAGATGACACTGGAGGTGCAGATGATAAGAAAGCAGGAAGAAGAAAACAAAGAGATCAACAAAACAGGCAAAAGGTAATGTATTTGTCATTCCAACTGAATTTTTGGTTCAAATAATCTTCGGTTTTAAAATGAGATAGAATTTCATTATAGGCCCTCGATTTCATTGATGATGAGGATGATGGCGAAGGTGAATGGACACCGATCACCAAAGAAAAACAAGTGCAGTTGTTTGAGCCCAAACAGGATGTTACGCATGAGGTATTACTAGCTTTTATTATTTTCGGTTGCTCATCGTACTATTGCTTCCCTAAGTTTTGTTCCTGTTTAATATTTTCGATAACCTTTAGTATCTATTTTTTTAAGAAACATCCAATTTTCAATTATTTTATTGTTGAATTACTCGCTTTTATTTAAAATTTCTTTAAAAATTTATGTAGTAATAAAAACAAGCAATTTTCTATAGTATAGAATATTTCTTCAAGGCAATGATTAGTAAGCTCACTGAAGTGATGGCTTCACGAGGTCGATTAGGCACAAACAGAAAACATCACGTTCGTCTACTTCAGGAACTGTACAAAATTGCTGAAGAAGTATGTGGTTATAACTTATTGAAAACAAATGTAATTTCAGAAATGTATGGTTGAGCGATTTTCTTTTATAGAATGTCGCTGCACAGGCATAGATAAGATAAAATTGCAGTAACATAAGTAATCATAATCCACATAGTATAAATCATTGTGACTAAGGTGTAAATTCACTAGCTTTCTTGCTAATATATGTGGATAAGTTGACACTCTTGAGAAAGTTAAGATATTTTCCATTTTAGAGTTATCCACATCTAGTTTTACGTATCAGTTTAACTTCTATATGTTATTTCTTTTTTTATTTTACAGAAAAAGCTTGGTCCAGGGATACTAGTGAAGATAATGTTCAACATAATTTCATCATTGTTTGAGCTGAATACTAAGATCAGTGATTTCATGGAATTTGGGAATTTTAGCAAGTATGTACATATAAATTAAAAGTTTTCATACATTTCACGTTTAATAACATGGCAACTATATAGAACACTTGGGGCAATCACTGACCTTCTCGATATGCTCATTGAAAATCCCAACGTTAAATTATCTGTGAAATACACAGAAGAGGAGGAGAATCTCAAGGTTTGTTTAATGTCAATATCATCCTTATAATTTGGGAATTTTTGTGTAATACTAAATAGAGATATTGTTAGTTTACATTTCAACAGATACAAAGGGAATTATTTAGGATGACTCGGAACCATATAGGATTCAAGGATCTTTACTGATGACTGTGCAGAGGCTCGACAATGAGTTAACAAAAATTCTTCAAAATGCTGACTGTCACTCGAATGACTACATCGAGAAGTGTGTATTCTATTGTTGTAGTTTCACGTTAGGTAGGCGTGGCCTGTAATTATCATAATGTACTAGTTTTCCTCGTCATACTTGCACAATAACCGCACTTCAGGCTAAAGGGAGAGAAGGATATTTGCGTCCTGATCGAACGTACTGAAAAATATGTGGAAGAGCGTATTCATTTGGGTATCTTTGATGTAGATGAAGTCTGTAAAGTGTACATGATGCGTATCGAGCACCTTTATTATAAGGTTATTTATTTTTAATTTATGACTATATTCATGAAGAATATCATTCCAATATATTCAAACACTATGCAAGTGAATGATAATATATAGTTTTGGAATTGAAATTTTTATTTATCCTTTTTTAGTATCAGGATAACTATGAAGGGGAAGACGATGTAACTGATATTATGGACAGACTGTGTAAAAAGATCTATTCTATGGATGAGGAAAAGCGATTACGCCAGCGAGCAATGCTATGCCACGTTTACTGGTTAGCTTTGCATGACCAGTGGCATAAAGCAAGAGACTTAATGTTGATGAGTCATCTTCAAGCCATTGTTGATCACTCTGATACTGATACTCAGGCAAGTTAATACTGTATAAACATAATATGTATGTTCTTATTCACCACATCTTAGATTCTTTACAATCGAACAATATGCCAACTGGGTTTATGTGCATTCCGCCACGGTTTCATCAAGGAAGCTCATCAAGGGCTATCAGAAATACAGAATACACAAAGAGCAAAAGAACTACTTGCTCAAGCCGTAGCTATGAGACAACATGAAAGAACTGCCGAACAGGTCAGGATTGACTCGTTTTTAACCTGAACTAGAATTACGTAATATGCTACTACATATATATAAGAGGCTATATTCATATTCTATAATCAAATTTAAATAGAGGTTACACATTTAGGATTTTTATTTGCAGTCTTAAACATCGTCATTACTTTAGGAAAAGGTCGAGCGCCAACGTCAGGTGCCTTATCATATGCATATAAATGTAGAGCTTATGGAGTGCATATATTTGATTTGTTCAATGCTGTTGGAAATCCCTCATATGGCGAGTTGCGAATTTGAGATGCGCCGTCGACTCCTCAGTAGAAGTTTCCATTACCAACTCAAACAAAGCGAAAAGGTATAGTAGCAATTAGTAAAAATTTTATTCCAGTTACCTTTCTTTGTTGTATCAATCAATTTCTTAGATGATTTTAGTATATTTCTTAGGCTTCTTTGGTTGGACCACCCGAGAACACCCGTGAACATGTTGTAGCTGCATCAAGAGCAATGCTAGCTGGTGATTGGAAAAAATGTCGTGATTATATAGTAAACGATAAAATGAACCAAAAGGTGAAATTCTTACTCTTATTTATTTAAGTTGAGAAATTACTTTTTTTGAATTAAGGGAGATTAGCTAAATATACATGAAATATATTTCTTCTATATGTCATTGATCAGGTATGGAATCTCTTCCGTAATGCTGAGAATGTTAAAGATATGGTTGTACGCCGCATCCAGGAAGAATCTCTTAGGTTCGATTTACAGATTTTATTAAAATCCATCGTGACGGTTTCTCGAAATTCTGTCATATATTTAAATTGCAGAACTTACCTTTTAATGTACGCAACAGTTTATACAACTGTTTCTCTTCGGAAACTTTCTACTTTGTTCGAATTAGAAAAGAAGCAGGTTCATAGCGTTATCAGGTTTGTTAATTTTCTTATTTCGAAGGATATTTATGATGTATTTATCATTAATTTAGCTTGTTTTCAGCAAAATGATTATTCAAGAAGAATTATCTGCAACGCTAGATGAACCGACCGATTGTTTAATGATGCATCGTGTGGAGCCATCACGCCTGCAAATGCTAGCACTAAATCTAACTGACAAGTTACAACAATTAGCTGAAAATAACGAACAAGTAAGCCAAGATTGCGTTTTTTATTTATATTTCAAGTTAGATTCCTTTTATTTCTTATTTTGTATAGAAACTAGCTGTGTTAGATGACTTTAAAAAACAGCGAAATAATGTGTTTGATTTATTTTATATTATTGTTTATATTTAGATTCTGGAGCCTCGTACAGGAAGAACTGGATATGCGGGACCAGGTACCTGGTTCCCAGGAAGAGGTGATAGACAAGGAGATAAACAGAAAGGAGAACGTGGAGGGAACTACCAGGTTAGCATGTGATTGATGACGGGTAGGGTTTAGTTTGACTGATTGCTTGGTTGTCATCATTCTCTTTAGAGATTTGGTCACTGATTTACGACAATTTCATTTGTCAAGAATCATTTTTGCAATAAAGTAGTTTCTATGTATTTTTTTAGGGTGAACGTAGAACTGGGCAATCAGAAAGCCACAGCAAACGTCAATGGGGTACACAAAATAATTCACAGCGACGCAGAGAGTCACAAAAATCACGCTTCTAAACTGCGAAATTTTTGTGAGGAATGTGTGATGACTTGCGAATAGCGCCCGCGTTATGATTGTTGTGAAGTGTCTAATTAGTATGATATCTGGAGATTGTTTAAGTCAAGATTAAATTTGCCCATTTTAGTCATCAGTTTAATTGTTATGACGCGGGCGCTTAGCAATCATATATTGTTTTTGCTTCGGTATTATGTGGATTTATTTATCTGCTTTTTATGATTTAGTCGTTGCAGTTTATTTGTACCTTGATTTCTTGTTGATTTTTATTTTGTAGATTTTTGATTATATATTGTTGTTAAAGGGATCGTTCTGACAACACTTTTGACTTCCATTTATTATCTTGCATAGATTATTGACCTATGATAATGGTGTAGGAGCATAGTGCTGCTTGCACTTACATTTGTTATACTCTGGGAATCACTTAATTGGTCGAATGTGTGCAACTTCAGGTCATCACTTGCTTTGCAATTAACTTCTAGTCGTTGACCTATAAGTGGTGTATCACTGCAAGTATAATTGTTATCGGTGATGCGCGTGTGAGAGAGTAGTAGGGTGAAGAGAGTCGGGAGATTGGCACTGGGTGTCTTGATGACAGTAGTGCAGTCGCGGTATTTCATTGACAAGATATGGACGCGTTTGATCAGGTGAGACTTTTCATTATGTAACGTAGAAGTTTGGTGTTAGGTTCCTGTTATTTGTGAGTATATCGTTTATAACCATTTGTAGTTATGAGGTGTAAGAGGTTGGACAGTTTTCCTGATGGATATTTGAGGTCATCGTGCTGTAAGAGATTGATTAAATAAGTAGAGCAGAGAACTAGTCATATAGATGGTAATTCGTTTATACTTAGTAAAGGTAATAATGCAATAATCATGATTATTGTTATCGAACTATGAGACTGTTAAGGTTCAACACTATTGATCGTAAGTTGATTTCACTGGGGAATGGAAGCATTGGCGAATAGGTACTGTTTATATGGAAATGCTCGCAACACAAAGTAGTTGTGAATAATTTGTACTTGTTGCATTTTTGAATGTTTTCTTTGTGTTCTTTCAATCGCTGATATCACATTAAAAATAGTTTAATCCTTTCTAAATATGTTCCGCTACAGCGGTCAACTTAGCTAATCGCCATTGTCTCTCCGGTGGCTAATGGCGTTCATGCCCGTGGGATTTCAAAAGATTTTGCCGGAGATCGATAGACGGGCTTTTGCATGCGAAGTGTGCCTCTGAAACACCAATTACAGCTCACACATAGTTATCAAATAGCTCTTCTTCTTGTTCTGAAGCTCATCCCTGCAACCTCTTTTTGTATTCGACTGTCATTTTCAATCATTCTCTTACTCATGGTATATTTTTTTCCTCTACCTATTATCTTTATTTTTATATTTGGTCTACTTATCGCTCATTATCCTTTCTAAAGGTTTTTTCTCAGTCTTCTTCACATTTGTTATAGTTCCTTACTATACAGGTAATTATATTTTGCAAATATCTCATATGTGCTTTGTCTTAATTAATATATATTGTACAAACTAAGCATTCAGTTACTTGATTTTGTTCAGTCATCTAATTGTTTTGTTATTGTAAATTTTCTACTCAATATTCGTTTCCTATTTCTGACAATAGGTACCTTCATCACGGCATCAGTAATTTTCCAGTATTTTATCTGTATTTTTAAGGTTTTAAAGTTTAATACAGAATAAGGCAAGCGGAACAAATTATTTAATTTCTTGATATCTAGTTTCATTAGAAATATATAAAAGTATCTGTGTTATGAATATATTACGCGACGAGTTTTAAGTCTCTCAAATCATCCATTAATTGTTGCATTCTCAAAAATATCGCATATAAACGTGTCTCACTTTACTTTTCATTTGGATTAATGTCTCTCGTAGCATTTCAACGTGTTCCGCTAGCTTAAAATAGAGCACATGACACTATCATCATCTCTTATTTTGCATTGAAATTAGAGACCGGAATGGGTTGCAGATAGGTGCATCGAACTTTCGATATTGAGCAATTTATGAAAAATGTTATGCAAAGAGCTATATATAGAAATACGAGCATATTAACAGAAAAGAAATGAGATGACTTTAAATCTATATTTGCTATTAACTGCAATCGACCATTGTCGGTGTCCAATATCTATAATGCATATGCAAATCATAGGCGTATAGCATAAAATAAACTAGATTATTATCAATAGGCATTTTGTTGACGTAAAAGCTACTAATAGCTGTAAACTTTCATTTTTCCGATGTACTCATTTCAATTCTCATTTTTAAATGTAGGCACACTTAAGAATTTTCTAGGCGCAAATTGTAACAAATTGCAGCTATGAAGAATTGGCTTTGCTTGATTCACTATAATGATCCAAGTAGCGCCTATTAAGAAAATGCGCTTTGAATCAGCTCCGGGTTTCGTATTTCTAATTTCCATATAATATGGTAATTTAATTCATGCTTATTACCGAATTTTATTATTGATATCCATGGTGCTGTGAATATGGTCTAAGTTATATTCATTGGTTTAAATATTTCTTCGCTTATAACTTTTTTGCAGTAAACAAATTAACTTTATGTATAGTATAAATCTAAATTTGATAAACTATCTCTTCATTAATGAATAAAATGGAATACATGGCACTACCATACATCGACTTAAGGTTTTTAATCGATAGCAAAAACTACTCATCTTCAACGCACTTTACTAATAAGAGATAATAGTGGAGTGAGTGGGTTTAAAACATATATATTTTGCTATTTATTGAAAAGTCGGTGTTTTTCAGCTCAAATACCAAACAGGTTTCGGAAACGAATTCGCCACATCCGATCCAAGAGTTCCTGATGCTTTACCAGTAGCTCGGAACTCACCACAAGTAAGTGGCCATATATGTTTTCTTACTACTGAAGAAAAATGTATGCTTTTTAAGTACAGTATTATACGTCAATCGTAATGGGAAACTTAAACATTTCTTTACAAATAACAAGTGGCTTAGTCGCTATGAAATAATTTGGTGCGGAGTTTACAAGCCATATGTATCAACCTGCAAGTTTCGCTATCATAATATGGCACAATTGTAGTTCTAGTAATGAGTGGCTTTAATGATTTCTTGGTTAGAAAGTATTTATCAAAGTTATAATTTGCTACTATTACCAAATCTAGAATTATATTTTATTCTGCTTATGAAAAAGAGTCTAACGTTTGTTTCCAGATTTCCCTTAATTTAGCTCTTTAATATAAATATTTTCAAACGATGATATATTTCAATGTACCTTTCAGTATTCTTATAGTATATACGTATATAAGTTATTTTTATTTTGCTTTAATGTTTAATATTTCAAATAAATATTGTGCATATCTTACAAATTTTATTCACAGAGTTAAGAATTCTGAAAGAATAATTTAAAACACTTGATTTTAGGTTTGTCCTCACTCACTATATGCTGAGCAGCTGAGTGGCAGTGCATTCACTGCACCTAGAAGAAGTAACAAGAGAAGGTTGGCTTTATTTTATTTTTTTTTGTTATCATTCTATATTCATACAGCTATGCTTTACTTCCAAATTTTTAAAATACCTCTTATGTACCGATTTTGCAGAATTATCCAAATAATTTATGAAGTAGATATTCTCTTTAGCTAGCCTAAATAGATTTTTCAATTAGTTTAACTCTTTGTTCGCTTTCTCTGCATTCCATTTAGCATTGTGATTGAATAACATATTTGGCAGCTGTAGGAGGATAGACAATGTTGAAGAAAAAGTCGTTTTGGTAAAACAGAAGTCTTCATATGAATTTGCTCACTCAAATATCTCTTATTTGAATTGAGCGCCTTATTTTGCGAGCCACCATAATTTAATTTACGATTTCGTCAATGGTTTTCTCGTTAGTCAAGAATTTTTCTAGAAATATTGACTACTGAAGTTGTCATGACTGCTTCCATTGCATCAATCGTAATCATTTCGTGTTAAAAATGCTGAGTAATTGCAGTTGTTTAAGAATTTTGCTCTATGAAATTATGGGAAATTGGAATCGTAAATTCATTTTGCTGAATGGGACGCAAATTTTAGTGGAAAACAAAAACTGCAATATTAGCAAAAAACCAATTTGATATTCTTATTAAGTATAACTAACAATATCTTTCTTCCCAACCAGTTTTCAATATTTTTAAATAGGACATGTGTATTTAGTTAATTGTACAGTCAATCAGCGTAATGTAATAAGACGTAACGTTATAGTTGGCTCTACCGTATTCGACCATCTGTCATCCATCATCCATTTAAGAAGGTTCCTGAACTTCCCTATAATTTCACCAATAAGTTTAATGATTTTGAGCCGACTCCTAATCAGTATAGATGGCACCCTTTTCCGTTCCCAAAGACTGAAGGAGTGGATTTCATTAAAGTAAGTAGTTTATTGGCCCGAAGTTAACATATTATGACTTTCTTCTGTAAAAATCATTGTATATAATGCTGTATTAAACATTTGACGATTAAAGCTATGTGAATAAATAAAGTGCTAAATTTACAAAAACAGCACTTGAACTATCGTTACAGGGACTTTATACAATCTGTGGTGGAGGCGATGTAATATCTCGTAACGGGATCGCCATTCACCAGTATGGGTGCAACTCGTCTATGGATGGAAAGGCTTTCTATAATTCAGATGGAGACTTCCTTATAGGTTTATTCTTTTTCTCAGCACCTTAGCATCTAAATTAATGGAAACAGCTGATTTGTCCTATATAACTTGTTAATAATGTACGCCTAATTTCCTACGTTCAAATAATTAGTATTTTAATGTTCATAAAGGCAAATTTAAAAACTTACTTTAGTTTCGTACATGTTTGTGAAATTTTTAAAGCACTAATAAGTTTATGATTCTTAGTTAGTTATGCATCTTTTAAATTAACTAAGCCTAATCCAACTTATAAAGACCTCCAGTACAAACTTTTGAAATTTCTATCAATATCCTATATATTGATTTTTGTATGGTTACTAATACTTATTCTTAGTTATTACAAAATTCAAACTCTTTAGAAAATACTTTAAAAAAAACAGTCATGCAGATTAAAATAGATATTATGTCCCGATTAGGTCAAGTTGTATTGGGCCCAGTAGGTATTGCACAATTTCAGCAATTACCAACCACTTTATTCAAACTAAATAATTATAAACCAAAATAACAAATCCTTTAAATAACTGATTAACCCCCTCTACTACAAGCTGGTCCTATATATATCTAGTTTTGTAGGCGGGGCACAAAAGTATAAACAAGATGGGGAAATGTCAAATAGTACCGAAACTGAGATAAAGGAAAAACATATGGGGGAATAGAATAGATTACACCAATGGTGTTGACACATAATAAAAGGGGTTAGTAAGACTGCCAATCGGGACATATTAATTTAAAATTTTACTTCAAAAACTAATGAAAAGAAGTGTGGTTTCTACCTGAACACTCGATAGTTAGGAACATGAAAATCATGAAAATTTTCCAGTTCCGCAGCAGGGAGAACTAGAGATTACTACCGAATTTGGCAGGATTTTAGTGAACATTCAAGAGATCGTAGTGATTCCACAAGGTAAGCAAAACCAGTAGAACTGCGGTATATATAACATTTAACATTAAGTAAAGCAACTAATTCATACAATGTCTTTTAAAGTCAAATTTTGTCCCTTGTTCTTAAAAAGTGGGTTTTAACCTCATGGAAAAGTAGTTGAAACAGTTTAATTGAGTGTTTTTATGCTTTGAAAAAATAATTTACTGTGATATTATAGAAGACAGATTATTTATATTTGAACATACATCATATGCCATAGGGAAGTTTATATTCGTGAATCTACAGCTCTTACACACATAATAAAAGCTATTTGAAAGTTACTATTCTTTTAAATGAAGTTTTCTTTTGTGAAACTTAAGTTTGCAACTTCTTGTTTATTCTTATAGACTAGCTTTTTGATAGATTTGCCCATTATTTAAATCACATAAGCTGGCAATCTAGAACAGCCATGTGCAGGTACTAAATTATCCAAAATATTTATTTATTTATGAAAAATCCACCGCTAATCTTTTAAAGCATTCAATTTCCTAGGTGTTCGATTTTCGGTAGCTGTACGTGGTCCATCACGTGGTTATGTGCTTGAGGTTTACGGCGCTCATTTTCAACTTCCAGATTTGGGACCAATTGGTAGGATAGAAATTTGCATAACTAAAGTATTCTAGTGTATGCCATCCAGATAATTTGTGTTTTAGGAGCAAATGGTCTTGCCAACCCACGTGATTTCGAAACTCCAGTAGCTTGGTTTGAGGACATCGATATGCCATTTACAATATACAATAAATATCAAGGAACATTCTTTTCGGCTGAACAGGTAGAGAAGTTACATATAAATAAAAGAAGATTTTAAAAGATATAGAGTTTATTTGAGAATAGACGAAAAGAACGAGTAATGCTTAGTTTTGAACCAATAATTAAAACAAAAGGTATGAAGAGTAAGCGAGTTACGTGATTTCTAATTTTCCAATAGGATCACTCTCCATTCGACGTTGTTGCATGGCACGGGAACTATGCTCCGTTTAAATATGATTTGCGTAAATTCAACGTGATAAATACGGTTTCATTTGATCATTGTGTAAGTCATTTTATAATTCATTGTTAGCCTTTTTAAACTATGCTCATATTCTCAGTAACAATTCTTTATCTACTGCATATTTAAGATGTAAAGCCTAAAGATGTGAAATGACTTTATAACATATATGGTCTAACTATTCAGGATCCTTCTATTTTCACTGTACTTACTGCTCCTTCTCTTAAAGAAGGCACTGCTATTGCTGACTTTGTCATTTTTCCACCAAGATGGGGAGTTGCCGACGGAACCTTTAGACCACCATATTACCACCGTCAGAATGATTTTTTTCTTATTCCTTTTTTGTGTGTAAGACGTATGCAATTATATATACAGAGACGAGAATTTAAACTAATATACTCGTTCTATGCACAATTTTAAAATAATTTGCAGTTTTTTTTAAATATATATATTGATTTAAGGTAATTGCATGTCGGAGTATATGGGTTTAATCATCGGAAATTACGAAGCTAAAGAAGGTGGTTTTAAGCCAGGAGGTAAGTGATTTATTAACCTACTTATATCCTTTTATCTTTTTCACTATCTTTTACTTCGTGCTATTCCCGCCATTTGTTTCCCATTACAATAAATCTCATCATATGTTTTTCTTATTTTTATACTTTCATTTCAGGCGGTTCTCTTCATTCGATAATGACTCCCCATGGTCCTGATGTCTCCTGCTTTGAAAAGGCATCCAACGAGGTTCTTAAGCCACAGAGGGTAGCGGAGGGTACTATGGTACATATAATTTATAGATAATTACTATATTTATTTTAAATACTGAGAAACGGATTATAAATGAATAGTGGGTTATTCCTAAAGCTTATTTACTCTTATAAATGTAAATGATTATCTGCCGATGACAAAAAGCAGTCATGCAATGGTTAAAATTCTACGCTCTCTATTACTTTAATTTTTCCACAATATTTAGCCGAAATCTGAAACATTTACTCTTCGCCAGGATTTCATATCTGTTTGTTAAAACTTGACTAAGTAAATCTCCAATTTGCACAAAACTGACATAAACTAAGGATAGACTATTATAACAGGAGAATATTTATTTTCAACTGATTCTCACCAAATTATAATGTTAACATATATTTAAAACAATTGACTTAGTAAAATGTTCGACTAGCATTTAGGTCTAGTAGAGGTACATAGGTTAGTGCATAGATCCGTCCTCCTTAAATAGCTGGGAATTGCTATAAATGGCATCGTCCCAGTTACAGTAGATTTTGGCTCTTAGCATAACAGTCCGATTTAATTTTAGTCTGGAACTATGTGAGTGTGAACATAAACAAAGGTAATCATTAAGGGTTAGCTAAGCTTGGAGACACAAAACATTCTATTTTAGTGGGAGTATTACTTCAGGCTTATAAAAAGTTCAATATTGTACTGGACAAAATTGGTGTTTTGTAAGAATAGATAGACATTTGAAATACTATGGGGAAGTTTCAAAAAAATCACTGAGAAATTTTATAATTTTAATGTTTTAATTTTCAGTCATTCATGTTCGAAAGTTCTCTAAACATGGCAATAACTGATAAGGCAAAAAGAGAAAATGTGGATGAGAACTATTATATGGATTGGCTACCGTTGAAGAAACATTTCAAACTACCAAAGTAAGTTAATTACTTAAATTAGTTTGTGAAATTTTAAGATTTTCTTTCTCATTCTTATTAATGACTATCCTTTCGTAATACTAAATATAAGATGTCTTTCATTTTTTTCAGCTCACCATATCCAACTGCTCTTCCCTCCCAGTAAAGTTTCTTTAAAAAGTGAAATGGAATGAATTTAATTGTTTTGTTGCATTAACTGTATATTTTACTTCTGTCATAGATTCAATAAATAATTGAGAATATAATTGAAATAACAATTGGTATTATAAGAAACTGGTAACGAACCACAGCTATTTATTACTTATAATTTTATTTTATTTTATAAATGTTTCATTTTCTGTAAAATACTTATTAAAGATCTGTCCATGAATGTCAGCGCATCAGGTTCCGATTCGGCAACTACAAATGGTTATGCTAAATATCAAATAAGGTCATCAGGTATGTACACTAATATGCAAAGTGAATTTAAATGGTTAAGCGTGATAATTATTAAAATTATATGTCATTCTCAGTTGTAGTAAATATACATTAGAGTTGCGTCATGTCGGATATACGGTACGAGTGAAGGCATTCCATTACTCTCTTTCACGATATCTCTCAGAGAAGGAAATATGGTAATAGATTTGTAATCAGCGTTGAAAATCTAATATTGTGCTTATCAATTTTACCCTTATTTTAGTGTTAACATACTGTCCTGGTTGGGACAAATGGTTAATAAGATTGTGTGTGTTACCGTTACCCTTTAGGATTTAGGCCAATTTAGTGTACTGTAGTGCTATTTTCTACACAACCCCTCATTAAGATTTGTTCGGTGTCAACCAACTATCATAAGCAGACTTGGGCGGCGCCAACCCGCTCCAAGTTTACATAAAGCATAATAAGCGAGATATAGATGCACACATGTTAAAAATAGGTTAAAGAGAACTGAGATGAAAGAAAATAAACGGTAGCAGGACCGTGCTAACCGGGACATTCCCATGCTAAAAAAAGAGTGGGAAAGATGTATTACAAGAAAATAAAGGAGTCCACAGAATAACTAGGAGTTGCCTCGAGAATGTAGGGGAGCCGCTAATATGCTATCGCCTAACTGTTCTATTGGAGGGACCTCTGACAGAATGAACAAGTGGAGAAGCAAAGAAAGGAAAGGCGATGAGAGGCTAAGCTTCACAAAAGGGTAAAATAGGGATAACAACACAAGCTGAACTAAGATATAAAGGTATGGGGAAATAACGAGGAACAGTGCAAAGAAAAACATTAGTTAAGAAACAACGGGTGTAGAGGAAAAGAGGGATATGGCGGTACAGTTGTATCTGGTCGACAAGGACATCGTGACGGTGATTACACTCTTCTTCGTTTCGCTGGATGGCTGTCGTGGATCCTTGGGCCTTAGTTGTGCAGAACTTCGTGGTGGTTTTCTCCGCAACTGCTGTAGGTGTTTGTGCAGAGCATGACGTGGAGCTCATCGTTGTAACTCTCAAGAAATCTTGAGCATATTTCACGTTGTCCAAGATGGCAATATTTTCTCTCTATAGACAAACCACAATCCTCGGTGATACGGTTCTGTTGCTTGCAGAACAGGCATGGTTCATCATCAGCTGCTTCGCCTAATATCGAGAGTATCTTCGCTACGCCCTTTTGCAGTACGTTTAGTTGACCCGTTATCTTCTGCAATACGGGCAATTCCTTAAAGTTGTCCAGCGTTTTGTTCAATCTAGACGCTGACTTCTCACATGCCTCCAACGCGTTCTTGCACGACGGTAACAACGTACTCACGCTCTTCTTAGGAATGCGTCCCATGGTCGACTGGATCTGTACATTATGTTAATAGGGGTGGTAGTCGGGTCTACTTGGTTGTCGACTGGACTTGGGTTAGACATTGGGTAAACTGATTGAGAAGAGGGTCGGGCCAAACCCTTCTGTTCTGTTGACCTTAATCCTTATTATTGTGGGATAATATACTGCTTGTATCGGCTATATACATCTTTATACAATGTGCATCTTAAGAGAATTGTTAAGGTTTTATACATAATCAAATGCATTTAACCACTGTAAATATACAGTTCTTCACGACTAAGAAGATTGTATTAATTAGGATAAATATTGTTAATGGGCCCCAGAGGTACGTTCCTATTGTCAGAGCTATGGTAGAGATTGCCAGAATCAGGGCTATTTTCCAGTGATTTTCTAATGTTATTAGTAGCGGTGATAAGTCTGGCAAATCATCGGACATGTGCCATTGTGTGTTACTTCGAGCTTCCTCAACTCTCTGTCGTTCTCGGAATGAAATCTGAAGATGCCTCCACAATTAGGGAAAGGTTCTATTTCCGCAAGTGGTCGTGCAACGTTCGAAAATTATAGCCGAATTAAAATGCAGCTTCAATGCTTGTTCGGTACGTTTTGGACCACATCGAATTACAAATGTTCTCTCGGTGCAATGTGCTTCTACAAGCGATGACGTAGCTGTTGTGCATAGTGCAGTAGCTTTTGCTCCCTCAAGACATTTGTAGCGTCCTTGAACTGGCGATAATTGTACTGCACAAGTAGGGTTTCGGATCAGTATGGATTGTTTGACCACGTATCTCGATTTTATTGCCACAGTCATCTCTATTCGGACCATTTCGGCTACCAATGCTGGATTTTTCTCATAGAGGTGTAGGTTTGGCGTGGTTATTGGAAGAGTTGTCTCGTAGTCTTGATGAAGAGTTGCTAATGACGAACTTGGACACTCACAATCCACATCGATTTCGTTGTTCGAGCCTGAACAAATTTCCTCACTGGAACAGGTGGAAATTTATCTCGTGCTTGACTCCTTGAGGCGCATCGAACCACGGTTGTATAGTGTGCAAGCACTATCACCGTGAATTGTGTAGACTTCGTAAGCGTGTGATTCATTAGTGGATCCTGTGGAGTCGTGATCGATATGACTTTCATCGTGGTGTCAGTTATGTCGTTATTCGCTTCATAAGGTCGGATCCTTATATTCTTTTGTGTTCGATGATTGCCCATAACATAAAGTATGGAGACGTCTACCTCGCTCGTCCAGCTGGCACATCCGAAGAATTCGTATGGGTTGGCGCTTTGAGGGACGGGTGCCACCTTGTAAACATGCAGGTCGCTCCTGGTAGGGCACATCCACAAAACCATCCTGCTCAGGTTTCGCTGCATCTGACATTGCCAGGGTAATCATGCGCGTCGCTGAGTTCTGGAATTTGTTGATTGATGCTGATTGTGGAACAGGTGTCATTGCGACACGATACAGCCGTAGAACATTTTTTGGTCGAGACAACTCTGGGCACTGTGTCTCGCGTGTAATATTTTGTGACCTTTTGACAAGTAAATCTTGTTGGATAGACTCTCAGTTCTATGTATCCCACAAAGGTGTTTTTATGTCTTAGTTGAAGGCAAATAGACTTATGAACACTGTTAAAGAGTAGCTCTTCACTATACTCTATATAGAAAGTGTTAGCCCTTTGCGGGTCTTTCTCAGTACAACTAACATTTGTATTTCCGCGAACATGCCTGGTTTGGCGGGATTCTACCGAACTCGGCAAACTAAGGAGACTCAAAATCATTATCGTGGTTTTCCCAAAGTGTTGACCCATGGATAGTTGCCGAATGTTGAATAAGCTAGTTGAAGATGTACTCCGCACCTTCCTAGGATTTTCAGTGTCGAGAGGAGTTTGACATGAGGAAAGAGGCTCTACGTTATCACTGTTTCCTTGATGTAAATTCCTGCTTACCTTGTGAAGCTACAGACGTTGTTCGTTGGGATTTTTTCTAGGAATCTTTGACCTTCTTAACCAAATTCGAAGCTTTATTATCACATGCACAACCAACATCAAGAGAACCACCAGAAGATATACAAATATAAATAGCGATGCGATTGCTCCCTCTGGCCAACGTGTGGGGTTTGCAATTAATGAGCGTGATAGAAATTCTGATGCCCCACCACAGAAGTCTCTCGCAGCGTAGGTAATCGATTGAGTTAGTTACTCGTTCTCTACGAACTTGTGCAACTTTATCGGTATCAGCCTCTGGTTCGGATAATGTGGTTGCAGGAACCTAATGTCTGAGGTTATGCCTTCGATAGTTTCTCATTGACTTTGTACACATAGTTCCGCCGTTCTCTGGATGTCATGTACGTGGAATCCTCCCTCTATGCAATTTATAAGATTGACAGTTTCAGAGGTACACTGTTGTACAATGTATATAAAGAATAGGACATATATAGTGTCCTACGAAATGTAATCCGACGACTGACGGATACTTGGTTGATTTTAGTTTTTCTGTACCGTTCTTACTCTCAGTGAGAGGGTGCAACATGCTGTTGGATTGCATGTTTCATCGTACTCTCCTTCAAGATTGCTGTCCTCTAGATCACTTGGTAGAACTGAAACAGAGCGTGCGGCTCTGATCTCCATATGGTACAGCTTGTTGATCGGTCTGTGTAAAATCCTACCATTTGGCGCCTTTATTTTCGCGGATCTGATCTCCTCATCAACACTTTGTATAAGCTCTGCAGTTAGACCGTATATCCAATTCCCTTGTGGGATGGACTCTTTTGTTCAATCAACGCAATTTCTCCCACTTCAGGAAGCATTCGCTTTCCATGGCGATTTCTTCGAATTCGAATCTCGTGATTTTCGCCAAGATTATATAAGTAGGTGGTGCTCCATGATTCCCAGAATTTGTCTAGCATCTTGCCAATATTTCTGCTAGCTTGTCGCGCTTGTGCTAATGTACTGATCAGTTGAATCTCGAACTCAGCATCTTCGTCCTTTTCCGTCGAAGAAGGTATACTGTTTCGGATTTGTTGCGAAAGGAAATCAATAGGCCGAATGGATTGTGATAAAATCCCGCTCGGGTCAGCTTGTGTTATTGGTCTGGTGTTAGGATTGCTTCAATCATTGTGGTTATTGTATGCATTTCTACAGCTGATAGTTTTCTTCCTTCGACCATTTTTGTATACGCTCTCTTGACGCTTTGGACTAGCCGTTTCCAGATGCCTCCCATCCACGGCGAGTTTGGTGGATTAAACATCCATCTAATTCTATCGTTGGCCATGAACGTTTCAAGAGTGGAATCTCTTGCGAGACGTGCTTCTTTAATGTTGTTCATCACTCTTTCAGTCAGCCTAAAATTGGTTCCCTGATCACTTCTGATTATGCTGGGTACGCCTCGACGCGCAATAAATCTGTGAAAGGCTCTGATAAACGCCTCTGCTGATAAATTTTCTACGCATTCGAGATGAACAGCTCTTGTTGTGAGACATGTGAAAAGACAGATGTAACACTTGGGATTTTCCTTGGACTCAAACGATCGTAAGAAATCCATTCCTGTGTTCTGAAACGGTTTCGCTCGAACTACCCTCTCTTGTGGTTATGGTCCAGCTGCCGGATACTTGAATGGAAGGCCATTGAACCTTTTGCACATAACGCATGTTTTCACGACGTTTGATACCAATCGGCCAATTCTTGGGATCCAATATTTCTGAGCTACTACCGCGATAAGGTGTTGCTTCCCACAGTGACCATGTTTGATATGATTAGAGGTTATTACTAGGCGAGACACGGGCGAAATGTTGGGTATAAATACCGGGTTCTTTGAATCGTAAGCTAGATCAGCCAGCTGTAGTCTGCCGCGATATCTTAGTAGTCCTTCCGGATCTCTGAACACCTCTCTATTTTTGAATCGTTCTTTCATTTCTAACAAGGTGATGTGCATTGATTCTCCCCTGATGATTAGCTTTTCTGCAGCGTTCATTAAATCTGCTGAGATTTTTGTCACATCGGTAATTGTCGTGGATAAATTAAACGATATTTTTCTACCTTGAAGGTGTTTTGCACATCGCATGATGAATAACAACACTGTAGCTGTCACTCTTACTAGGCGAAGAAAACAGCTGGATTTGTGTACTGGAATGCACGAGTTAGCGGGTGCTTCGACATCACAGGCTATTTGAGTATGTGTAACTAATTCGGTGTCGAAATCATCTTTCTCAAGGTGGTCAGCATGTAGTTCAACGATGGCTTCAATGTTTTCGATGTGCCAACCGTCAGGGGATTGAGAACGCCACTTTGGTCCGTTTAACCATAGCGTCGAAGGTATTTCTTCGCCTGTACATCCTCTTGTACCGATATCAGCTGGGTTCAAATGAGACGGAATATAATGGAATAGTATAGTTCTGTTTAAACTTTGGAGTTTCGTGCATATTCTCTTTATTCGACGTATTTGGTTCCTTACAAATACTGGAAGGTTTCTGGCCGACTTCAACCAGCAAAGGGCTACTTTACCGTCCCCCACCATGTGAATATTGTCAATATTTTTCTTCAGTGCGTTGACTATGAAATGGGCTATACGTGTGCCAGGTAGTAATGCGATTAGCTCTAGTCGTGGAATTGTTACATTTCCCTTCATTGGTGTCAATTTTGCTTTTCCACTTACTATCATTGATGTTTCGTTAATTTGCGGGAGAGAGATGTATGCACAGCAGGCGTACATTAATTTAGAAGCATCCACAAATACCCATAATTCTGAAGATGTTTCTGGAACTGGCGGACCTATACGCCGTGGGATAAAGATGACGGTGCCATCTACTGATTGACACATGGAGTTCCATTCGCCAATAAGATTATCATCAATTGGGGTATGCCAAATGAGTTCTCGTGTGAAAAGATCTCTCAGGAACATCTTCTCTTTTATCAGCAATGGTACAGTTACGCCAATTGGGTCGAAAACGCTATGAATTTGGCTAATCAGTAGTCGTTTAGTGAGACGCGTCTGTTGTAGGAGATTTGCCTTTAGTGTCAGTATATCTCCAGTCGGGTCGTAACCAATACCCAAAAGTTTTTGGAATCCTTGTTTTGCTCAATCAGCTTCTACTATACTTTATTCACTTCTACGTCACTTGAGACAAAGTCACGAAGGTTCATCTTGATGTCTTGAAAATACTCCTTTGATTCTTTATATTTTCTAAGTGCCATTTTCCGGTTCTCTGCCTCTAGGACCATATTGTCTACGTATAAGTTATTGAGTATTTCAGTTGCTAGCGGAGTACCGATATCGGTCATTCGTTTGGTTATTGTCATGTTTGAGATGCTCGGACTGGCATTGATGCCGAAGGGTACTCTTGTCGGTACTCTTGTGAACCGATATATTCTTCTGTTGGTTCTATCCATTGGTCTTGTGGGATTATTAGCCCATAAGAACCGGGTAAGGTCCCAGTCTTCTAGGGCTAGGCGTATTTGAACAAAGGCAGCTTATATGTCTGCGATTAACATTATGTTTCCCCATCTTGCACTAATGATGATCTGATAAATTTTGTTAATAAAACTAACGCCTTCATAAATGCAATCATTAAGAGAGGGGGACGTTCGACTTCGCTGTGAAGCGTCAAACGCAATTCGTAACGGGGTTGCTTTTCCTTCTTTCCATACCCCTCTGTGTGGTAGATGGAAAATGGCTGCTCTTCCTGGCATACCATCGCCAGTCTTTTCGATGATCCCTTCCGCAATGTACGCTTGTATGATTCTCTCGTACCATAATATTTGTTCAGGTTTATTTTTGAGACTTTCGAGAAGGTTATGTGGCCTTTTATATGCCATGTTGAAGTTTTTCTTTAAGATCTACGATCGATTCTTTCAGTGGAAAGGGGGCAACCACTCCTTCAGGAGTGAATTCTATTTCCTGCAGTATTTTTCCATATATTTAAATGCTTCATCATCCTTGCTTCCGGGGTCTTCCGTTATTCCTAACCCTTCCAGCGTATACAGATTCCTTAGTTCGTTACGAACATCTGAGTTCTGTTCCTTTATTACCGTTAAGCTGTGGATAGTGTTATTGCTAGTATCGTTGCTTGCTTGGTTCCAGCATTTTGCTGGACCCTTGAACGGCATATCCAACGATTGTTGCTGGATGACGAGCCCCGAAGGGAGTATCGTGCCCGCTTGTGTAACTTTTACAAAGGTCGTCCATAGGTTGGTCCCTATAATAATGGCTTTATAGATTCGCCTGTCACTCTAGAGTTGGACAAGGCCTAATTGCCATCCTCTATGTACTTTAAGTCTTGCGGCGAGAGTACTGCTGTCTCAAAGGGGTTTGCAAACACTGGTTTGGTGGATAGTTGCACGTCAATGGTTTTTCCTATATTTGTTCGGAATTGTGCTGTGACAAGATGAGATGTGAAGTTTTCTTTTATGCCTCCTATTCCGGAGAACGTGCAGTTCATGTGTGCCGTCTGTTCCATGCCCGATCTACTAGCTAGCGCTTCTTCCACTAGACTCAACTGCGATCCATTATCAAAGAGATTATAGTGCGGTCATATTGTCCAGTGACATTGTTGAGTGTGTCTACCTCCACCGTCATTAGAACATAGTGTCTCCTCATCAGAGTGTTGTCTGTGGCTTGTAAGTAACTAGCTCTTCCTACTGGTTGCTCATTAGTTAAATTATCTACTCTGTTAGTATTATGGTTGTATACTCTTCTCTGTCCCATGTTCTGCTTGTCTCGGGGAGCAGCGTGGTACCTATCGTAAGACCGCTGATTGTCTCCGTGAGTTTCACTTATTCGTTGATTTTGATCTGTGTGACCCTTAAGTGGTGTCGTAAGGTCAGTTTCCAGACACAGACGGCTGTGATTTTTTCCAGAGATGTTGCAATTGGGACGATTGCAATTGTTGCTGGTGTGGTCTGCGGAAAAGCATTTCCAGCAGTACTTCCTACTTTTAATGCATTGCCTACGGTCGGATGGGGTTCTGAATGTTAGACATTCGAGGTTTCTGTGAGAATTTGCTCTAGTCGTTGTTGTTTGCTGTTGTTTCCTGCCACGCGGGACTTGTTGTATAGTTGAGCACAATCTCAAACTTGGGTAATAAAACCTTTATATATAACAATAAACAATCAACAATATAACGAGAAATAATAAGGGTAGTAACAGAAAATGCTAAAGCATGTACGCTATAGAAATGTGCGTGGTTTTTATATGGATGGTTTTGTTGTGTTCCGCGTCTCGATACCTACGCGCTTTCTCAGTAAAATGACATCTAAAGAACAACAGGAGGGAGATCATCCCTTCGATATGCATTATAGTACAACTGATGATTCAATGCAGTGACGAGTTCACTATGTATATTATAGTAATTACGAGGATAGTGCGGAATGCACTATAGATTTGTTTGAGATAATTTTTTGAATATTTTCAACGGTTCAAAATGATAAAGAAATTGCATTTTTGTTCCAAATCAAACCAAGGCTGATTTTCCCCAGACATTAATTTTCTGTTATTCTATTTACAGTGGTGCCCAGGATTACTGGTAAGAAAGTGCACCGAGTGCCTAAGTGCACTATCGATTGTAACTCGTTTCTAAATGACCTATTTTTTATTCTAATTACAGATTCGAATTCAGCATCAAATCGCGCTTCTGCTCAACATAGTTTCCTTAGTTCTATGCAAAGTTTGCTTCTGATGAGAAAGACAATATCTCAGATTCAAGGGACTATTGGGAGAATATGGCTAGACCAGAAAAGGCGTAGAGTATTCGATGACATGGCTACTGTTCAGTAGATTATCTTTTCCTGAAGAATTGATCTATTTTTTACTTTTTGTTAGGACCCGTCACAGGAGGCTCCACCAAAAGGCAGTATTATTTAATTAATTTGGCAAAGAACTGCAACCCAAAAAGAAAAAGTTTATTTGTTTATTTTGTTAGCTATAATTTCGCAATTTACTACGATAAAAGTGATGACCGTGTGGTGTAGGTGCTACGAATTGCAAGTATTTAGCACAGCATCGGTTCCGGCCTGTTACCGGAAAGTTCTTTCAGTTTCTGCTCCTTCCTTATCGCCAAACTCGTTCGATGGATGGCTGCGCAACAATTTGCAACTGAAATAGATATTTGTGTGAGAGGAGTGTTGACGAGAATTGATGATTTCGTCTGTCTTTCATTACACAGGGAACGAAATTCCCTCGCTTACATTTGCAGACTCTGTGTGACGAGTGTAGAAACGATGAGAGCGTAAGAATAAAACAGTTTAATCAATCAACATATCACATAACATTTTTTGGTCTATTCTCATTTCTGGCTCACAAGTCGGTTAAAGGAACAATAAATCAAATAGCTATCATTAAATTTAGAATGGACAATACTTTAACACTAAAAGCATAAAGTAATCTACTCACAATTTTTTTACGCCCACGTTATACAGTCCTTATGGCTCAATGGTAGTCGTCGGGGTGAGGCGGTAGGGGTCGTGGTATCGATCCCGGGCTGTTCGGTTTTGGTCTTCTCCTAATTAGGATTGGTTAATCATTTACTGCGTTTGCGATACCAGGCTGAGGTACGGAATAGGTTGACGTGGGGGTTTCGGCTATTGGTGGAAAAAGTCGAAGCCGATTGGTGCAGCGGAAAGTCTCCGTGCACTTGGACGGAACCATTAGAAAACTTTGAAGGACGTAAGTTTACTGGTGAGTTTTCCTTCCGACTTCCACGGCTTTCTTGAGCCGACGCATCGGTCTTAGTGCTCTGTTGAGCCGAGGCCTTTGCCTCTGTGCTCTTCACCCACCTCCCTTTTGGGAGGATAGGGGGGAAATTTTGGACGCTTCTCAAGCGTTCGGCACTAAGGTGCTGAACTGCTTCAGAAGCTTAACGGCGCCTAGGCGCCACTGGCACTAGGTGACGGTGCTAATCATCTAAAGAACTCTGAGTTGCTCTGTGTACTCAATATATAGCTATCTCCATGACGTGTTCTTGTCGAACCAGTGTAAGGTACGCAACATGGAATATGTATAAAGCGACGAAAGTTGGCCGGAGTGTGGTTCGAACCCACCATCTTATATGCACTGGGGTTACCTGGCTTGCAAATTTTACCTCGGTCGCCGACGGGCTTCCGAGAGACCATACGGACTGGCGCCAGTCCGTTGGTGGTGGGTTCGAAAAGAGGGATCCCTATAGGATCCGTAGGATCCTATAAAAGACATTCTTTAAGGGATCCGAAGGATCCCTATAGGATCCGTAGGATCCCTATAGGACCCGAAGGATCCTATAAAAGACATTCTTTAAGGGATCCGAAGGATCCCTATAGGATCCGAAGGATCCTATATAAAGGGATTCTTAAGGGATCCGAAGGATCCCTATAGGATCCGTAGGATCCTATATAAAGGGATTCTTAAGGGATCCGAAGGATCCCTATAGGATCCGAAGGATCCTATATAAAGGGATTCTTAAGGGATCCGAAGGATCCCTATAGGATCCGTAGGATCCTATATAAAGGGATTCTTAAGGGATCCCTCTTTTCGAACCCACCACCAACGGACTGGCGCCAGTCCGTATGGTCTCTCGGAAGCCCGTCGGCGACCGAGGTAAAATTTGCAAGCCAGGTAACCCCAGTGCATATAAGATGGTGGGTTCGAACCACACTCCGGCCAACTTTCGTCGCTTTATACATATTCCATGTTGCGTACCTTACACTGGTTCGACAAGAAAACGGCATGAGGATAGCTATATAGTATAGTACACAAAGCAGTTCATTGTTCCTAACATGGTGGCATCGTCACCTTAGCGACGATGAGCTCCTGAAGCAGTTCAGCACCTTGGTGCCAAACGCCTCAGAAGCGTTCAAAATTATCCCAAACCTCTCCCTAAGGAGAGGAGGGAGTTGAGCGCTAAGGCGAAAGCCTCGGCTCAACAGAGCGCTGAGGCAAAGACCTCGGCCCTAGAAAGCCCTGAAAAATAGAGAGAAACACTCACCAATAAACTTACATTGTTCGGAGTCTTCCAAACTTACCGTCCAAGTGCACCGAAACTTACCGCTGCATCGGTCGACTGCGGTTTCACTCGCGAATAGCCGAAACCCCCACATCAACCTATTCCGTACCTCAGCCTGGTGTCGCAAACGCAGTAAATGATTAACCATTCCTAATTAGGAGAAGACCAAAACCGAACAGCCCGGGATCGATACCACGATCGGCTCACCATCCGCCTCGCCGACTGCCACTGCGCCATGGCTACTCCAATTTCGTTTCATAAAAGATCAGTGTTATATGAATTTTTACATATTTTTGTATAATATTGCTCCGAGTGAGCTATGTGTGTTGACCGATTACACTGCTGTATTCCTATGCTTTTGGCCTATCGTTTCTGTACTCGTCACAAAGTGTCTCTAAACTTCTGCGAGGGAATTTCGTACCTGTCTAGTGAAAGACTTTGTTGGCCATCTCTCTTCAAACACAACCCAGATATTTTGAACAGAATTGTTGCGCAGCCATCTTTCGAACGATTTTGGCAACAAGAATGGTAAACAAGTGGAGAGGGTGTCGCAGAAGTAGAGCGGATCCGATCCTGCGCTAAATATTTCGTATTCGGAGGACCTACTCCACAAGACCACCAAACCACTAGTAGCGGGGCATTGAGAAACGATTGAAGAAGAGCCCTGATAGTGTTTCAGACTGGTGATCTGCTATCAACTACCACTTTAATCTTGTGTTTCACCTTTTATGCTTCGGAATTCTCTAGTTTTTCGGGCTTCAGAAGTGCTTTAGAAATCCACCAACTAGTAGTGGCAAGAACCATATTATTGAATGCCTTACTCTTTTTGTGGTCTACTCATCTTCTCATGATAATCCCTTTAATCTGCGATATTGTTTTTCATCAAAAGTCAACTTTATAGAGAACTACAGTAATTAGACTGATAAGAATAGTAATTTGATGCTGAATCTGAGTCTGTAATTAGAGTAAATAATAGATAATTTAGAAACGAGTTACAATCGATAGTGCATTAAGAATTTTCCAATTTCACAGTATATGTTTCTACAGAATGATTAAAATATTTTAGGTATCCCTCGCGTGCTAGCGAACGAGTCGGAAGTATTCACTTTAGATGATCATAACTATGATCCAGATCGGCGAACTGTAGTATTAAATTCAAGGTAACTATTAGTTTTCGATAGCTTACTTATGATATGAAATTTATACCATAAGCTAAATTCATATTCACTATCCGCAGAGATGATGAATCAGTAAATTGCGAAAAAAGTCGCCTAGTGGACTGTCCTTTGGATAGTGATGAAGAAAAAGAGACGGTGGGAAAAGAAGTGGGACAGAATATCAGGGCACGCAGTAAGTTGATCTCTGCCTAGGCTTTTGTGTGATAGTATCACTTATTACTATGATTGTACTTACACTATCTCTTCTTCTCACATTTATAATTTTACACTTAGATACTGGGTCCCTAAAAGAGAGATCTCGACTCACAGATTCGTTTGACTTAGACGGTGAGTCTCTTTCTGACGATCTTGATCTTCTTCCTCCAGCTCCAGGAATACCGAATTCAAATTGGACGACGAAGTTCAAGTCACTCAATTGTTGTAATCCTAGGATACCCAGTAAATGCAATGTCATGTAGGTCAATAACTAAAATTAGTCTAGAATTTATTTTTCCACTAACTTTTAAACTCTCTTATTTATTTAATTACCTAACCATAGTGGCGAATTCTAAGAGAGCATCTCAGAAGAAATTTTTAAATCGGATAATCATCCCATAAATTTTCTTACCCACAACTCTAAAATGGGATATAATGTGCCCACCACTTCTCTTGTTCAAAATATTGTTTGAAATTGCAAGAATATGCAAAGACGGTTGATATTAAATACTATAATGAGCTTGATATCTGTATTTTTTAAAATTTCGTATTTATCTTAGAATTCCTAAAAAAATTTAAATGTTTGCTATGAGATTACCGACAAAAATTTCTAAGTAGGAGCTTTTTGTAGAAATCGCCATTTTATTGGAGAAATACAATTAAGCACTTAGATATTGCCCTCTTTTTATTGTTAAGTTATATAAAAAGTAAATCCTAATTATTTACTCCAAAGCTCATAGGAAAAGGTTATAATTAACTTTAATTCATAACCCATGTCGTACTGATTATATCTTTAAATTTAATCACATTATGCTTTATATTCCAAACTCTCACTTGGTCTCTTTTAACATTTCCGGTGCGGGTATTTTGACTGATCTCGTTTTTCAGATTTTGGTGGTAGATCATTCTTTTATTAATTATATTCATTTATTGTTCAATACTTATTGTTATCTTCTGTACATAGAAGGATTTTTCTCAATCGAGTAAAGTGTAAACTATATTAAATAACTAAAACATCTCTTTAATTACTTTACTCATGTATTCTATGTCATTTTACTAAATAAAGATTTTTAATCAGTAAGTAATTATAAATAGATAAGACTCATTAAGTGAAACTATTCGCAGAGTAAAAAGATACTTGGATCTTTCAAAAACAACTCCATTGATCTGATCATGTATATTAGAGTTAGCATTCAAATTCAAATTCAAATTCAAATTCAAACTGAAAATTTGAAAACTCCTAGACTTGAAAATATTTGAAATTTGAAAATTTGGATTGAACTACTTGAATGCCAACTCTAATGTATATGAACTATAGAATAAACTAACCCATCGTCTAATTGACGAAATCCGGTCTAAACCAGCGTGAAGTACGACAAGCTGATACGGTGGCTCCTACCTACGTGCTGATCCTAGTCCCGTCGCCCTATAAACGCAGGTAACCTTAAAACCATCTCAATAGATACTAGGGTTGGCATTCACGTTCCAATTGAAAACTGGGAATTTTAGAATTTCTAGATTTTAAAGTATTTGGAATTTTAAGGTATGTGAACCTTGAAAATTTGAATTGAACTAGCTGATTGCCAACTCTATGGGATACGTTTACTTATGTTTTAGCTTTATTCCAAATAAAATATATCAATGTATGATACGTTGACCTTTCAGAAGATTTAACTCAGTAGCAGGATACTCGAAACTCGGATACTCACCATATAAAATCATGCTTTTCGATAATTCTGTTTGAAAGAATTATGGAAAATTACATCGATTCAATCCATCCACATCCAGGCCTTTTTCATCTGCCCGCATGAAGTACAGGATGAACAGAAAATTCAGAAAAAGAATCCAGCATTGACAAAAGGCAATGTTATCCCTGCATGGAATACGACGTGGTGAGACAGTATCATCTGTCTTCGCTTCGAATCAAATTCCATCGTTCAAGTACTCAGGTAGGCCTTTTGTCGATAGAAGAGCGGATTTAGTATCTAAGGTGTATCTTCTGTATTTAGCAGATGTCGTGTTGGCTATGGTGGTTCCACTGACTGGTGACCCGAATCCCTCAGTGTGATTGAAATATAGTTATGGTGCAGGAATTTCGGTCGTCTCCGCTCGTTTGTTCAAAATGAAGTCTACGGCCTGTCGCGCATTGTTCGCCACCAATCGATGACGTTCTACTTCAAGCCCTAGAATCCCTATGTAATGAAGCAATACAATCTCCATCCTGTTCCTCTCAGACTCCTGGGCATCGTAAGAAACGGGTATTACGTTAATCACGAATCGCCTCTCGTTTCATCTCAACTTCGTGGAGTACGACGCACAGAGACTGTGGCCTTCCCCAAATAGTCGATTCCAAGTTCAAGAGTTCAATGTTTGTGACGTCAAGAAGTGCTGGTATCGATCCACCTGCGTGGAGAATTGACTCGCACGCACATGATCTACAGTTGATATGCAAGTAACGATCTACCAATCACTAATATGTATTGATTTAGCATTCATAATCAAATCCTAATCTACCATTAACTGATATGTGATGATTTACTATTACTTGATAAATATTGATCAACCGTTGTGAATGATACGTAATGATCTACAAGTGACAGACAAACTCTGATTTACCATTGGCACTTGCCGCTTTTTATTTCAAACACTAGTCATAAATTGATCATTTGGAACGGAGAGAAACCACAGTCTCTGACGCCTTTAAAAGCATAGGTCGATGCTTGAACATTAGCTGCATTCCTAGATTCATGTGATCTGCCCACAATTAAAGGATCCTGTGTTGTTTTCCAAAAGGAAATCCCTAGTACGACACACCGGAAGAGAACGGTATGGAGATCTCCACGATTATGTTGTGCTGTGGACACCAACGCCTGTAAGCCAGGAAAGTGACTCCAAGGTATGGAGAACTGGTTGAGTTCGAACAAATTGTACGGAATTTTGACTTTTTCCCCTCACTCCATACCTGACTATAGTTTGAGAAAAGTAGCGGAAACTAAGTGAATGATGTATCAGTGATATTGTATCAATGGTAGATCTACGTTTATTACTCAGTGGAAGATCGGTTTCTATCAGGCATTGATAGACTATTAACAGCATGCCAGAGGTAGATCATGTGCGTGTCAATTAATTCTCCACGCAGGTGGATCGATACCAGCACTTCTTGACGTCGCAAACATTGAACTCTTGAACTTGGAATCGACTATTTGGGGAAGGCCACAGTCTCTGTGCGTCGTACTCCGCGAAGTTGAGATGAAACGAGAGGCGATTCGTGATTAACGTAATACCCGTTTCTTACGATGCCCAGGAGTCTGAGAGGAACAGGACTGTTGGCATACAGCGTGTTGTAAATCGGACTGGCTTCGTAGAATTAAAAAAGGATTAGTATAAGGATGCTTATAAAGTGTTTTATTGATATTTATCGAAAATAATGGAAGTGTTAGTGTAAGCATGAATATATCTGGACGCCTCTATATGCAAAATCAACTTGCAATGTAAAATTTGACAAAAAAACAATAGAATGTGGGAAACTTAGAACTAACCATAACATAATTAGGTAATAGAAAACTTCCAATGAGTCCCGAGCAGTTGGCATTGCTCCACGGCATTATATAGAGGAAGCACGACTCCGTTTCACTTCCCATTGTACTATCTCATAACATCTGAAATAATATTTTTTATGAGAAAATAACTCAAACCAACACCTATCCTTGACCATCCATCGAATATATGCTGATTGTGACTCCCTTGAAAATCGTCCCATAGATAGCAACGTCTTCTCCGACTTAAAAGTTAGCAACTCTGGACTATGGACATGTTAAGAATGTGTCGTACATCAGACGGGTTTTACCTGTGCTAATTCGCTCTGGACGGCCCCGCAATTATTTGCCAATATCGGATGTGCCCTCCGATGGCATTGGCAGATGCTATCGATTGTTATATTGGGTCTGGGACAATAAACCAATCTCTATATACAGCGATAGTCTGCTTTTGTGTTCAATTATTATAAGACTATTTTGATTCATAGATATCTGCAGGTTCTTAGTCTTAAAAATCCCGTATCGTGAGCTATAAGAATTTCATGTTGAAAATTCCCATCTACAACATAACTTGTTAGATAATAGTGGAAATTAGATAAATATATATATTCTAGTTTATCAACCATATTGTGCGTTTTACGTTTCTCTTAGCAACCCCTCCTATTTCTGTAATTAAGCTCCGACTCTGAAACATTTACACTTTGTTAAAGTTTCTATAGAACAGCAGAAATTGCATTCGCCAAACATAAAATTGGATTTCGCTTCCTCAACTTTTCCCGACTGATTTCATGAGCTAAATATTTGTACTGGAAAATGTATTTCAGTTTTATTAATTCTATTATATATAATTACAGATGTTACTTTAGAATAAGATATAGTGTGAAAGTACCCGAAATATTTTTTGTACATTAATTTAGTCTATTTACTTAAATACTGGGAAGAGAGAAGCATAGCGTATACATATTACTGTAGATTTGCACGCAAAAAATAAGCTTCTCAAAGTTTGGTATATTTTATAGCTACGCAAGGAAATCAAGTTTCATAAGCAACGGTGTCATATCCTCGTAAACATAGTAATATGTAAACCGTTGTTAGATATCCCTATTTTAAAATGTTTACTAAACAATTCTAAAGGCTTAAAATTTGAAAAAGGAGCGGCGATTTTGCTTTTTTGTTATTAACTATAGTATTTCCCATATTTAACATTTTTTCTGTGGCCAAGGTTATAATTATGCCGCCTAATCTATATCGAGTAACGCCAAACATATGCCAAGGGTCACAGTTGTAGATAATGGTTCTGTACCTTTAGATAGATATTACGTGAGAGTGGGCTGCATAGATTTCCCGACCTGTTTTTCGCGTCAAGGTCTTTCGAAAGGATCCCCTGAAGCAATAGGTCACCTATTACGAGGTCTTTCATTGCTCAGCCTCCTTCTGTCTTGTAATATTGTTGAAGTTCCAGTTGCAATGATCGGCAAAGCGGAAAAACAGGTATATTTTCTTCTTTTTTAATATTAAAAGTACTTAACGTCTACTTATTTACGCATTTTATAGCTAAATTTTCCACGTTAATATTACAAACTAAGATGATACTAATATTATAAAATACGAGTTATAAATGCTATTCAATGCTTATTTCTTTAAAAAAATACTCACTCATTAGAAAAATAAAGCGGCAAACGTGCTGATTCCAATGTTGCCTGCTACTGCTCCCGTTAAAAGAGATAGATTTGACATTGGTATGCCTTCCGAATACCCTCACTGGATGAGAGTAACTGTCAAAGGTATTCAGCTGGTAGGTTTTCAAAAGATTATTTTATAGTAAAAAAAAGAAGTTCATAGTGAATTATTTACAGTAAACACTTGAGAAAAATATTTTTAAAATACTGAACATAGGTATCAGTTATCAGTAATAGTTTTCCTCCAGTTATTGGTATGGCTGGTAGTGATGGAATTCATGGGAGACAAGCTTCGCCCGTGTGATGATTCCGAGAAGATCTTATCGGGATTAACTCGTAAGTTTGGCGTCAAAAATAAGGTAGATTTATGAACTAACATAACTGGTACCTTGAACTTTTATATTTGAAGTTTACGTCTTTCGTATGGGATGCTACTCGTGGTTTATAACTGCGGGACTTTTCTTCGTCGCTGTAATCTGCAACCGTTCACGCTTCTGGAGACTTGTGGTTAGTAAAGAAGACAAAATCAAGATATAATCTCTAAAATCACGTTTTTAGAGACTTGTTTCACACAATTTTCATAAAAGTTATTCTTTAAATGAAGGCTATCAAGAAATCTCTAGAGCTATTAGAATGAATAATAAATGCATATAACATCTAAAATTTAATGAAAGAATCTAAAGTGCATATCAGAAAATTCTATTAAAACTGTAGTATTATAAAAACAATAGGAATATGGCCTGGAGAATTGTTCTATGACTAAATTATGCAATTTAGGATTCAATCATAACACTACTAATTGGGCTCTTTTACGGATTCTGTTCAGTTGCTGCTGGAATGCTGATGGTCGGCTGTGGAAATGTAGGAATTAATTGGAGACTGTGTGATAAATTCGAATGGGGTAAACAAGTGGTAAGTAACAAATCTTAGTTTCTCATCCAATAAACTAAATTTTAAAAAATCTAGTCCTACTGTGGATTGGCATATATCTCGTATGCTGTTGACGGACTCGTATCTGCTCATATTCTCTCCAAAGAAAGAAGAAACGCAATAAGTGGTTGATATATACGACGTCGTATCCACTTCCATTTTTCTTCTTAATTAATCCTCTGTTAAGAAAAATAACATTCGACGTTTTATTCACCTTGGCAATATTTCTGTACATCATAGAATTTTGTCATGTTCAACATTGAATCTAGAATAAAACTGTTTTGTTGCAGAAATAGTATATAACCTATTTGAGCATATGTAAATAATTGAAAAGAAATTAAGGTTAAATATCGCAGAGAGAAAACTAGAACAATAGGCACCAGAAAATCACAATCTATCAGTAATAAAAATTACGAATTTTAAAGCCTATTAAAATATCTGTTTTGGGAAACCCTGTCCCATAAAACATTAGCACGCACATAATAATTGATATAATATTATTACAAATGGCAGAAAAGAAAAGTTTGGCTCATTTATACGGCAGAGCTACGTATATCGACAGTTAGTAAAGACCAGATAGTCTAAACTTTGAAAGACGTTATCTTTAAATTAAGTAAATAGGTAGTTATTTCCTTGAAAATATTCGGGAATTCTATAGCATAGTAACTCCAGAAATCCAAGACATCACAAAATCTATAACGTATAACGCCGTATTGATGAAACATAAAATCTGAAAATGGATACCGTAACCAATTAATATTTTAAAAAAAACTAAAATACAAATGTGACTTAATTACTTTAACGATTATGATAAACGAAAAAAGGAAATAAAACGACAACATGTAAGAAAAAGAAATGAGGGAATAAAATTTACCCACACAGGCTATAATCCATTCTGCCCGATGACAGACAAGATTTATCTTAGCGCCATTGGGAGGATAACAGGCGGCGTAATATGCTTCTAAACATGACGCCACCAAATAAGCTAAAATCCCAATCAATGTGATATGAGCGTCCTGAAAACGGTGTTCTATAGTGATGTTTGGTCTTAGAGTTGATACAATCGCCAATCAAGCGAAAACAAGTAGGGATTAAAGTAGTATTATCTTTTTGGTTTTGGTAGTTTCTTAAAATTTTTATCTATAAGCCTACTAACCTGTGCATTATGAATAAAGCGTTGGACAAATAATATACTATTATGCAATGGACATTAGATAAATACCAAATTACACTTGATAAATACAAGTATATCAAAAGGTTGAATGTGAACTCACCAATTTTCGCCAAGCATGGACACTGTTAGCTAAAAAGCTAGTTAAGAGAAGAATTGCAGTTAAAATAGACCAAATAGCAACAATAGCCACAACCACACCTGAAACAAATAAGATTCTAAAACATCATTTTACAAAACGACTAATAGCGCTATAGTAATAATACTAACTAAATTTTTACCTTGCCACTCAGTGTTCGTTCTGATGGCAAAATCATGGAACGATGAACCTCGCATTGGACCTAAAACTAGCCCCAGAATGGCCGCACCAAGTATCTGAAAATATCCCATTTATCATATCGCTATCTTTCAATGGTAAAAGTTTATGACATTCTCACGTTGATATCAATTAATACTGCACATGGGTTTTGCTCGTTAATAACATGTATTAGATATACACAATTAGGTATATGATATTTGGTTGCTAGTTGCAACTAACCAGTTGAGCTACTTTTATGGCAATTCTAGCAAAAAGTGGGTATTTTTGAGGATCAAGCCTCTTCCTTGGTCTGTGCATAGTGGATGGTGGATAAGTAGTGTAACTTGGGGCATAGAATGGACGTACCCGCCTCAAAGTTGGCGTGGCCTATATCAAATAGTTTCGTTTTCCATTACTTACAAACTAGCATATCAGATTTTGTTTGTCATTCGTATTGCGTAAATTTATATAAACATCGTATGCCATGTAGGAGATTTAGATAAAGAGTATAATTTACCTCAGAAAAGTAGGGTCTAGTAAACTGGGAATTGTAATCCATAGGAGAACAACCAGTTAAATCCGTTTCCTGTATATTTAAAAGTAATCAATAATGTTTGGTCTTATATTGACTTCAAAAAAAAGATTGAATCACTATATGAGCATACTTGAAAATTCCCTATCCGATTAATCATTGGTTCCCTTCGTTTTCGATATATAGGTAATGGTTTTTTCACGGGACCAGAGTAGGCCTAGTATTTTAGTATTTGTAGAATAAAGCAAACTTTCTATATTTTAATAATAATTTTTATTATAATTGTAGATCATAAAACCTTATATAGTCTTCTCTCATATGGATCGGATGAAAATGCTCGAAATTTTCTCCTTTCTGAAACTAAGCCTGAGGTCTGTGTTCGTTGTGCTGTTCGATTTGGTGCAGTTCTTAAATAATTGTAAAAAATTTAAATTAACTGAAGCTGGTATTATTGGTTCATCTAAACACTAAATTATTGTTAACTACCGACAAAATACTTTTAACAAAACTAGAGCATTATGAGTTCTTCTACATCAAAGCCTTAACTAGATGATAATTGTAGGATATAGTATTAATGGTATCAGGAACCACATTTATTGCACTTCGAACAATTTAAAAATTCTAGATGGAGTAATTCATTCGTTTAGAACAATTACTCACTGATACCAATGTAGCTTCTGCATCGACTAGAATTTAACTCACTATGTACTCTGAGCATTACATAAGTAAAATACACCTAGGTTGAAGGAAGAAACCAGTCATTATTTTCTTTTTTGAAGTTCCAAGAGAAAATAATTAGAATCTTTTGACGAGCAAAATAGATTTGTTAACGTCTTAATCGGAACTATATAAAAATAAACTATCCTTATAGAATTCCATAGAATTATGAGCAAAATTTTGAACTGTGAACTAGATCTTAATATGTCTACTTGAAAAGAGGAAATTAATTTAACCAAAAGAATATTAGCAAAATGGAGTGTTCTGTAAACACTAACTATATCGAGTATAGGTTGACGCATGAAAATGAAAGTGAGCACATTTTATAAATCTAAGAATAGACGTCAATAATGCTTAACCTAATATTTTTATCAATCATTGTTTTGCCTTATTTAATCAACAATATAATGCCATACTACTTTTATTATGAATTTTAGATAGTCATAATAATGCTTGAAAAACTTGACAATCTGCTATATAGGAATAGTACGGATTCTATACCTTGATCGTCGTGGTGGTGACGGTTGTGGTTGAGGGAATGGTCGATAAGCTCCTGATGTTCCGGGATAGGGGCCGTATGCACCAGGATAGGCGGATCCCTGATATCCATAGGGACCATAGCTATATCCACCATAATACGGATATTGTTGAGGTTCACCATATGAACTAGGATCTGAGAGAGAAATGAAATGTTTCACTGCCAAATATCAAAAAAAAAGACAAAAATGGAAGGGAGAAAGAAAACAATGATTAAAAACAGAAACAAACCTATAAATACATTATGACCATATGGTTCATGTGTATAGCCGGCATTATACATACCGCCCATATAAAAGGCGTTGTTAATCGACTGATCACTGTAGCGTGGATCCTAAGAACAGAAAAAAATAACGAATATTAGACGATTATATTTTTTAACACATTTTGTAATGATGAAATATCAGAGCACCTTTTGACTTACTAATTTGTTTCTAGTGGCTATAGATGTTATCAAAAATCGAACACATTGCCCTATTCGATATCTAGTTATATCAGAAGGGCGAAACGAAAGTCTATAAGGTGCGATTTAAAACGCTAGGTAAAACATGAAGTATCCTAAAATCCATTTAATCGATAAAGTATAATCGCTACCCTTCAAATACGAAGTAGAAACGGAATAAGTAAAGAAAATCGACTGAAAACTATTCGCCAAGCCTAGTAATACAATATGGATAAGCTACTCTAAGTATATATAATCACATATATAGGCATCAACTTTGTAAAAAGCACGTCCAGTTGATTTACCTCAAACCAAGCCTTACATTCGTATTGTCGTTGGAAAGTTCTCGCTCATTGTTTACTAGGAAATCGAAAACTACAGACACTTTACGTCCATCCTCTTACTTCCTTAGCTTATATATATTTAAACATAATTGTATTAACAAGCTGTTTTGGCAACTCATTACTGCACAAAAAAGTAGTATTCTTTAAAATATTAATAAAAGAAAGATGCGATTACTATTACTTCTTGTTTAAGCAGGTTTATGTTTTCTAGATTTAATTGAACAAGAAATAAAATCTAAAGACAAAGTGTATATAGTATATTTCTTTGTTGACAAACTAAAGTACACAAATTTATATTTTAAAAAAATACGGTACTATCTCGGAGACTACTACCGACATAATACATATGTGCGTTCAACGAAGAGCGGCCAACTACGCGCAAATCAAACAATCGTCCCAAGAAAAGTGGTGGATCAAGCATAAGCACGTTCATGCACTTCGGCTACTCGAGAGCTATTTTAGAGAGGAACGGCAAGGAAAGAGGGCACTGCTAAACACTCACTACCACATTCGCATCTCATTAACTACTCCTAAAACATTGAGCTTCGCTCAGAAATATGTACATCACATTGTATTCGTTCTTTATTATTGTAATGGAATGAACTAAAAATTTAAAAAATACTAGGAAGTGCATTGACGATTAGTGAAGCGAATCAAAGTGTTCAGATTAATTTCAACATTACTTCCACTAATATGAAGAAAGTTACAACCCTTTTGAGAAGAAATTATAAGAAGATATCAACTAATAGTTATATCATTTGACCTAAACACCAGCAAGAATATGAACTGATGTATTTATAGAAAAACTAGCAAAAAAGTCGTTTTTCACCAACCAAATGAGCTTAAAGCGAGTTGCCGTCCAAATCACGGCCAAATTGGCTTAATTTAAGATAAAGAAAAATAATTGACAATTAGATACCTTATGCGCAGTATAAAATAAACATCACATATAATTGCTTAGTAATTATATGGTATTAAAAGTATGAATAATATGGATATTCATGTAATAAAATGCTTGAATCTGACTGCCTTATGATCTCTACTCAATATTATTAACCTTTAAGTATAAATTATCAAGGAAGTATACTTAAAATAAGGAAGGTTAGCAGTATCATATTAAATATGACATTTAGCAACTATATTTGCATATCGTAAATTCCTCAGACGTATTACAGGCGATTAATTTGTGATTGGACTTATGGGTTGAATTATTTCTAGATAATAAACTAATAACAAAGGTAGATCACTATATTAATTCGAGCGGATTAGTTTCTGTTATCAGTAGTGTATATCCGAATACGAAGCAATCGATAGTTGTGAGTGACCGCGGACGTAGAAAGCTGTTCAAATTCAGCTTGACCTAAGAGCTACATGCGCTTGTTGACAAGACAAACACAACAAATCCGCATTAGGCGTGAAATTTAAAGTATTTGACTTCGAATTAGACGCCATGGTTCCAACGATGAGTGAGTGGCATTATGGAACAATCACACGCCATTCGGTACACATTCCGGATTATCAAATATCCAAACTATGTGCAGGGTGCGTCCTAACACTAGCTCAAACGTTCACCTTACAATAACAATCTATTTTTTATACTATTTTAAAAGCCATATTCATTTTCTTCATTTCCTTTCTAGTATTTACTATACAATCTTCAATGCTTATCTTAATAATCTATTTCACTTATATGACAAAACAAAAAATATCTGCTTTTAGCTCACAGAAGTCTGAAAAGTTCTAAATTATTTTTTTCTGAAGAAATGGACAAGTTTATGTGGAGATCCATTCGACTAGTGTACGACTATAGACATGATTTAGGGCTGAACGAGATTTTTTACTTCATTTATTTCTCTACGAAAATAATACAAGATGCTCTAGGAATATGAACTAATTAATAGAAAGTTTAGAGGAAAGACGAACCTATTCTATTTCTCAGTATTAGTCGAAGGTAAAACAAAATTTAATAACTTATAGGAATTTATTCCCAGTTTTAAAATAACTTCAAACTTTCTAGATACCTTTTCAAATTAGATCTAATTCATCTGATTACTTAATCTGATAAAGAGCAAATAATATTTTCTATTATCAAACAAAAAATAAGAGACGTAGTTATAAAATTAAGGGATTTTTAGATTTTATGAAAAGATAACTTTGAAGGTTCTGAAAATTTTGAAAATGTCCACAAATCTATAAAGAAAGCAAATTATTATTATTTTTAAACCTGTGAGAAGGATGGGTCGTTCCAGTACTGTTGGCTCCTCAATACGGAAGCTGGGATGATCTTAACAGTCCCAAAGGAGCCGGGATAAGCCATAATGGGATAGCAGATTACGTCACTCCACCATTCCCCGCTAAAAATATTATTTCATCATATTTAATAATATGAATGTGAAATTGTTAAATAGAGGAAAACACAAATAGCATTATTATTTTTAGTTTAAAATAATTTCCATAAAAAAGTACCAAACAACATCCGAAGCAATAAAGATGGTTCTAGGTCTTTTCAAGTTAATATATAATTTATTATCAATGGGACTACATTTTCTAAATTTATGCATTGGTCTTCTAATCCGATTAAACATGATACATTAATTACGTCCGCTTCCATGCTAATTTTTACTCATTTTAAAACATAGACGGAAATTGATCTAAAAGATTTAATTATTATTCGAAATACATGTACAATATTGCAAAAAATGTGTATGATTTAATAATAACTCAAAGCAATAACAAAAATGCTTCCAGAATAAATCTATTCTACAGGTAATTGCACTGTTTCACGTTCTAAACTATATGCCTCTACTTTGATGTGGAATATTATTAATTGCCAATTTATTAATATTTAAATAGTACCGAATTTATGTGGTTAATAACCTACGTCCATGCTTTCCTCGCATAAGCATGTTTTCCTTTCTGCAACATCTTAGTACCGCGCTCCCTAACAAAAGCACTTGATGCGAGATTCAACAATGACTGAACAAATGACAAACAAAGAAGGATAGTGTGCAGGAGATTCCCCATATGAACAACGCTAGTAATAAATTAATCCTACATCCTCACAACTATAGTTTATGATGGAAATATTTCTGAATATTTCCATAAAAGCTCTAAGAATTAATTGAAACTTTGAAGTATTTCTAGAAATGTATTCCTTAAAACTATTCCTAGGGATTGAACAAACTGGAAAAGTATAAAAAGATGAAGTAGCGAAAATGATAGATTAACTTGATAGTGATCTTATGCCAACATAAAACAATATCAATAGTCAAGTTAACTGGTTAGAAATAAAATACAAAATAAATGTGCTGAGCCTAATGAACGACACATAGAAATGAAGTTATTAAAATAATTAAAGAACATTGTACACTAAATACTTGAATGAAATGAGGAAGAACTTTGTGAAGTTCTTTTCCTGATTTTTACAATTGAGTGTAAACTATAGTGAACTATTGAAGATCATCTATTTATATCTTAGAAGGAAAGTTAGGTTTCGATTAAATACATCGTAGAAAAGGTCCAATTTAAGTTATAGCCATTACTAAATCACTCAAGTAGTCTGTCAATTGCCGGTAATATATTGTCCATCAATGTGAGACTGCGGGGGGTCAGATCCGACTTTGAGATAAAACACTACTGACTAGTAATGACAGTTACGCAGACGAATCATTATGGGAAACACAAACATGGTTCTACACAATCCTAATGATTGATTAAACTTCCCGTCCTTTACGCTGATTTGGCTGACAATATTCGTTTTACAATGTTAGGGATAGTTGGGTTCAAACAAAGTACCAAAATTTAGTGGTAGAAACTAATAGCTCTTTAACAGTGTAGAAATGGATAGTATACCATAATGATATTACCAAAAAGATGTATACATTTAAAAAAACTCGTTTTACACAGAAAGGTGAAACGACAATGAGGTTTCAGTAAGAACTATTTAGAACTCATATCACAACAGACCACTTTGTCACTAGGTCTTAACTAGTGCGAATATAAAGTGGTTGTTACTTGTACAATGATTGAACAATAGATTTCCCAGTGGTAAATCATATTACATGCTAAAACGAATTATCAACAATAATTTTGTGAAGTCTCAAATCAATAAAAGTAAGGAATTGGGTCTTTAAAAGAGAAACTGAGAGGTTAGTCGCAAAACTTCAAATGTTATTAGTTGGTTGTGATATGTGTATGACAAAACATGTGTTTATAAATCCCATGCGCTAACAATTGCAAAATTGGATAGAACTATTGGTTCTTGGTGAACTTAATCTATAATAAGAATTCCACTTATTTAATATGAATTGGTTAAAATTACTGTCATTATATCGCATTTACATTATATTAAAGAGATTTGTATCTAGGTTTAAAGCAAGTTATTTAGTAAAGTTTCAGTCATATTTTCATATTAATGATATGTGAATCAACCTATTGAGGCTAAGAGAATTCATTGGAAAATGCCACTATGGAACTGTTAAAGGCCATTCACTTGCTGTGAATATATACATTGCGCAATAAATCAGATGACTACTAGCAGTGTTCAGACTAATGAAATGAATGATTCTATAATTTTTTAAAAGCTAGAATGCGATGCAGAATAGTTCTCAATGAAAATCATGGATAAACCCACAAACAAAATAATAGCGTTAAGATTAAAAACGTCTTAAATTTGATACGTATTCTACTGAAAAGGTGTTGTAGAGGTGCGTTGGGGGTGTGGGATCGGGGTTAACAGTCTCATATTCGAACTCGAACAATCGAGTCGCGCCCGACTAGTATATCGATTCTGTGCCCGATAGTATAACCTCATGACTGGATTTCACCTTGGGAAGGGTCTCATCATTTTTTTTTGCCGATTTTTTTCTATTTGTAGAGTATATATATTACATCCAAATGAACATATGACTGAGAATCTATCTAAAACCGCTTGCTGTTGTAAAACTAGTATAGTGTTTACCTCCTGTATTTACAGTTTTTGGAAAGTTGACTAGTATAATGTTAATATCTTATTCGTTCTAGAACTGTATCACCATAAGAGACAGTCAAGACACAGAGCATTTAAAATG
Source organism: Heterorhabditis bacteriophora (assembly GCA_964036235.1). Taxonomy (NCBI): domain Eukaryota; kingdom Metazoa; phylum Nematoda; class Chromadorea; order Rhabditida; family Heterorhabditidae; genus Heterorhabditis; species Heterorhabditis bacteriophora. Next base: position 9,521,455 of record OZ038427.1, on the reverse strand, counting down.
TAATTAAACCAAAACATGTGTTTGCGAGCAACAAATGTAATAAATTGTCTTTTGCTGTAATAGACTCATTAAGATTTTCCACCATTTTTTAGTCCCAGTATTTAATTTTATGTCAGGTTTCTCTAGATGCTCTTATAATATTTTAACTATAACACCAATAAAATTATACCTAAAAAGTGGCATAATGTAAAAAAGAAGAGGACGTTAAAAAATTACTTTCTTGGCAATATTATCCTTTTAAACGAATAAACATAAGTAAGGACAAAATCATAGATGAATATAACTCAAGGACTTACCTATATAAAACATAAGCATGAATGCTCAAAAGTTAACGTAAACACAAATATTGAATAAGAGAAGGTAAACAGAACAGTAAATTCACATGCTTGAAGTGGATTTGAGCATGGTTGAGAAAGTTTTCTTATATAAAACAGTTTTAAATGCAATTATAAGTATAGATTATGAATTTGAAAAAGCTGTCCATTTAGTGAATTATACAGATAAGTTAAATATTATCAGACAGAATATCCGATTAAATTCTAGTAATTGAAAGTTAAAAATTAAATTTACATTATACTTTTCGAAGCATGCAAATAATATTACTGAAGTCATTAGAAAAGTTGCAAATATTTCTAGATAATATAAAGTGAGAAGCATAACCATTTTCTGGGACGGTGACCACAATCGCAACAGAAGGCGAGCTAAGCGCTGTAAATCTGAAACGCAAATCGGGCAGTTCGCTGCATTGTGACGACTGGTCATTAGAACCAATTAGAACGAAAGATGACGAAATATTCTATAAACTATGAGGTCAAAGTGCATTTTACGCCAAATGAGGTGCTGTTAGTACTAGCCTTCACTACCCAATAGTCAAATGCCTGTAACTTGTAAAGAATACTTCTTACTATTAAATTACTATGATTTCCTTCGATGCTAATGTTGAAATACACTCGATAGAATAATATGCATCATGCTTATTTTAAAATAAATCCTTCAAAACTGACTTTGTTTACTAAATCACTTATTTGATAAAAGCAAACTTCCGTTACACACCAGTAAATAAGGTTGAAAAAAACTATTATCACCCCTCACTTACAGGAATTGTGAACTAGTCATAGAAATTGTCAACAACAAAAAATTTTTTATGCTGAAACATTATCGAAAAGCAAGTGTTCAACAATATATGCCGTGGTAACCAAAACTTTTAGAAGATGGCTACATAAATATATCATCAATTTAAAATGTTTTGATAAGGCCATAAATACGTCTTTCGCTAAAAGTACAGGTACTAATTTTAAGTTTTATTAAGAAATTATTAATAAAATGTTTGTGAACGGATAGCGAGAGAATTTTTCAAGATATGATACGAAGTTTTGGTTGAAATAATCCGAAAAGGAAAGAGAGAAGGATCATTGTAGAAGATTAAGTAGCTTATCCTATATAATGGCCCGTATACAAGACCAGATTGCAAAACAGTGTTTGTTTTGAGAGATGGCGATAGAGAGAAGCCTTTGACAGAAATACCATTTGAGAAGACACATTAGGACGGGTGTTTACTTAAGCAAATATTTAAATATAGTGGTTAATGAAGCGTATAGCTTTCTAATACGTCTAATATATGATTCAAAATAGATAATAGACTAGTAAATGACGAAGTTATAGATCTTATAGGTTCAATAAATGGATAATTCCCATAAATTAATAGAAAAAGAACAATAACTGGGTAATCAAACAGCATAAAGTACAAAGATGGAGATAAGTTAACAATTATTCGATTCAAATTAATTTGAATTAAGAAACAGCGAACTAACCTGATGAAGTAGATAAAGGAAATACTCGCTTCATTCTTCGAGTGAATCTACAGCAATGACACTGCTATGAGAGCAAGTTTTAAATATGAAGATTTTATACTTCACGTCTCATACACCATTAAACAACCACAGTATTGCTTAAACTTTCAAAATTCAATATTTTCCTCTATATATTCTTGGCTTTACGTTAATATTTTGATTTAGAGTAATTGCTTCTAAGCTGTTATAAAAAATATATTTATTACTCTAATAAATACTTTTTGCTAACATTGGTTTGTATCGCAATATAATAAATACGTCAAATCTATCTTGCAAAAGAACGAAGAATAAAGTTTAAAAAAAAGTACATTTTGTAGATAAAAAGGCAAATTAAGACAAGTATAAAGTCGCCTAAAACTATTCATAGTGCTATATTTCTGATATGTGGATAATACTGTTTTGATATAATTAACTAAATCATTTGTGATGCTAGTTATACTTTTATCAATGCCTAGCTGATGAAAATCTTACATATTAATTTCACTATAGTTCTAAACATATTACAGATTTTGTCTGCTATAAAATAAAACAATACTATGAGTAATTATAAGCATCATAGTTTGTTTTACAATAGGAAATAAAAAGTACAAGATTATGAGTAAAAAGAACGAAGATAGTTCGCCAAATTGACATGGGCCAGTTTTTATAGAATCCTCTTGACGATTCTCTTGGCCGAAACAATGGAGGGCTATAATAAATCACTTACGAACGATCATTCTCATGTGAAAATTACGTAATATAACCCGGTAGAACCACATCCCACTTATCAATAGATGCTCAGTGGATTATTTATATAATATATACATTTAAAAAACAAGCCTAATGGAAATTCAACAAGAAAACCTCATAGGCCCGGACACACCGTACATTGTCTTTCCAAGTGACTCTTTATAGTTAAGGATAATAACCGTCATAAAATTGGTCATCTGATGAATATTATTACACCCTTTATGGTTATGTCAAAATATCCCGAATAAACGCGAATAGTTAAGGGAACTATAATATGTCATATCATATAGATAGTTATACAACAAAAACATTATTTGCTACTTTCCGATTAATGTTATTCTTCTTTAACAACTATAGTACGTTCCATAATTTTAGTCTACCACAATTGTCGTTTTAATTCGAGACCCAATATAACATTTTACAGAATTTCTATCCTGACACCCCGTCACATTGTAATGGTCATCTACACTTTTTTCTGATAGCCTGTGCTTTTTGATTCCATATTCATTAGGGGATCTCAGAAAATTGGCGACGACATTCCTAGAGCAACTGATTTTCTCTGTGATCTCTGTATGGTCCAATCTGGCATAGGAAAACGCCAGAATTTTTCCTTTTTTGGTATCTTTGAGAAGGGAACAACGAGTTATCATCCGCTTTTTGAACTTGTTCACAAAAGGTACATTTGTCATGCAATATTCTAATTTGAATGCTCATATAGCCCAAGTGGGATGTAATTATGAAATGGTGAAAAAATAATTTCTTTATATCTTTGAAAACTTTTTTCATGTACTATCAGCAAAAAAAGTTTAGATTATCTTTAAAATACCAGGATTAAAATTTTGTAAAATTTAAAACAATTTTATCATGTAGTGTTTTAAAAATACCCATTGATAAGGAGTTACAGACATTTATTAAAATGTGGCGTATACTAATGGTGATTCATCTAAGTAACACGGAATTTTGCTCTTCATATTTCTACTAATTTAAGCAATTTTTTAATAGTGTTTCTAAATCAACAGTTGAACTCTCATCTTTAATACACTTTCTATGTCAACAGCTGATGATATTGTAATACACCACTTCTCTCTGCTCAGTTGTCGCTCAAACTAAACCATGGCGGACCCAGCACCATCTATCTATAATCGATATTCAGAAAGTAATGGTCAGTTTAATAATTCTATGAAATTTTGAATATTTATAATATTGTGACAATGTTTTCAACTATATTCTAAGTGGAGCGACACAATAAAAATAAAATGGTACTTTGAGAGTTTAATAATACAACAATACTTATATGGAATATAGATACAGTATACGATAAGTTATATTAATTATTATGGATTACTATTATATTTTAAGATCCACTTTTTCTCTTCTCGCGAACTGCTACTGTACGTCGTTGTCAACACACGGATTGGGATTTATGTGAGAGTGTACGACTACAGGAATTGAAGGAAGTATGCTTTAAAAAATAGTTCTAGTTTAATTATCTCACTTGTTTTTTGAGTTTTTTTAAGGAAATTTATGCTTTCGAAAGAACTCAGAACGCTATATGTAAATATTAACCAAAGAATATGAGTTTCCGATTATTTTATTTTTGTGAAAGAAATTAATTTTATGCGCGTGAGCGTGCCGCTCAGATGGAGAAGACAATGAGATGGTGGTCAGAATGTACTGCCTGTTGGAGATTGAAGTGGAGCACTGTAAGAGACGAAAGGAACAGGGCACGTGAAGAAGGTCAAGGACTTAGAAATGCATATGAACAGGCTAATGTAAGTAGTGATGTAGTTGAAACAAATCACTAAAACAACTTTTATATCTTTTAATCAATCGCAATTTTATATTCCTTAATTTACTATTAGGAGCTGAAGATTGGAAGGCTAACTTTAAATGTATTTAGAATTAAATTATTATACTTAAAGTTTTACACTGTATGAAGTTATCATAACATATACATAATTCTATCTTCACGAACTGCAGCTTTAGTTAAACTAGTTTTTTTCAGATTTACTATTCCTACTTTCTTATAATACTATTTTTAAGTGGAGGTTTACTGTATATCGCATGAAGCATTAAAATTGCTTTGAACGTTGTATATTGATTTTCTGTCATGAATTTGATTAATTTTAACAAAATATCAGTTAACAATCAAGCTACGATTTCCTATTATTCTTTGTGTATTGATAGTGTTTTATTTCAGAATATGATCGATAACTTGCAATTAGAAAAAAGAGCTGTGGAAGTGGAGTTGATGAAAGCGAAAACAGCATTACATAAAATATCTGTACAGACTATGACACACAATCAAGTGAGAATAGTGGCTAAGTTTGGTTTTTGTTAAATTTTTTTTCAAATACTCTTGTAATGTTTATCGATAGATGGGTCGCATGTATACCAGAGTTCATAGTTCAAACAAATTATTATTGATATTACCGAATACGCTTGGGAAGGAAATAGGTTGCTCTTCAATATTACTGAAAAATATAGATAACTACAACGAATAAAACTAAGTTTAAAGTACCATTCTTTATATATGTAAAATAAAAAATAAGAATTGTAACAGCAAAAAGAATATAAAAGAGCTGATAATCTCTTTGCATGTAATTTTGTTTTAATATATTTTAGGTATGTTACTTGATCTCATGTAATGCTATAGAGACGATGAAATGTGATAGCTTCATATTTGTATTATAATTGATGGAGATGTTTAATCGTGGTTGTCACTTATGAAATTTGTTTAATCATTTCAGACTGACGACTGTCGAAATGTTAACTAAATAAAAGACCCATCAATCGCTAACATGACAAAAATATCAAAAGTGGGAGTAGATTATATCTTAATTATACATTTAAAAAATAACTCCAATTATCACAGCAATTCGAGATACCCGAAGTGATAGTAGAAAGAATGGATACCGGCTGTGAAGTCAAACCTGAATCTTTCCATGTCGGCGTCCAAACAGATGACGACGTGAGTTAATTCCATGGTATTCATTTTATTTTTACTTAGAATTATAATTGTTTAAATTCTAGTATATTATATTATCAAATACTATTGAATTTATGTGAATCAGTTTTACAGTGTATTATGGAGTTCGAAACATCATCATCTCCTAGAAATCTTCTCTCACCGCATTCTCCTTTGCTTCAGAGAGAGTGAGATAAATAGTGCACTATAATTTTTTCGTAATACATAATGTTAGTTAATAATATATCGTTGACTATTTTCGGCGTAGCCACTTTGAAGATAAATGCTGGGATTTACAATCACAGCTGGGCGATGCTATGAAAATGATTGAAGAACTGGAAGTAGTAAAGAAAGCACTTCTCGAAGAGGTGTGTTTTTATAGAAAAATATTCAAGTACAGAAACAGAAATGGAAAGTCAGAGATTTTACAAGAGCATGAAGTGATAAAGAAGAATAAGGAAGTCAGAGTGAATGAAAATATAATAGAACATTTGATATGTAAGAATGAGATGAAGATGATAAAGGAAATATATTTTGAACTGAATTTTTAAGGTTTTCAGGTAGAGGAGCTTAAGAAATGTAATGAAGAAAATCTCCTAAATGTGCGTGCCATTGATAGCTCAGAACTAACAAATGTAAATTCTTCCTGTTTTCAAATAATATGCGAGTTAAAAAAACATTTAAAACCCATCTAAGTATTTTTCGGCTACTATTAAACTATGCTATTTTAAATATAAAGAGAGCGAAGTTAGATTAAAGCACTGTACTAAAAAATAATACCCCAGCCAAATCCGACTTTTCCAGGTGAAAAATGATCTTGCGGAAGCCTTGAAAGAATTAAACTACTTAAGAAGAGAAAACAACCGCCTCCGAAAAAATCCAACGTTATCTGATAGGTTTCATAGATCATCACCATCACGAGAATATGATAGTGTTATTCCAGAATCAGATGATAATGTAAATGAATAGCTAAGTGCTGGTATAATAGTTCATACAAAAAATGTTTAAGAGTTTTTTTTTACCTAAGGGAAGAGAATAGTAGATGACTAATGAATTGAATACACACGTAAATCATGCCTTAAAATTATAAGATTGAGCTGTTAGTACTATAACATAATATAATTTCACATATCTAGTCTTAGGAATCGAGGTAGAAACACATCTGAGAATTAAGTAAAGCAAATAATTTCCCAACACCATAAAGATTCCTTGGAATCAATGCAGTGCACTAGGATTTTATTAACTCGACATAGCACAACAAGCAAATTAAATCCTCTCACTTCAATGTATTTCTGGTTATAGCATTGCATCAATTACGGTAAAGTCCTAATTGAATACTTCGTGTCAATGATAAAGCAGGAAATTACTAAGTTAACCTCAATAATTACCTAATTTATACTAAGAAAATGCGTACACAACCAATATGAATGAGGTCATAAACATTGATATTAAACATCGAAGACTTGCCTTGGGCTTCAATGTTTTAAGTATACTATGACACACACTAGAACTTTAAGGATTCAACGGAAAATAAGAAAAAAACATATTTAAGAACATATTCAATAAAAATTAGTGGAAGGTGTGAGCAAACGAGGTTTAATAACCATGAGTGATGAAAAATATGTTTAGATCCCAATTAAATCTTTGCTCAAGAGAGAATAACTTTATGAAAAGGAAAAAACTATTAGATTTAAAGGAATTGTATCTTCCTGGAAATTATCAAATTTAAATATATAGTGAAAAAAAAAGAAAAATTTGAATGCAGGGGACTTGTCCACGTTGCATAAAACAAGTAAAACAATATATTTCAACAAACATTACAGATATGCCAAAGAATATAATAATAGGGATCATATAAATCCTATATGAAAAAAGCAAAAGAAGAGATGAAGAAATACGGTTACCCGTAGAATCAGAAAATACCCCAATATTAAATTATAATTCATTAATCACGATGGGAGAATAACTTTAATTCCACTCAGTACTATTCCACCAACTACATGTTGAGCCATAAGGGGGTGGGTACGATCAGGAAGTACCTATAAATATATAAATACAAAAGATTTGTTACCAATAATTGATATCTAGTAAAATAGAGTAATAGTTCAATCCTGTTTCTTTTCTTGTAGTGAGTAAAACAAATAAAGTGTGCCTACTATGCACGAGTATTTTTCAGCGAAAATTAGTTTTAAAAATAGTATAAATAACTTTAAATGATCTTACTTGCTGAACTCGATACATCTGATCTGACAATTGGACGTTGATAGCACCATGACTCATGAGCCACCGATGGGCTTCCAAAATTGGCTAAAAATAATACGAAATCGATTATAATGACTACAAGCATACCTATAAACTAACACTAGTATACCTGTTAGTATTTTTCATTTCATAAAAATAAAAAAGATAAGAGACAAAAACAATTTAAAATTCACATAGGCACCTGCATATGAGGTCCGTAGATAACAATTGATGCACATGGTCTCAAAAGATGGTAAACCACTTCCAGAATAGATACTGGATCGACCTAAATATAAATGAGAATTAATATTCAACTTAATAAAATATAGCGCTATTATTATTAAGAAAATGATCTTAAAGAAGCAGTAGAAAATAGAAAGAGAGGAAATATATAAACACACCGTGCGAGCCGCAATAATAAGTGAATCGACCCCTTCTTCTAACGCAGCGATTCCACGCTGCTCACGTATAAGACGATCTTCACGGCGGGCCGCAAGAGGTGCATTGGATGTCTATAAACTAAAAAAGCTAAAACAGTCCTGTAATTATTCCAATAATAAGCAAAAAATCGCTGTTAATATTTAACCAAAATAGTAATTACTGGTAACAAATAAAATGTATGACGAAAATTCTACCTCTGTCTCCATCTTTTCTTCATCATCTTTCGTTGTAGTTGCCTCAACCTCTTCTACACAATTTCCTTCAGTTTCTTCACAGTTCCCAAGCAGATATGTAATTCGAACAGGCAGAAATGTTGATAGTGTCTAACAAATTTATGAGTGAAATTAATTCCGAAAACTAAGAGTAAGATAAACTAGTTCAGCCGAAGATAAAAATGTAATATGGATTATCACACAATAATTTACCTCTTCGTCAAAATTCATTGAATGTATACATGGAATTGATTGAGCGATCATCCCACGGTGTAAATGGATACAAGCTCCTTGTCCACTTAATCGTTGTATTACAGCCGAAGTCATAAGACCAAGAACCTAAATTTTATATATAAATAGAAGCAAACACTTCTAAAATATTTAAAAAATCACAGTTGTCATTCTCATATCAACCAGTTATTTATAGTATTTTGACTTAAGCAATACTTGGTCAAAAACGACCGCTCTTTTCCCATAATGGATACCCGCTAGCTGTAGTATTAGACCAAGCTGATCAATTCTGAAAATAATGAGATTTAAAAGAAAACAAAATATTTTCAAAACAAGTATCAAACCTAAGATTTGCAACCCGCTCCGAGTCTTTCATATAATATGATTGAGCCAATAGACGAATTGTGGGTTTTATGATGAGAACTCTAGAAAGAGTATAAAATAATAATATTGATCAGTCAATATTATAAAGATCGATTCCAGTATATTAACCAACCTATCTGAGTGTTTCTTAGTCTTCCTTCTTATATATTTTCTCTTTGCATAATCCGTGCGAGAATTAAAAGATATATTACCTTCCACTAGTTTAGCAACCTGTAGAAAATCAAATAATTAACGCATATAGTGAATAGGAAAACTGATTACTATCAGTTATTTAAAACTGTAGAAACCTACCAACTCTCCTGTAGTTACACCTTGGCTTTTCAGTCCTAGAACATCATTTTGAGTAAGCTTTTGCAAAGCCTAAATGTATGTTAAGTAAAGTGTAAATCTCTAACGAAAATGTTGTTTGATTTCAAGTATTTGAGTTTATAGGTGTAGCATGATCTTAAAATTGGAGGAAGCAAAAGCAATACCTGTGCAGGATTGATTGTTGATTCTACCTTCGAATTTTGAACAGATTCTTGATTATTACAAGTTTCATTTTCAGTAGGTGACGATTCTGGACGTAACTCTGAACCATATGTAGATGTACCAAATGTATTACAGAAACCAGGTATTTGAGACAGCAATGTATATTTCTAAGAATACGGAGAATAAAATGTTTATGATTCCAAATATTTGTTTATACCCAGTAACAAATACACTACACCTCTATCATCAGCGTTATGTTTCGCAACAATATTCCGCGAGCTAATGGGGATGGCTTTGCCTGCAACTACCTCAAATAGACCGTACGGATGACCGAAGACACTATAATAAGCAATCGAAAATGTATAGTTGAGACTTTTAAGGCAATATAAATGGTGCAACGTGTTTATCGAATAATATATTTCCCTTAAAACAACGAATTGATAATATAAAAAATACTGGATAAACTAAACAAAAAAAACCAACTATATTTAAAACCTAATAATTAGCACTATGGATGAAATACCTGTCGGCTTCAAATTTGAGTTTTTCTATTAGTATTTTCTGCTTTGCTGAAAATCGCATAACTCGCACATGTTCACCGTCGATTTTCTGCACTATAACATAGCTATCTTTTGTCACCATCTTACTCAGAGCAGTTTTATTCATGGTCTCGATTATCTAAAATTAAAATGAACAGTTACCAAAAATTTTTCACGAAATAAATCTTTAAACACTAGATGATACCACAAAAATTACCAAAATAGTAGAGATATAATATTCATATTGAAAAAAGGCATAATCTATTTAAACTAAAGTTCATCAGTAAAACCAAAAAACAGCATCATATTTGAGCACTTCTTGGTAAAATATTTAATAAATATAACACATTGTTTTTTTTTACAACAAGCTCTACAAATATTTAATGTAAAACACGGGTACGTCAAGAACATCTACGTGTTATGTATAACGTTAGTTAATTATATGTTATTCAGTTTATTATATTAGGTAGTATATACCGCTATAAACTTTAAATACAATATAGACATATCAATGTTATCATTTTATTCTTTTTTCCACACTATTATTATGTACATTATCGAGCGTTCGAAAAATACTTAAATTTCGTTGATTTATTCATGATATCAAAACTGATGTACAATTTTATTTGTTCTTAAAGGTAAAAATTTGTTCTAAGATATCAAATATTGGTCGTATATCTATCTTTACTAAGGACGCCCAAAATTTCTTGATATCTTATTATGTAAAATTCTTTGAAGTTAGCTGATTAGCATTTAACTAATCCTTCTCCATTAAGAGCTATCAGTGGTATATGTGTGTAAAGAGCTTTTAAAATAAATATAGTACCAACTATCTTTTACTTTATTTATATTTATGTAATAAACCACCTTACTTTAATTTTTATTTAAGTTGAATTTCTAAATATATATTTCACTGACTAGGAGTAAATTTTTCGTAAATAAAGAGAAATCCAAAAAATGGAGAAAGTTAGTATGACAGTTAAATCCCACATAGTTGGTCACTTGATGTGATTTTTTGGCAGTTTAAGATTACCTTAGTAACCTGTGCTAAAGTTTATAGTAATTCGGATTTTCTGAAGTACCCATTCCAATCATCTCCGTTATATATGTGTATCACCGTGATAAATTATCAGTGACGTAATGGGGGTTACTTAAATAATGAATTTTTCCAAATATTTAATGAATATAATAGTAGGTGTTTAATAAAGTTACGTTAATGTTTGTGGGTTGAGTTAGCTTTCCAAATGCTCTAGACTTTAATAAAGCATAACAGTACAGGAAATTAACTGAGAAAGTAAAATACCAGATTCAAGCATAAAACATTAGTGTAGGCGCTCTGTATAATTTTCATGGAATTCTATTTTTTTATTATTAAAGTCTAATAAATTAGTCTAAATCTTTTAGTTGTTAATTACTTATAAGACATTTATTTACTATATTTAAATATTAGGCGCAATGCCTTTTCAACTCTGGTCACTACTGTTTCTCCTATGTTTATGCCCATTTGAACAAGGATTTTATGTACCTGGTGTTGCTCCTGTGGAATTTAAAATTGGCGATATTATTGAAGTAAAAGTGGGTTTAATTTAAATTCAAATATTAATAGCTTTCATCTTAAACTGAGTAATTGTTTTGCTTCCAATATTTTTCTGTCTTATACTAGTGGCTAATAGCATAGACCACATCATCATTTCAGGCTATCAAATTAACAAGCACGAAGACAATAGTTCCATATGAATATTATTACCTACCATTCTGTAAACCATCCGGAGAACTGCACTATAAATCAGAGAATATTGGTGAAGTTATGAGAGGCGACCGTATTGTTAATACACCATACAAGGTTTGCAATTTCTGTGTAATATATTATAAATGTTGTTAGGTGGGTAAATCAAGCAATTAAATCGTATGGAGAGAATTGTAAAGCTTTAAATACGTAATGAAGAGCTCTTTTTAGATATCTATGAAAAATAATGTCGGATGTGCATCTGCTTGTACGAATACTGATCCAGTAAAAATAAGTGCCAGTGATGCAAAGAGGTTAATGGATCGAATCAGCGAAGACTATCATGTTCATCTGTAAGTTCCTAATTACTACTGTTTTTAGTTAATGTTGTTCTATATCTGTTGACATGAATACTTATTTAAGCTTTAAATTAGATTATTCGTTCTCCCGGTGTTATACTTAAGGAGTAGCATTGTTTTCATTTTTTACAAACATCTTTTGCGATTATTTCATGTCAGTGTAACTCTATGACTGGCATTCATAAGATTGTTAAAAGCTTATTGGAAATAGCTTTTTTACACACTTGTTGATTTAAAACCTAATTGGATAGAAAAACACAATACTATTTCTTAAAAATTCTAAAACTATTAGGTTACATTTCTTGCAGTTAAGATTTAGTCGAGGTCTGTTGCAAATTTTTTATCTAAAATTTCAATTTATTCCCAAATTTTATAAAGGAAACAATTTATTTTTACTTTATGAAAGATTATGGTACTGAGCTGTTATTCTATACTAATTACTTGTTATTTAATTTTTTTATAGCCTGGTAGATAACTTGCCAGTTGCAACGAAGTACGTTGTACAAAAAACAAAAGAAGTATTTTATGACCTGGGGTACAGATTAGGGTGGACAACTGAAGATGGAAAGGTAAGTAAATTGAATTCGTAAAAGTAGTGGTAATTATGTTTTGTTCTATAGAATAACTTATTAAAATAAAACATTTTTAGGTATATCTTAATAATCATCTCGATATCGTGATGAAATACCATGAGCATACCCCTGGATTATACAGAGTTGTAGGTTTCGAAGTAAAACCGCGATCTGTAAAATCTGTTTCATGGACTGGTGCTAATGTACAAGGGGTATGTTGCCATTTTCTTATACTAATATTCCATATTTGGTTCTCCACTTTGTATTTTAGCAGTGCGCAGAAATTCCGGATGAAGCCGATTTCCTAGAATTAAAAGAAGCCGAACAAAATATACAATGGACATACAGTGTGTCTTGGGAATTAAGTGATGTGAGATACGAATTTAAATTTATTTCTTTTTCATGTTAATTTACTATAATTTTTCATTTTCGTTATCATTAAACTAGTGAAATTTCTATTCTAGATTCCATGGGCTAGTCGCTGGGATGTTTATCTTGCTGTAAAAGCCGTTGATATTCACTGGTTTAGTATTCTTAATTCAATTGTCGTTGTATTATCACTGAGTGGTAAGCGTATGTCACTATCTTGATTGTGGATTACCATTACTTTATAGTTGAATGATTCTTCACTTAGGATTCCTTAGCGTATCAATTGTCAGAACTGTGCGAAGAGATATCGCAAATTACAATAGGGAGGAAGAAGAGGTTGGGAAACAGATATTCTCTTTTAGTTTTTATTATTGTTAGGGATATTTTGGACTTATTGAATATGCTATATATATATTATTTTGCATTCAAACTCATTTTACTACAGTTTAAAGTAATAATTTAGGATGATACTCTCGAAGAAACGGGATGGAAACTGGTACACGGTGATGTTTTTCGTCCTCCTCCTCATCAGATGATTCTTGTAAATATGGTTGGAACAGGAATCCAACTACTAGGAATGATGGGAATAATCGTATGTAAGTCAACTACGAGTTTAAAAAAAAATGTAGAATGTAAGTACATTTATTTGAAAACCTATTAGAAAATATTTAAATATATTATTAATAAAGTAGTATTGTTTTAGTCTTTGCCATGCTGGGAATGTTATCGCCAGCTAGTCGTGGTTCTCTTATGTCAGCAGCCATATTTCTTTTCTGTTTTATGGGTTTGGTCAGTGGATACCATGCTGGAAGATTGTATAAAACTATGAAAGGGCGGAACCCCATTCGCTGTGCTATTCAGGTATTTATGATAGTAGTAATAATAAAATGCGTAAATATGCTTGGAACAAGCTTTTGGTATTTATTACATTTTAAATAGTCTATCTATAGATGGATTATATTCTCATTATTTTTCTATCGGAAATATCATCCAAACGACATTATTTAATGTATATAGTTTTTTTTAAAGAATGGGACTCTGTTTCCGTCACTAATTTTGGGCAGCGGATTCCTACTTAACTTCTTCCTTATTGGAAAACACTCATCTGGAGCTGTTCGTTTTTTCAATATATTCTTGTCTGAGTATTTATTTTTTGTTACGTAACTGAAGTACACACCTAGATTCCATTCGGTACAATGATTGCTCTGCTTCTAATGTGGTTTGGTATTGATCTGCCATTGGTTTTCTTAGGATTCTACTTTGGATATAGAAAACAGGTTTGTATAGGTTTGTAAATGAATACAATGGGCCTTAAATAATTTGGAACTAATGTGAACAAATACACAAAACAGTGTCAAGTTAATTTATTATTTTCAGTCCTACACTCATCCTGTGCGTACCAATCAGATCCCTCGACAAGTTCCAGAACAACCGTGGTATCTACGTCTTGTGCCTTGTACACTTCTCGCAGGAATCTTACCCTTTGGAGCCATGTTTATAGAGCTATTCTTTATTTTTTCGGTGAGTTAATGCTTCTACTCTTCCTATTTCCGTATTTATTTTTTCTTAGACTTTTATGTAACATATTTCATCAACAATATTGGGTCATATATTTATGTAAGATTTGATTACCCTATATTTAGGCCATCTGGGAAAATCAGTTCTACTATCTTTTCGGTTTTCTATTTATTGTTTGTGTTATCCTTGTTATTAGTACATCACAGATCTCTATAGTAGCCACATATTTCTTGTTGTGCGCCGAGGTATGTCTTAATACGATTAAATTATATTGAATTGATTTAGTTAATAATTATTAGTATCTACTTCAGAGTGATTTATTTTCATTACGTCTGTTTATTTTGACACGTTTCAGAATTACCACTGGTGGTGGAAGTCTTTTATAGTTAGTGGTGGATCTGCTGTCTACAGTAAGTTAGGCTATTTGTAGCATGTAAATATGGATAACTTATTTAGCAGTTTCGTTCAGTGAGAATAGTATTACTGAATAATTTCAGTGATGCACTGAAGACTATGTTTGTAAGTGAGATATTATAGAGAATTCTAATGGGCAAATATTATTAAATTTATGAGCATTTTCATAACAATGATTTTTATAATTGGCTGTTGATTAGATGTTTTTAACATCTCTGAAAATTGTTATCACTAGATGCAAGATAATTTGTCTATATCTCATATAAATGTACTCTTTATTTGGCTATCAGATTTATAGACATTTATTCAAGTGGTTCATTTTAGTTATGGCCTATTCTTTATTCTATTACTACACTAAGCTCGACATCGAGGGTTTCATTCCCACTGTGCTCTACTTCAGTTACAGTGCTCTAATGGCAATTACATTCTGGTTTATGACTGGGACCATCGGATTTTATGCGGCTTATACTTTCCTTAGACGTATTTATGGTGCTGTTAAAATTGATTAGTTGCTTCCTAACAGCATATATCTATTTATTTTCATTTATATTTAAAAAATATAGGACGGAACAGCATATTGCAATTAATGTTGACGTAATATTGTATATAAGCCGAAGTTATGCCATGTATTTAATATTATATTTAGGGTAATTATACTATTTTTACATCGAGGAATGGCTATATGCTAAAATCTTTAACCCGTGACTTAGTTTTTGTCGAAATTGAATTTATGTGCATTGTAGTTGTACTTGTGGGATTTCATACTATTACATTTGCATTCACTTTTCATTAGTATTAGTTTTATTCATTATTATGCTTTGCTGTTATTTCCGAGTTTGTAAGGTCATTAATTTCCTATTCCTCTTACTAACATGGGTTGTAGTATTTTAAACTTTTATATAGTATACTGCAAAACAATATTTTACCGTTAATTTTGGTTTTGTTAACAAGGTATGTATAATATAAAAGCTGAAATATAATAACTATTCAAGTAAATTGGAAATAGTTTATCCTACTAATTCTTATTTAATTATACTTATAAGACATTTTGTGGTCTTACAGACTATCGCTAAAACCCAATTGCTTTATAGTTCTTATGTCCAGAGATACTTCTAAGTTGCAACTTGCTGATGCTCTTAAAAGCCGGTAGGTAAACGCTTTACTGTTTTATCTTAGTCTTGTGAGGGATCCAATGGTATGTCTTATAGTCCGTGTTTCGATTCTTAATGAAATAATAAGTGAGTTTCATAGATTTCTTCTCATGGTTGGTGGTGTTTTTGGTGCTCACCGGCTATACCTCAATCAGATTCCGGAGGCGTTCATTTATCTTTCAACAGCTGGGGTTTTTTTACTAGGTTTTTTTTACTATACTTTCCACTTTTTACCATATGTCAGTATGTTCTGTCCTACTCTTCATAATTAGAATGTCAAAAGCATAGTGAAAATGAAGTAGAATTAATATGTTGATATTGCTTTTTATAAATAGATTTATTGGCTATAGACACTTCCTTTGAACTTGGTTTCTTATAATACTGCTAATTTGTTTCAGGTATATTTCACGACAGCTTCTTTCTCAATAATGAGGTAAAGCGATATAACGAAAGAAAATTAAAAGATGAGGAAGACAAGAAGTATAAGTAAGTAGTAATAGTAATAATATCAAATCATTATTACATTAACGCTTCCTTCAAAAAAATTTTGGTAATGAAAGAGTTATTATCTATTGTTTACAGAAACGCCAAATTGATATCTTCATCTCGTATTGTACCATTTTCTTTAGCTAGATTCGTTTCTTCGATTCTTTATGGAATATGGCTTGGTGTGTTTTAGTTTATTTTTTCTTTTGCATTATGCATTTGATAAATTTCAAATATAGTGTTATTCTTAATTAAATTATTTAAATTTAAATCTTACAGTAGTATAAGTTATTATGTAGTACTTTACTTAGCACATTATACCGTCCTTTTCCAGTTAGTTAAATTGGTATTTTATTTGCATCAACAGGTGCACTATGCTGGATGGCAGGAAGTGTGACATTCGGACGGACAGCTCAAGACAGTTTAGCTATGACATCAGCTATGGCTGCTGCCGTAACTGCAGGTGAACTTTCTTTTTATGATAGGTGGTTCTACTCTATTCCGCACATTTTTTTAAAAATGTTTTCAAAATTAAATATTTTCTCGTGCTTTGGGGTGCTCACCTACTATTCAGTGATTCTTATTTATTTCAGGAGTATATCTCGTAGGTAACTGTGGAGGTCAGTGCCGTGATTTGCTTTACATGTGGATTGGCAGTTTCTCTACAGCTTTTCTTGTGGTAAGTGATTTTATGCTGTTCGATACATAGATGGCTTTCAGAAATCAATTAATAAGTGGCGAAATAGTAGTTTCACAAAGATTTTTAATGTTATTTCTTCTTTGTATATCCTTTTAAGCCTTGTATGATTATTTTTATTATGTAGTGTAAAGTCTTGGATGAAAACTGTCTTCGCACTCTTCTCTTTTCATCAATAGCTGCTACTCTACTTGGAAACCGTACAGCTCAAATGAGGACGCCTAGCCAAAAGTCATATACATGGAAGCATTTTTTGGTAAAAAGATGTCACATATCTGAAGCCGTTTTTAGTTATAATTATTTCAGAGAATTTAAAATGATACATGAAAGAAAATAACTTATATATTGTTCTATAATTCAAATTGCGAAATTTATTAACAATACTTTTTAAGCAAGGAGCTTGTATGATTCCTGCATTTGTGGATTTTTTCGAAAGAAAAAAATTGTTCTAATTAAATTGAGCTGTTGTTACCATTTGTTGAATTATGTTATAAACCGTATTTTTCAGTTCTGGTCATCATTGTTCGCGCTTTTGCTGTGTGTGATAGCTGTTGGTGGAACTAGACATATACTTGACCGCAGGGTACTTTCTTTTTTAAATAAGAAAATTCACTATTACTGGTAGATTAAGTATATTATGCATACGCCGATAAGGATTAGATTTACTTAAGGAATATCTTGCTTAAAATTGAACAAAAGAAACCCTATTTAAGTTGTAATAGTGCTTATTCTAAGCCGTCTAGGAACCTTTATAGAGGGATTACTTTGATCAGTTAAGAAATACCAACGCAAAAAAAATGACCGATTATAGGATTTCTAGTAACAGACCTTGAAAGAACTCATAACTAAACCAATATACTCATATTAGTTAATATAATGAAAGTTTTACTCTCTTAAAATATTGTGATTACCGCTTGTAGTAGTAATTTAGGTATCTGCAACTGTCCCTGGTGAATCTAGTGTGACATCATCAATTGGTTCTTTAGTCTATGATCGTATAATGAATCCTCAACGAGTACGGAGGTACGTTTATTTCTATGACAGGTAATGTTTGAGTAAACTGAATTATCTTTTGCAGATTTTTCAAGGACGAGCCAAATCTTGAGTATAAAAAAGCGAAAGCGGCTAACTTTAAGAAAGTAAGAATATTTCTTATAGAGATGCAATATTTTTGTGTTGCATTTTGGCATTGTTTATTCATTGTTCTTACAGAAAGAAATGTGGTGGGACGTGGACATCGTTGGTAGAGCTCCTGCATGGGCTGACCTCGCTGCAGTGCTAGTTGTTGATTTATTATGGGCAGAAACGAAGGCGTTGAACACGGATAGCCAGATAGAGCCTCTCAAGTGGGCAGCGTGGAGGTTATATCTTATTACGGTATGGTCAACAAGAAAATACTATCGATGTCTGATGGCATGATTGCTATATAATTACAAATCCTAAAATATAGTTTTTTTTGTTATTGTAGATAACGTCGCTATATTGTATGTACTTATCTAATTAATGCTATTTCTATAGCATTTTTAGTGTTATCATATTGCTATCTCATTTTTTTATAGCTCTTATGATTACAACCTATTCGAAGTAAGCTTTGAAATATTTTTTCGCTATTATAGTTACAGGTCTTCGACGTACATCCATTTATTATGCATAAGGATCTTAATAGGATGTGTATTAGATGGCTACAAGATCATAATAATGTGAAAACTGGAAGAACGGAGAATGATAGTGATGAAAACTATAAAAAAATAAGCATCAGAAGAGCATGTGAAACTATCATGTCTTAGGTTTGAGTAAGTTACAAAATAGTTCATTTTTTCTTATATTAATTAAGTTTATATGTAAAGAATTTTGGATCATTTGCAGCATCCGTACTTCACCTACTGATTTACTTATCACTATTACTGTTCCATTACTATATTATATAATCGTCAATGATATTTTGGCTGTTTAATTTATTTATTCACTTTAATCCGGTGAACTGTGATCTCCGGTGGACCGATACTTCTTCTAGGTAAGCTTACTCTTACTTAACTGATGTGGGTATGCATATTTTTAGACAGTGCTACTGTTCCATTGTCTCGTTATTTCGTACTTTTACTTATCTTTGGTCTATATAAGCGCTCTACACCGTCACAGTGAATCAAACGAATCAACATACTTTAGTACTCCGTGTATCACACAGATAAATAAACATGCGCATATATGCATATATAAGCGACAAACAATGTTAGAGAGAATTTCGTATATATTATTTTCCATAATTCTTATTTTCTGTCGTACTCACTTTTGTCCTACAGAGCTAAGTAGAATATATACTAGTGAGTTTTAGGCGTTACTAATCCGCCAATTAATGCATAAACATTTGAATTACATAGCACCTGATAGAAATAGCTGAAAAGCATTAATTTGCCCGCTCTCTTTCTGTTTAATATTTACCTTTTTTTATTAGTTTTGCAATAGTATATTCAGTGAGTAAAATGTAAATTTGATAGAATCACATGTTGTAAATAAACTTGTAAGAAGAAGTAGTCCACTTAACCGAACGCTGCAAGCATCTCATGTGTATCGGTCGAAAGGCGATCTGCTTATGTCTACTGTCTTGCATTTTTTCCTCTGTGCTGTAACAACCACTTATTTGTTTACTTGTCCTTTGTCCAATGACGGTGTGATCCTAGCAAAGTATATTGGAGTGTAGATTCCCAATCGTAGGAGATAGCTTCCATACATCAATTTTAAAAATATTTAAAATGTGGTTAATAATAATTATTTAGAAAAATAAATTTGGTCACTACATACTATTTTCCCACCTGTACATATTGTAGTGAGATAAGCTTACCATCGAGTTCTTTTTTTATTTCTTAACATCCGAAAGTCTATATAACATTACCTATATATATATATATCAGAGTTAAGTGAATTTACAGGCGCTCCATACAATTTTTAGAGGTATCTATTTCAGTTAGGTTCCTGATTTAAGTAGTACTGTTATGCTAGTGTATTGCAGGCTACAGTCTGAGCCTAAATTATTTTTTAACAACAATATTCAGTCACAATCTGGTACTGGTAAAGTTAATATATAGATTATGCAATAACTCGTTTTTTTGCTGATCTTAGATTATTGTTGATTTGTGCCAATTTTTAAAGATTTCATTAAAAAACAAAAAGTCGCATTGGAAATTTGACGTCATCCGTCTTCATATAATGGTATCTACACATGATTCAACATGCATAGTAAATAAGAGGTTATTTTAATAGGTATAACAGATCTAGTGGACTTATGGAAGCGTATTTGTAATTTTCTAAAGCATTAATACTCAGCGCGCTGAAACAGCTTGCCAGTCGGCACTCTGCGCTTGGCACGACCAGGCTCCCGCCTGGACCAGCGATCAGCTGATTTGTACAGATGTTTACCTGGGAACGCATAAGATACATGATGAGGTATTCACTGATTTATAGTCTAACTCCAAGTATTTTTATAGTTCTGTATAAATTTAATATTCACTGCATCTCTTCAATAAATTGTCTGAAAATGCAGTTTGAGTATGACCATTTACTGGCTACTATGTTTTGGTGCGAAATATTTTTCTAGCGTTGATTTGATTATTCCTGTCTTTTTAATTATAGTTATTGATATCATCTTTGTTAATGTTCATAAGTATTTACTGTTATAAATAATCTTTGAAAATGCAGATGCATGACTTCCAGTGATGCCCAGTAACAAGTAATCTTTTTATCAATGTTGGAACACATTTCCTGTACTTTGCTAGTTAATGCTTTCCCTACTCTTAAATTTCAAGTCAGTGTTATATAATAAAATGATATAAGGAATTAATGATTTTCCTCATTGATAAATTAGGAAATACAATGAGCAATTCTACATAACTCTATCTTCATTAAACGATGTTTCAGGTATTTTATCTACTGTTACTATAGCTGAGTTTTGGTATTGACACTTCTAACTATTAAGTTGTTATACAAATGTTTTCATTTCGGTTACAAGTCCCCCATTCTGAATGAACTGTTGGTCGCTTAATTCTGCGCCAACGTGGCATTTGTGTTGCTCGGATTATTTTTCAGCTGACAAAGTCAGAGTACAGCTGTTATGAAACTTACCACCCGAAAATGATGAAACTAAGGGGCAATGTGGAATTCATGAATGGTGAGATGAAGTAGGTAAAATAGAGCTATTAGAGTGTTTGAATAGTTTATTAGGAATTTCTGTATTATGAAGATTCAAAGTACGGTATAAACTACTATTTTCATTAGACCACTCTTCAGTTAGACCGTAAGCCATTACACTTCTACTTGTACGTGTAATGTTGTAAGCACTTTTCACCAAATACTATGTTCAAGTCCACAAATAAAGATCCAAAACAAAGTGCCACGGAGCTTTTTCTGGACATTTCGGTTGGTAGGAATGCAATATACTCCTGCATTTGTTGCTGTGTCTGTGTATTACTGCGCCACGCACTCTGTTATGGGCGGCCCGTCTGAGTCTCTGCGTGTTTTACTTTCTCGTCACTAGATTCGCTGCGTCTCCCTTCCCGCGCGATGTCTCTCTTATGCTTTCTCACGAGTCTCGTTCGCTCCCACGCTCTGTTGCCGAATGCGAAGAGGACCTGCGAGCGTTTTTTTCGTGGCGCTTTCCTTTTCTATGACATTTTCTCATGGGAGCCCTAGCTGTTCGTTGTTTCCTTGGCTACCGTATTCCTTTTATAATAGAATAATGAGTCTTACAACAAAACATGGTTCTTAAACTTTATTCAATAGGAATTTTCTGCTCATAGATGTTTCAATTTTTGGTTGCTTTTCCTACTTACCATTATTTGGACTATAGAATTTAAGATTATACAGTGCATCTTTTCTATGAATAAATAATATGAAATTTTAGAGGACGAGAAATGTATTCTTTTGAATTACCATATGCTTTTATTTAGTGTTGATAAGCAACATAAATTACGTTATTACCTAGTCCATGCAATTTTTTCATGTGGTATTCATCAACGTGGTGAATGTCGTGTTACGTTTAGCTCCTTCAAAATACTGACTAGTTGTTGTTAATCATTGCGAAATTAGATGGTTCTTCTATCATAGGAAAACGAAATTTTAAGATATCTTGTTTTAGACGTAACAGAAGATATAGAACAAGTGAATTCCATACATAATAATGTTTAATGATTCTTAGATAGGAAGCTTGAACTTTGAACTAGTAAATAATTCGTATTTATTACTAAATATATTTTGCGTCTATAATGATGGTATGGCTTATGATTTTTCTCATATCAAAAGGAGGTGATAGTTGTAGTTTCCGTCATTTTAAATAGTACATCCCGTCACGCATTTAGATTTATTTATTTATCGACACAGCAAGTTGCAGCCAGACGAAAGTCCATTTCTCTGCGGCAATTGCTTCTGTTTAACACATCTATCTAATAGTTGTTTCTGGTTTCTCATTATTTTATTACAATTCATATGTGGATTTTTTGTAAATGATTAATACTGTCTAGTATAGCATGTATATTTTATGAAAAGCTCACATATCTTGCATCTTGGGAACCTAATTCAATTTCTGTAATACATATAACTCATTTTACCTACTGTTAAGTGAGTATACTACAGGTTTTCTGCTTTATAGTTCTGATTAGTGACAGCCTAATTAGTTCTATAGTTATGTATTTGAACTGCTGGTATTTAGTTAGTAAAGGAAAAGTGCTTTTGCATTATATTTACGATTACTACTAGTTTTGTTGACCGTGTACTAATACACTTTTTTTCGATATTATATTATTATCTTCCTATAACTAATTGTCTTCTATTCCTTTTATCCAATATAGTGCTATTGCTAGATTTCTAATTAGTATGTCGCAAGTGATAATTCTAGAAGTTTAGTGGTGCAGTGAGATTATAAGATTATACAAGTTTATGCTATGCCACATAGTTAAATCTGTAATATGTCAAACTTTTTAATTAGTTTTTCTATTAAGTACTAGTAATATCAAAACGTAAGCAAGCATGTACATAAGTATGCGTACATTTACATACGACCCATAAGTTCATAACACATTCTGTTTGTGTGATTAAGGTTTCTAAAATCATTATTTTATTGCGGACACTATTTTGTCTTAATTACTGAGTCGTTAACTGTTATCACTACTAGACAGAAGCATCACATGCCTTTATACATTGATATTCGCGCTTCTGATCTTTTAACAGGATTCTCTATCACTAACTTGTTTTTTAAATTGTATTAATTTTATACTAATTCATTCTAGATTTTATTTGCACATATTTTTTTTGTTTTGAATATTATTGCTAACTGTCTTTCGTTTCCTTTCCAAATTCTAATTTAAGTCCTAGTGAGCATACTTCATTTTAAGGTTTCTCAATCACGTATAATAAAGAAAACTGGATTGAAGGACGTTTAAAATGCGAGTTTTTGTTTAGTTTAACTACGATTGTAACTTCACGAATACATTTATTTCCACGTAGAACAGTATATATACTCAATATTCGTTTCTCAATTCATTGCCCGTGCGAGGAAATTAACTGTACATGGATAAATTTGACTACGTGTTGTGAATAAGAAACCTATGTAATCATTTTTGAACGGGAACATAAGTATCACTGGAAAATAACCTGTTTTATGCCATCCATTTTATTTTTACTTGTTACCTTTGTATAAGATATTCTTACTTTCCCATTATATAAAAGATCAACAATTGTATTTGGCACGGACATCAATTTATATATAAAGAAATTTTCGTTTAATGAAAAAAACATTTATATTAATCACCGAATTCTAACTGTAACATTCTAATATTATTGTTGACCAGTTTAGCGTTCCTTTATTTGAGCTATTTCTAGGTGTTTATTTGATTAATGGAGACTAGTAATACATTCTAAGCAAGTATGATGAAAAACGAGTATCCGGACCAAAGAGCATTGGTTACTCGGGGAAACTCATAATGCTGGGGCTCTTTTGGCCGGGCAGGGAGCGCCGTCCGTGCTATGGCAATTTCATATGGCGGATATGTGCGTGGCAAATGAGACTACTCTCGACTTTTCCCCTACGATGTTATGCTTTGTTAAAAATACTTCTAACATATTATATATTGTTCATATGAATACCTAGATTTTTTTATGGTTTTATCGAACTTATCAATCTAATCTTTCTATAGCTTCTTTCAACCGCCGTTTGATCTTATTTCACAGCTAATCGATTCTATCTTTATAGAGCTCTTAAATATTTTTAAATTATTGCGAAGTAATAATATATTTTCATTGTTGTGAATTTAAAGTATTATTTTATTCTGCTCTTTATTTCCATATTAGATGAAACTGGCAATAACAAATTTATTCTCTTAGTAAAGTCCTTACAGCTATCTTGCTGTTATAGCTTTCAAGAGCTATAAAACTTCTATCTCATAGTTTGTGTTCATTTTTCTTTGTTCTTCGCAAGTGGTATTATATAGATATTTTATCAATATTTCTTTGGGATTAAAAAGCTTTACGTCGTTTTGATCACCTGGCTTTTTATTTGTTATTATAGTCTCTTGTAAATTGTAGTTATAATGATTCATCATACGCTTTAGAATTTCTTAGATAAGAGACATCACATATGAGTTAATGTTATATTAGTTCCCTTCAAATATAGCCCTAAAAATGGAATTTGTTTATACAAGTTAGTTTCTAGTTTGTTAAAATACCATATGTTGCTGGCGTTTTGCACAATTGATGACGACTTTTTCATTCTTCCATAAACTAACTGATGGAATACCGCAATAGCAGTAATTCATTCTTTATTTTTTATGCCAATATTTCGATACAGTTCGATCACACTTTATATTGAGTCCTTGATTAACATATTGGGTTCACTTGGAACGTATGACAAGCAGATTTGATAAATGACTTACTCAGCAGAAGCAATTGACGTATGTCTGACGCGTGGTTCTCACTCGATTTACACTGCAAACATAAACCGATTCGAATATCTACAGCCATGATTTTGCTTCCGTGTTAGGATTGAAGTACTTAAGATTTCAGTGTTTAATTAATATGTGAACTGGGAATGTATCCAGTCCTTCTGGTTTTTATTGGTTATTTTCACATGTATATATAGTTTACTAATTTTCATACATTAATGGTCTTATAGCACATAGTAATCACTTTCAAACTTGCTGAGGTTTGTTTGTTATTATTGGATAACATTTCATAAATGCTGGTGGTCTCCCGTCAGTTTTTTTTCCGCACCCTCGAGTCCCTAACAATTGTATATTTCCCGTGAACTGCCGCTGTGTGCAGCAATTCATCCGTTATCAGCTTCCAGTCTGCGAGCGTGTCCTTTCGCTGAGCGACTGCCTTATCTCACATTTAGTGCATCATCAGTGCGTATAGATGATCTACTTTTTCCCTCATTTTATTTAAATCTGCTTATTTCTTTGTACAGTATTTTTGTACAGACAAGTTATCATGAAATGGCACTACAATTACTGGTATTTATACCTAACTGTTCGTCTTCTAGTGTAACTTTCTATATTTATATTGTGAAAGCCATAATAAACGGTGATATTACTCATACTTTAGTACCAAATAGAGTTAACTGCATATTTTGCAACATCAGCTATTTTTACGCTCACATACAACGTTTGTTCTAGTTAATGGACGCTCAAATGAATCATGCCCAGTGAACTATCCGACAATTAAATAGAGATAACAGTCACTTTAAAAACGAACGGGTAATGATTGGAATATTCTAGAACTTACAGTAGGTATCATTTCCACATACCTAGTATTGTAGCTCACCCCCCGAATATTTCGCTATTCTAGACCAATCCCTACAATTTTAGTCACTGGTTGTTCAAAATATTACTTTTTCAAGGTTATTCAGCCATGCGCCTTTACGGTTGTTCAGGCTCTGTACATAAGTACACGTATGCTGCGAGAGTTATAATACTCCCATTGTGAACTCTTTTTCTGTCATCCTGCGATCTGCTTTGAACCTCAAAAGTGCAAAACAGGTGCGCATTGTTTCCTATTAATGTACCATATTTTATGAAAAATCTATTGTTAGCATTAAACATAGTATTTATCGGATCTTAAGTGAATTTTAGTATTCCGTAGAAAATAAGTACTGCTGTAAATAGTTTACCAATCATATGTTACGTACTACTTTGGAAGATGAGATATAGTGTGCTCCTGTATTTTAAATTTCAACAGGATATTTATCAAATATATATTTTCATGATAGAAAAATGAGGAATTTATAATACCAGGTTAGGTTTGATGCATGGATTGGTTTATCACATGTGTTGTTTGGTTTAACATGAATCGCGGCAAAACAGGCTTCTCTTTAGAATTGAGCGCCACGTTTCAAATCAATTTAAATTCGTTCTCCAACCTATTTGCCGATTTTGTATTATCATACCAGTTCTTTTATCTACTCTGTTTATGTATTATTTTTTTATTCTTCGCATTTATAAGTAAATTTATACTGGTATTTTTCTTTTCACTCAGTACTTACTAAGAAGCATTCGTCCATAATTTCGCCATTTTGGATGGCGCCATAATAGTAGAAATCAATAAACGTCATAACGTGACAGGGTTGTTAAATCTAATGTTGCGATAAAACGGTTAGATATGTGTCTAATCAATACTTCACTTTCACTTTTCGTCTTGTAGGTTTTTCAAAATCTTTTAAACCCAAAATGAAGGTTGTGTGGATACATATTCTGAATATCACCGTACGTATAGAACAGTTGTTTATCTCTGTAGGTTTGTTCTCTGATGTACTTTTTTTTGACCTATATATATACGCCGATATTGACATCATCTCTCTGATCCTCCATACTTATTTTATTTTTGGTGTAGTGAGCAATTTGGTTTTTTATAGATATTCTGTGCATATTTTGATTACTATTGTTATAAATGCTAGTCTATTTATCTATATAATTTGTAGTAAATTTTTAAAATGGCTTAATCCTGGTGTTTTGAACTGTGCTATTAATAGATGAGTAGTAATATACTGAATCTTCCTGTAATAGTAACTTTTTGATATTTAAGATTCTTGTGCAACAGTTTATGCCAGAAATCATGCGTAGTTTTCCCATGCTCGCAAACAAAGAACAAACTATCCATCCTCGTGCACACGCGAAAGTAAAGACAAATATGTGCACACTCACACGAATAACATAAACATGATCATAAGGAAACGAATGTTAAGGTACTGCTATGAATTAAGGTGCAGATGTTTATAGTGACTTATTAATGATTACATTTCTTAATGATATTGGAGCATTCACAAATAACTGTTTTTCGCCATTAATAATCTATGAATCTATTTTATCACGAATGATTCCTATGATAGAACAGTTAATTTGCTCATATAAACTAACCAGTTGTCCTTTTGCCAGTTCAATCGGTTCACTAACGTCCTTGCCTTATTTGTTGTGACGATTTAATCGAATGATTAAATGTGTTCGCTCGCCAAATTGGCGCCGCTATTCTTTTTTTCATATTTTGATGTCCATCTTTCCCCAAATGACCTCTATCACTTATGGATGATATATAGGTAGAATCCTAATAGTCATTTAGTTTATTGCAAATACACATTTCTAATGTTATCGCTGATCGATTTTCACCCACACCCAACGTGTAAAACTCGCTATTACCATCTTTATTTAAATGAGTGAGACTATACTGTTTCCTGTGTTTCTATTTTCTTGGATATTTTGTGAAGTACGGTACATCGAGCTATCCATAATGGTGTTAACCGACGGTGGTGTACTTGTGGCCAGATGTGTTGTTCTGTTCTGTCACGGGTTTTCATTCTAAGCGCTTTTTATCGCGAGACACTTGCTGGCTACCCGTTTGCCAAAGGTTCATTCGTAAGAAGCGAGTTTAGTTTTCTTATTCATGTAGAAAACCCTGTTTATGTTTATATAAGTGTAATCAAGGCTTTTCTACTGCTATTTATGGTTTCAAAACATATCCCATATATAATTTTTTAAAGGATGATTTGTAGAAGCCAAATTATTTAGTTTTATAGAGCTTTACTATATTATACTAACTGCTTAATCACTACTATTTCTTATTTGAATAACAAGTTTTAGGCGGCCATTAATGTTATAACTCCTAAAAATTAAACGATTAAGGCCTCTGTTATTTTAGATATATAATAACCAACTTATTCCTTCTATTATCTTTGACTTAAATGTATATATGCATATATGTATTAGAGATGATATATTGTACCGTCATGATATACAAGTTCTGTGCTTTTTATCAGGTTTTACTAATGTCTTAAGAAAATGTTTGTTTTGTCTCTATCTTATTAGATGAATTAAATTAAATTAGATTATTAAGTAAGTCTATTTTTAACTAACAATAGTTCTACTTAAATATTTGATAGTATCATTTTCAGAAATTTTTATTTTGTAGTAGTAAAACATGTGTTGGAATTTTCTGTTTTTGTTTAGTACGAAATATTGTATTTGATGTCCGTCAGTCATAAGGAAAACGCTAGGTGGACACATAGGAGACATGCAGTTTTGCAACGGAGAGGCACGAAGAATGCTATTAAAAGTCTCGATTATTTCGTCACTGGTGATTGAGTGCGCTCATTTTTAAAGCTCCACGTGGTCTAAAAATTTAGCTATTATACCATTCTATTGAATATCCTAATGTTTCCTTTAACCTAATTTGTTTTCTCCTACGTTATCGTATGTCAAGATGCAGATTCCAGATTACAACTACGTGAACAGCAGCTACCAATTTAGTATATCTAGCATCTAGTGTAATTGGCATTTTTGGTCTAAAATAACTTAGAATTCTTATAGCTTAAGTACAGCAGTTATACTAACAAGTGCATACGTACGGAGCAACATGCATTGTCGTGTCTTATGTGTGTTCAGTTATAGAAGATTTCTTGTTTTAGCTGTTTAATATCTTGTAGTTTACTCAGTAAGCAAAAGGTAGTAAATGATATGTAGTACGCATACAATTATATTACATTCATATAAGGCTAAGGGAAGAGTAAAAAAATAATTTATTGAAGATACTGATTAAGGATGGGAAAGGTTTCGAAAAGAAATAGTGACGACAATGCAACGCGCGCACTCTCTTTTTGTCCTGTGTTGGTTAGGGAACCGGTCCTCCTCGTATGCGCATGGACTGATTGGCATCCACACATGAAAGGAAGTCTAGACGTTACATTTATTCTTATTTCCTTTACATTAGTGGGTTTTGCTTTTCTGCATTAAAAAGGTCTATTATACTTTAATTACCCTGGCATAATTATTCATTATTTTAACTCTACATTCGATGATTACGATATAAAAAGTCTAAATCCATGTTTTTTCGTTTTTTGTCTAGCATAGTATGTGGTTTTAGGAGCGAGCCACTTTCCTATTCTGTCATCTCTTCTTTGTTTATAATATTACTTGCTCCCCTCATTCACTTGATTTTTCTAGCTTTTTGTACTATCCATACTTCCTACCTTTTTTTTCGCATTCACTTTCTACGCTTTGTCTGTATACATATGGTGATATAGCCACTGGGAGTAAGCACTCTGTTATAATATTAAACAAGATAGGAATGATGTATTGCACTTAATAAGCACCAAAGTGCATTTTGTTTTTACATGATACTTCTTTTTTATTATTTAACGGTTATTATTGTTTCGCATTTTTTCAAATAAGTATGAAATTTTACTTGAATAGTTTCAGGTCAAATTGTTTCTCAAACTCTTTCTGTATCTATATCCATGGTTTCGACTTGTGTTTCTTCGCCTAAAATGTCAGGCGACCCACTCGGGGTTAATTTCAATATTATAAAACAGGTGTGTTTGCTTTCCCTAATTAACGATCTTCCTATTTGCTATATGTCTATTTTTTAGGGATTTCTTTTACTACCGCGTGCAGTTTTCTTTACACATAATTATTTTAGACCTTCGCGAGTGTATTAATCTATGTAATTAATTTGTACCTTAGTCATAAATAATTTTTAGATCTCTCCATCCCCCACTAGTCCACAAGAACATGAGAATGTGAAAGATTCACTACAGTCAAATTCACCTGGTCTAGACCTATCAATTTCAATGGACTGCAGTGAGGTTACTGTTGCTTCTGCAGTTTCCAGCGAGAAAGCTAGGATTCGACAACAATCAGCTATGCTTGATAAGGTTTTTTATTTTTGTTTATTCTAAACCTTTAGGAAAATACAAAAACTCTATTTATATTGGATGTTTTTAGTGGCTTATGGCTAATGGTGGTAATCTCTATCCTTGTCGTGAGGAAAAGGAAAAATTAGCTGTTCAAATGAAAATGACTTACATTCAAGTGAGTATTAATGTTTTCGACAATTCGGTATTTGGAAATGGGATACTGAAACAGATTTTATGCACTATCGTATTCTCTTTCTCTCGCTTCTGTTATGTTTCACATCCCCTTTGATTCTACATATCGAGTTGAGATCGGCCGATTTCGCGCTTTTTCGCGTGCGCGATTTTCAAGGTCTTGCGACTAAAGTGAACCTGATTGTCACGGCCGTTCTCATTCCCCAAGTCACTGCACGAACCAAGTTCAAAATCGAGTTGTAGATAGATTTTATATGTTGAAATTGGAATATCACCATTCTTCGGTGGTCAAACATTATGACAGTGGATTTAAAAAACAAAATAAGGTAAAAGCCATTAATTGTAGTTGCGTGTATACTAATGTAGATACGCTAAATGTTCACTTGCACATAATAATGTCGTGAAGTTGGAAATATAAGTATCTTGGCATCGCAATGGTCCTATATTTAATTTACTTGTACACACCCACATATTTCTATTATTGAAGAGATTTGTATGTTATAAGACATTGTTATTGCTTCTTTCTTACGTATTACTATCTAGTTTGCTACTACTGCTTTACTAACCGCTTTCTGACCTATCTATAAATCATGAATATAATATGTGGTATTATCGAAGAACTACCAATGAAACAGCACGGAAGGTCGTTTGTGATATTAAAGTAACATTGTGTTTTCAACATAGAATGGTTATTTTCATTATAACAGTTTGAACCTTAAAAAATTATAAATTACTTAACGTGCTTCATGGTTTTTCCTGCCAAATCAAACTTAAGTCTTTTTATGTAGCATGGTTTACCGCTGTATCTAAGCTTTTCCTTACAGAATCACTTTTAATTATGAGATTTAAATGAGTACGATATTTTTAAATCACGTGTCGATTATAGGGACATCGTCTTCCACTAATTTATATGCGTTTACCAATTTTTGTTCTATTTTAACAAATAAGAAAGTCAGAAAATTGAAAGAATTACGTTTTGTACAATGGGGCATTAAGCAGTTTTTTGATTAAAATAAAGCATCTTACTATTCCTGTCGCAATTATAGCTGTGATCCATGACAATCAAGCGTAATCTTCGATCTCTTCGCACATCTCATGCACGCATATGTGTACTACATAATCCGATTTTGATTGATTGACCCTGCACAACTGCATTTCATAAACTGCGCATGTGATATCTATTATAGTACTACAGGCGTTTCCCGTACTTTCCCTCGTTTCCAGTAAATGAAATGTTGATATTTCATCGATAAAAGGAAAAGATTAGTTTTATAGCTATTGTTGTAGTATACTTTGAAATAGACACCATCTCAAAGCTCGTTTCTTGGAACAAAGGCTATCCATCGTTTGCGCCAGATGCTATCCCAAATAGTGCGCGTGAACTATGCGGTAAGTCCTACAGAGAAAATAAATCATTCACAGAATTGATTACTGTGATGTTGATGTGTATAAATTTAGTTGCAGCATCCAGAGTATACTAACCATAATATATTATAATCTTGGTATGCACTCGTACTCTAAGTAGCATCGTTACGAGAGTAAACAATGCATCTCATATTTGAATGGGCGGTCCTCCATTTTTCTTAATTCATTTTGTTTTCTATTCTTCGCGCGCATTACCGTTCCCATCGACCTGATCTTTGTTCACAAAGGTAGCGTCAATTATAACTATGTGTATTGACCCAGAATTTGTTGACAAATGTTCTGGTTTCCGAGTAGGGACTATTTTACCGTAACAATACCTTGGATTAAAATCGGTCTCTACCAAATTTTATAAACTTATGGTTCGTGATTCCCATTAACTTTACATAAAATAGTATAGCTTTCTGAAGTTTGCTAATTTGAAATAAATCTTGTTAAAATAGCTAATTTAAGATGTTTATGGAAAGATGTAAAACAGCTAAAACAGTAAATGAGAGCTCATAACTTAATCACTCTTGTTGTTCGGTACAAATGCCATATTCTCATGGCTTTTGTGAAAAACCATTGAAGTGTGGCATGCTATTATAACAATTGTGGTAAACAATTATGATTTATAGAACATATTGACAATAGTATTTCTATGATAGAATTTCTATAGCTGTTATTCGTCAGCTGCGCTCGATATAGGTTTTAATCAGTCTAGTGTTTCGGTGTATATTTCACACTATTGTGGAAAAGAATATTTCAAGTGATTTGTTTTCTTCCCTAGTTTTTAAGGTATATCAAATATTAAGGTATCTAGTTTTATGATTATTGTATTACTACAATACTTACACCAATACTGAGAAATCGTTAGATGTTTGTCCTCAACAGACAAGTTACCTGCAGATTCCCTAGTTGAGTTATGTGCGAAAACTAAGATTTCCAATGCATTTTCGAGACCACTAATACTTCACGCAAATTTGAGGTTTAGATATCAATTAAGAAGAATTATATGTTGAATTTTTAGGTGAATCGCTGGTTCGCCAATCGTCGTCGTAAACAGACGAAACGCGTCAACAAAGTTGTGAATTCACCGGCTTGTGTGACACCATTACCAGTTCCAGCTTCAGTTGCGCAAGAAGTCATATCTAGAGTCCCGAGCCCTGTTAATAAAGAGAATCTTCTCACCCAGATAACTCCCGATATGATCTCAGCCTTCGCACACGGTTAGTCACTTCTCTCATTTATTTCCACTTCAGTAATTGATAGGTTTTCTGAGATTCCGTTTAATTATTTGCCGGTTTTACGCAACTTATTTTTCTTATTTTCCCCATGCTTTTGTTCTGTGTTCAAAGAGCATGTATTCTCTTGTCTATTTCTGGCTCTCATCTTTCTGGACCCATATTAGTAGTTGATTGTTTTGCACTTTTGTTATTTTTTTTGCTATGGTTTAGAAGACTCTTCCAAAATATCGTCACGTGTTTTTTTATATCAATAGCACGTGATGTCTGTTATTCCGCGCTTTTGCATTGCTAGTATTACTCGTGTGGTCTATTTACTAGCTAGTTCGAGTATTTCAAGTGAAAAGGATTATCGGGTCATAGGATACATTATTCGTCGATTTCGTAATTTTGTTTCTGCTTGGATACGAAATCAACAGAAAAACGTTCTTCACAGTAGTGAATTTTTAGATGTTTCCTGAGTAGCTGAATTATTGAGGATTGTGCTTGGAGGGAGGGATTCAAAGAAAATGAAAATACGTTTTCATTCACTAGATGCTCTGGAATACTATTACTTTGGAGAAAGTGATCTTCATACCGAGCTCTCTCATTCACGCTTGCACTGGTCATCTAGTTTGCACGCTAAGTGTGCGTTCATTTTGAAAAACGAAAATAATGTTCAGGCAACTTATAATAAAACCAATAATTGTCCTGATTTTACAGCATCTTAATTAGTTATCTTCTCTTTATATAAAGAAAACAAAAATTCAAATTGTGATTTGAGGAAGGGTAAGGTTTCAGTATGAAGTGCGTATAATATCACGTGCCTTTAAAATATTAGGTCTTAGCACAAGCCAGTGATAACCTCTTAAATCCATACTAAATATTTAGTGATTAGTGTAAGATTAGTCCGTCTATTTTTTAGAACAGTTAAGAACAAAATCCCTCGAAAATTATTATTTCCTAACGCATGCCAGAGAGCACATTACCTTACCAGTTGCATATGATATGCAATATTACCGCATTTTTAAAATTCATTAGCATAAGCTATTCAAGGCTGTTCTTTTACTGGTACATCCTATAATCTATTTTTTCACTTATTATTTCTTATATTAGTGAATGTGTAGTAGAATTCTCCCATCAATAATGCGACATAACTTTTATACAATTAACCGTTCTAAAACTGCAAATTATAGTTGTGGTTTATTCCCTAACATCCGATTTTTTGTTCTGCGTTGTGCTATACTTATATTTTAATCTCTCATCTTTAAACTATTTCACTATTGGCGAATTTCTGTCCATTTAGAAAAACTTACATCACAGTGTAAAGTCCGCCAGAGGTTCATCGTGTAAAAAGCCAGGGGAATATTTTTAGTCCACAAATGATGTCTTTTTTTCCTTATTTCTCTTCTCCATTTTTGTTTCCCTGCTCTCTATTTTCTTCCCCTCTCGTTTTTCTTCAATATTCCAACTCTATTCCCTATCTGTACTATTGGATCTGAATGGGGTATCTATCCATACAGGAAAATATGGGGTCACTAGCAATTCTGCGCACTGCAATCCGACCTTTCCAAAGAACGAGGATGCATAATTTATCTCTATATGTAGATTTTAGTGATGTATTCATCATTGACAACAATATAGGTTGTGGAATTGAAGTCGTAAAACGAAAATTATCTAAACAGATAAATGCAATGGGCCCATAAACTCGATATTCGATAGTTTCAGATAGTAGTTGCGAAGTGTGAGGAATCGATATGTTGACACATAGTTTTCTATACACATCACTAATCAAGCACTTGACCCTAATTACATATGCCTCATTATTAATAATCGCATCCCCCAACTGTATAATTGTGTAGGGTATGAGTTACTAGGCAACCCTATTATATCGATCCGGTCTTATCGAATACGAAGGCTTTTACTGGAGAATTTTTACTAGAATATGTACCATAGCACAGTGGGCGATGATAAGCACTGCAAATTAGGATTCATTATTGATCATGCATAAGTTTTATTTCTCTATATACTATTATGATTCTTTTGATAATATCCTGAATACAAACAAATAGGTATTAGTGTTGCTAGGCAACTATTTATATGAGAGGATGACTGGTCTCCTGGAGCAGTACCAAATGAAGTAAACATTTGGCTTTAGCGAGTAAAATCTAGTTTATTCTAGGTTTAAGTATGAATATTTTAATAGTTTTGAACTACGTGGGTTGACTAGGCTTATATTCTGGTATCAAATTGATACTTCACCACTTTACTCTAGTAATTTTATGATATGTTTAATGTTATGGATTATTTCTCACGAATATTATATAACTAGATTTGAGAGAATGAATAAGTGGTTTCAGTTCATGTGATTAATATGAAATTCTAAAAAATAAGCAAATTTGAACATTCTTATGTCCAAGATTAATTTGGTTACAGCGGGTTGAATCATAACTAGCAGCTACTATTATGGATGAGATATTTTATATTATTTGTTTTTAGAAATAACTGCTGCCCTGATGATTTAGAAGTAGATTAAAAGTAGAGGATGGCAGATGCGTAGTAAATTCCATATAGTCGACGTGGTGTTTCCATACATAAACTAGTTCTGAATATCTCTCTCACAGAAGTTAAATCGTAGATTTTGTACATATTAAATACGTAGAAAATAAATCTAACTGATTGTATTTGACTAATGAATTCAATATCTTTGTGTTTATGCACTTGAGTAATGGCATTGACAAGGGCCATGAAAACGTAAGATTCACACGGAGATGCTATCTTTTAGTTGGACATGTTATACATCAGTTACGCATCAAGGTGACGATTCTTTAGATAATAGTGATATGGTACTGTTTTTTAAAATCCGTTTATCAAGCCTCGTAAATAAGATGGGAATTATTAGTAACTAGAATATTATAGTAGTTACAGCTGCTTTAGAACTCAAACAGCATAAAATGTTCCAACCTTATGCCTATCTATTCTACACTGACAATAGTGAGCTAAAGCTTATGCGACGTTGTTTAGTGTTACCTTTTTTATAATCCGATATTTTAATAGTTCACAAGCTTCTGTTGTGGTGTGTTCCATGGACATTTTCTCAACAAAAAATAGCATATATTGAGGTTTAAACAATTTGTGTCTCCGGTCAGATACCTCAATTTTGCCATCTTAACAAATATCTAACTGCTTGAGTGACCCCACTTTCTCGGATCTCTTCTTCTCGGCGTCTGGGAAGCGCAGTAGATTTGCGCATTGTCTGGCCTATTGCAATACCTGCGTCCTCTCATTTCATAACACTTTCTCAATGGCGTCTCCCATTTCGCGCGCGCGGCCTTTCTCCCTCATACAATGATGCACCGTACGGTCGGAGCAAGCGCACGCTCAGTTCTCTCTCTGGTTTTCAGCAGTTTTAGCACCATTCCGAATTTTTACTTATTAGTCCCGATTTTCTTACAATGTATTGTAAGGAAACAATATGTTAATGAGATGTTATTTATCGATTTTTCGGAAATCGTTCTAGCATAATATTATGTGGGTCAGAAAACTTTTAAAGTTTGCTTTTCTTGCATATTAAAAAGAACGTCCTAGTGGTATTTAGTTAATAAGGAAAACGAAGTGTATAATAGACATAACAAATCTTATTAGCGTAGTTTTTCGTAGTCGAACTTTTCTGTTGACTAGTTGCGTGATTGCTGTTTTTTTATATAATTTTAAATAACTGTAATATGCAAATTCTAATTACTGCAGTTATGAAAATACAATTAAAAAACACTTAGTCTGTCAAGGTGACTCGAATTATTTTTTTCTTTTAATATCCTTGACTCCTATTATGCCTATGTGGGCTTGTCTTACGCTGTTTGAAGGTCATTTTCTCTTCGAACAAAGAAGGGAAAGGCTGTTGCCAGATGCTTCATATTCCATTATGTTCCAATTAAGTACCAGACAGATCTTCCGTAACAAAAACTCTTTTGCAATTAAGGCTTCCATCTATTTGATTTCTCAAAAGCAAATTAATTTTCTATGTAGTGAAAATGTGACATTTGCTAATTTTAGGCGGCTAATCAATTCTATTCATTGCTGAGGCAGATGACAGGAACAATTGTTTGTGTTTTTGCTTTTCTTTAACTTTTTGTTTTGAATTAGAGGTTTTAAAATTGCTAAATATTGGTCTCACTTTTAGAAGGTGTAAGAATAACAACAATTGGTTGCACCATGCTTTAGTTATTGTCTAATGACAGGAAATGATGATATTGGAATTTAGTTTAATTCTAATTAATATGATTTGGGGAGGATTTGCACATAATTTATGTTGGACATTTTATCTTCACCATTTTCTATTTCCTGTGTTACTAATTATATTTCTGTCATGTATACTTGCTTCAGTCTATAGTTTGACAGAGTACTTTAGATTACCTTTAATATCACGAATAAGCTTTTTTTTATGGTTCATTTGTTCTTCAGGTTTAATCACCTAACACTGAATTCAACCTCTATTTAGCCAGCTCTCATATCATGATTACCAGCATTATTGATTGTGCTGGTTATATTCTGGCTCAACTGCTCATGCATGTTCTAAAAGAAGCTACGTTGATAATTTGTAGTTTGCCGTGTCTATAAATGTCTTAGTTCGTTTATATTGAGCAATCATTGATTGGATTAAACTTGTCTTTAAGGCTACATTGATACAAACCAAATTTTTTGGACGCACTTTATTTTTATGAGATTTTTTTCCTCAAATTTTTAAGATTGTGATGGCAGCGCCAGGCTCGCTGCCTGCGACGGATCGACCAGGCCTGCTTGGCCCTGCGCGCTCATTGTGTTTGCGTACCCCCTGAGCTGCAATAGTAGTCAAAATGACCACCTCCAGTTTTATTATTATTATTTATACCATTGCAATTGGTTTCAGTCTGTACTTCTTTTTCTTATACCCTTTAGTATGTTTTCGTAGATTCTTGTCCGATAATCTGTACGTTTCATAGTCGTTAGCACTCCTGTTTTCATATTATATCCTGCGTATGATATGGAACTTATTTACGTGCCATTGCAGTCATTCTAGCAATTTATGTTATACCGCAAACGGCGTAACCTCGTGATGACTTGGGTTTCCCATATTTACGTGGACCTGCAGAATATTAGATGTTCCATTTATAGCCCTACGGAGTTACATTTTCGATATGGCCTTTAGCGCTCCCTATTATATAAATGTTGTTAGGTTATACTTTATTCAAAGGCTATTTCGGAGTTTTCTTATTAAGTGACATCATTCGTCAAGAGTATCTTAAAATCCAGACCTCTCAACATTGAACTGCGCTGTGACAGGTGGTGAGACAGGTGACACGCACGATACGGCCAGTAGGTTGGCTAGGGACATTTCAATAATTGTTTTGGGATCCTGGGGTTTCCTTTGACTTGCGTGGCCTGTGTTTACTCATTTTAAAGGTTCCATTCTCCAACTTAAATAATTCATAATATTCTCTTGCTTGAAATTAACGTTATGTTATACTTCGTTGTACATTTTCTCTCCTTTACTTCTAATTCTATTCATTTCTCCTGACTCAATATAAAAGTCATCGTTGCATTTTCAAGTACACTAATTTACATTGTTCATCAT
The DNA here is from genome assembly GCA_964036235.1 of Heterorhabditis bacteriophora. NCBI lineage: Eukaryota > Metazoa > Nematoda > Chromadorea > Rhabditida > Heterorhabditidae > Heterorhabditis > Heterorhabditis bacteriophora. The sequence continues at coordinate 9,482,508 of OZ038427.1, read as the reverse complement.
TTAATCTAATATCCTACTTTCTGATTCCCTATTGTAGAATTTTTGCAGGATTCCTTGTATTGCAGCCATACTGATTTTTTGCCTAGACGTTTTCCATGACGTTCTTGTGGTAGTAATGCTATGTGGAATTTCACTGCTTTGAATTATATAGATATTGCTTTCAGGTGTTTTTTCCATAATTATGAATTCAACATGGGGCCTACTACAGTGTTTTCTAGTTGAATGATTTATTGAAATTTCAGGATAACTTTTCTACCACACTTTTTCTTCGACAGTCTTCCCTAATGTTCTATTGTCCTTTTATAAAGTGGAATTTCTGATAAGCCATTATAATGGAGTTCACTCTTATCATCATGACCAGCTCGTCTTATTGTTCTTAGTAGTTGACGTTGCGATATACCGCTCTGTATAGCTTCCGTATATTATGAGGGCGATGTTTTTCATTAATTGGATCTCTTATTATTAAAATTATTTAACGGAATTTTATCTGACATGATTTCTGTATGCGTAAGAGATGTCTGTCTGAAGTTGATGGTGTATAGTTATTATTTGTAATGGTTGATATCGTCTTGTTTAAGGCAATACACTGATTAGCATCCGGCCATTTGCTGCGTGGCTATTTTGAGAATGTGCATTTTGCCGAGCCGGGAGGCTCTTTCGGCAATCGATCGGAGCGCAGGCGTCGTGTAATCTGAGCAAAACGGGGGATGCGAGAAGGGATAATCTAAATGAACACGCTATGAGAAAAGCTTGAAAGTCTCGTACCACTTTTGTAGCAAGCACTGATCGGTGACTCAGTTTGTGATGTACTCTTCCTTTGGTGTGTAAACAACGCGGACGTGGATCTAAAATGACTCATCATAAATAGTATTATCAGGGCACATACGTTGATGATAAATTGTTCCAACCATCTAAAATAAAATTGCCACTATTCACTGCTCTGCTAAACTTGTTCAAATATTGATAAATAACGCGGGATTTCGCAACTTCGGAAAATTTAGAAACGGCACCACTGCCAATAGCGCAGCCGCTCAACAACTGACATGATTTCACAACGATTTGGATTTCTAAACCATGCCTTGTCGTATATAGCTAGCAAGCAGCGTTAGATATAACCGAAGCGGAATCACTTATCTCTGTTGCTATCTTAGTGCGATGAAAACATCGTAGTATTAACTACAGTAGAGCTGTAAGTTATTCTGCATGAAGAGTTGGAATCTGCATCGTAGATTTAGAATCTAGTGTACTAGGTGTAATATTTAAGTACTGTTATACTTCCATTCTCTGCTTGGTATTCTATCATGAGTCGACCGGTTTTTTTACAAAGCATGTTCGATGATCTTTCTCGCTCATTTGATATCAGAAGTATACATCCTACTAAAATTCTGACGGCAGGTCTTAAAAGCAAGAAAAGGCTATTCGTCTAGTTTTTATTTACACACTCATAATGATTAGTTTATTTGTATTCTCAGCTGTTTCGTGCAGCAATGGATTATTTTGCGACTTTTTTTGGCGATTCGTCCGATTTCGCATCGTCCTCCGCTCTGTGCGCGCCTTTGTCTCTGCTAAAGGGCATTTCTCCAATCGCGTTGAGAATCTGGTTGTGCGCTGGCATTTGTGTGTGATGCTGCGGCGAAAGTGGTTGTCAGTGTACAGTCTTGTGTGATGCCTGATAATTTCTCAATTTCCTCAAACCACGTCCTGTTTCTGTATTTTTCTTTAGTCTCTTCGACTACTCCGATATCCTTATGTTTTATTTTATTTTGATCCAATATAATATGTACAGAATATCCATTAGACCTAAGATTTAAATCTTACAGCGCTCGCCGCTCAACCCGGAAAGTCATTGGAAGAAAAGAGAGATATGGTTGTGCAACAGCAGAGGGAAAATGCTATTACACCACCTGCCATTGATGACCCAATCCATAATGTCTATCATCCTCAGGTTTGTACTATAAGTCCTCATCTTTGTATTAATACAACTTGCTAAGTATTTGTAGCTATTTAAATATAAGACTCGAATTTATTAACTAAATATTATTTATCTAATTTCAGGTTGTACCCGACCTCCGCAATTCTCTTGTTTCTCCCTTCCAACAGCATGAAACTGCTGCTAAGCTGTTAGCCGCTTCAGCAGCTGGTACTTTGCCGACAACGGGCTTACCTCCAACAGCACAGACTCAGCTCAATCCACTTCTGTTGGCTATGATTCAACCACTAGCTGCCCAGCAACTACAAAGTATTCTTCAAGTGCAGGCTCTTCAACATCAAATCATGGTAACTTATTTTACGTTATACATTATTTATATTTGATTGTACCTTTGGTTCATAGTAGGATTTTATATTCAAATTTATAGTAGTGTTTAGCAACATCAACTGCAACAAGCTGCTTTGGTACAAGCTCAGCAGCAGCAGTTAGAACAACAACAGAATGCACAAACTCTTTGGGCTTCTGGAAGCATTTCTGCCAGTCCTGCACATGTATCAGACAGTGAAGTATGTATTAAATTGCTTGATAGTTTACCTTCATAATCACCTTTCCTACTTTTTTTTCCATACCTATGATTAATTTTACAAAAGTTGCAGATGTAATCGCGTAACGTTTATAATAGATAGAGGAATATGAGGAAGGCCCCCTTATTCAAATTTCTTGTGCTATAGTTATTTTGTTTTTCTGCCATTTATTAGTTTGATTTTCACTCACCCGCTCACTTTTTCTAGGTTTCCGAGTTATCTGAACTGTCTCCCCTTCCTTCATCAGATGGTGTTCGTCCTCATTCTCCTCCTTTCAAAGATCCTCATCAGTTGGCGGACAAATCCCTTTTACGTCTTCTTAACTTTAATCAGCTATCTGAGAAGGAGCAAATGGCCGTAGTCGTTCTGGCTGGATTTGCTTCAATGGGCCGTTAAGGGATTTACCCAGCCCATTCCCTACTAAGAGGAACCTCAATACGACCATATGACCTGTCACTATATCAGCTTTTGAGCTATACTTTTGTTGTGGCGATTGAATATTCAACCCGGTTAGATACTGCTCCTGAACGTTGTTATAGTTTGTAGTTTCAATCGATTAGGCTTTTATATTAACTTATCCTGTATATTTCAGTAGTTTGTTTTTCTCATTATTCCTCGACTCGGGTGCAAGAGCACTCATAATCTTGTATCGTTGTCCGAACTCTGACCCTCCTTCGCTGTCTTTAGGACACTCATATAAGAGTCATACAAACAAACTACAACTATTATCTCACCTCTATCTATCAGTTGTATTTGTCAGGTTTAGTCTGTAATGCGGCTAATTTTACCTTTAAGATTTCTGGAACCGCTATTATAATTATTGCTATTGTCACCGTTATTATCATCATTATTATTTCTTTAGTTATCTTTATGGTTTATTTTCTGTTATCCTTCCATCATTCGCCGTCGTAGTTTGTGTTGCAAGTGTTGTCTACGGATATTGTTAGTGGTGTGTGGGCTTAAGAGTAGTGCGACGAGATATTAAATTCTGAATGGAATGGTTTTGTGGCAACTATACAAGTCGCGCGCACGTGCAGCCCAACCACCTCTGATTGGTCAAATACGTGTACTCTACGGACCGCGTTATGCGCACGCTTATCGTGCAAGCGGTCATTTGTATATTTCTTTGCTTCCCCACCCTATCTTCGCGTCCTCTGTATTGTCTTAAATGGTTTACTACTATCTCTGCGTCATCAATCATATTATGTTGTACTATCTCTTCTGAATTCTATTTACACTCTGTTCGTACTCGGGCGATTATCTTCAGGAGTGAGTATGAATGTAGTTTGTAGTCTGCACATGGTTCTCGTATATACTCCCCGATTTTGACATTACTTTAGGAGTGAAATCGAGTGAGGACCAAATTGTACTGTTGTTGACACGGAAAAAAGAAAAGTAAAAATTCAAAAAATTGAATAAAAAGCAATAAAACTTACAAGACGTGTTTAGATGTATGCGAGTGTGTGTATGACAAAATAATTTCTGGTAATCGGGACGAAGTGGGCGTACAGTGTATAGGACCTATCAAATGGGGTGCTAAGTTCGTAGGCTTAAGTTGTTATTACTAATTCTTTAAACTACTAGCAGACGTATCGGAAGTTCTATGATCCGTGTAGCACCATTAAGTTTCTTATAAATAGTATGGTTTTTGCTTTATCTAATATAATTTAAAAATGTGTGGCAGGGACTGGTAAGAAGAAATTGCGGTATTCTATACATAGCTTTAATTATCGCATTTGTTTTTATGCGCTCTAAGTTCAAAGCATGTAGGTCGCTGGCAAGCAAGTTTCGCGACTATTTTTGATTAACTATATGGGTGATTCTAGATTAATCCTTTTAGCAATGTTTTAAAAATAAAAATTCCAGATGAGTGATCAACTGACTGCTGTCACAGAGGGAGAAGCTTCTGGGAATAATGATGAGCTGATAACTACATTTAGGGATTGTAGTAAGGAAAGGATCTCATCCAAGCAATTCGATAGAAAATCTAATTTGGGAACTATTGGCGCCACTATCATAGAGGGAGAAGCATCAGAAACAGATGAGGAATTAGAAGTACCAACTAAGACTATTAGTGTGATGCCTCTGGACTGTGAGCTGAAAGTGCTAGAAAATCCACGTAGGTTAGTTTGTAGTTTCCCTCTAATTTTTAAAATAGTTTCCATGTAAATTTTATGTAAAGCTCTGCCTCTTCCTTTCATTTTTTGTGCTACTGTTGCTTAGCTTTCGTATTGTGTCAACATGATTTGAAACAATCCGAAACCCAGTGGGGTCAATCAGTTTGCTACGTTGGGTTTTCGATTTAGTTTTCTCCAGAATATAATATGAAGAGTGAGTGGAGTATAGTAGCATATTAAGTCATTTTTATTTAGTCTTTCAGATGAAAATAGAGGTCCTTCTAAAAATTTTCACTTAATCATTCTAATTATTTTTCTTAGCCTCAAAAATTTCCATATTATGTTTTTATCGTTTTCTATAAAACAATAGCTGGATTTCAATTATTCCCTTATACAGCTTATTTGGGAAACAATTAATACTAAAAAGGGCTATGTATTTTAATATTAGTATATGACTTTTTTTACGTAATTCTTACTCTACTAATACGCGAGGTTTATTATTTTAAATAACAATTTAGAATATAAAAAGCGTGCTACTCTTTTAGGATGAATAAGAACCACAATTATTTGTTCAGATTTCTAAATAAGTCTAAATAATTAACATGAAATCTTCTATATTACAGTACCGTTTTATTCTTCATTTAGAAAACTATAATCTTATGAGAAAAGTAAGCCGACCGATGGCCTTGCGAAATGAGCTAACCATACGTAGACTGAACCCACAAGGACGACTAAAATACTTAAATGAATAGCACATTTAGAAGGGATAATGGATGAAAAAACCTATCAAGAAAACGTAAAAATAAATTAAATTTTTTCTACAAAATGTAGTGATGTTTTGCTATTTCGGTTAATTATTCATTGTGTTGTGAAGCAAAATCACAACTTTAATTTAATTTCTACAGTAAAAGAATAGCAGTTCTATAGTGCATTTTTTGCTCCAAAAAATGAAATCATAATTCGTTCTTGTTTGTTTTGAATAGCAAACAGCGATGAAAAAGCTGACATCGCCAGTACGTTTTTCCTTCTCCATTCGCTGCTCTGCGCCTTTACCGCCAAAAGCAAACAGAAAGGGTTTGTTGAATGTCTGTTCGTATAGAAACTATGAGGGGTGAATAAAACGAGGACATGTCTAAATTACTATGGTGATCTTAAAAAAGCTGCGTGAAAATCATGTTTTTATTCTAAAGAAATTAATTACCATATGACGTGACGCTAAAAATATTTAAATTCTTTTTTTTTTCTAATAATTCCACCTGAAGACATACCCTAGCATATTTTTATATTTCTATCTATATATTTCACTAATTTCACCCCTGACTCGATGTTTTAAAAATATTTGTCCGTATTGTGTATTTGTACTTTTTTAAGCGTTGTCTCGACTGAAGTAGTTGTAGTTATCAGAGCCTCTTGCATATTTTGGATACATTTACTACAAATTATTAGATTATTTATGACGCACTCTTTTTGTCATGAGACGTCGTCATGAAGAGTACGAGTGTCGAAAGTTCACGAAATAATGTGAAACTGCATGATTTCCTGTGAACGATCAAACTATGAGTTATACGATTGCCTATACACGAGGAAAAGTTCTCCAAGTCTTTTGAAAGTGACGAAGATCAATTCCAGAATTTACTCTAGTGCCTAACTACTTTTTAAGTAAGGAGGCTTAGAACTAAATATGCAAAAGTTGTTTTACTTGCAAATAATTAATTGTCTTACCATGGCAGGTTAATGCTACAACATGATATACAGAATGTCCACGACCAAACGAGCGATTTGAAGTGTTATAACCTTCTCCAAACTTAACAAAACTGTCGTTAAAAAATATTTGTGAAAGCTTGGATATGTGGCTTTTCGACAGTGTAGACCTCATTAGCATATGTCATATGTGAAAATACAATTGTTGATTTGGTGAAGACGTCTATTTTCGTGTGCTGCACACCCATTTAGTCCCATTTATCTCGGGTTTCCACCACTCTAGTAACTGAAATGGTTTTTCATGTTTTAGTAGAAAACTGCATAATATTTCATTGCTCCGAATTCTAATTTCATTGTATCGCGATTTTACGTGTCCTCTTCTTGCTGCAACAACTCTGGGTTCTTCGATTGACATCTCGTGCAACAGATGGCGCTAGCTGGTTCCGGTGTTTATGCAAAGGACAGATGGTAGGAGCGTCGGATTCATGAGTGTCGTGATATTTTTTAGTAGAAGCTAGGTCTTCCGCAAAAAAAGACCATTTCAGTTACTAGAGTGGTGGAAACCCGAGATAAATGGGACTAAATGGGTGTGCAGCACACGAAAATAGACGTCTTCACCAAATCAACAATTGTATTTTCACATATGACATATGCTAATGAGGTCCACACTGTCGAAAAGCCACATATCCAAGCTTTCACAAATATTTTTCAACGACAGTTTTGTTGAGTTTGGAGAAGGTTATAACACTTTTCAAATCGCTCGTTTGGTCGTGAACTATATATATATATTAAGGTTATTGTTATGAATTGTTTCGAATCCCGAAATCTCAGTTTTAGTATCCCAAATGACAACCCTAATATGCATACAGGGTGCGGTATAAGTTCTGATACAAGATTTAAGTGCACTTAAATTGGCATTCATGACGTAGCATTTCGCTATGCTAATGAAGCGCGCTGCTTAAAGCTTCTTTGGCCCATGTTTAAAATTTCATCCAAATCTCTCGTCTTTGAACTGTTGTTTAATGTCCAAAGCCCTACGCACTCTCATCACCGACTTGCACGAGCAGGGAGAGAAGAATGCTGCGATTGCGAAGAAGCTCTGTGTCACGAGAGTGGCTCTTCATCGGACCGTGAACCGATATCAGGAGCTTGGTATATTAAAGGATCGTCCTAGGAGTGGGAAACCCAGGTCCGTGAACATTTATCGTGCTCGAAGAAGTGTCAAGAAGAGGATCCGCCGAGATAACAGGAGATCGATGAGGAACATGGCTTCTGACCTCAATATTAGTCCAGCATCAATGAGAAGGATCGTCAAACACGAAGTGAAGTTCTACCCATATCAGATCCATTCAGCCGACATGTTGACGGGAAAATGAAGGCCACGCCTCAAACGTGCTTTTCATAGATGAGACAATTTTCACTGTCAACCCAGCGTGCAATAATCAGAAGCGTAGGCAACTCTCTTCAATGTGGACATCAGAGGTCTGAGGAAGCTTCCGTAAATGTCAGAAGTCATGTTCCGTCATCTGTCATGGTTCAGACCGGAATAAATGCATCAGCTGAAACTCCGTTGGTATTCGTCGAGGAAAGTGTCAGAATTAACGCGGAATAGTGCCAGAGTGGAATTCTATTGGGGGTAGTGGTTCCCTGGCTCTTAAAACATTTCGGATTACAGAATTGGACATTCCAACCGGACTGGTCACCTACTCATGAGACCAAAACAATTGTTGAGTTGTGTCGGCAGGAGATTCCAGACTTTTGGGGCAACGACATTTGGTCATCAAACTTGCCTGGTATGAATCCGATGGACTTCGAAATACGGTCCATCTTGGAAAATAAGCTGAGTAGAACATTCTACAATAATTTGGACTCTCTTAAGGTGGTCTTAGTCGAATGTTGGGAAGAAATAAGTGAGGACGAGCTGCGGTCCGTCGTGGGCAACTTCAAGACGCATCTACAGGCTGGTGTGACCGCAAAACGAGGACACTTTGAACAGCAATTAGATTATATTATTGTTTGGTATTTTATGTATGTCTAAATAAATTTTCGTTCCGAAAGCTACTTTTACCATGAAATTATACGACTAGACATCCGTATCAGAACCTCTGGCGCACCTGTATATAATTATTCTTCGCCTTAAACTGTTCAGTAGAAGTAAACATTTATCGTACACAGCACTTTGCCAATTTGTAAACCTTGTTAGTAATCTGAAAATGAGAAAATGAGATATAATGATGCTTAATGATAATTAATAAGGCGAAATTTCTGAAGTGTACGGATTTTCGCATATATCTATTTTGGGATATTTATACTCTCATTCCATTTTTTTAAAAATTAATTAATTGAGGGATGAAGTGATTTCGCAGTTCTTACACAGAATTACAATTTTTGATTATGACATAACATTAATGATTATTAGAAGAATATATTAAGGCACTGAAGATGCAATATTCAAATTGTTTAGAACTCATACGCATGTAGATGAGAAGCTGGAGCAATGCTGGCGAAATCTTGGCGGCGATACGTTGACTGTATCCTGGAAACGAAATCAACCAGCATTGACGAACACACGTGAGATGGAAAAATTGATTGATCAGACATTTACAACTACACAGGTAACACGTTAAGCCTATCCAACCCTTCTTCTTTTTCTCTTCCTTATTTTCTATTAACTATGCTGAAACCCCATATTAATCCTTCCTCCATTCTATCTAGATCGTCATGTGTCGAATGTCTCTTCTGTGTCTAAAATATCCACATTGCAGTCTGCATCTTCATATATTCGTCGTGCAGCCAGTATTATTTGTCACCTGGAAGACAGTGTTTCTTCTTTAATTGAAGGAGCCAAACTTATACCAGATTCATTCACAAATAACGAATAATTATCGAATCATAATTACTTTTATGTTAATACTTGAAGATATAATTTATTGAATCTACGAGATAATCATTATAGTTTTATAGAAATAAGAATATATTTGTGTTTGGAATGCTCAACTATTTGAATACATAGTATTTTTTGAAATACTGGATGGAAAAGTTGTTATTAGGTAAAGGCCAATTATTCAGTAGTTTTATTGCAATAGCACAGTATAAAATAACTATATTATTACTAGTTATACGAAGTGTTATTATTATAGTATTCAATCAATAGTATATTATAATATCCTCAAAATGTTTGTCTAAAGTAATTCATTGCAGTTTTTGTTGGAGACAATCCTATTATACTATACTACACTTTAAATGTACAATCGGATTTAACGCCATTCACCACATCTATTTTCTGGGAATTGGGGCTACGGGTAGATCGAGTAAATCCATAACCGAGCTCTAAATCCCAGGCGGTGTTAACGGCGCGAATTTTAGATTTAAATCGAAACGGGAAACTACCAGAAGCGCTGTAGCTTTCAGTTTGGGGTGTCAAATACATTTATTTCTTTAGAATGCAATACAACTAGGAAGTGAATATGTAATTTAGCGTGAACTCAGTCGTAACATTTGTATAATTACTTAACTACTTAAAACGCTCACTTGAATTTCGTTTACTAATAGAATATTCTAGTTTCATCCTGACTATAGAAATGATTGATAATTTAGAGTAGAATAATAATTATAGCCATCGTTTTAGTGTCATGATAAATATTCAAGTAATGTAGAATACCAGCATTGATAAGCCTGAACATTAAATAACCGGTCTTTGCCATAAATTCCGCAAACATGATTTATTGGTGGTGAAAAAATGAAGCGGCGAGATAATTGAAGGGTAGCAAGAAGTTTGTTTTTAGAAAAATAAATATAAAAAACCTGGAAAATTCGGGGAAATTGGTTTAGTTTCTGATTTCTAGGCGCAGCTACATGGGGATAAGTAGGCTTTATATATATATAATAAAACACGGTATATTATAAAATACTATACTTGAGGTAATTTTAATATAGTGTGCATTAAAGGTCGTTTCATTCTTCTCTATCTATTGTTAGGGTACTGTGAGACATTATTTCTTTTATTTTACTATCAGTTTTTTAGATGTGAAAATCTCCGTAGGAGATAAGGGTTTAAGAACAATGGTTTTTACGTAGTTGGAATGTGCTTTTACAACTATTAAGCCATTGAACGGGCAAGGTGTAGCAATCTCTTTTATTGCAGAAGATATATAAATAAGAAACAAATAATTATTCTTATGAATAGCAAATATATATAAAAGCACATAAATAAGTAAATAAACATGTGTAAGCATAAAAGCAAACATGCTATCAAGCCTGTTATCTGGTATTTGTCGTGCATTTTTGCGATGAGCATCAGTCTCGTTATAAGTTGGTTGGTTTGCCCGCACAGTATTAAATATTTGTACTCGATACTATGATATTGAAAGACATGAAATCTAGATTCTCTGCAATTTATTTGAACACAGCAATGGATAAAAGCAATAGAAGTAGTTGTGACATTCATTATGATATTTGAATACTTGCTGTGACTTAGATTAGCGATATTTTATATTCACATACAATCGGAATTACTTTTTAGATAGTTTTGGTACAATTAATTCCCAAATATGTTCTTTAGTCATGAGATCAGAGAGATCAATTTGTTGGTTGCTGAATGATTCTCTGTGGGATGCCTCAAGCAAACGTAGTTATGGTTAGAATTGTCGCATTGCATTACTTTTCCTATACTTTCAACTCTTAGAACAACTTTTTAATATAATGCAGACTGATCTTAAATTTACATAACATGTATTAGGTGAATGAACATTATTTACCTCACAAAATAATGTGATTTGAAAGGAAAAAGAATTCCTATTCATTATCCCAAATGTTCTCCATTTTTGTTCCATTAACTCACTCGGATAATTATTTGTATCAATAACTATGTATACTATCAAGAATAATATGGAATTGTTGTCGTTAGTATATCTTAGAAATATATCGTTAAATAGCGTCTTATAGATTTTTCTGCTCATCTAAAACAGAACTTAACGTCGAGATGCGTCAACGGGGAATTCTCAGGTACTGGCGTGGCATCCGCTTTGTCTTCTTATCGCAGTTCCCATGATAGCCTCTCGTTCGTCAAATCTGATAGCATCCGTCGGTGTAAGTGCCATAAATCGTGAAAGAATTCTTTGCAATGTTTCATGGTGTCAAGATTTTTCTTTCTTCCTAACGTTTACTCCTCACATTTCTATCCTCGAACTTTCTTCACTTCACTTTTTATCAAGTGTATCATCTGTACTTTCTCATTGATAGCACTCTATTTATTAAATACTGTGATCTAGATTACAAATAGTCAAATAGATTGTTCATTTATGTTGTTTCTAGTGAAACCTCAGATCTATTAGCTCTTTATTAGCTCTCAAAATCTTCAACAAAACTTTGCACAAATGACACCTTAACTGACAAACGTTCTCAAAAAAATGGTTAAAATCTTTATGTTTTTGGCACTATTTTGAAAGGGCACTTAGGTTATCAGCTGATTTTACACTAGATCATCTTTCATCTTTTACTTAATATATTTCACTTAACAGTTCATATTAAGTGTCTATAATTTTTTTAAAAGTGGGATCATTTTGAGAAAGATCACAATTCTGATATTTTTTTGCTGGCTAATAAAACTAAATAATCATGACATTTTAGTAATAAAAGTGAAAATAAGGCGGAAAATCATAATGTGGTTATTACAAATTTTTTAAACATTAATTATAGAGAATTTTATATAAAATTGAGCCAACTAAATGATTTTATAACAGAAGCAAAAAACAGGCAAAGAAATTGTACATCAGAATAGTGTAAAGACATCTACTATAAATATTTTATTTTATAGGTTCTATCAGTACTCCCAATATAAGATTTTATACCACTTCTTCAATTCTCACTTTCTCTAGATATTATTTTTGAAATTTTACAAACTCGAAAGTCCAATAATCGGACAGAAATATTTTGCTGAATCTTATCATACATTCTTCTTTGTGCGCTTGCAGATCACCTCTGATTAGTTGCACAGTAAGATTTATCTGCTGTTTTTCCTTCCGCGAACAGTCTGTCGGAAGTACGTATTATCGTTCATAGACAGAACCTCTGACGAAGTCTTTTAGTTGAATAATTCTACTGAAGCTGATAGTCTTTAACTAATTAGATTATATAATTTGTACTTTTAGGAGATGTATCTCTATATAGATAAACCAGACACAATGCAAGCAGAAAAGGTGCATATAAAAGCGAAAAATCTCATTCCTCATGAAACTTACAAGATAGTCTTAAAGTAAGTTGTCATACACTTTTCGTCAGAAATCATATAAAGGAAATTTTTTTGAATCATAACTATGATTATAAGTTCCTAAAATACTAACAAATCGAATAATTTCGACTTGACATTTTCAGATTGAAGCATAGCTATGGGACCCATATGGCATACGCAGTGTTTAAAGCAGATGCAAGTGGAGAAATAGACGTTCCCACCGCAAAACCTTTGAGAGGAACTTATGATGGTATTTCAAAAATACAGCATCGCTGCTTTTCTTTGAATGTGTTGTAAACTTGAAGTGTTTTTCTTATTAAAATGAGTGACTTTAGACCTAGTCAATAAGTTGGAATTAAATTAATATATTATTTCTTTTATAGATTATTTATAATGAGATATTAAACATTTAAGATCTATTTGCAAAATATAACCGTTCAATTTCAGTAATAATAGTTACACAAAATTATCAATTTTAGGTGCAGATTTGGTTATTACATCTTTTGACCTGGTGCACGTCAATTTTAAAAATGTTGTAAATCTTTCAGAAGCCGATCCTATGGGTCTTTTTATGAGCATTCGTCCTTGTGAGGATTTTCCTTTTGGAGGATACCTTAAATGCACCCCACCACTTCCTTTCATCTACAACCTAATGTAAGATATGGCTTATTAATAGTATCATTTAAACCTTCCTGTATTTATCATTGTTTTATTACATCGTTTAGTAATAATCCTTCCAAGCTTACATAAGACTGTTCTATATTTTAGCTAGATGAGTCATTAGTGAAAAATGTGTAAAAACAAGATATTATTGACAACACACATTTACGGAAATATTTGGCATGTAATAACTAAAAAAATCTCACATGCGTCATCCAGAAATACGGCATAATATAAGACATAATTTTAAATTTTATGCATATTTTCAGAATTCTTGATGCTGCTTGTCGCCAACTAGATATGATTCCAATTAAGAAACACTGGATGCATCCCAAGCTAATTAGAACAGAAATAGAAGTTGATGGCTTTTGTGGAACACTGTATCAGCCACCAGGTAAACCATATTTAATATAATATATATACATATATATATAAATGAGAATATATATGCACATATACACAAAACTACTAGATTCGTAATTTAAAGTAGAATTAGAAATAGAAAATGCTGCAAGTTAGGTAATTCTAGATTAGGGATTTAGAGATTTAATGGTTGTTTAATTACTATATCGGACAGTATTATTATTCCGATCCTATCTCTTATTTTAATGGAATTCTTACCACTTTAATTTCCAGGAGATGGCCCATATCCTTGTGTTATTGATATCTCGGGTACTGGTGGAGGTCTTCATGAGCATAAGGTGACCCCTTTTAAAACGCAAGCATTATGACTATGTATATACTTGCGATTCTAAATATGCATATATTTACATATATGTATTTATCCATTTATGTTCCCAACATTTACAAATATTTTAGGGATCCATGCTCGCATCGGAAGGATTCGTTGTTCTATGCCTTGCATTTTTCCAGTACAAAAATCTCGTCTATCACTTAACTGATGTCGAAATTTCATATTTTGAAGTTAGTAGTTTCCACTCAAATCATTTTGTGTATTTAAACATAAACACCGTAGCATGACGCTCTTTGATCTACCATTGTCAGATATCGTAAGTTTTTTGCGATACACGCAACCGCGCTGCAGTTTTTGTTAGTGAATAATCGCATTACTTCAATCATATTATCTTGTTCTAGCAAAATATAAGCTTATTGTTAAGATATTTTATATCACTATACTTAATTGCTTTTTTTCTGTTCTATAAAAAAATCACATAAATGCCGAATTGAAGTACATTTTAGAAGCCGATAAAGTGGTTATTAGCACAACCATTCACGAATAGCCGACTGGGCATTCAGGGAGTCTCTTTTGGTGCTACAATCGTCAACATATTGGCAACTAGATACCCTCAGGTAAATAACATCATGTACTAGAAAACAGCCATATATCAGTTTTATTAGCGCTTTTGTTCTATGAAATATTGTGAATTTTGTAGGATGTTGATAGTATGGAAATATTATTGATGATTCCATTCATCATCTATTCACATAAATTTTCGAATTAGTCACCAACACGTATGCTAGGAATTCGTCATATATACAGTATCGGTCAAAATTTTGCAAACATGTTTTATTTCATGAGTACTTACAGAAATGACTTTCGATTTTTAGTTAAAACTTATTAGAAATGTTTTATATTATAAGATACTATACTCAAAAGCACAGTTTAAATATGTTGTTGAATATAAGCACAATTATGTTAGAATACTATTATTTAAAAGAAAAGTGCCTTAAATGTTGAGTCGAGAATTTAATTCCATATTAATTCCCGTATAATCCTTATTATCAGTGTATTATTGGAATTTGACTTAAGTCGTGTTCTTACAGTCTTCCGTTTTGTTTTTATAGTCCCATTCCTCCATAATTGACGTATTAAAGCTATTACCGTAGTCTTTCTTGATCTCATATCTTCAGAAAGCTTATTGTAGATGAATTCTCTTAGATCATTTGCTGCATAGTTAGTTTGCCTAGAATTCTTCCTAAAAGAGTATCTAGATAGAAGCCCGGAAATTTATCACACCACTCTTACTGCTAATAAAACTGTAAACTAAAGCGAGACCACTATGCGTTTTCAATTGCCATGAACGAAGAGTAAAAAGTTGACAAACTCTAGACCGGTGCTGTATTTAAGTTCCATAAACTAGGCCTAGATAAATGTGATCCATGAAAAAAATCGTGCATTTTTTAGTTCTATTCTACATATTTTTACTTTTAAGCTTATATCTTCTGGAAACTTTAATTAAATTAAAAGCCTTAGGTCCCTAACTTCAATAGAAGAACGAGTATCTTTTTTCTTTTCTTCCGTGACTGAGAAATGTCAATGCATACAGATGCCTTTCGCGTTATTATTTAAGCACTTCTATCACAGAGCTATGAGTCAATGTTTCTGCTTTGGTGTGAAACGAACACGGCTAGAAGTAGTGGATCCTAATTATATGATCTACTGCATATGAATCACTCGAAATGCATCATACTGTATGTATCGACATTGTTGAGTTACGGAAGAAGAGATCAATTATGCTCTTTCTTTTTTTGAACTCAGGAATCTATATTTTCTAATTATATTTTGAAAGCTTTAAGGTGAACTGATCCTGGAATTAAAAAACGATGCAGAATAGGTAAAAAAAATGCAACTTTTGTAAAATTTAGATGCAGTATTGTTTATAAACTATAAACCAAAGTTACATTTCAGATAAATGCTGTCGTTTCTATCAATGGGCCTCATGTACAAAATAAATACGCTAATATCAAAGAAAACGGCGAATTACTTGTTGAAGCACCGTAAGTTTTTTTATATGTTTTTGTTTGGGTTACGATTTTTACGTAATAGGATGTAAACAACATGCATACTAATTTATTTTTTTTAGCTGTTAAGTAACAATGTATCCATTTCAGAACGGATGATAGTCATCTTTACTTCATCAACGGAGTGATGGCATCCGACAAGGTTATCCAGTACTTGGTCATTGAACCGAACAGCGAGATTCCATGGGATAGGATACCAAAATCTACTGCTTTTCGACTTGTGGTGAGTATGTTATTGCTAAACCCGAGGTGTCGAGATCTCCTAAAAAGCCGAGATTATCTCCGATTTCAAGATGGTACGGTAAAGAAAAACAAATCTAGTGTACATATGATGCTATTTTCCCCAGAATGATTTATCACTATTAATAGAGTTCCGTATTTTCCACATATCCGATTCAGATTATTCTATCATCAATAATAAAGTGATTTAAAAACAAATCTCCCACATAATAATATCACTCACATTTTATAAAATCACTTTCAGCCATAATCTGTAGGATTTTTAATAAGTGTTACGTAGGTAATTTAATATCAGTATTAAATATAGTAAATATATTGAGAAGGTTGTAAATTGTCATGAGATAATGAATAGATATAATTAAGAAGTTAATTATAATACTATTGCTATTATCCTTTTATAGGCTTCGGTAGACGATCTTGTCGCATCGTCAGTATTTAGCAACAGATATATGCACAAGAAATTGAGGGAGACTGGACATGAGGTTGAGGTTAGCGAAACTATAAAAATGTGTTTCTAATCAGTTATGTTATTATTCCTTCCTTTATACTATAAGCTGTGCTTTTATTGTTGTATTTCCAATTTAGCAGGGTATTTTTTGGTCACCAATAGAAAGTGGACAAATACGTACTCTAAGTCATTAAACTCTTTAAGATTCACCAACAATAAAATGATCGTTTGATCTAAAGAGGAAAAATAGTAAAATGGATAGAAACTAAAATTTGCTTGCATTTTGAATATATTTACTTCTCATATCATGCTGAGTACTTTCTGCAGATTCACCTTCTAAATGGTGGCCATATTATGGAACCTCCCTACTTCCCCCATCATGACCTTGTATATGCGAGATACCAAGGTAATGTTATTGTTCGTTTTTTACATCTTTTTTCTTCTTATAATTTATCGATCTTTAATAAGTTTACTGACATTCTAAGCTTAAAAGACTAGTGCTGAGTACTGATTATTTTAGTAATTACATAAGGGAACTCAAATTCTGCCTATGTTCATACATATTTTAGTCAGCTGATTTAAGACATTCGTGAAGAAGGTAAAATAAGAAAAAATAGCTTAATATTAAAATGATGAAAAACTTCGTATTAGATTTTAAAAATAGTGTCGTGTTTAAAATTATAGGCTTCTGCTGTGGTTATGGCGGTGATGTTGTCTTGCACGGGAAAAGCCAAGAAATATCGTGGAAAGGGACAATTGATTTTTTTAGGAGGAAATTAGGAGAACCGGTACGAATGCCAGATTGGGAACGAGTAAATATATCACAAATTAAAAGTAGTTTATAAATTATTTGCTTTTTTTGTTTTGTTCATTTTAATATTTTTGTTTTATTAGCTCTATTCTTTTCTTTCTTAAATGTGTAATAATATCCATTATTTAATTTTAAGCTACGTACAGCACTTTTAAAAGGTGCAGAATAGGTCTTAATACCAGATAATAATTTTGCAAGAGAAAGTTTTGAAAACAATAGATATAAGGTATAATCTTTAAATAATTGAAATCAGTGCATCAATAAAATATTATTCTCATTAATTTTATTCGATCGAAACTTTCTCTGCTATTCAATAAGCAAAAACCTATTGTATATATGCCTGTTGCGTCGCGTCATAGCGGTCCCCAGTGGCAAAGAGAGCACTCGTCCAATCTTCTTCCAGAGTAGGAATTTCGAAACTAGAAAAGATTTTAAACCATCGTTAGATTTCTTCTCTAATAATTATCAGTTCCAAACGCTTTCCTCTTAGAAATGTATTTTTCAACATTTTATGTAGGACAACAAAAACTTATTTTGATCAACAACACTGCTCAGGGAATAGTCTCCACCATCTACGAATAGTAGATACAATTCTTCCGTTTAATTCACTATAAGTTCGAAAGATTGTCTTTTAGCTTATTTTCATTTTTAGCTGCTTTTGTACCATACATGAATAAAACCAACGTCGCTCGTGTTTAGATGGCAAGAATGATCTGTCAATCAGAACAGACAAAATTATCTACAGATATAGTGAGAACTATATTTTTCAATTAGATAAAACTGATAAGCAGTGGGTCAAAAATTTAACGCTTATTATTATTTCTCATGTTTGTAAGATTCCAGATATAGGACATTATGTCAGCAGAAACTAGTTCTCTCTTATGCTCTGCCTCCACCATAATGCAGCCCAGGCATATAGATATGTACATGTGATATACGGTAGTGACTGTTTTCGATAATAATGTACTTAGGTGAACTAATGCTTCAGAAGGCCAATACCGTCAACCTAAGAATTAATTTGAGACCAGTGTGGCTTCTGCGACAATCTACTCATTAATTTTTAATTATTTTCTTATTAGATCTCAATTTGCCCACAAAAACATCCTCGGGTGCAATATAGACTACCAGTTGACGCGTACATAATATTATGGGGCGCTTAAAATTTGCGCATTTCTTTCAAAACTCACAAGATTGGCTTTAGAA
Organism: Heterorhabditis bacteriophora; assembly: GCA_964036235.1. Taxonomy (NCBI): domain Eukaryota; kingdom Metazoa; phylum Nematoda; class Chromadorea; order Rhabditida; family Heterorhabditidae; genus Heterorhabditis; species Heterorhabditis bacteriophora. Next base: position 9,463,822 of record OZ038427.1, on the reverse strand, counting down.
GTTAGAGTGTGTCGAGTACATTTTTGTCTCTTAGAATCAAGACACTGCTGCATATAAAAGAGCAAACTGTAGAATTAAGTATTTAGATATCGATGTATTAATTTAATGAAACCGTATTACAAAACGTTATAACAATAGTTTCATGTCGCTTAGGTTACTTTATTGACTCGCAGGTATTATCAGTGATAGATCAAAATTTTTCTAGCAATGGTAGATCATTACGAGCATTAGTAGATCATTACAAGCAATGGTAGATCATTACAAGCAATGGTAGATCATTACAAGCAATGGTAGATCACTACGTGCAATAGTAGATCATTACGAGCATTGGTAGATCATTACGAGCAATGGTAGATCACTACGTGCAATAGTAGATCATTACGAGCATTGGTAGATCATTACAAGCAATGGTAGATCATTACAAGCAATGGTAGATCATTACAAGCAATGGTAGATCACTACATGCAATGGTAGATCATTACGAGCATTGGTAGATCATTACGAGCAATGGTAGATCACTACGTGCAATAGTAGATCATTACGAGCATTGGTAGATCATTACAAGCAATGGTAGATCAATTCACTGTCAGTGGTAGGTAACCCTTAATGTAGAGCGTAAACACTTTTAAATGTCGGGATACAAAAGAACCGAACGAATGACTTTTTTTTGTATACTTGCCACCAACACATTTTAGAATTCTTTATTTATCATACACGTGTCGAAGAACCGCGCTCATGGAGCATACACTATGGGACAGCGAATCGCTAGAGGGGAGAATCCCAGGACTTTAAGTAGAACATAATTAATTGCGGGTGAGCAATGCGCGATAGGCACTAGACATCAATCTGAACAGAAAAGAGGAGACAATAACTTAAATTCCTGTACCAGAACTATAATTCTATCACATTGAGGGCACTCGGGCCACTAACCAGTGGAACCATCAGAGTCAATTCGATAACTTATAAATACAACAAGCATACTTTTTAAACATTAGATACTTCATCTGGCTGCACTTCATAAACCGGATTTTCAACCATTATATTTTTGTCCTTTTCAGATTTTAAAGGTCGCGGTGGAATGGCAGGTTTGGTGAGGTCAGCTTTGGGTGCTGAAATAGTAGTACCCTGATTATCTAACTAAACTGTACATCAATTATTAAGTTATACTTTAATTTATTTCTATCAATATATGAATTAATAACTAGCCTATAACGTCATGCCCCGCACGCCCCTCAGATCGGAAACTTGCTGTCCGTGATGTTGATGGTGCATCTTCCGAAACAACTGATATATCTATAGAATCTGCCTCCAGATCATAAACTGGATTTGAAAATGTTGTTGATCCTGGTCCTGATGACGAAATCTGCTGCATACTATATTCCACAGGGTGTAGATCCTTAATTCGACCATATTTTATGGCAAACAAGTATGATATAATATTAGTATCATTATATATATTCGATATTAAGAAACTTAAAAAACAACAAACAAAAAAAATATTAATAGTGAAACTAAAGAAGGCTTTAATTAGCAAATGGCTACTTTTTGTGGATAATTTTAAAAATCGGCAAGATATTATTTACAATACCTGTTTACTATCTAATACAGGATTACTGAATGAAATAACGTTTCCATGGAAAGAGACACTGCTGTCGGCAGCTTCATTTTTCTTATTCAACAAGATACGCTTCCTGATTATTGATTCAATTATGAACAAAACTAAGTAATTAATTTTAGTATTACCTGTATAAGTTAACTCCTAAGAAGGATACTAAGCCAATACAGGCGAAAAGAGCTAGTAGGAGTAAAATAGCACCAAGCAGGTTTTCAGATATACGCCCTATGAGCTGAAATAAAATAAATAAATAAACAAAATACATAGCAATGATAGTTAATGAAGAATTCTATTGATGGTGGCTTATTAACGAGATAATATGAAAACAATAGAGATATATGTTGTAGAAAAACAATATATTACTCACCTTCCTGCTCACAGTGGATCCTTTTTGACAGAATTCGCCCTCAAAATCAGAGCCACATTCGCAAACACCATCCAATCGGCATTTACCTCCATTAGTACACTTGCACTGCTTTGGTAACGTCAAGGCATCAACACGAGCCGAAGCACAAGATCCATCCTGAAAATTAACAACTTCAATTTCATTAAACGCTTAGAATTTAGCTAGAAAAGTCTTATTGAAAAGCATTAGGCCTCTGTACTATTTATTGGACATTTATTAGGGCCAACAAGAAGGATCGTACATGTATGCAAATTTTCCATGAACACCGCAGAAGCATCTTAAACTATGAAATACTTATTTTTCGTTAAGTAACATTTAGAATTTCTCATTTACAAATCAATAAGGTTAATGTGTCCCGTTCAGCATGAGTACGAGAGACGATAACACTAAAGCCGTATACTAATTTAATTATAAACTTACTGTTTGTGGTAAGGCGTTGTCGGGACAGAGACACCCGTACCCGTCATTTGGTAGCTGTACGCAGATATGTGTACATTTTGATTCTATACATGCATTCTTCATACGAGTAGAATCTCGTGCATATCTATAATCTACGGTTACAGAAGGATTCAGAGTTCTTTAAATAAAAATAATAAATTCGTTCACAAAATCTCAGTATTAATCAATAAAAATTTAAAAAACAATCCGAATTGCAATAAAAGTTTGTAGAAAAAGATTCTGTGAGTTCCTAAACACGAATTTCAAATGCAATTACTGTAAAAAATTCACCTTTGACTGACTCTAACTGCATGTACATCTTCAAGATCAGACGCAAGAACAGCTACCCTGCCTCGTCCAAATTTATCTTGAACGTAAAGTGTTTTCGTTTCTCTCGAAGCCCAATAGAGGTGATTTTCAAAAACGTCAATGGCCCAAGGAGTATTACGATCACGAACTATCGTTGTTCGATCAGATCCTGCATGATATACGTATTGCTTAAACGAATATTTCTGTTAATTAATCAATAAGTAATCATAGTAAGTAAGATGTCAAATATATATAAATATTTTGTTTATAAAGTAACATATTCCTACCGTCAGGATTAACCGAATCGACCCTTCTATATTTGGGATCGGCCCAATATATCCGGTTACCCTTTCCTTCATCTACTGCCATTGAGGAAGGTGAAAAAACTAAATCCTTTACGATAATCTGAAATTATGGTTAATAGTGTTTTCATGGATCACATTTATCTAGGCCTAGTTTATGGAACTTAAATACAGCACCGGTCTAGAGTTTGTCAACCTTTTACTATTCGTTCATGGCAATTGAAAACGCATAGTGGTCTCGCTTTAGTTTACAGTTTTATTACTAAATCTTTCAGGAAACTTTATTTGGTGAAACTTATTTGATTGCCCTTAGTTGCATTATACTTATTGTTCTACTTTTTTAAACTTTAAAGTATTAGATTTATTAAATGATTAGTGGAAAAACAATATTATAAGTAAAAAATAAAAAAGTAAATACCTCTCTATGAGTTCCATCCATATCAGCGCACTCAATCTTCGCGTGAAGACCAGCATCAGCGTAACAGATCCGTCCAACTGAAGGAAGAGTCACAATAGCTGTAGGAAGCTGTAGATGGCCTATAATTAAAAACAACTTTTTGTAGTGGAAGCATTTCAACAATATACTTCAATGTGTAAACAAAGTGCAACAGCAAAATTAATTAAATCCAAGAATTCATATTAGACTCGAGTAATTTCTTAGTCAAATATTCATTTTTAAATAAATAAAACATTGAATATCTCTAAAAATATACCTCCGATAACTCTCTTAAGGTATCTACCGTCTGAAAGACAGATGTAGATGGCTCCACTGTTAGGATTTCGCACCGGCTCACTCATTCGTTTCCGACGTGCTGATACGAAAGCGTTCTCATTGTCGGAGACAGTTGTGATGAAAAGATTTCTAAAATCAATTAAATTATATTTGTTTACATACTTTAATTATAGTTAAGAAGAATATACAAGGAACATATTATCAAGATACTCAAGTAAAAAGAGACCTACACACCAATGGAGGTTATAAGACAAGGTCTAACATGCCACGATAAATCAAGACATACATTAAAGAACATAGCTACATAGAAAAATGGATCTTCTTACCCCGTCAAATAGTCAACTGCTAGAGCCGTTGGAGTTACTCCTAATGATTCAAAATCGAGATCCAGTTTTTGTCCTACATGAGATTGATTTCCAACAGGTACCGCAGCTCGATAGACTGATTTTCGATGACCATCAATCCAGAATTGCAAGTCTCGTCGACCATCAAATGCTACGGCAACCAGATCGTTATCTTCTTCATCAGCCTAAAAATATAATTGGTTACCATATTCCTAAATTTATTTTTTTAAACATATACTGAAGCTAACACGATGACTTTTCTAGACTAATAGGAGTTCCACACATCTTATTTCGGGCCATCGATTATATCTAACAAAAAGGCGAGAAATTACTCCTAAAATTTGAGATAACTTCATTCGATATTTACCTACAACATAACATCTTTGAATTTATGGCTTTATAATTATGTAAAGAAATTATCAAGAATGTATATCCACTCTTAATGGTTTTCAAAATAAGTACTTGTGCTGCAGCATGTCTGTTAACACCAGCACCATGAAGGGAGAGCTGTACTAGTTCATCATCAGCTGCGATAATAACATTTGCTGGATCGCCCTGAAATAATTTCTTTAATTTGTAGAAAGACATATACTCAAATTAAAATTGATCCTATTACGACAAGTAGGATATTAATTAAATAATTATTCAAAATAGTGTAGGAGAAAAAGAAAGTAGAATGAGAAGAATGCAGGAAAGAAAAGAAAGTAAAGGTGAGATTTATCTAAAATACTACTGCTAACTTTTGCTCTGCAGTCCTTTCCTGTCATGGCACCCACTACAACATTGTTCTCGTAATCCTCGTGACACCTGCAGAGGTACGATCCCTTCGTATTGAGACATAGCTGCGTACAGGTGTTATTGCCAGCACACTCATCAATATCCATACAATCAAGTGGGTCCTGTGGATTGGGTTGGAAACCATCACGACAGTGGCAATAGTAGCCGTCTCGGACATCTGGATGTTAACATATTTAATGGCTCTTGAACGTGACATTCCCATATGAAATTTTAAAGAAATTTAGTGCACACTAAATTCGAATTTTTCACTATTACAAATGTGCGGAGGATTAGATTAAACAGTACTCTTAACCTATGAATTTCGTTTTATTCCTATTGCCAGATTACATTAAAATAGTTTACCACCGAAATGGTTTTAACTTAACTTATTTGTATAGATACGAACTGTCGAGATTTATTGTTCTTCAAAACTAGAATCCGCAAAAATGTCTTATTTTTAGATTTCTATTACATTAGGATCATTGTAACCATTAATAAATTGAAACAGCTCACTTAAGGGGAGATCTTAGAAATAAAAGTAGATCAAGCTTCTCTAATAATTTCGTTTATTCTCCAAATAACTGACCTGTGCATAAATGCTTACACCCTCCATTGTCGTTGTGAGATTCACACGTTTTGCCGTTCTTCTTAGCTGGATTTTTAAAGATTTAGTTATATATATGCATTAAAAAGTAGTTTACTGGAATAATTATTTTCTCACCACATCCGATCTCATCCGATGCATCACCACAATCGTCATTTCTGTCACAAGCCAAAGTACCATTTATGCATTTGCCGTTGGCACACTATCAAAATGGTTTTTAGGAATATCGTTGTTAAATTTCTGCATTTAAGCAAAATATTGATACGACTTAGTTAACAAAAAAAGAGAAAAGATTGAAATTAAAAGTATTTTGAATACATAAAAGTTCCAAATAATATAATCGCTTAGAATCAAGCGAATACCTTGAACTGTTCGACTGTACAATCTCCATATTCAGAGAAACTTGAACACATCGAAAGGTGCTCATCGGAGTAGTCATTAGGACCACAATCATTGAATCCATTGCACAGCTGCAAAATACTGATTACTAACTTCAATGTTAAGTAAAATATTTTCATTTTATACAGTAATGCTGCCAGTAAATATCAAGGAAAATAGATTAAACAGAATTACTTGTAATATATTAAGACAAAGTCTCGAGTGTGCACAGCGATAGCGTAGGGGTGGGTCGCACTGGGCAGAACGACATTCGGAAGACGTCTCATCTGAATTATCCCCACAGTCGTTGTCTCCGTCGCACATAAACTTGCGCGGGATGCATACTGAGTTGGAACACTCAAACTCAAATGGAGAGCATTCACGTCTTTCCTGTAATGATTCTACTTGTTCATGAAAACTTAAGTCAACACTAAGATAGTACAAGCATTATATAATGATGTCCTATATTCCATGAAAATATGGTACTGAAAAAAATCGGAATATGAAAACTACGTATTTTAAACCAGAAACATGAAGAGTAAAAAATGCTGAGTTTAAAGTATCGTGTAATTCATTATACTCACCACTTTAGAGCAATTAGTTTCATCAGAAGCGTTGGGACAATCCTTCTTACGATCACACCACTTGTGTTCTAGAATGCAGGTGCCGTCGTCACACTGACGATGACCATTTCCACACTTTCGCAACGTGCATTGAGACTCATCCAGTCCATCACTACATTGTACTGTACCATCGCAGACCTGATTAATTTCAGAATAGTAGAAAGTCAAGGTTCAAAAGTGATAGATGAACTTCAGACGGAAACTTGAAAATAGAGGTATATATCGTAATAACAGATATTATGACTAAAATAACCTTATTTCCTGGAATACATTTGCCATCGTTGCACCGAAACTCTGATTCTGAGCAAGGCCGACTTGTTCCACCACAGCTCTCATCTGTTTCATCCGAATTATCACCACAGTCATTTTCGCTGTCACACATCCATCGTTTAGGAATGCACTTCCCAGTAGTAGCACATCGGAACTCGCCTAGACAAGAATAATTTCCATAATTTAAACACTCTGTTTCTGGTTCTGTTTACCTATCATTCGATTTGCGTTTTATTTATAAAATACATTTCCTCACCAATATCATCACATGATGGACACCTTTCCCTGTTTTCATCAGAGTTGTCGCGGCAGTCATCCTGTCCATTACAGAAAGCCCAGTTTGGAATACATCTATAATTTAAAAACTAGGCATCATGTCCATAATTTTATTGACTAACTGCTCATAAGCGTTTAAAGCCAAACGTATATATACTCATCACTAACCTGTACGAACTAGCGCATCTAGTCCACCCACGTCGGCATTCGATCTGAGCGCATTCTGGAGTCTCATCTGAACCATCACCACAATCATCGTCGTTGTCACATCGCCACGCTTTTGCGATGCATTTGTTGTTTGAACAGCGGAATTCTTCAGCCGTGCAGTTACGCTCAGGGCTCACTAAATTATGTCAACTGAATAAAATTCTTGATATGTAAACTACTACATGGTTTCCTTTTATTAATTAGCTGTGTAAAAATAACGTAAAATAAGTAATACGCAACAAACTAGGAATCATCTACTGCGAAATTATCAGAATTCTAAACATACAACACAATGATTCTGCTTCGTCAGATCTATCACCACAGTCATCATCCCCATCGCACGTGAACCTCTTTGGAATGCATTTTCCTGTTGCTGCACATTTGAACATCCAAGGGTCACATGGTTTATCACACTCCACTTCATCGGAACCATCACCACAATCATCGTTACCTTACAAAATAAATAAATAAACTAGAATTCCAAATTTTTGCCTTCACTAAGTTTACTAACCGTCGCATAATTGGAATGGTCTGGTGCAGTTATGGTTAGCACACTGAAATTCGCCGACGGGGCAAATTCTTACACCTAAAAAATTTAAATTTAATGAAAACATGTGTACATTATAGTGCAAATTAAAAAACAAATTGTGAATCTAGCAAACATACCACAAATATCTTTTCCGGGCTCATCACTTCCATCACGGCAGTCACTTTCACCATCACAGTACCATAACTTCGGTATGCACTTAGCATCTTCGCCGCCACACGCAAATTGTCGTTCGGTGCAGTTTGGCTCACACGTCTGAAGTGTGGATGAAGAAACCAAGTTTATGTATAAAGCAATTAACAACCTTTTTTCACGGCCATATTACAGAAAGCAATAAGTTATTCAAAGAAAATAAAAATCACCTTATTATTGCTAAGAAGCACAAACTGATCGGGACAAGCACAGCTGAATTCATTACCACCAGCCTTAATGAGACAAAGGTGAGAACAACCACCATTGTTATCACCGCATGGATTATGGTAGTCTGGTTGACGAAGCGGATGTACCACCTGGAACAACGTCTCATTTTCCGTAACCAAATAATTATAAAGAACCTATATATATATATATATCATCCACAATACATATATATATATATATTCACAGAGAATTTCTATAGACTCCACCCACGCTTTGTATTAATATTTTCATACCTCATAATTTAAGTGAAATGCTTTAATGATTTCCAACTTACTCTTAAATCGTTGGGCAGTTGGACCGTCTTTTTAAGTACAGTCTCGTTCTTTCCAGTCCACTTGTCACATCGGATCACTTCACGAAGATTCCAATCGGACCAATACAAATAGTCATCAAACACTACCTGTATTATTCAGTGATGTGCTTAGCTCAGAAATATAAACGACTATACAACCCATATTTTAAAGGTACTTTTTTGAAATTTATATAAAGATAATAGAATTATATGTGAACGTTTAACAAAGAATATTTAAAGCATCTCTTAGAAATAAATATACTTCGGAATATTTCATCCTGAATTAATTTCAACAAACACGACAATATAAGTAGATAACAGACCATACTAGAAACATGGCTAGTTCTCTGAGCGTGAATATGCCTTCTACCTCCTCCATCAAAGTCCATGAAACCAATTTCATTCAGGTGAGCATCTCCCCAAAAGATTCTAAAAAATGCCTTTTGATATTAGATTGAACTGGGTACTATATTCATAGCTTTGTACAAATATAAATATAATAAGCAGATTTAGAAGACAATCTGCTCACCTATCCGAAAAGTAATCAATAGCCAAGGCGTTTGGCCATCCTAAATCATTTTCAGCAAGTTTTACAATTGGATCTGTGAGTCCAGGTGACCCGTCGAGTGAAACTCTACCGATGTACGGCTGGAGACTCCATTCGGAGAAGAATAGGTAACCTTTGCCTGGATGAACAACAATCGCCTGAAATATAAACGTATATTATACATGTAATAATTCACAGTAGTATGATATCTCACATATGATTATCTTGATATACCTATGAAAACTGTTAGAGTACTATTTCAAAATTACATAAATTCCTTAAGAAAAATAGAAGGCTGTAAATTTCTATCATTAACATTAACATTGATTAATAACTAAATCATTTCTTTGGGCTCTATCTAGGTTTCTACTAAATTCATTTTTTCATCAGAATATTCATTTTTCACTAACTATCTCTATACAATTAGGATTCTCATTATTGATATATATATATATATGAAGTGATAAGCATAAAATATACCATAAGCCTGCAAAATACTGTGATTCCAAGCGCACAAAAATGACGAAGCAATATATTTCGAATTAAATGTAGATATGACTGATCAAGACAAACGAAAATTATACCTTTGGTTGTTGGATGCGATCTCTAATAAGAGTTTTGCAGAAGCGACCGTCCAGCTCGCAAACGCGTATCGACCTCTCCTGTCTATTCAGAAGGTAAATTTTACGCCCCACCCAGTCAATAGCGAATCCTATAAATATAGGTATTATTTGCTATTTATAAGTTATATCGCATAAAGCATTTTGTAGATCGTAAGATCTGTCGAACTCAGAAGTAATCTAAATCAGACATAACAAGCTAAATGCTAGAGCTAATGTCATTATTACTTCAATTTGAAGCAATTAGTATAACAAGAATGTAAGAAAATTTCATGAAAAAGAGATTATGAACGATATTTTATCTCTTAAGAGGAATTTCTCATTTCGTACTGAAGAACATAACTTGAGTACTATTACTGAAATCAGCATAACTATAATTTAATCTAATCTGGAAATTAGATTTATTTATAAACCCCACCGACCTTCTGTTCCAAATACATTGTGGCGTAGCACAGTTTCGTATGAGGAAAGAGGACTATCCATTTCGTCTATATTGACCCGATACAATCTGAGCTTGCCTTGATCTACCATATACACCTAAAGTGATCTACTACAAAATGCCACAACACTAATATGCACATAACCGTGTTTCAGAATATCTATCCAATTCTAGTTTTCCAACCTTGTTCTCTTTTAGATCGACATCCATAGACACAACATTATCAAAGCCCTGGGCAGCCAATTCATACATGTTTCCATCAATAGATATTTTTCTCATATAGTGCTTATTGGCAAGTAATAGCCAGGGCTCCGGTTCCTAAACAAGTACATTATTTTTCAAAATACCGACTTAAAAAACAACAACAAACAAGGCAGTATATTGATTGTTTTCCTGTAAAGAACTTTTTAATAATTAAAATAATGCATCCAGACATTATTAATTATATAAAAAGTATAAAAATGTAAATATAATTACAATGCACCATTTTATTAAATACGACAGAATGACTCTAAAGGTTGCTGTTCTAAATAGTTATATTACCAAATATTGACAGAACTCACACTGTTTGTTCTCTTGCAGCTTTGATCATCTCTAGACAACTGGTAGCCACTCATACAGCCACACTTGTAGGAACCGATTTTGTCTTCACATGTTTGACTACATCCAGATATTCCTTCTATAGATAAGTAAATTCAGATTAAGATATTTCAAAAGATAGAGTAACAAACGAAGAAAAAATGAACGGAGGCAATATTATAAGCATTTTCTTGAGCTCAACGCACCATAGCATTCATTAACGTTGTGACAACTCTTATTGTCATCCATGTCGATAGCAAATCCTTCGAAGCATTCGCATTTATACCCAATGGGTAGATCAACGCACTTCTGCTCGCAAAGTGGTTTATCTGCTTGCGCACACTCGTCGATGACTGCAACATTGGATGAACAATGGGCTGATTAATAACTACTTATAAACCTTTTAAAATAACAATTTAGGGAAAGGACAATACACAGATAACAGGGTGCGGTATAAGTTCTGATACAAGATTTAAGTGCACTTAAATTGGCATTCATGACGTAGCATTTCGCTATGCTAATGAAGCGCGCTGCTTAAAGCTTCTTTGGCCCATGTTTAAAATTTCATCCAAATCTCTCGTCTTTGAACTGTTGTTTAATGTCCAAAGCCCTACGCACTCTCATCACCGACTTGCACGAGCAGGGAGAGAAGAATGCTGCGATTGCGAAGAAGCTCTGTGTCACGAGAGTGGCTCTTCATCGGACCGTGAACCGATATCAGGAGCTTGGTATATTAAAGGATCGTCCTAGGAGTGGGAAACCCAGGTCCGTGAACATTTCGGATTACAGAATTGGACATTCCAACCGGACTGGTCACCTACTCATGAGACCAAAACAATTGTTGAGTTGTGTCGGCAGGAGATTCCAGACTTTTGGGGCAACGACATTTGGTCATCAAACTTGCCTGGTATGAATCCGATGGACTTCGAAATACGGTCCATCTTGGAAAATAAGCTGAGTAGAACATTCTAGAATAATTTGGACTCTCTTAAGGTGGTCTTAGTCGAATGTTGGGAAGAAATAAGTGAGGACGAGCTGCGGTCCGTCGTGGGCAACTTCAAGACGCATCTACAGGCTGGTGTGACCGCAAAACGAGGACACTTTGAACAGCAATTAGATTAAATTATTGTTTGGTATTTTATGTATGTCTAGATAAATTTTCGTTCCGAAAGCTACTTTTATCATGAAATTATACGACTAGACATCCGTATCAGAACCTCTGACGCACCTGTATATTATCTTCTCATGGATGTTTTAAAAATAAATATTTATAGAGTAGGAAACTTACAACACTGCGTGCTTTCATCGCTTCTATCGGGACAGTCATAATTCCTGTCACAGACTTTCTTTTCGTCGACACATTCTCCCGATAAACATTGGTACTGCCCCTTTAGGCAGAGAGCATGACCGGTACCCATATCCTAAACGGGATAAATGTGAAAGCAATAAGAAATAAAAAATATTAAGAGAGGATTTCTTGTCTTATACAGTTCGGACAGAAGCTTACATAGTATTTTGCTTGTTAATGATATGAATATACATAATTTAGTAATGATAGCAGCAATAGCCACCAAAATTAATTCAAACACAAGTGTAATATCACAAATATATTTCATTAAAAGCCCCTAATTTTCCTATTCTCTGGTCATAGAAGCTTATAGATTAATTTTGAACACTGCTACACATTCGATTTTGATTAAATTTGTCCTGTCATCGAAAAAAGCCCACATTGCTGTAAAGTGTACTACATACTAGTCTTAAGATCTATAGTTCTATTAAACCATAAACGGAAGTTTAGTTCTTCTATAAACTCTAATTATCGGATCTAAAGTGATTTAAGAATCAATATTCAATACAGTTTTCTAGAGATTGGAACATGCTCCTCCATTGTTTTATGGTGGAAATGGATGACGACAGCATATAGTAGTGATATAAACTATCGATGAATCCTAAGTTGAGATATACTAACTTAATTACACCTATTTATTTATATCAGGATTGTTAACGCATGTAAAACCAGGATTGGAAATTTCTTAATTTTTGGACATTGCTTCGTAGAGCCAGACTATTTCACTATGACTAAATCCTTCAATATGATCATAGTTTAGAATAGTTATTCCAGACAAACGTACTCAGAAATAAATCAATATCAAAGGACCTTAAGAACCTATAAGCATCTCCATATTTTCTCATACAAAAATATGAGATGATAAAGACGTTATATAGGATTAAACATGAATTTAGTTATATCTTGTTTACGTTATTTACATAGGACCCACATTAAGGCATTGATTAAATGATGTAATATATATGAAAATAAAACAATTAGTGTAGATTGAAGATTTGCAACATGAAAGTTAGAAATATAGCAGATATAGTTATATTACATACTTTCTGACTTTGGGCACAATCCCTCTCGTCTGACCCGTCATCGCAGTCATCATTTCCATCACATCGCCATGAATTGGGAACACATTTGTGATTAGCACACTGCCAGAACTCGTCCTGGCACTTTGAGTAGGCTAAAGAAAAATGGGTATCCACATTTACAAGGAATGGAGTAACACAGTGCGATTTTGAAAAACAGACTATACCAGGCTCTTAATACAAGAAAAAGTGTCAAATAATAAAAGTGACAAAATGGGATAGACGTAAATCATATCCTTACTGCAATTAGCATGTTCATCCGATCCATCCAGACAATCATTATCTCCATCACATTCCCATGACGAATGAATGCAATGTTGGTTCTGACATCGAAATTCGCCCTTGTTGCACTCCTAAATCACGTTCACTGTCGCTTCTTTTTGTTCATGTTATGCTTCATGGCGGATGATAAAGTTAACCATCTTTTCAAAAACTAAATTATTAATTTACCTTCTTTTCAGTCTTGCATAAGTCTGATGCCTCATCTTCTCCTCCAGCGCAAGTAACATCGCCATCGCAAAGCCAAGCCTTGGGTATGCATTCATACTTGGGCTGAGCTAAGCGAGCATTTGAGACACAATGAAATTCCTGGTCAGTACATGTCCGATTTCCTATAAAATTGAATGGGAATATAGATTGGTGATGTGGTGGTATGAAAACTCACCACAACTGTGTCTGCTATTTTCATCCGTGCTGTCTCCACAATCGTCTTCTCCGTCACAGATGAAAGCTCGGGAAATACATTTGCCGTTATCACACTGAATATAGTAAGTTAATAATTAAAGTTTACTTTAAAAGAAAATTATAATTAAAATATCAATTTATGTATATACAGTGCGTTTCAAAATGATAGCATACTTTAGTTTTTTGCCTTTCTTCTGTTCTCTGTGGTTAGATTGATCCACTTTTTTTGGAGGTGTGGTGTAAGAGCGTTGAAAATCTCTAGTTTAAATTTCATCGTTTTTCACAAAAAATTACCACTTTTATGCTAATTTTTCTCAAAACCATCCACTTTTCATCGTTTAAAAAAGATAACACGCTTCACATATTTGGGCGTTATTTAACGAATAAAAACGCAAATTGACTAATCCTGGACCTCATAACAATGGGTCGTGCTTCTACACTGAGTCTACACGAAAGAGGTCAAATTAAGGCACTGTCAACTGCCGGTTAGCCGCTGAAGCGGATTGCAGATGTCGTCAAGCGCTCAAGAAAGGTCATTATGAATTTCCTGCGTCACGAAGAAGAATATGGTACAAAGAAGAGTAGTGGACGATCTGGTAAGTTGAATGACCGTGAAAAAGGGATATTCTGCGGACTGCGTCGAATAACACGACCAGCACCGTTGGAACCCGTAGGACATGTGCGATTGATGCTTCAGAATCCATGGCGTGGAGAATGCTGAACAAGTTTCCCAATATTGTCCGATCACAGATGAAGAAGTGTCCACAATTGACACAAGGGTATAAAGACGAAAGGTTTTGCTGGGCCAAAATATTCATGAGATGCGACTGGGAAGAGGTACGACTTTCACGAGTCTTCAGAAATGGGATTATAAACTCATTATTTTGAATTTAGGTGATCTACAGCGATGAGAAGAAGTTCAACCTAGATGGTCCTGATGGTTGCCACTCGTATTGGAGGGATTTACGTAAGGAACCCCGGCATTTTTCAACCCGAAATTTCGGTGGAGGAAGTCTTATGGTTTGGGGAGCGTTCAGCACTATGGGAGTTGTCGACTTGACGTTTGTGTCGACGAAGATGAACAGCGCTGAATACCAGGATGTCTTAGGACATCGTCTAGTCCCGCATCTCCATTGTACTACTGGCCAAACGAGGAGCGAAGTAGAAAACAGTGTCATCAAAAATTTAGTTAGCAGTGTGCCTGAACGGAATTCCCAGGTCATTAGTAGAAGTAGTAGTTGCTGTTGTGATCTAAGCCGACACTAGCCCTCTCAATACTCAATTACAATTAGTTTGTACTTAATAACCCCAGAGGTCGGCCCCGCCCACAGGGCAAGGGGATCGGGGGCATATTTTGGAGAAGAATTTTGTTAGTGGTAAGAGCGGACGACTGGTCCTTTGAGAGAGCTCAAGGGTCATTCGTCGTATTGTTTTGTCGTTGCCCTAATAAGGACTTATACTCCCACTCTCTCTTTATTAGATATAATCCACTGAATCACCGTATTAAGTTGGCTCCCTTCCATCTAAGAGGAAGTGTGTCTGCACAGTTGTACTGACTATTAGTTAATTGTTATATTCACTCGTTGTTATTGTTTTTGTCATAAACACATATTTTAATAAAGTATGCTACCATTTTGAAACGATTAAAAGTGGTGGTTTTGAGTAAATTAGCATAAAAGTGGTATTTTTATGAAAAACTATGAAATTTAAACTAGAGATTTTCAAGGCTCTTACACCCCATCTCTAAAAAAGTTTTATCAATGTAACCACAGAGAACAGAAAAAAAAGCAAGAAACAGTATGTTATCATTTTAATACGCATTGTATATATAGATGGGTTTTCGTAAAAAATACTTTGATCTAGTAGCAAAAATTTGCAAGAATAAATCCACTTACTTGGAAAAGATATTCTCCAACACAAATTTTTTTTCCATTGGCGTCTGTACAATTAGTGTGCGTTTCGTCCCATCCGTCAGAACAGTCGTTATCCCCATCACATTGCCAAGTTTCTGGAATGCACCGACCGGAAGGACAACGAACACTGCAAATTACATACGAAAAGGTAAGCGTTTTCTGCTATAACACGACTCTAGATCTACTATATAATACAGGGTGCGGTATAAGTTCTGATACAAGATTTAAGTGCACTTAAATTGGCATTCATGACGTAGCATTTCGCTATGCTAATGAAGCGCGCTGCTTAAAGCTTCTTTGGCCCATGTTTAAAATTTCATCCAAATCTCTCGTCTTTGAACTGTTGTTTAATGTCCAAAGCCCTACGCACTCTCATCACCGACTTGCACGAGCAGGGAGAGAAGAATGCTGCGATTGCGAAGAAGCTCTGTGTCACGAGAGTGGCTCTTCATCGGACCGTGAACCGATATCAGGAGCTTGGTATATTAAAGGATCGTCCTAGGAGTGGGAAACCCAGGTCCGTGAACATTTCGGATTACAGAATTGGACATTCCAACCGGACTGGTCACCTACTCATGAGACCAAAACAATTGTTGAGTTGTGTCGGCAGGAGATTCCAGACTTTTGGGGCAACGACATTTGGTCATCAAACTTGCCTGGTATGAATCCGATGGACTTCGAAATACGGTCCATCTTGGAAAATAAGCTGAGTAGAACATTCTACAATAATTTGGACTCTCTTAAGGTGGTCTTAGTCGAATGTTGGGAAGAAATAAGTGAGGACGAGCTGTGGTCCGTCGTGGGCAACTTCAAGACGCATCTACAGGCTGGTGTGACCGCAAAACGAGGACACTTTGAACAGCAATTAGATTAAATTATTGTTTGGTATTTTATGTATGTCTAGATAAATTTTCGTTCCGAAAGCTACTTTTATCATGAAATTATACGACTAGACATCCGTATCAGAACCTCTGGCGTACCCTGCACTACACAGCAATTAACATTTTTATCAATATATCTTGCTATATAGAATATTTTTCTCGTTTTTTTCCTGTTCCTCTCCTATAAATGTTATGATGGTATTCTGAATATCACTATTTCTATCAAGAGCATAAGATGTCGTGATTAAGAATAAGTAATGTTTGTTAGACATACTAGTGCTGAGCACAGGGCTGATTCATGCAGAAGAGCTTATTTTCGTCTGCTTTGTCTCCACAATCATCGTAGCCATCGCATAGATCAGCTGGTTGGATGCATATGTTCGTGTTGGGACAACTGTAATATGGATACTGAGTTTTGGAATTCATTAATTTCGAAAAGGAATTAATAATATAGCAATATATTATAACTAGCTAAATAATTAAAATAACATGTTGCTTTCTGAAAATAATAATTAACCACCCTTTAAAGGAAATACAAACCGAATTTTCACGCCACGGCAATCAATCGGCAGTCCTGGACACGTCGTTTTCGACTCGTCTGAAACGTTCTCGTCATGGCAATCATTATGTCCATCGCACACCTAAAAAAAACATCTAAATGTGAGAAGAATATGCATTTCAGTATATTTTAAGAAATATAATTCATTAGAGTTGAAACATAATTTTAATAGAGCTATAAAAATCATAACTGCTACCTTTGTCTGGTTGATGCAATGTCCATTGCTGCAAGCAAAAGAACCTGCTGCGCAGTTGACGGTTGAAGTGCAGTCCAACTCATCGGAGGCATCACCGCAGTCATCGATGTGATTGCATCTGATGAAGTAATAATAAATTACTCAAAGCCATAATATGAAATAATTTTCTTTTCTTAAAATTTACACTACTAGTATCATTAGCAATGATAACTAACTTGAATCTACAACTTGATCAAAATATAATATTGTGGAGTTTCAAAGAAAAATAGCAACAATAAATAGGCATTAAGTTAGGCGATCAACTATTAACTAACCGTTTAACTTCATCGATACAACGTCTGTTGGTACACAAAAAGTAGTTCTCTGGACAAGAGCGTGTGTCTAAAATAATACTAAATCGATTTTTACAAAATACAAGAGATGAAAAATACTCTATAGTTTCTAAGTGAAATCTAATTCAGTTTACAGGATAACGGAAGTTCCAAGCACACGGGTGTACGAAAGATACTATCACATGAGGTCTATGTACTAGTAATACCTGCACGACAACGTTTCAGGTAATTACGTATCTAGAGAAGTTCTCAGAGGTCGAGACACAGTGCGTTCCAGAATTATAGGACGCTCCCAATTTGCCACTCTAACTCGGGACCCAGTGCTTCAAATTTTGCAACACTTTTATCCTGACACCCTGTCTCATCGCCAAAACTATCTACACTTTTTTCTTGATTATCAATACATTTTTTTCTCACGAACGCAAAAATTTCATTTCTTCACTGTTTCACAATTATAGGGCATTTAGGGATATACGATCTTTAAAATTAGAATATCATGTGGCAAATATGCCTTTTGTTGGCCAGTATAGAAAACCGAAAATGACTCGTGGTTCCCTTATCAACGATATCGAAAAAGAAAAAATTCTAACGTTTTCTGATGCCGGATTGAAGCAAACGGAGATTGCAAGAGAAATCGGGCGTTCTAGGAATGTTGTCGCCAATTTCCTGAGAGCTCCTGGTTAATATGGAAGCAAAAAGAGTGGAGGAAGGCCAACCAAGCCGGAAAAACGGGAAAAAAGAAGGATAACGATGATAACATCAAATAGCACAGCTAGTCTGGATGAGATCAGAAGCATATACTAACCAATTGTGTCGAAAACAACCATTTCGAGGGCACTGAAAGCAAATCCATTCATCAGGCGGGAAAGAATGAGGAAGTTTCCCACGTTAACAGTAGATCACAAGAAAGCCAGGATGGATTTTGCCCGTGCACACATGTCATGGACTTCGGAATGGACTGAGGCAATTCTCTCTTTTTTCCATGTGCATGTGCCTTTTCAGTACAAGCTTCACTTTATTCAGATCATCTTCAGCGACGAAAAGAAGTCCAGCCTTGATGGTCCAGACGGATTTACTTCCTACTGGAAAGATTTGATAAAGGAGAGAAGGTTTTTTTCTACACCAAACTTTCAATGCGGAAGTTTGATGGTAGGGGCTGCATTTTCATCGTTTGGTGCTATCGAATTAGCTTTTGTTTCCACTAAAATGAATAGTGTCGACTACCAGCAAGTCCTTGAATATCGTCTGTTCCCTTATTACAACAAATTTCAACAGAAAAACTTCATATTTCAACAAGACAACGCTGTCATCCACGTGAGTTGCAGTACAAAGGATTGGTTTCGGCGCAGGAACATAGCACTTATGGACTGGCCGTCTTGGTCACCGGACCTAAATCCCATGGAAAATCTTTGGGTAATATTAGCCCCGTCAAGTTTATGCCCACAACAGGTAGTTTTCTTCAATTGAGGATCTGAAGAAGACAGTTTCAGAAGAGTGGAGCAAAATTGACCCAGTCATGCTCAAAAATCTGTCAACGAATATGACAGAACGCATTTTTCAAGTGATTAGTGGATGGGGTAGTTGCACCGAATATTAGAAGTCATTTGTTACTCGTTACAAATTTTTATTTTGTTTTTTGTAAGTATTTATCCTAAATGTCCTATAATTATGAAACAGTGAAAAATGAATTTTTTGCGTTCGTGAAAAAAAATGTATTGACAATCACGAAAATAAAGTGTAGATAGTTTTGGCGATGTGACACGGTGTCAGGATAAACAAATTTAAATTTGAAACACTGGGTCTCGAGTTAGAGCAACAAATGGGGGGCGTCCTATAATTATGAAACGCACTGTATAATTCTAGGATATCGAAATGTTTTTTTATAGTTTGCTTCTTTATTTATCTATGACTGCTGCAAAAATCTTCTATTACGCATATTACTCAAGCGTCATCTGATTGTTCCGTTTTTCTTAGGTAGTAATTCCTTGTTATGGAGTTAACTCAACCCAGACAGAAAATGTCTAATAGTTGGAGAACGTCATGTAAATAATGAATATTTTGAGGTTAACATATTGCATTAACGAAACATCTTTGAATTAATGTTTAGAAAAATCGCTGAATTATTCAATAATACCTCATTATATTATGAGATTATTAAAAACTACAGTTTCAATTTATAAAATGAATATGCTAGCAAATGCCAAGAAAAATAACTAACTGCAGTAGTTTGCGTTCTCATCAGAAGCATCAGAGCAATCTGGTCGTCCGTTACACGTAACTCCAAGAGATACGCAGGAACCGTCTCCACATTGGAAGTTATAAGGAGGTAAGCATTCCCTGCTACCTTCGGTACGAAGTACACACTGGGTTGGATAGTCCTGAATAATATAGTTGTGTATATCTTTGAATATTTAAATAATAATTAATATGACTAGTTTTTCCAGTGAAATAGAAGCATTAGTGGCTACATAGAGATCTGGTTTTAATTTAGTAGAAGTTGTATAAGGGAATTTTGCACATAATAAGTGAAATTTCCTTACCTTTCCAGGCTCTAGGACCAACTCGAACGTATCGTTACAGGAACATTGCACTTTGCTAGCAGCGAGCCCAATATCCGCTGCTACAACATTACAAATCTGAAATATAAATTAATTTAAAATAGGCAGTCACTAGTGGTTTTCCAGTATAACTAAGCCTTTATATTGTCCATTGACCCAACACCTACTTTTAAAATTGAAGTTTCTTAGCGATCGTAATAATAAAGTAGTTAATATTTGCTTACATGGAATCTTATGAACTCGTTTAACATTAATATTATAACCAATGAATTATTACTGTGTTCTTACAATGGATGGGCTTTTAAATATAGCATAGTAATTACGTTGTATCTATTCATATTAAAAATAAAATATGTTATTATTATACAATGGGCTTCAAAATGATAGCACACCATATGCTTTCGCATTTTTCTGTATTCCGTCGTCAAACTGGTCCAATTTTTAATGATTTAAGGTGTAAAAGCCTTGAAAATCTCTAGTTTAAATTTCATCGTTTTTCACAAAAAATTACCACTTTTATGCTAATTTTTCTCAAAACCATCCACTTTTCATCGTTTAAAAAAGATAACACGCTTCACATATTTGGGCGTTATTTAACGAATAAAAACGCAAATTGACTAATCCTGGACCTCATAACAATGGGTCGTGCTTCTACACTGAGTCTACACGAAAGAGGTCAAATTAAGGCACTGTCAACTGCCGGTTAGCCGCTGAAGCGGATTGCAGATGTCGTCAAGCGCTCAAGAAAGGTCATTATGAATTTCCTGCGTCACGAAGAAGAATATGGTACAAAGAAGAGTAGTGGACGATCTGGTAAGTTGAATGACCGTGAAAAAGGGATATTCTGCGGACTGCGTCGAATAACACGACCAGCACCGTTGGAACCCGTAGGACATGTGCGATTGATGCTTCAGAATCCATGGCGTGGAGAATGCTGATCAAGTTTCCCAATATTGTCCGATCACAGATGAAGAAGTGTCCACAATTGACACAAGGGTATAAAGACGAAAGGTTTTGCTGGGCCAAAATATTCATGAGATGCGACTGGGAAGAGGTACGACTTTCACGAGTCTTCAGAAATGGGATTATAAACTCATTATTTTGAATTTAGGTGATCTACAGCGATGAGAAGAAGTTCAACCTAGATGGTCCTGATGGTTGCCACTCGTATTGGAGGGATTTACGTAAGGAACCCCGGCATTTTTCAACCCGAAATTTCGGTGGAGGAAGTCTTATGGTTTGGGGAGCGTTCAGCACTATGGGAGTTGTCGACTTGACGTTTGTGTCGACGAAGATGAACAGCGCTGAATACCAGGATGTCTTAGGACATCGTCTAGTCCCGCATCTCCATTGTACTACTGGCCAAACGAGGAGCGAAGTAGAAAACAGTGTCATCAAAAATTTAGTTAGCAGTGTGCCTGAACGGAATTCCCAGGTCATTAGTAGAAGTAGTAGTTGCTGTTGTGATCTAAGCCGACACTAGCCCTCTCAATACTCAATTACAATTAGTTTGTACTTAATAACCCCAGAGGTCGGCCCCGCCCACAGGGCAAGGGGATCGGGGGCATATTTTGGAGAAGAATTTTGTTAGTGGTAAGAGCGGACGACTGGTCCTTTGAGAGAGCTCAAGGGTCATTCGTCGTATTGTTTTGTCGTTGCCCTAATAAGGACTTATACTCCCACTCTCTCTTTATTAGATATAATCCACTGAATCACCGTATTAAGTTGGCTCCCTTCCATCTAAGAGGAAGTGTGTCTGCACAGTTGTACTGACTATTAGTTAATTGTTATATTCACTCGTTGTTATTGTTTTTGTCATAAACACATATTTTAATAAAGTATGCTACCATTTTGAAACGATTAAAAGTGGTGGTTTTGAGTAAATTAGCATAAGAACTATTATTTTTCATAAAAAAAGGAGATTTCCAAAACTATTACGCCTTTAATCAGAAATGATTGGATCAATTTGACGACGTAGAACAGAAAAAAAGCGAAAAGAAACAATGTGTGTTATCATATTTAAACCCATTGTATAACAGCGAAATATTCAATAACGTCCATTAAGAAAAAATTTTCTATAATCAAATAAGAAGCACAGTAGGACCTTATGATCGCAGAAACAAAAAAGAAATGTCCGCAACATAATTAACATACCTGATCACATCCTCCGTTGTCTACCTTGCACAGGCCTGAAGTGAGAGCGTTACAGAACTGATTCCTCGTACGAACGTCACTTTCGGAAGCAAACACTCTTAAGGTGCCTGGAACGCGACGGTCACCAACCACCGACTCAATGCTTCCACCAGACTCCTAGAAAACGAGTCCCTTCAGCTGTTTTCTTACATATTTTATGTTTAACACTTATGTATGTATGCGAGCTTTTGCTTTAACGTTCTTCTTCAAAGACCGAATTATGTTAAGAATAACTTGCGCATAAAACATTTCATTTCAATACGATACCTTATTAAGCCTAAATATTCCATTACTGAGTGGATCACTCATGTAAAGCCAATTGTCCCAGAGATCAAGTGATTTTGCTCGGTAGCCAACACCTATGACCTGCAAAAAATTATTTTAATTAAAATATATACCAATAAAACTAGCCAAAAATAATATATATAAAGAAACTAAATGGTAGTAAAACAACTCTAGAGACTCACCTTCCTGTTATTTCCTTCATAATCACTACTCTCAATGTTAAGTCGATTGACATCAGCCCAGAAAATACGTTGATCCCTAAAAGTATCAATAAAGCCCATTGATTTAGAAAGTACCTATATATAAACTTAAACAATACGTATTCAACTAATATTGATAATGTCCTTAGGCTTTCGTGATTTATAATGTGGTACCTAAAGTCTACTGCGATGGCAGCTGGAAGAGACACACTCTCCCTTATGATGACCTGTCTATTACCACCAGCCATATTCGACCGTTCTATTCGAGGTTCATAGAGACCTTAACAATTTTTGCTTTTTTTTGAACTTGATTATCCAACTAGCATTTCAATTGTTCTCAGAAAAGATATGGAATCAACTAGTTACCCCTAGTTATTCATGGCAAGACAGAGATTCGAACATCATATAAAATAGACATTAAATTTTGCTAGATTATAATTTGGTTATTTTTTTTTTGTCTTTCAAAATACCATATTTATGATTTACCTCCAGATGCTTTATATCCACTGTCACTCCAGAAAACAAGACCACTACAGGGATCAATGGCTAAGGCATACGTCCAATCACCAGTTGCGATCTAGAAAAAAATTACCACATAATATAATTTATATAAATTAAACTTCGTGTGATTGAAAACAAATAAGATATATCACGCCAGAAAAGAAATAAAACGGCAGATATAATAGGAATAAAGCTACTCACTGTACTGAGATGCTCTCCCTGAACATCTACTGCCATGACTTTGCCTCCTCTACCAGTTGTGAAGTAAACCTTCTGGGTGAGCCAATCCAGCTTCATATCGGATATATGACGAATTTCGGATGCATGCTAGGAGAGCTCGAATGAGGATAAAAACTCTATCTTCAACTCTATTCTTTCTTGTTGTAAGTTTCACCTATTTTTTAAAATCTTCTCTACCTTTTGCTTTCCAGGACCGAATATAAGTCTTGGGTTATCAGCATTATTCATACTGAACCAACTTATATTAACTTCAGTTGGTGATTCAGTAACGTAGTAAATTCGTCGCAAATTAACGTCAACATCAAATACTTGAAGATTATCAATTGTAGGGAAGGGTTCCTAAAAGATAATTTCTCTTTGAACTAAAGTAGATAGAATAATCTTATTGTAGTGGTATATCAAATACAAAGAGTATTTAAAATTTAAGACGTTCTATAAAATATTCTCTACAAATTGTGAAGAATGTTTTTACCATGATATTGATTATATAAAACCACTAAAATGTAACCTTTAGAGGTTTGCTGGCTTTAATGTCAGGCTCTACTCCAGCGTCGATAATTTTGTCTCCATCAGCAAACATCAAGTAAGTGTCTGGTTCTTCACATGTTCGACCCTTTAGAACTCCTGAAAATGACAAAAACTAGCGAATAGTTAATAAAGGACTAATGAAAAGAAAAATGATTACATATTGTTCTAGAGATTAAATTAAAAGCAAACTGCCAATTTTAATCAAAGATTTCTGATCACTTTGATCAGAATTATGGATTTTTAAAATGCTTCCGCAGTTAAACATCCATATAAAAAAAGCTTATTAAACTTATTTCCGAAATTACTAGTCAGAAAAAAGCACTGATAACGAAACTATGTTTTAATTCTATATAGTTTAAAATAGTCACTGATTTATCGCCTGGATAGTAAAATAATAATTTTCAGTGAGACAATATAAATAGAGCCGTTTTGCAATTGAATTATTTTTTAGACAAATACTATATTAATACTTTTATTTATACTCGGAGATAGTTGGATTTTTTGTTTAGATATATTTGCAAATTGGAAAAATAGGGAATATTAGTAAAGTAATTTAAATACCTTGAGCACAGGCACAGCTTGGATTTTGTGTCCCCGGTGTAGCAAAGCATAGTTGAGGGCAGGGACTCTTTCTCAGGTTATCAGTAATCTGACAGGGTGATGAACTCATCGGCTGATTTTCTGAGCAGAAAACAACAACATCCCCAAGATCTTTGAGAGATGCAGCGACGGTAGACGGAGAAAGAAGTAGAGAAGTCTGATTTGGTTTGCTGTAACCATATCAACTAAACAATGTCTATACATTCATCATTAGTAGTCTTTAGGATTTCTATGGAGCTCTAGTAATCCCAATAATGTCTTTATTAAAATTGCTTACTACTAACATTTAAAGCTGGATACTGTTTTTAACTTACCTTGAAGCTTTAAAGACTTTCTCTAATCTATTATCTGTCCAGAACATTTGTTGGCCAATTAGAGAAATTCCTGCTGCTGAAGCAATATCAGGCCTAACCAATTCGGGAATACCACCATTGGAACGAATTCTTCAAAGAAAAATAGCTGCCATTAAGTATTTTTATAAAAAAATTATATTTTAATTGTCTTTTACTAAAAATGTTTTCAAAATAGATTTACCGATATATTCCATCATTTTTAGCATCAGCCCAATAAACCATTCTGCTACTAGCATCGACAACAATATCAGTAGGTTCTGCAATGTGTGGAGCGGAAACGACAACCTCGCGACGAGTGCCATCAAGGAAGGCTCGCTAAACCATTAATTAAGGACCATAGAATGGCTTTCTACTTCCCTCCGGTTTAGAGTAACAATTTTAATGTTTTCATCTTTGTTTTTTAGCTCTAATAATAATTTTTGAATTTAATGTGCATTTGAGCGTTAATTTATTTACTAGTCTTTTCATATAGATTTTTATATGAATATAGTGCGCCCATAAATCATTTTTTTTACTCAGTTAAATCTATAATTTTGTCACCTGAATACTGGGTTTTTGACCCTGATCCGCCCAATAAATAAATCTTCCAACAGGATCTACCGCAATTGATGTTGGTGTCTCAGTTTTTGTAGTGAAGAGAATCTTTCTGCAAAATTATTTTAAAAAATAGAGAAAAAGAATAAAAGAAAAGTGCTTCTAACCAGCAGGAGAAAATATATAAAAGTGCAAGACTGGAGATGAAAATGAAGATAGAGGCAATATATAAAGAATGTATACAAAAATGTAGAAACACCAATGTAAACAATTGATAAAGTGACAAAAGCGACCTGTATTGACCGTCCAGTTTGCACACTTCAATATTTGTTCGCTCTGAATCTTGGTTGATAAAATAAAGATTATAGTTGATCCAGTCAACCGCAATGCTTCGAATGGTCATCGTGCCGAAAGTATCACGAACTATCGATCTCGGTGAAGCTTCGCCGATCGTGTATCTTTAAAGAGAACAAACTTGCTTTCTATGACTAATTTCTCTAAAGAAGTAGCTTGTCCTAAAAGCCAATGCTCATATACCACTAAATGCAATTATTACATAAAATATTTAGAAGAAAAATACTGAGATCATATTGTTGCGAAATATTTTCATTAATATGTATGTTATATATGAAACCAACTAATGTTGTACTTTATATTGTTTAAAACTCATATGTCATGCATAAAATCGTATTCTACAGATCCAATAAGAACTTCGATCTGCGAAAATACCAAACAATTATTATTAAACTAACGCAGTGATTCCTTTGTTAATACCAGATCCCTCTGCCACGAAGATTGTTTTACTTTCAAAGTCGAAGTCAATTGAAGTGATTGACAAACCGCCAATCGGTTCCATGGCTATGCCCTTTTGGTGAATATCGTCAAGTCTTCAATAAAAAAGGTTTTAACTATTTGTTATATATTAGGGCATAAACATTTTACATAAGGCGTGATAACTGGTTAAAACATTTCCATCGTAAATGGATCTCCCTCATCGATCTCAAAGAAGAACGAAGAGAAGAGAATAATGTAATCTCTTGAAGCTAACTAAGTCTTTACACATGAAAAACGAATGAATTCCAGGTTACTGATACAAAACATAAAGAGAAAACACTTTAAAAAATAGAAAAACTAACGGATAGCCAATAATTTTGTTTTTTGTAGCTACCATGACAAAAGATTCATCGAAAAGTTGGCATCCAGTAGAGCCATCCTAAATATGTAGAAAAGATTTGACATTGACTAGCTCATTATGAAATGAACCAGAAAGTAGAAGAAAAATAAATGAGCTAACTTTAGTGTAACCGGTAGCACAGATACAAGTGTGCTGGCTAAACTGCTGAGGTACACAAATATGCTTGCAATTTCCATTGTCCGTACGACATGGATGACTTCCAGAAGCTAGAACAGATTATCCTTATGTACCACTGATGTTCTCCTCTGTCTATGATATCTCACTTTTTTCTACTTCTATTTTCTTACTTTCTTAGATAAGCATATACGTATATACATTAGTGTTATATCTTACATGGTCTTGGCTGGAGTACCTTGATATTAACAAGGTTCTCAACTTCCTTTTTAAAATGTGAAAAAAGAGGTGGCTGTCCATCTCCAGTAATGGTAGCAACCTCAATTGAGTCGAAAGCGGAATCCGAATAGAATAGTCTGAAAATGCATCGTTACACTGAGACTTTTCTATTTCCAGCTAACTGGATGTACTGCAGTTATATCTATTAATGATTATTGAGCACTCAATTTATTGAAAAACGAAAGTAAGAGCTCTACATTTTATAACTTACCTGTCGCTAAAAAACGCCAATCCGCTGGGCTGTTTGCCAGCATCATTGAGAACATAGTGCCGATCTTGACCATCGTATGTAATGGACGTTATCTAAAATAATATTGATCATATAGCGGAAAACATTCGCTTACCTATTAGTTTACCCAAAAGATCCCTATTTCTATTCTAGGAAATAAATTTTTACATAATTGTTCATATAGAATTAAACCGTTCAAAATTTCAGTTTTTTCTATAAAAGATCAAAAGTAAAGGCTTTCTTAAAATATAGTAATCCAATGTCCACTGCTTCACATATAAGTATTAACTTATATAGTATATTATAGTTACGTAGTTTAAAAACAACGTAACTTTAATGAAAGCGCTTTAGATAAGATAGCGTTGAATCAAATTTTCGATTTAGAAGGAATAAAGGATAGGAAGTGTAGAATAGAAGACGCAAAATCTTACTCTTCCAGCCTTCGCCTCACTGAAATACACTCTTTGATTAGTCGTGTCCAGTACAATATGGTCGAGTTCAGAGAGATCGTTAGTGGCAATTACTAGCGCATTCGTCCCATCCAGATTAGCTCGTGCCACCTTTATATCAGCAGCACCGCCACCTCTGAAGCAGTGATTTGCATATTTATATAATAGATTTCGAATTGTGA
The DNA here is from genome assembly GCA_964036235.1 of Heterorhabditis bacteriophora. Taxonomy (NCBI): domain Eukaryota; kingdom Metazoa; phylum Nematoda; class Chromadorea; order Rhabditida; family Heterorhabditidae; genus Heterorhabditis; species Heterorhabditis bacteriophora. The sequence goes on along the minus strand of OZ038427.1, from coordinate 9,435,664 downwards.
TAATTCTTGCTGTTATATGCATGAAAATAGCTATTTAAAACTTAAATATTTAGATTCATTAAAAGTTAATTAGCCATTACTTACCTATCAAGCCAAAATAGTAATCCTCTATCGGAATCAATCGCAATAGCAACTGGGTTGACCACAGCAGTAGGAGATTGGTCATTTGAAAGAAGAACAGCTCGGTACTGAAACACGACATTTAAACGACAGAAACAGTACCTTGAAGATGATACTCGTTCTAAATGGGATACCAGGTTAGCATCATGTCAAACATTTTGTCTACCCATTGAATATCTCACCTGTGTTCCCTGGGTCCGGATTACTTCGATGTTTTGTGAGATCTTGTTCCCTACATAGAGATTTCGTCCGTTCCAATCGAATTCCATACAATATGGATCATCGGGTATTTGAGAAGAGTAGAGCTGAGTCTAAAATCAACGAGCTTCGTTGACTTTGATGAGACTGGTACTAGGTGTTTATCTCTCATAGATGAACTATTTACATTGCAAACATTTAAAATTTTTGAAATATATCTTATAAACCGAAAATCATGATAAATATACAAAAGACAATTAGACGATACAAACAGAGACATAAAAGAGTGTACAGCTATAGGAAAGATGAGACCTTATTTCCAGCATTAATGGTTGTTTTGTAGATAGCAGCATCAGTAGATACATGAGAGAGTGATCGGGCTACTGTCGTATGTTCCAGAATGAACACCTCAAAAGCAATAAACTATTAGATATTTCCTTATACTCGATATTGGTAAAATCAATAAGAAATATTGATAAAGACGTTTGTAGCCCGTGAAATGATTACTATGACGAGAACCTAGAGGAACTACCGCATAACTGAATATTCATTCATTAAGTAGCACCCAATGAATGACAAATAAGAATGCGTAAAATTACATAAAAAATTTAATGATAGGCATAAAATTCTAAAAATACTATTATTATTTACTAACATCACCAGACTCTGCATCATAACTTGCGTCAAATGCATTCGTCAAACCTGCAATAGGAACAATTCCTGAGAGGGCAGGAGTATTCTTGTCTCTGAAATAAATATATGTTTGTATTAAAAGATCTAAATTAAAGAATAAAATGATAGCTAAAGAAACGATGATGAATTTGTGTGCCTTAAAAACAATGTAAGATATAAGCCTATTAATTGTTGAGAGTAAACCGAATATCTAAGGCTTAAATATTTTCCACCGTACAAACCTAACGGTCATTTCTACGCCAAAGATGTTGGTTTTTTCAATAAGAAGAAGGAAAGGTTTTTGATCGCTGACACAGTTCTTTCCGCTTCCATCAAGGCGCTTACCCATTGGGCAAAAGCAGGAGAAGGACTGAAAAGCTTTCATAACACGTCTTCATATTCCTTTTTAATTCATGCTAGTTTAGTAGATCTTTTCACATAAATGTTTAGCTTTTACCATGTCATAACAAAGAAAATACATTTAATATCTACTAGATCGTACTCATATTTCGTAGAAATCAAGAAACGTAGTTTTTTTCAACGCGACTTGTGCCAACTTATTATTTAGTAGTAGAGTCATTATTTTGTGATATTAGATGAGGATTTACGTATAACCAGAATATATTCAAATATTTCTCTTAAGATGTCCTAATCCATTAAAATTTAAAAATATATTTGAAACACTTACTTTCTGAGATCCAAGCAAGCAAAGATCGGAGCAAGGATTATTTTGACATGGATTGTTCTCGACTTTAGGTTGTAGTACTGGGTGAACGGCAGTCACTCCAAGAGCCTTTAATTATAGATTATTATATGCTATATCAAGACGATATAATAGATAGAACATAAGTTTTGGCTAAGCTGTAATTTCTTAAAAGACTGGTAGATACATAAAATAGAAAAAAATAGAAAATAACCACAAAATAATTCAGCAAAACATTCAGTAGCTCTCACCTTACTAAACGTATGACTTGGATACTCTGTCGTCGTCCCATTAGGGTACTTGGGATATACTTGAAGACGTTGTAATCTACGATCTGAGTAGTACATCCTATCTTCGAAAATTGCTAGTGCATGTGGATGCTGAACGAATTTCGAGGAAGACAACACTTGTGTTCGACCTGAAATACTTCGAAACCATTTTATCCGCAACTTCCGAATACTAAGTTTTTTTATCAGTCAAGCATTATCTTTTAGAATTAATAGTAGCATCAACAGAAGTGTCACAGAAGACAAGCGGATACACCAAAAATATAATATTTGCTTCAGCAGCTGAGCCATCTACAACGTACCACTTCCATCATAGTTGACAAAATCAATGTAGTCGAGTTTGGAGTCTGCGAAGTAGACGCGGTCGGTAGTATAATCAAGGGCGATGGTATTAGGCCAGTAGATTTTCGTGTTAACTATTATTCTCCTGTCTGTGCCGTCCATATTCGCTCTCTCGATGCGAGGATTCTAAGATATTTCGTGGTTAACCCGATTATATTAAATTTATTAAATGAAAACACTTTTTTTAGACTTATGAATTTATTAACGTTTAAAATAAGTAATCGAGTAGTGGTCCCTATTAAAACACAAATCAATCATACCTGTCCCCAATCAGTCCAGAACATCAATCCCTTTCTAGGGTCAACAGCAATTCCTCTTGGCTGACTAATATTTTCGTGCACTAAAAGTGCTCTTGCAAATGGATTTTCGAGGTTAGCGACCTAAACTATACATTACGACTCATAGTCATAATAAATGACCAAGAAAATAGTAAAAAAATTATAGTTATTTCCAAACCTCAATAGTATTGAGACTAGAATCCACCCAGTACAAGTTCCTTCCTATCCAATCTAAAGCAATTCCCTCAGTAATATCCAGGCCCTCACCGATAAACACAGTAGTATTAGTTCCATTTCTAGTGGCAGAAAAGATCTTTTTCTCACGAATATCAGACCTAAAATAGAATTTAAATTCCATATTTATGAATTTTTACTAAAATAACTATAGTAATCTTATAGAATTCAAATGGACAACTATAATTAATGAACTACTTATATCCAAGTGACATTTCAGATTAGTCTAGCCTAAATAACTCTTACCAGAATATTCTATCTGTAACGCTATCCCAAGTGATAGCAATAGCGTTTTCAACAGAAGCTGCGAATGTACGCCAATTATCCAGGTGGTGATCGCTCCAGTAGATCCTAAAAGTCTATAACTTTCTAAGGAAGTAAAATCAACTCTTCGTTTTATTTTCATTACACAATATATATAAAATATAACTATACATTTTTTAAAAATTTTTTACTCCACCTATTTCTGTTTGAAATGTAGATTCTCATATCCTTGAGGTTGTCGGTAACTTTACAAGTACGCTTATCGGCATCTAGAGTGTAGCCCTCATCACAGCTTTAAAAATATGCAGTTATATAACATACAATTAATACCTGATGAAAATTGGATAAATTGAATGAATAGATTCATTAACGGAATTCGTCAAATAAAATGAAGTGTAAATAAACGCCAAATAGTTTTAAATGAAATACAAGCTGATTGTCTAGTTGCTACCTGCAAGTGAATCCATGCTTTTCATCAGTACATCTCTGGGAGCAAGAACTAGCATCGAGACATTCATTTTCAGGTTCACAGCGCGTTTTGTTAACCAGCTGTAGACATACATATGAGTATATTCAGAGACTAATTAGATTTTAAAAATCGTTATTTTGTTTTTAGATTTAAGACGAAATATGTTTATAGGATGATCTCATTATACAGTATATTTTGCAGTAAAATAAAAGTTTTATTTCAATTTGATGTATTTTAGGTATTAACGTGGAAAAAGACTCAATCCCTCAAACCGTGCAACAGAACTAAAGTTTTGTGCCTCACCTGCTCTCCGAACGGGCAACTACACAAGGGTCCATTAGGACTATTATGACACTTGAAAGCACAGCCGGCTCGGTCAGCAGAGCACAAGTCACGAGCACATCTAAAGAAATTTACATACTATAAAGAATTATGCTACAAGTTAGTTCAAATGATAATTACTCCTAGTTGAGGTTAGCTAAACATATATGGGGAAAAAAATCAGAGGTAATTTGATTATATTTGCGTAAACTGTTACATAAAAATAATAAATATGTGTCGTTTGTATTTATTTCTGTTTGTGGTCATAACAAACCTTCCACCTTCATCGCTTCCTCCTGGACAATGCTCTTTTCCATCACATAACTGATGAATAGGAATGCAAGTGTCTGGAACATCTTCACAAGCAACCTTAAACCAGAAAATATTGAAACCGTTTAAATGTTTCTATATCAGATTTATCAAGTATATATACATTTTTTATAAACAGTTAAAAATGAATGAATAAGGAACAAAAATAGCTAAATAGAAAAAGACTAACATGTTCGAATGGACACCGTCTCGCCATTTGGATTTTTTTACAACCATTAGCTTCGGATTCATCACTACCGTCACCGCAGTCGTTCTCACCATCACACAGCCAAGACTGAAAGTAATACGAACATATTTCAGAATATATTTATTTCATAAATACTGTTTAAGGTACGAGAACACGAACAAACAGATGTTACGAACATTCAGTCTAGTATTTTATATTAGTTTGTTTGGTATGACTTGGATTATAAATATGTTCTTTCAAATTTAAAGTTTAAAACATACATTTAAAATGCAACGTCCGTTGCCGCACTTAAAGTGATCTTCTTTGCACTGACTTGATGAGCAGCCAAATGCAGGCTCATCAGAACCGTCATCACAGTCCTTGATTTAAATGTGACATGAATATTCCACATTTTAAACAAAATTCTATAGTATATTCTTGGCTGGATTCAGGATAGAAACGTCTACAATAAAAGATAAGTATAAATCAATGAGAGATCAAAGATGAATTTACTTTCTGTCCATCACATTTCCAAGATGCTGGAATACATAATCCACTGGAGACACATGTAAATTGTTCAGGGGTGCATACTCCGTCCTAAATAAGATTTAATTGGAGCTCACTAAATTTTTTACGAGTTATAATTTTTAATTTCCCAGTAAAATATCGTTGATTTTAATAAAACCATTAAAATGAGAATTCCTTTCATGATATATTGTATAAATACGTAAATAAGAAATAGTATTTGAGGCAATGCTCACTTGAATCAAGCAACTGTCTTCATCTGAGCCATCTTCGCAATCATTCTGTCCATCACAATGATTCCGAAGTGAAATACATTGGCGTCCACTTGCACATCTACAATTAGATTCTTTAAAGTATTAGTTTAAAATATGTATATGTTATTTAAACGAATAGCACACTAGTAAATATCTGGTTATTCTAGAATTTCAAGTAATTCCCAACAAAAACTATGTCATATTGCAGTTTCAAAGGCTAGGAGAATTAGTGCGAAAGAGAGACTAGGGCGGAGTCTAGAGGAGACATAAAAGCACGGGAAGTTGAGATGATGGGAGGAAAGAGATATAACCAATTGTTGCACATATAATTTATCTTATTTATAGTATTGTTAGGTATTCTTTCATTATTTATATAAACTTATATATTTAATTGCGTCTATATCTGGGTTATCACATATTTCATCCACCGCTACACCCTTTACATTTATTGGACGCAATAGTTAATGAAAGAACATATAAAAGTTATGATATGTATTTCCAGTGGCTATGATAAATATTTTACGGACATAAAATACACGAACATATCTTTGAATTTTCCTACCTATATTGGTCGGCCCTGCATTGCATTGGAGGACATCGTTCCTTGTCTTCGTCTGTTCCATCATAGCAATCGTTGTCACCGTCGCAAAGCCAGTAGATGGGAATGCAACGGCCATTGGCGCATGAGAACTGAATATATAATAATAATAGTATCTGAAATATTTAAATTAAACTCGTTCCATATGATAATATCGTGCCGTGCTAATATAGATGTTTAGGTTTATAGAAGAATAACTAGCTGGAATTCCAGGTTTATTTGGGTTAAATAGATACAATAAGGAGAATACTATCATAGGACTTCTGTCGATCCGAGAGGCTACATACTAGTAGATAGACAGGGAATAGGGCAAGGACGGGTTAGGTATCAGAGTGGGGATATTCCGTCCGGCCTAGATGTTACATGCCGGGCCTCTCTAAAGGGGTTAGAACCACCGACCGTTTGGCGCCGGTCGCGTAGCTAACTCTGCCAGGAGATGACTAATCCATCGCCTGTGCGGAATGCGCGTATGTGGTATGTGTTATTGGAACAAACAATTCTTGCTATTAATTCACAATTATCATAATTTTAAATCTCCTACACACTCATATTTAGCAAAAAAATCCGAATTTTGTATACATTTATTTACTTGTATAATTTGATTTCATGCAGGATCTTCTAATTATTGCACTTCTTAATACTTATTCTGAGTGGCTGCTATCATGAATTAATTATACTACTTTTCTTAATTGTAATTTTCTATTTATAGAGATAAAAATAACCAAAGCATATTTGCGCCTACTAGATTCCTTACACACAACTCTTTTAAAAGATAAATTACTTTAGTAAAGTATGTATTATCTAAGAAATATATCAAAATGAAGCGTATTTAATTCATTAAAACATTGCGAAAATAGTTTTTTGCAAGTCATTTAAATTAATATTTCTAAAAGTACGAAATAGAATATGAAAAGATCAAATTTCAACCCCGAAGGAGGGTATATATGGAGAATAAGACAGAATCATTCGAAGAGAAGTGAGTGATTATTCTAGTAAATATAGATTATTAAAGAATGAACGCTAACTTGATTAGCGGCACATGTAGCATTGGCACAGAATTCTAGTTTCTCATCAGATCCATCCCCACAGTCGTTGTCAGAGTCACATTTCCACTGCTCAGGAATACACCTATATACACTTTGTAAAAAAAATTGAATATATAAGGAATTTTAGGTTTTAAAACAATGCTATAGATAGGAAAAATATAAATATTGCACTTTCTAATCTCTATTATTTCTACAGAGATCAACGGAAAACAAGTATTACTTGGAAACATCTTAAATGAGGTATTTATTACGAATGCAAATTAGTGAGAAATTAAAGAACTACTTAGAGGCCATGAATAAACACAAAAAATACACACGAAATGCAACAACATATAGCTCACCTATGGTTATCACATTGGAATTTCTTAGCAGAACAGACTGGTTTTTGTCCATCCTTACAGAAGCTAACATCTTCATCAGAATAATCTCCGCAATCGTTGTCACCATCGCAGCCATATTGTGCAGGAATACATTTTTTTGTATTTTTACAGCGGATAGTGTTCTCAGGACAGTCGCTCTGAAGATACATTACAGAGTGTAAGTAATTAGAATAAAGAATTAAAAAACAATAATGTGAAAAATCTTTAAAGTAGGCAGGAATTAAACATATCAAAGGATCCTAAAAGTCATTCTATTATTGGGAACATGTTAAAGTAGCAAGAGGACAAATTAGTAATAAGAGAGAATTTTGACCTCGTGATAACATTTATTTCCTCCTTCGTCTACTTCGTCCGTACCGTCCAAGCAGTCGTCTTCTCCATCGCATTTCCACTCTTTCGGTATGCAGCGACCATTCTTGCACTGAGAAAAATATAATTTGCGAGAAGTATTTTAAGTTTTGCTGAGATCCTAGTACTATAGATAAAAACAATAAATGCACTACTTAGAAGCGCTATTTTCATTGGTAGGTACTTTTAAGGAATGACTAGAAATTCTGCTTCTCATTAATCATAAATGAGAAAAAATGTCGTTAAGAATAAGGACTAAGTCTTGCACGTTTTTAAAATACTATATGCTATGCAAATATTACAAGTACATCAAATGTACATATACCACGAATGCTTCAACAAGCAGTTATAATAAAAGAGCCTGTAAATGGGACTTCTACGCCTACCTAAGAACTATAGGAAATCCGTGTTTGGAAATCAAATAATTAAAGTCATCTTATACTCCGCCGCGTGTCTATGGTCAGACAGTATATTTATTCCGCAAGAAAAGTTCTAGAATTACGCGGATACCTGAAATTGGGTGGTATTCGAGGTGCAGAGAGGCTCTGACTGTTCCGAAGAGTCTTTCTGGCACGTGTGTCCATTGTCAAGATTTATTTTGTAACCTATAATAAGTAGTTATATGAAATAAGTACACTTTAAAGAGTATTTATCCAGTTATTTATACACAGCACTGCAGTCGTATGCTCACCTTGTCTACAGGCACATTGCTTGAGTAGCTTGGGAGCGTCATTAGCAGAAACATTGTTAGGAACACCGAAACATAGCTGAGCGCAGTCAGATGCATGACAAGGGTGATCCTGGGAGTCTTCCGGAATAGGTTGGTTTGTATGAGTGCACGCTGAAAATATCTTCCTCTCTCACATATATCCTCTTTTCTTTTTAACATAAAGTTTAGGAACAACTTTTATATTCAATTCGTAGGATTACTACTGATTATCTCAAGTGTTCAGAAAAGTTTGGCGATGTAAAACTTAGATACGCAACTTTTGTCATGAAAATTCATTTAAGCCCACATAATTTAAAGTATTAGATAAAAAATTCTTGATTACTCCAACTTAGTCTCACCTTTAAGACTAAAGATGCTTCTCTCTTCTCCACTGAATTCTCTGATAATCCTTCCAGTGCCACCATTTCTCTTGCTCACTCTTCTTATAGAATATGGTCTTTGGTGCACATAGTAAAGATGATCTCCTAATATGGCAATTGCCACCGGAATAGGGTTATCAATGGGTAGAACGGAAACCTGGGTATAATATTATAATAATAGACTATTTATTACACATTTGCCGTGTCAGTGATTTTTGATGGTATTATAAGGTTTGTAAAAGCTTACAAATAACATTTCTTTAGACAATTTTCCTTAACTAGTAATTGTAAATTACCAAATTTCTTTGAATTATAAAAGCTATGAGAAAGATACTACATTTAATACACTTTAAATGATCATGATGCAAGAAAACTTTGCAAAATCAGCATAAAGAACTTCGATATAATCTAGAGAATATAAAAGCTTAATAAAAATAGCTCTACCTTTGTTCCATCGAAATCCATACAGCTGATAGTTTTTAGGAGAGTATCACCCCAGCAGAGTCTGTTCTGCTCGAAATCGATTGTCATCTCCGATGGTCGTCCAAGAGTGGTGTTGCGGATCACCATACAGTTAGTACCGTCCATATAACATCTGCAATACTAACACTTAGAACTGAAGAGTATAATGTATCTATAAAAAACCATATGGTTGTGAATTAGTTTTAAACGGATGTAAATTTATACCTGTATATTCTAGCAGGTCTTTGAGCTTCAGCATAAAACAGGTATCCTTTCCATGGATGTACAGCTACAGAAACTGGGTCACGAAGATTTTTAAGTAACTGTCTGTGAGTTAGTTGATCAGGATGAACCAGACCAGTGTCACTAATTTTTACAACCTGAAAGTATGAATAGTTACTATACAAATAAAATATTTACTTATTTATGCTATTTATCCAACATATATTATCCCATTAACTATATATATATATATATATATAAACACTGAATGAGATTACGAAAATAAATAGAAAAACAAAGGAGAAAATCAATGGGAATTATAATAATCGATGGCCACCTAGTTAGCTAGATGTCGGCTTAGATACACAGAGAAAGATGGATAGGCTTTAGATTTAATGCTAATTGATACCTCTAAGCTATTCCTTATGTTATCCACATAGTACAGTTGCTTGCTTATCCAATCAAATGACATCGATACTAGACCATCGTTATGTGTCACCAATACAGGAGCTGACCCTTCACCATCAGGCCGAATTCTGAATACATAGGTCATAGCCGAAAAATTCTATCAACAATTTCCACTGTCTTTTTTTTAAACTTTTTTACCTATATACTGTATTGTCCATAATATCAGCATAGAAAAAGCTATTTCCATGAACATCACATTCAACTTCGAAGTACATCCCAATCCTTCGTTGAGAAATTGGTGAGATTGGCAGAATAGCTTCCGCCAAGGAGTTTTGCACCTATATTGGATAAGTTTTTCATAATAATGTTAAAAATAAAATACTATCGCCTTGTATTACTTCACTGTATATAACATGATTCCTAATGCATTATGATTTTTAAATATCTTTCAAAAATCGTCCTTTAACACTTCTGATTATACAAATTGTATTATTATACCACGCTGTATACGAGCTTAAAAGTTATAATATTCGGAAGAATTCTGTATTGAAGGCCTTACCTGATCTGGAAAGATGCCTCGTACGATTTTATTACTCGAAAAGAGTAGGTAGTCAATAGAGTCAATACATTTTTTGCCTTCGACAAGTTTCTAAAATCAATTAAAACTGGCAAAAATCTGGACGGGATTTAAATACTTTAGTCTTTGTAACAAATATAGATGTAAAAAGAGATGGTATTTAAAAACATGAACAAACACCGTAGTGTGATAGGCCTAGACTTATACAAGAAAAATAATTTGTAATAAAGGAGGAATCAGGAAGAAAGAGAGAAAAAGCAAATCACATACCTGTCCAATAGGACAAGCACACTTGTATCCGACTCCAAATCCTCCTGCGTCCTTCGACAATATGCACATTCCCTCACAGTCTGCTGTTGAGCAAGGATTATCAATTTTTTGCGCCAAACATTCGCTTTGACCAGGTCCTGTAATAAAAGCATGTCTTGAAAATATGAAAAAGTGAGGAGCAATATTTTTAAAAGTTTATAATAATAATAAACCTGGTTGTGCCATTGGATGATACGCTGAGATTCCCATAGGGAACACATTATTATCTTTGTTCTCCCTGAAACGATTTGCATTAGAGGAAGAAACGGGTTACGATCAAAACACGTTATAAATTTACATTAAGTCAATTATCTCTTATAAAAGGGAATAAAAACTTCTGAAAATTCGTGGTTATTATACTCAATTAACTATTTATGTATTTATTGTGTTCAAAACTGCCCTAGATTGAGTAGTTATGGGTTTTATAGAATTAATGTAAATTTTGACTATATGAAGATAAAACGCACCAGATGAGCTCTGGATTCGACCCAAACTTTTCTATTTTGACAACTCCCAGTCTCGTCCAGTCAGTCCAATACAGGTACTGATCAAATAGAGCAAGTCCGAAGGGATGTGGGACATTATTCATTCCTTGAGCAACAACGCGCCTATCGTTGCCCTAGGGAAAGTATATTTACCAAATCTTTAAATATACACTTTCATAAGTTTTACAACTTCTAGCTAAACTTTAATCCACTCGCCACTTTATTTTCTTCCCGCTAAATAATCAAGGACTTTTTCCATCTTAAATTTCTCATCTTAGACATCAAAATTATATCTTAGCCCCGACGATTTCGACTAGTGTATACAAACCTAATAATATTAATCTTTAAGAAAATGTAAAAACCTGATAGTCGATGCTCTCTAGTCGATCAACCTTAGGATCTACCCAATATACTCTTTTAGCAGAGATGTCAACGACGATGCCAGATACTTGGTGGGTGTGAGTATTTATCAGCACTCTCCTACGTGTGCCATCCATCGCTGCTCCCTCAAGCTTGAACTGATTTGTGAAGAACATTTCTCTAAAAGCTTATTATATTCAATAGATATATAGAACAGGAGTAATGTCGTATTCTTAACTGATTCTTATATTAAAATTATCCATTTTAGTCATACTTTTAGACATCACGAATAATGTTCAGATGATATGAATCAATAGGAGTGTCCAAACTATCTTCACATACACCTTAGTGACACTAAATTATTCATCACAACTATTATAATAATTACAATAATGAGTACTTAATCAATATAAGTCATATTTATGGAAATTTATTTACCCTCTCAAAGGATCTAGAGCAATATCCAGAGGAAGGGTAAGTCCATCAGCAAGTAAGACCGTTCGACGGTCGCCATCAAAAGAAGATACATCAATACGACGTGAACCTTAGTAAAACACATTAAAGTATTTAAAGGAATTATCGGCATTTCTATAAAATACATAAATATACATATGGAATCGCTTAAACTTTAAAAAACATTTAGTGCAACCAACCAGATTCAATAATATATAGAGTATTTGTAATCCAGTCAACTGCTAGAGAACGAGGATAGACGAGTGATTTAAGACCTAATTTCCTAAATAACAAATTGTATTTTTTAATCAAGAGAATAACAAGAGTATGCTTCTTCTTTTTTAAATTAAGAAGAGTACTAGTTTTTGGACCGAATAATTATAAAGCATCGATGTGAAAATTAACGAAGCAAAGGTTATTAGAACAAATATATAGAGTGCATTTAAAAATGATAGGACACCATATTTTTCGCATTTTTCTGTATTCCGTCGTCAAACTGGTCCAATTTTTACTTATTTAAGGCGTAAGAGCCTTGAAAATCTCTGGTTTAAATCTCATCGTTTTTCACAAAAAATTGCCACTTTTATGCTAATTTTTCTCAAAACCACCCACTTTTCATCGTTTAAAAAAGATAGCACACTTCACATATTTAGGCGTTAAAAAAAACGCAAATTGACTAATCCTGGACCATCATAACAATAGGTCGTGCTTCTACACTGAGTCTACACGAAAGAGGTCAAATTAAGGCACTGTCAACTACCGGTTAGCCGCTGAAGCGGATTGCAGATGTCGTCAAGCGCTCCAGGAAGCCTATTACTACTTCCCTGAGTCTTCAGGAAGAATTTAGTACATAGAAGAGTAGTTGACGACCTGGAAAGTTCGACGATCATGAAGAAAAGACAATTTTGCGGACGATGTCGAATAGCATCAATGAAATCCGTAGGACTTGTGGCATTGATGCTTCAAAAACTACGGTGTGGAGAATTCTGGACAAGTTTCCCAATATTGTCCGATCACAGATAAAGAAGTATCCACAACTGACACCAGGGCATAAAGACGAAAGACTTCGTTAGGCCAGGTATTCCCTGAGATTCGACTGGGAAAAGGTACGACTTTCACGAGTCTTCAGAAATGGGATTATAAACTCATTATTTTGAATTTAGGTGATCTACAGCGATGAGAAGAAGTTCAACCTAGATGGTCCTGATGGATTCCACTCCTAGTGGAGAGATTTACTTAAGGAAACCCGGCATTTTTCAACCCCGAATTTTGGTGGAGGAAGTGTTATGGTTTGGGGTGCTTTCAGTGCTATGGGACTAGTCGACATAGCGTTCGTCTCGACGAAGATGAACAGCGTGGATTACCAGGATGTCTTAGGACATCGTATAGTCCCGTATTTCCCACTGTACAGGCGTTAGCTTCACTTTCCAACAAAATGATGTCACAATCCACGTCAGTCGAAGCACCAAGACTTGGTTGGAGGATAATGACGTGGCCACTATGAACTGGCCATCGCGCTCCCCGAACTTAAATCCGACGGAGAATCTTTGGACAATTCTTCTTTCGGATTTATGCCGATAACCGTCAGTTTGAGACGACCAAGGACCTTCAATTTTCCATTAGCAAAGCATGCAACGAAGTAGACAAAAGTGTCATCAAACATTTAGTAAACAGTATCCCTGAACAGATTTTTCAGGTTATTAATAGAAGTGGAAATTGTACTGATTATTACTTAATTATTATGCACATTGATTGTTGTTGTTTTTTTGTCATAAACACATATTATAATAAAATGTGCTATAATTTTAAAACGATTAAAAGAGGTGGTTTTGAGAAAACTAGCATAAAAGTGGTATTTTTATGAAAAAGGATGAAATTTAAACCAGAGATTTTCAATGCTCTTACACCCCATCTCTAAAAAAAATTGGATCAATCTGACCACAGAGAAGAGAGAAAAGGCAAAAAAACAAAGTGTACTATCATTTTGAAACGCAATGTATATATATAAATGAATAAAGTAGAAAAATATAGTGAAGGATTGAATAGAAATAAACAAAAAATAAAATATGATAAGTTCCTACTTAATATGAGATATCTCTCCATCTTCATCCACATCAGCACTAAATGCGGAATGTGCTAAGCGATCAGTCCAGAAAACTTTCCTATCCCCGTAATCAAAATCTATACCGTAGATAAACTCGCCAGATGCCAACCGTTTAGGTGTAGGATTTGGGCCGTTAGGCTCAAGTCTGGAATTTGCTACTGTTAAGAAATGTGAAATGATTGATGAACAACGGCGTTAACCAACCTGTACAGTCCTTCTCTCCTGGCAACAAAGAGCTTCATTTTATCAGCATTATTGGAAATACAATAACCTCTCATTGTCAAGTTATCTAGGCCAGGTCCATGAACCATCTGACAGAAATATCTAACAACTCACGCCCATACTTGTATAAATAAACAGTACTCATTTTTTTGAAATCCATCATAGATTTCGAACTTTAAAAACAAAACTTTAAATTTTGTATGACAATGATTTCTAAATCCTACAATAAATACTAACTAAGTAGATAGTGAAAAATATAGTTCGAACTAATAAATATTTTTAAAGAAAAGAGTCTTTACCTGCAGAGTATAACATTCTCCAAGGCAAGAGCAAGTGAAACCTGGTCGATGATTAGCGCACAGTTGATCACAGTATCCGAATTCAGCACATTCATTCACGTCTAAGTTGCAAAAAGTGAGGTGGTTTAATACAAACGTTACATTTAAATAAATGTTATTTATGTAATTTAACACGCTTCCACAATATAATACTCACCAGAACATGTTCTGTGAAAACGATCGTCGAGTTTGTATCCATCGGGACACGTACAGACTCCTCCATTTGGTGATGCATGACAACCGGCTTGGCATCCAAGAGAGGGACAAAGATTTTGTGCTTAAAAAAGGAATTTTACATAATTATCATTGGAGTTTGGAATTTTATAAGAAAGAGAGAAGGAAAAGAGAATTAACGAGAAACAGGAAAAGAGAAAGGTAAAAATTTATATAAATATAAATGGAAAAAATAAGTTTACGTACAGCATGCTTTCTCATCTGATCCATCAGAACAGTCATTATGTCCATCACAGAGCTTCACCTCGTCGATACAGTGACCAGTTCCATTGCAGTGCCACATACTAGGTGGACAGCGATATTCGCCACAGTCTTCTTCATCAGAGTTGTCTCCTGATAATTTTACATTATTAAAAATGTAAATATTTTATTTCCATTATTTAATGCGTATGTGTATTACTCTCTCAGTCTCTAGCTTCCTCTCTCCTCCTCTTACCACAATCGTCATAGTAATCGCATTTAAACTTTCTTGGTTGGCATCTTTTATTTTTGCACTGGAATTCGCTGGCTGAGCACTGTTTAAATTCTGAAATATTAATATAATTTGTTCCAAAAAAATAATAGTTAAGACGAAAGTTTATAATGAGTTTAGAATTACTAACTATTTTTTTGATAAAAAACAGTAACTTAAAAAGAAATGCATTAAAAAGTTCTCTAATATTTCTAGTCGATATTGCTCGAAAAATAAAGAATAGAGTTATGCGCAATAATATTAGATTTAAAAATAAATCTGTTCTAACCACAACTATCTGGTTCATCGGAGCCATCAGCGCAATCTTTTGACCCGTCGCATACCCATGACTTCTGAATGCACTGTGACTGATCCGCACAGCGGAACTGGTATTGGAAACAAGCGGTGTGGTTACGTGAGCATGAATCCTGAAACCGAAATCTCCTCAGCATGGAACGAACCATATTGGACTCGTATAAATATATCACATAATATAAATTATTTCTTGAAAAATAGTAAATATTAGCCGAATATAAGGTATTATATAAACTACCTAACTCAATGAGCAATTAAATTAAAATATCTATAAATTAACTGATGTACTAAAAAAAAATATCTCCACCTTTTCATCACTAAGATCTCTACAATCGTATTTTCCGTCGCACTTTTTAGAGACGTCAAAACATTGTCGGCCATCAGCACACATAAATACGCTGCCATCATGACTGTCACAATTCACCGGATTAGCTGCTGTAAAAGTTTTCGGAGTAGATGTTTTCCTTTATTTTTTATTTAGTTTCCATTACATAACTTTTATAGTTAGTTTTCAGATTAACAGTTGGTAGGCAAACATTTTGTATTCTTATCACTAAGTAGGTCAAATTCTTAACTACTTACGACAGTCCTTCTCATCAGATCCATCTGCACAGTCTGTGATGTTGTCACACCGTTGATATTCAGCTATACAGGACACACTATGCCACTCATACTTATCGCACTGCCACTGGTCAGCTTTACATCCAGGATGAGCTGAAAATTAGCTACTAAGAATATTACCCAAAAATTGTGTTTAAATTAAGTAACATATGGAAAGAATATATGGATTCCTATAATATTCAGCATATTAAGGTATTTAAAGTAATAAATTATCACAATATAATATCAGCGGCATCCCCGCCCCTTTCCGCGGTACGCCATGGACAGATCTATAAGCAACCTAGAGCCAAGTGGAATATTCTCATTCTCATAGCCAATCAGTCTTTGTCTATAATCCTTGTTTATCTACACACCTGTATCTGAGGAAGCCAGAATGTTAATAATACTGAGCCTATAAAATCCCATACTCTTACAGAATTTATATAGCTCATGTATGGTTGAAAAAGTGGTAGACTGAATTACATGTGCGACGGATAAAATTATTAGATCGCGCAGACCAAAAAAATGCTATTTGAATTTAAGACCGACAACACTATAATTCTCAATGCTCGAGGAAACAAGAGCAAGGTTGTTGCATCTACAGAAATCCCAATGAGATATTTTCCCAATAGTCGTAGAATTAAATAAGCTACGATCAACGAAAATCTTTTCTAGTTCAATGTGTTTCACACGGAAGAGAATTTTGATGGATAAACAAGGCTAGTTCACGAAATTCGTTTTCTAGTGGGTATTATACCATCAAGAATCCAGCAAGAAAAACTTATGAATCATTCCGTATTGACAGTAAGTGTGAGAGAAAAATGCGAGGACAACTAATATAATTAACCGTCTGAACCAATAAAATTTGCACGATTTTTTTATTATCAGACTTGTTAGTTTTTTAACATCGACCCCTTAATCATCCCAATCAATCAGCCCCAATATATAGACAAAGGCCGGCTCGTTACAAGTTTTTATCTCATTCGGGATCAAACAATCTCAGATGGCTAACTGCTTTGATCATCAAAAGGAGAATCATCAAACCAGCTGGAAAACGAGCTCAAAGCTTATCGACTTGTTATAGGCATTGTCAATAAATTAGTTCCCCAGAACTCAGTTAACATAGTTCTAATTTTACAAACTAGCACTTGATCTATTGTATCTAGATAACAGTTTCATATTGTCACGTTTATATTCCCAAATATTCCAGTTTATTTCTTCACTTAAATCACCATTTCTAATGTACTATACCAAATAGAGTATACGCATATAATGTATACTTATTAATAAAGTATATATATGTTTAAATAAATGTGGATAGTTCAAAATATTAAATAAACATACGGCACTCCTTCTCATCTTCGCCATCTGGACAATCGCCGGAACCGTCACATCTAAAAATAGTTACATAGCAATTAATTTTGCTAGCAAAACATTACTTTTTACAGAATAGTCTGAAAGTTAATTACTAAGTGGTATTTTTTCTGATGACTAGAGATTTTCAACAAAGCTTTTATAACTCTCAGTTGCTAGACGTTTACAAACGATGTTGTCGATAATTTTGTATGCAAGTGAAATGATTTAGTTACTCAATAAGTAAAATCTCTAACCTCCATTCTAATCGAATGCACTTTCCATCGTTGCACCGAAAGTCATTCTCTCCACATATTAATGACGCACTGTTGACAGAAGCGGAAATGGGTTGGGATCTGCCCCGAACAATTGGAGGGGAGTCTACTGTAACTTGTCACATTAATGGTACTGTAATTCACACTGTTCTTGCTCTGTATTTTAACTCAGCAGTCCATTCAATATATGATAATAATCTATATGGATGAAAAACCAGAATAATTAAGAATTTACGCAATTTATTTAATAGGAAATAAAACAGAAAATTGAGTATTGCAAGAAAAAAGACTTAGTATAACAATAATCTCAATTTTTGACTATTTTGATAAGAGCTACTCCTGAATTTGGCTATATCCTTACGAAAAAAATTGTGCTATGACTCTTCACTTTTCTTTTACAGCAAAAAACTGAGAAGACACTAGGTATTTTCCAATCTAAACCGTGCCAGGAAGTTTGAGGATAAATATTGTACCTTTTGAAATATAGCACTCTCTCCAAAATAATTTGAACCCATGAACGTCTTCTCTATTGAACATGTTCTTTTGTTCTCTAATTATCTAACTCAAAACCAAATTTCGTTAGTAGATTCATATAAAAATGAGGAAGAATTTGCTTTATATCATTATTGAAAAAATATACTTAATGGAGCAAATGCCGAAGACAGTAGGTTTACTCCTCCTACATATAGTCATTGGAAGTGATCTCAAAATGGAGAGTTGCTAGTACTAAAGATAGGAGTTATTTATACACAAGAGTCATTCTTCAACACTTAACCAAGTCCATTCAGTGTTTTATTGATTTTTCGGACTCTTAGACACGGTTTCCTATCGAGCTCAGTGAATGTGTTTGTGTACACAGCGGACTTCGCTTCCTCTTAGATCAGCGTATTTTGTTTGCGCAAAAATAGCGCATTATTCGATTTACCTACGGTCACTATCGTTTGTCTCTAGGATAGTTCTCATCTTCTTAGATTCGAACTATGCCGCGAGATTCCTCGATGGCGATGAAGAAGTGGGAGATTAATAAACTAAATAGCTATAGTTATCGGCTTTTCATTCTCATAATCCCTTAAAACGTATAAATCTGACTAAGTGAGCACTATTACGAAATTTCCCCAACGTTCGTTTTAAACAAACAATAAACAAATATGCAAGTAATGTTAAAACTTGTTTATAATAACTTAAAGTCACAAACGAAGTAGTATCGTCGCAGTAAGCTCATACAATGTAAACTGAGAAAATGATATGAAAACAGGTCAGTGATATCATTAGTCCATTTAAACAATTTACTTATATGATCAACGACCAAAAAGAGATTAATATTTTGCAAGGTCGCACAAACGACAGTAATAGAACTATTAAGGTAGTGTTTTTAATTCAGTCAAAAGTATTTACTTTTTCACAAGTGGCCAACTGTTAGGAAACGCAAAATTCGTAAGGGTGTGCTAACGAGTGGTACATCTCAAGGACTAAGATACACAAATATATTGAAGCAAATATAGGCTATGCAGCTTCATCATAGAGATTTTTCAATGTTCCTATAAAGAAGAGTGTCAAAGAACAGTTTCAGCCTGTGAATGGCTATTGGGTCGACTGAGATTGAGAATTCTGTTTAAACGATGAATACTATTATGATAACAACTAATAGCCGTATTTGACAGTTATTTCAGTGATTACATGCCAAAAATTACAACAATCTAGGCTCATCAAGCATTTCCATAATTCTTCTGTAATGGGATACTTAACAGCATAAAATTCTTTAAAATTTTCTAATAATGCAATAATGAAGTAAATAGTTGGGATATTAGTTTTTGGACCATAAAGAATCTGGAAAACTTGCTTAAAGTTGAAAATAATTATGCTACAACACCTTCGCCCCTTCCATTACAGTTTAGTGGCTATAACCGATCTTCTATGGCTTTTACATAAACAATGCATTCATCATTCCCAACGGCCAGTGGGAAAACGTGTTACTACCCACCACATAGTACATCTCTCCCTATAAGAGCTTGTTCTTTTCATATATTAACAAACTACACTTAACGTTCTCATAGGCAACTGAACAGAAGAAAGGTGTGCTTGTAGCCAATTCGAAAGAGAACACGCCTCATTTAAATAAACATTTGCATTATGCTAGAAAGTTACCAGAAAAACCTATTTTCATGCACTTTTTGGTGCCACTAGATAAATTATGTTTATTACAAGCAAGATGAGATAATTAATAGAAGAATTCGCCTCATTCCCACGCTGTTTGTGACATTTATTCCACCAGAAACTAATCTGAGTATAAATCACTTAATAACTACCGCATGAATCAATACCCTTCTGCTAGATAACGATCATTTACCTGTCGTACAACCTTGACCGGCCAAGTTGCAAAAAATAAGATTGCGCCGTGGAGGAAAATGGCCACATGAATGAAAAGTTCGGCAAACGAATGTTGCAACATGCTTTTGGATAATAAATATATGTATGCTAGTCTAATCTGGCTGTCATAAATGAGAACTAGCGAAAATCAGATAGTATGCAGAAAATACTAACATTTACAAATAAATGAAATAGTGATTAAGAGACATGAGTAAAATTTAGTGCTTAGTAGAATAACAGAACAGAAAACTCTAAACGCCATTGTCATTTCCATATTTCACACACAAAAAAAGAAATATAAAGTAATTTAACTAGCCTTGTAATGGTAACTGACGGGGATTTGAGACCGGTAACACATATGGCAATAGTAAAAGAAATATAATATTACTGTACAGATACATATCTGCTATGATGCATCAGTGCTTGGAATGAATCCGCCAGAAATTAACGAAATGAGGAGTTCGGAGGCGGAATGAACCCTAAAAAACATAAAATCACTCAAGATATTTTGGAAAGTTACATATATATATATATGTATGTATATATAACAGTGCAACAAAAACCTACTTTTCTAGGGGATAATTAAAACAGAAACAAAATAAACAGTGGTGATAAGGAAAAAAGAAACGAAATCGCTCAGTACTCAAAACAAGTTTTCCACTAATTTCTGGTGCTCTAAGGTGGCAGTAATAAATAGTTTTAAATGTTGAGAACAGACCACAGGTTACGTAACAGATCTATTGAAGTTTCTATATTTAGTAAAGTTTTTTACAAAATAAATTTGAGCGTATTGGCAACGCAACTATTAGATAAATATTAAGTAGATAGAAGTAAGACGAGACAGAATTCGTATGCTTAAAACCAAGATAATTCTGAAATCTATTTCGACGGTTACATTAACAAAAAAAAAAAACGGATACGATAGTAGGAAATGTGAATAAGAAAAACACCAACAATTTCGATGAACTATCAAATAATGAGAATAATAAGAAAAAATAAATCCGTGAACTATAGATATTCATGCCTTTATTTATAAAAAAATAGAGTACATATTGTAAAGAGTTGCCATAGGGTTTTCATATGAGTGACCACAAAAACTACTGTAAAATAGTGATAAGGAAAGAGTAAAAGAAGAAAAAGAGCGGTCACTAAGAGATCGCCACTGTCTGCTCAATGGCGATCCAACAATGGACCAAACACACTCGACTCGCCCGTGAGGGGCGCATTATTCGTGTCTCGTAAATGGACTGATCTAATCTGACAATCTAGCCACGCCAAAATACTGGAAACATCTTAATTGCTCTTTTAACCCCAGTCCTCGCTCTCGTCCTGTCTCTTTCGCTTTTGGCTTAGTCGGATATCTTAAAAGCTATCTTGCGCAACAGTCACTCCTCTCATCATTCCCTACAATTTAATATCTTACCTCATATGCTTTTTGTGTATGTGTTTAGGTCAATGCACAAAAAATAATTTGAGTGATTTATAAAGTTAACAAATAAAAACATGTTATTTTAAACATAATAAGAAAGTTCAATCTAATAGTAAAGACAACAGTATTTATATTTGCAGTTCACTAATACTTATAGCATGTTTCTATTACTTTGATCACTATAGTATCACATTATTTTTTTAACTCATTAACGTGAAATAGAGTGATTATAGAGGATTTCTGTGATCCATATTACAGGACGTCATAGCAGATTTACTCACCAATGAATGATTTCTGAGCGTTTATTAGCAGTATATTAATTCTTTTCAATATTTATCTAATATGGTTATCTATACTAGCTAAATATTTCTATCACTTAACAAGCACCGAAGAAAAGGCCTAATGTTAGCGTTCCTATAGATTTGGAATGGGAGTAGTAGGAAAATTGAGCCCCCATGGTACTATACGATAATAGGGGATGAAATGTGAGGTTGCGAGGGTTTAGAGGGCATAGAGAGGAAGGATAGAAGAAGGGATTGAAGGAGGGATAAGCGGTGGAAGTGATCCTTACAAGACCAAGCCGCGAGGTGGCTACTCAACGGCCGCGATGCAACCTTGAACCGACGCGCGCGACCGTCCGCCCACTGTAAACAGCAATCGCCGGCCCGTTTGATTTGACTAATTTCACTCAAGAACGCCTGCGCTGAGAATTATTGATAACTTGAGTTGGGACTAGTGGCTAAACGGGAAAACTGTTTGGGCTGGAATCAATGAGAACGTTCTGGGGATTAGTGGAATTTCCGAGATACGCACTTGCCGAAGTTTTCGTCCGCTGACGATTTATGATGAAACATCTAAATATATAAGTATGGTGTCAGTCATATAGCAATAATAAGCATGAAATAAAACATAAGCTTTCTATCATAAGTATTCCAATTTTTATGCTCTTCAATTTCCCATGGTGTATTGTTTCCCTCCATGGTTCTCATGTTTTATCACTAATAAATTAACATTTTATTTACATGCACTCCTCCATTTTTTTCAATGGGAAGTTTTATAATACAAAGATGAAATGTATTTTTAGAAGTTTAATCAAAGCTAAATCGTAAATAGCCTTTCTTTTCGCTTAATTACTTCCCGGATGTTAATCTGATATCCATGTTCCATAGTACTTGCATAGGAAATTAGCAAAAATGATTAAGATTATAAAATATAGAATATGAGTGTTTCCAGTTCCATAAAATTATGGGAAACAATGAAAATCAGAATAATGAATTTTTTGTCATTCGAAAAATAAATATTGAGAAAGGATTAACCAAAGAACGATACAACTAATTCTTAAGTATTTGACAATAATTACACTTAGTTTAATTCATATATCAATTTGTTAGTTCCAAGTCCTTCACATAATTATGATTTAAATATTTAGTCACGTGACTGGTAGAAGATTTAACCAACATTTTTTTTTACATAGCGGTTGGCCTTAATTTCCAAAAAGTTTACTGTTGAAAATATTCACATAAAAATATCCTAATGCGAAAAGTTGAAACATTTTTTAGTTTATTAAAATTGAGCATAATTTATTAAAAGCAACGAAATAGTGCATGAAAAAAGAGCTGTTTGCCACGTTAATAAAACTTTTAGTTATAAGTGAAATAAGAAATAGATATTTAGACTTAAATAAAATGCTTTGAAAAATTAGATATATTCTATCAAATCTTAGTAGTAAAAGTTCCAACCATTTTATGATAAAGATGGTGTATATTTTATAAATTAACTATTAAGTATAATTAACTAAAGGAAAGAAAGGAACATTCTCGAATGAATGTCACCTGACCAACTTAACAGTCGATATGGAAGAGACGGATAGAACAACAGAAGAAACTGGTTGTTCAGATGAGCCGGAAGAAAGTTAGGTGGCAGACATCTATATTAATATTGACAAGTAATTATCTCAATCTGTTGCTCAAAAATGACTATAGCAAAATAAAGAAACTACCAGATTGTTTACACAGATCTATACTGGAAACTGTCCATTTAAAAACTAAGGAGCTCAAGATAACTATAGCATCTAAACTGAATTTTATCTCAAGATTTTCGAATCAATATGCATGGCTCAGATTATATATTACTAGAATAATCATTTACTAGTAAAGGAAAACCCCAGCTGTCTCAATTATTCTAGTCAATAACTCATGAAAAAATGAATGTTAGTATTGACTAAAATATTAACTAAACGAAATCTTAATTCTAGAGTTGATGAAAATTAGAGAATTAACATAAATAGAGAAATTAATAGTGAAGAACGTTTCAAATTGGAAGTACAAAAGTTTTAAAAAAACACTTGAAAATCAATGCGATGACTATCGGCCTCCGTCCAGGTCGGCGCCGTTTCGCTTCATTTCACGACTTTCGCTGCCCGTTGAACTGGGTCTCCCTTCTCCCGCCAGCAACGACCCAGATTCGCGGATGAGAAAGCAGGAGATAAACTAATCAATAATTGATCGCTACAAACGAAAACCCTTTGCGTCACTGGATGAATGTTTATAAATATGGGAAGACTGACAAGGAGACTTAACCAAACAATGAAGTATCTTTTGGTTTATAAAAGATTTAACACCTAATTGGTTACAAGTAGGCATTATATTTAATTAGCTTGATAGCTCCAATAAAAAGTTATCTACGAAAGTCACGTTGTCCTCAAACTTTCCCTCACTGTTGTAGATTCCTTTTTCTCATTACCAGGTGAATAATTCCCTAATACTTAAAAATAAATATGTGGGTGCTATTAACTATAGTTTGATATATTTACCAATGTATCATAGTATGTGAGGAATTGTCATGGCCTCATAGCAATTATCCACACCGTTTTTAACAGTTGATTAAGCTCTTAAACCTATTATGAGAAATATAGAAATGCTACAGTGTACCATGAAAACATTTCCCAATTCATTCTAAGAGTAATAGAGCCATTTATATGACAATTAATACATTTAAGAGTAAGCACTATATATTTGAACCTCCACTTACATATTATATTGTATTTAAGCTTAAGCAGATACAATAAAATAAAATTCAGTAAAGGAAAATGGCGGACGTAAGTAATATAATTATTTTTTACTACTAAGAAAGTAGACTCAACTGATGATAAATTAAAATTGGTAATTTAAACTTGTACCATCACATAGTAAGTTTAAAATCTCGGCTTTTGTAAGGAACCAAATATAACCAACGGCGTGTTTAATGATAATTTTCGTCTTTTAAATATAATTTACTATATGTTTAAACACCACGATGTAACATAGTCGTGTTTGAACACTTCGCTATTCATCAACACATGAGTGCTGCCCAATAGTTGGATCTTTTCGTATTTGCTCTATGTTATTGTTGGGAAAAACAAGAAAGAATTCTATTTTCTCTAATACATTAACACTAATTCTAGATAGTCTCGTGAATCGATTCCTACGATTTCCATATGAATAGTTACCAAGAAACTCTTGTTCGTCGATGCATCCTGAACCACCACACCGCTGCAGCGGTAGCCTTTCTACACAACCTATCAATGTCCACCGGTTTTCATTGGATGTTTGCTATATATTTGATGGTGTCAATAATGTCTCTGTTTCAGTGTTCCAAGGACGATCACCTTCAAACCCGTTAAGCGCATATTATGCTAATTATTTTGTTCCGAAACAAGTCTTCTCCATCTAGAATTTCCAGTAACATAACAAACAAATATTTACTAAAGAATAGAAAAAGGTATCCTATATATAATATGCCTCCCATAAAATTGAACTCTTCCATATGATGAAAGCCCAACTTATCCGTTCTTATAAACATGGCTATTTGAGTATTTTATATTCATCGTTCATTTGCCTAACTATGGGCTGATGTCTTTTTAGAAGGAAGCTATTTTTATAGACTACCATATTTTATTTGACCGAAAAGCACATTCCACTTAAATTTCCCCACTTTATTAAAACCGAAACACTATGGATGGCCACACCATAGATGAACCACCGATACGAACCCAACTACCCCCAACATAGGATTAATAGTTTTTCGCACTACTCAATATAGCACTATTATGTACGTTTTAAGCTCTTAAATATAGTCTTGTCACGTTTCCTACGTATTTCGTATAACACTGAAAAGGCTAGATGGTATTCCAACCTCTTGTTTTCTTGTTTTCCCGCCCAGAAGTGAGCATAAGTTTGTTTTGATTGTTGACAAAAATGTAACACACCCAGGTGGCCACTCGTTCTGTTGTCGTTTTTTAACAGTACCGAACTCGATCGCTCGAATCACTACAAATAGGACTTTAAACTGGCTCCGACCGATAGTGACAATGTTACGAAATTGGCTTATTGCCACTTATTTATAATTCATCTGAATTACTCTAATAAATATAATGAAATTGTATATAAAATTTGTCACTGACTTTTAAATTAGTATTTTCCTTGATGATACGTACTAATTATGGTGTGCTCGCCTTCTTCAATTAATGGTATGTTATTATATTTTCCCTCTTTCGATTATATGTTGGCACAACTAGAACGGTACCTTACAGGTAAGCCACATCTGTAATACCAGTTTTAATTAGATTTCCTCGACAAAATTTTGACGAATTCTATTAGCATATGTACACATATGTACAGTATTTTCTTGCATTAATAAATCAACTCCAGAGATAGGATACCAAACTGATCAGGACATTAGATTTAGATTATTCCAAAGTTCATAAGAAACTGCATCCCACAACCGCCAAATAAATCTTTTCCGATCTCTATCACATGGTCGTCACTGATTTCGCTATACTGACATGACAGACCGTCTCATATCACTACGTTTAGCGCTCTGATCTCACGAAAAAACAATTTAGTTTTATCACTCATAATACAATCCCGGATCACGTACATATTTCAGTCCTCCTACATAATCTGAAGAAAGGCTTTTTCGCTTGGTTTATACAAAATAATTCGAATTAAAAATATCTATTACAAATTGCTTTAGCATCATAATCTTCTTTGTTATCTAATTAACAACATACACAATTAATAAATCAAAGTTTTATATTACCGATTTACTGAACTAACAATAATTCAATATCATCGTAAAATTTAAAAAAAACAACAACAACAACTAATAAGCAAAACATGGTTGTGGTTGATGTAAAGAGATCAACAATTTAATCAAATCAAGTATTATTTACGGTGACATCAGAATGGGATGAGAAGTGTCATAATATGAAGACGAAAAATAATCCAATCAAAATAAAAGAAGCATCTTATCTAGTAACGAAATACAAAAAAAAGCTTAACTATAATTCTAATTATTGTTTGGTACCATGCAACGGAACACGCGTTAAATTCAAAAGTTGAATTTGCAATTATGGATTTGAATTACACTCCTTTTATGTTGACTTTGCTCCTTCCAGGGTTCATGATATAAAAATCTAATACTTGTGATTATTTAGTTTAAGAAAATAATGGGCTTCTTTATATATTTATGTTTTTTATAATATTAATTTCTTTATTAATTGGTAAATGTCAGCGAGCATTTAAATTTATGCTAGGAATAGTAATTTTTCCTATTTTATGTACATCTCAATATTATACCATCGATGACCAAAGCAACGCAACGGAGTGCGGGAGATGGAAGTCCGGTATTCCAAAGTGAGAGGGACGCGGCATATAAAATCCTTCCGGATGGAATATTCTCTCCCGGATGCCCATCATTCCTTAGTTATTTCACCGATCTTTCTTCATGCAGCCTCTCGGAAGGCAGAAGTCATAAGAATTATTCCAGGTGGTCAACCCTGGACTAATGGCCTAGCTCAGTATTTAGCCTAAGCCTAAACATATTACTGGAACATGGAGAAGAATTTATAAATATACTCTGCAAAGATTTTACAGGGTTGATGAATTGTTTTACTGCAGCGAGAAGCTTTATTTTTATTGTTGTAATTATTAATTGTGCTCAGATTGAGTCCTGATTGAGAGATACCTCGATCGATTAGAATGTATTGTTGCACGCTAGTTCACATTTATTATAAGTGCTATAAGTTTCTACTCCTCCCAACTCTAGCAGGTTGCATTCAAGGAAATTGTGCCCACTGAGAAGAAAGCCTCAAGGAAAGCCCGAAGAAATGGCAAGGTAGCCCCATCACGATAAGATATGAGAGTGAACAAGTTCCTCAGGCTATTGCATACAGTTTGAAAGACCGCTTCCCACCTTCACTAACTTCAATTAGCCAAAGAAAGTATCTTAGGGATGTTGCGCAATTATAGTAATTTCTAAATTTATTTATTCCTCTATTATTCCATTCCTTCACCATTTTACTTATTTCATGATTATACTAATTTCGATAAAAATTGTATCATATTTAATATTACTTTGTTTTGCTTCTTTTTAAATCAGTGATTAATTTATTTTCTATTCTATACTACGTAAAGAGATCCTGACTCGCACTATATGACTACGGGATATAATGCCGACAGAAATTTTAAGCAATATAAATTTCTGGTTAGGAGCCGGTTCTCTAAAGCGATCAGTAATACAGCAGGTTATTATATTCTTTTACAACATAATTTGAAAATGACCCGCGAGAATAGCCAGTGAATTCTGTTACATTATTCCTTGTGCTTTTACTCCATATTTTTAACAGTCCAACTTCTACATATCCGGAACATAGCTACTACATTTCTGTAAGTATTTAATTAGTGAGAGAGAAAATTCCGAGGAATAGCGCCTATTTGGAAATACCGGCAGTAGCGTCAAGATTAAAAACTAAGAGCAGCAAAACAGTTTACTAGAACTTAGTTACCATGAAACGAAAAGAACATAGCGGATAAATATAAGGCCAATCAGATCCAACTACTCCGATCTATATGAAATAATAAATCGTTCAAGTCCTTCATAAGAAATGTTTTGACTATTTTAATAGCATCGGAATGGACAGGCAATGCGAACACTGCGAGTTCTGACAAAAGGTCATGCACTTAGTACGTTCAATAAACTTGAAAAAACATTGATTGAAAAAAGTGCCCGTGGGAAAGTATCATGGATACGTTAAAAATAACATTTTGAATTGCAAACAGTTAGCCGAAAAGCGTGTGACATTCCTGATGAAAACGTTCATGAGTAGGCAAACATCACACTGCCATTAGAACAGTGAAACCGGACTAGACTGAAGAAGTGCTGAATGCTGAAATTTACGAGAAATCTATTTTGAAGTGAAGCTGAACGAGGATGATGTGAATGTGTCAGCCGTACATGTACTGGCAGAATCAATCGATGCATTAGCAACACGCCCGATGGACGAAATCTAATTTGGAAAGAATCAGGAACGTAGCAGCAAAAGACCAAAAAGATCAGTGGAAGTCTCGCCTATAGATAGTATCAACAAAACCTGAACGATATATATCTAAAAAAACTTATGGAAGAAGTTGCACAACTGCGGCTAAGAATAAAACTTAAAGAAGAAAATATAGCTTTGGTTATAAAGAGATGACTTTCAGTGTACTGATAATCGAGAGAAACATAATTAAATATAATTCAAAAAAGTAAGGACGATTAAAGACTTTCTAGAACTTAGAAATACAGGAGTAGTAAAAGTTTATTGGAATGACGGATTACTTTCACAAAGGTCTTATAAATAATACAATGTTAGTTATTCCATGTTATGAGCTTACTATAAAGATAACTGGTTTCAAATGGGATAAGGAACACGAAAAAGCATTCATACATTTGGAAATTATGTTTCCTTAAGTCAACGGTGTTGAGGGGACACATTTCAAACACTCATTACCACCACGTTTGGCTCTAGCTCTATCGTTATCAAAATCGTCTTACTACAATTAAAAACAAGTGCAGAACCACAGCATCTCAAAGATTTCGCAAACTAGTAAAGACTAAAAACAAAAAGATTTAATAGCACGTCTAGCAAAATTTCAGATGGTACTAGTGGAATGCGACAGAATAGAGTGTCGCCTTGGGAAATAGACTAGAGTATATAATGCCAAGATATACTACAGACGAAGCAAAAGTCTCCGAATTGACAAAATAATATGTGAAAAAATGAGAACGACGTAGTCAGTGTGAATAGCACCATAGTTCCTAATTAACTAGATTATGTTGAGCCAAAATATATGTAGAAATAATGTCTTTGGATACTGGGAACTATGGTGAAATTGAACAACCTATAATCAGGAAAAAAACCATGGCATAAAGGACGATAAAAATAGATTTAATTCATAACAGAAGTTTATAAAAGAAACCAAAAGAGATTGAAACCACCTATAGTAGTGACTGACAAATCACTGAGCACATCATCACTATACTCTACAACATCAGTTACCGGAGCTCTCATTATGAAATCAAGCAAAACAACAAAGAAAGGAATTAGGAAAATATTTAATTGAATAGGACTAGACAATAAATTGCGAAAGTGTGTGAAAAATTGCGTATAATGTCAGTGTGTCGAACATTGCGTATGGAATCGCCATACTTTTACTCACAGTATGCTTAGATTTAAAATATTGCAGATCTAATCTCTTACCAGATACTCCATGCTCTGACCTACATTTCATCTGTATATGAGTGTCTATTTTGCCGACACAAGCGAAAAAGAGCATTCAGATGTGGTTACCGCGTTAAAAGAAGTTGAAAGAGAAGGAAGACTACGCATTAGCAAAAAAGAAGTCATCAGAGGCTTTCCTCAGCCAATACGTGGTCATTAAGAAAAGATAACCACTCGAACTTCTGCTGAAGAGTAGCTATTTTGACCGATCAAGTAATGTTTTTTTCTTTTATAATGTTGTACAAAGACCAATTGTAGCACTGGCATCCTTAAAATATAATGGCGGAAAAGAGAAATTCGTAAAAAAAAAGTTTCTGGGACTAGACACCAAACTGCGACCTATTGCATAAAGTACATGAATGAACAATGAACCAGATCATAGGCCATAGTAGGAATTGTACACATAGAAATAGTAAAATATAATCAGTACTAATAGGAATAAGAAAGCCATCTCTGCTAGGCGGCACATACAGTACTCATTACTTCTTTAAATTGATTTCAAACAATAAATCTTAAGATACTTTACTTAAGATTATTGTTAAATGCTTTCATGTTACAAAACTATTCCTAACAATATATACATTGGAAAAGAAGTGGTCAAGGTGGTATTTTCTGGGAACGTTCTAGATTCAATGCTGTGGGATTTTTGTAATCTTCGAGTTGCTAATATCTCTCTGATTTTTCTATAGCCTTCTTGAAAACAGCAATTAGAAGCTCCATTCTAAAATAATAGAGAAAATATTTGCAACTGAAACTTTGCTTTAAGAGTTAGTTCTTATTTTAAATAATAAATTTTTAGATATAGATAAAATTTCGGAATGTTCACATTCATGCAATATGCATAGCTAAACCTAGCTTTGTCTTATTAAATTTTACCCACATTCTTTTGCAGTTAAAGAGAATTTTATAGATATAACAGGAAGCCTAGTACACTGATTCAACGGTTTGTGAAAAAAGCTTCGTTTCAGATGTCTGATTTTTGGGTTTCCCTAGAAAAAAAGAAGGAAGTTGGTTTCATTCTGCAAAATAAAGAAATTACTAATTAGATACTATGCAAATATTAACCAAGAAGACTCAGTTACTTACCGAATCCAGTAACTTTTTGAAGGAGAAATTTCCGGTAGGGACCATTGAAGATTATTAGGGAGATTGTGGCAGCTGGACCATAAGCACAAAGCATCATTACCATTATGTCGTTGACGATCTGCAGTCCCAGGCGACCATCGAGGATACGAATATAAAATATTATTGAAGGAACGAAAAGAAACACAAGAGGAATTGACACCTAAACATTGCAACGGTTCTTTAAGAATTTATAAATGCATGAATGGCATTTAATAGAGAAATCAGCACTACTTCGTCTGGAAGTTGATTCCGTTTAGGTCAGGAAAATATTTATCGCTTTTTAAATATTAGTCTAAGACGAAGGTAGTTAAGATATATAAAGGGCGATATATGAATAACTTTGAAGTACCTGGATTATCTGAGATCTTAGAAACTTTTTTTGCAGTTCTCTGGTATGAACCGTGAGATGCTTACACTGGTCCCGGAAAATGTACTTCATGTGACAAATAAGTCCCAAGACGATCAGGACTGCAATTAAATTTATTAATAATCTAAATACCAACTAAGTTTAATTAGATACTTGAAGGGAAAAATTGTTCCTACTCCAAATTAGACTGATTATGTTATCAGTTGCAGAGTAAACATCGAACAAAAAAGAAGGAGGCACATAAAAAATATTCAGAATTTTCAGTAGTTCCATAGCTTCTGGCCTGTCCTTAAAAATAATACTGTAGGTGTAAGTCGTCTTAAATTTGGAAAATTTCAAAAATGGCTAGATTACTTGGACGGAGTAGAAGACATACCTTTCGGAGTAGTTCGGGCCACAGAGATGGATTGACATTACTTAGTTGAAAGGAAATAAGTTCTATGCTAATTGTTATAAAAAGGATAAAGAGAATACAACATATGAATTTCTTTTTGCTCAATTTGTATTGCTTTCTTATAATGCACTGTTGACGGTAGAAAAATAGTGCAATTATAGAGGATGAAAGACCCCACAGTAGCAGCAAATATATGTGCTAAAATGATAACTGAAGAAGATTTATTATATTTTAACATGAATTGAATGCATGACAAAACAAATAAACCTAAAACTGACATAACATGTCGCAGTTGTGAATCCCATTTTGGTGATGAGAAATCCACGACCTGCTGCAGCAGGCAGGGGGAAAAAGTATACAAGTTGGAAAAGGAAGGTTAAAAATATATCGAGAGCAGAAACCCAAATCTGTGAAAGCTAATTTAAAAATTTGAAAACGCGTTTACTAAGATTACACAGATATTATTCTCATTTTCTCCATTTTCTAGTTTCTTAACCTAGTTAATATAATTTTTTAAACCAAAAATTCTTCAAATCGCATATTATAAAATGTAAATATGTGGAAATTAGCCCGATAATAATATTCTCAAGTCGCTTACCTGGTAGTGGAGGAGATGCCACCGATATTCTTTCATTTCCCGACTGGATTTAAATATAATCAGATATATTGCAAGTAGATTAAAAAGAATACATACAGGGAAAGTGATATTGTAGAACAGAAGCAGGGCATCATTTTTGTCGTCGAAGATAGTAAAGTTGTTCATCTTTTTACTAAATATCGTGACGGGAATTTACAGGAACAAATAAAACAAACAAATAGCTTTCATTTATTCACAGATCACTTTTGTTTTCAATAATAAAGCACTTTCATTGATTCGAAATAATATTATTTTAAATTTCTCTATACATTGTGAAAATTGAAGTAGTTCTGCTTTGCAAAACATTCACTACAAAGTTTAATCAAAACAGGGAAAAGGAGGTATGTTCTAGAATGCTTCTGATAACTGAGGAGAGGAGAAAATATGTTATTTAAATACTTAGAATACAGAAAATAGCTTTTATATTAGATTATTCTTTTCTTGTTCTAATTGATGGTAGATTATGGGTGTGAATCAGGGAGCTCGCATAATAATCAGTTCAAGTAACAAAACTAATTGTAGCTACAAATCAAATGCTTTGATAGTAAAAAGTCCGAAAACAAATGAATCAAAATGGAGGATAAATTCGAGATGTCCCTTTATGAATGGTTGATCAGAGTTCTGATACTAATTAGTACTATAGTACCATAAGGTGGGAGTTCTCAACCGAAACAAGAAAATTGTGTTTGCGATAGAGAGCAGTGCTTATTTTAGCGGTTAATTGCTCCTTAAAGTTCTATGCATGACGTTATTCGCCTAGCAGAAAGCATAGAAAATCAAAGACATCAAATGTAAACAAAACAACTGTTCAAAATCAGACAGTACTTCATGAAGAAGCATCCTAAGGATAGTCATGAGTCTAACCCAGGGACTAGACACAACATCTCAACTCCAACTGTTCGACCTGACTGGGAACAACATCTAGCACTACTTCTGCTTCTGCCCACACACGCTTCTTCTTTATTGTACAGCCAAATTCGCCCTCCATTTTGATTCATTTGTTTTCGGACTTTTTACTATCAAAGCATTTGATTTGTAGCTACAATTAGTTTTGTTACTTAAACTGATTATTATGCGAGTTCCCTGATTCACACCTAAGTGTTTAAAATTTCACTAAATTTTTATCCTGATATCCTGTTATATTGTCAAAATCATATACATTTTTTTCTACGAGTTTTTGCTAATTTTTTTCAAAAACACGGGAATCTTATTTTTCCATTATCCCATAATTAGAGCCACATAGAATACGTGTCCATGAAAAGCAAAATAACAATTTATAACAAGTAGCAAATAACTTCTAATAATTGCTATAACTACCTCTTCTACTGATCACGTGGAACATACATTTTGTCATTTTCGTTGACAGATGTTGAGAATGGCTCAGTCAATCTTGACCACTATTTTAAAGTTATCTTCTTTAAGTTTTTCATTAGATAATTACCTGGGACATAGACCTTACAAGCTAGTATTCTTCAAAAGTTCTTCATGGGATTTAGGTCTGGTGATCAAGAAGATCAATCCGTACGGTTATGTTCCTACTCTTTAACCAATCCTTCGTGCTGCAACTCAGGTGGATGGCAAGGTTTTTTTGGTGCTTTCGAAGAGACTTTGCATAGACAAGGAAAGATTAGATGGTATTGACGACGCAACACGATGACAAGATAAAAATTCTGAGAAACTTGAAACACTGAGTCCAAAGTTAAAACAACAACAGGGCGTGCACTAAAATTCTGAAATGCACTGTATGCTGTCTGAAAGGAGCCATACATGTAAACATTCCACTTCGCTTCACAACAAAGCGAATCTTTGTGTATGTACTGTGAAAGACGCTCTTAGCAAATGGGTCATCATCTATACATGAAGATGCAGAATAAAAAGAAAATTATTAACTGATTTTTAATTGAAAGTTGTTACATCTAATGACACGAACAACGCATATCACAGAACGAAAAAATTTCAAATTGGCAGTTTAAGTATTAAAAATGACGGGATAGGACGTTAAGTAACTGCCCCATATTATAAAAATGAACCAAGCCCATAAGGAAGACGTTATGATCTTCAAGTAGATCCACTGTGAGAACTTTGTTCATCTCAAAACATGATAACACCGACTTAATAGTCGATTCTACTGGTTGAATTATTGTTGAGATAGTTTTCCCATATTGAGATCTAATGATTTGAGCATTAAATACACTCCCAAATCCTTCGATTAGTGTAGTTCTGTGGTAATAGAAAAATATATAAAGTTTACACATTTAAAGTTCAAAATCACAGTTAATATATATTGTTCGAATTTTTCAACTATTATATCTATTAAGCCCTGGTGGAATGGTGTTAAGTTATTTGAAAATTTGCTCAGGGAAAATTCACACTAATTTAGCCAGGTAAGCTATTTATTTATTTAAATTAGGGCATTCCAGTGTGGAATCTGGGTGTCTTTGGAGTAGATCAAGAGCCGCTAACATATCCTCAAGCAGTGGTGTTACTTGGGGAAATATGGAGCACCTCGAGGTCACAATGATCGTGGTTCATATGCTTATAAAGGTGATAAATCATCAGTTTCCCTCATTGTTTCCTCAAATCTTTTTTACATTAAGTGACATTTTCTAATCTTTTGTTTTTTCTAGAATTATTAAAATAAGGCTACGTGTCAATATCTTAAAAAAGGTGTTAAGCTTTAAAACTGCTTGATGTAAATGAGTATCCGTATTTTTATAATTTCCTAATTTTAGTTAATTTACTGTTTTTTTTTCATGAAGTATCTCATATATTATAAAATTAGCAGAATGCCCTCAACCCTTCGTTTCACTACCGTTACCAATCGTGAAGTGTCCCAGTTTAGAATCCGTCAGTCTCCATCCTCTCAGACAGGATCTTTGGTTTCTGGATTTATTAGAAAGGTTAGTTTGTATACACTGGAGCAACACCGGTTCCCCTAAACTAGCATCACTTCAGTCGGTTCCTAACTCACATAACCACTTTCAACGCATGATGAAAACCCAGCCGAGAGTAGTACTAGAACTTCAGAAAGAGGAGCTGAAGGTGATGTTTAATTCGAATACTACCAGGACCTTTAATTTATTTCTGTTTTTGATATTATTAATTTTGTGTTTCTTTCCAGGAACAAGAAAATAAGGTAGCAGCGAAGATCGCGGCCCTTAAGGAAGTATTGATAAAGAAAGCAGCCAAGAAAAAAGCCATGCAGGATAAGGTAATTATTTATTTCTGTTTTTTTCTCTTCTATTTTGATCATTGCTTGTATATTTAGAACTCCGAGAAATCGCAAAGCTCCTCTCCATCATAAGCTTCATCACCTCATCCATTCCTATGAGTTCTTCTATGTGATACAACGCATTCTAGTTGCATTTGAAATGTGTCACCGCTAAATTTTAGTCTCCTACTTCCGATCCCAATCTTACCACTATTACACAGTTCGTTTGAAAAAACGAATTTTAATATATCCATATATTTCGGTAAATATATATACTGTTAATAATAAATATATGAGCAGTGCTAAAAAAACAACACATTGAAACAGTTCACAGAACATCTAACTGCGAGAATAGAACCGAGTACAGTAGGATAATTTCTCATCGAATTATCGAGAGCCAATTTCAGTTATTACACGGTAAGAGACCGAGGCACAATGAAGCCAAATCCCTGAGGAAAACCAAAGCTTTATAACAAAACGGAATTCCGCTTTTTCTTGCCGCAGACAACTATCATGTAGTTTACAAAAAGTAATTTTGCTGAGTTTGAAGAAAGTTAATACTATTTTTGGCTGCTCTGTAGACTTTCCATGAACTTATCATTTGGATCACATTTAGAACAACGTGTACTAGTAGAATTTATGTAATAGATGTAGTTTTAAGTAGAAGTCGCGATTATTAATTTCTTATAACCATTTGCTACTAAACATGCCATTTATGAACATTACACAGAAACAACAATGCCCTTGAGATAGTTTTGTAGCCTTTTGCAATCTTCCTTCATTTCCTGTCCGCCAGTGACTTTTTAGATACAGAATCTTTATGATAGGCATCCTGATCACATCAAAGGTGATCAAAGAAGGATCATATTTCTGGCAATAATTTTGCAGAGAACATTAGAACAGAATAGTTGCCTAGATGAAGTTTTGCGTATTTCATTTTCATGCTAAACATAATAGTTTGTAATGTTCAATTGATTAAAGACACTGATAGATATATTGATGTCGAAAGTTTTGTACAAAATTACTATGGATATTCGCTTTCTCATATCGGAACTGGTTGTTATTGTTTGTACAGCAGATAATAGGAAAAATCGTTTGAACAGTGTGTAGACAATGCTAGACTAAACTTGTGTCGTCCTATTTGCGTCTCGCCTTCCCTTACTGAACCTTGATCATCTGTTAGCTGCCAGACCAAGTCTAAGAATGCTAAACTCACTAACCGCTTATTAACTTTAACGCGCATTTTGACAATATTTAAAAACCTAGCTACTAATGTGCCGGCGTGAACCAAACCACCACTAATTACACTGTTAGGGAAACGAGAGTAGTCATTCTAGTATGTTCGAACAGGTAGCCCTCTATTAGAAGAAAGAAATCGATAAACATCTCTACTATTTTTCTTAACTGTTTACCATTTATCGCTATTATACTGTGTTGTCCTTCTGTATCTTAACATAACTTCTTTAAACTATCGAAGGAGCAAATATACCCACTGTAGGCGGTCTCTAGTTTTTGCAGGACACTTTGTCACACTGAAAATTTGTTGCAAACAATCGGTAAAATTATGAGTGCTTTATACTACTATTGTATGAAAAGGAAACGATTTCGGCGCCCAAAAGCGATTAAATCGATTTGGTGGTGAACGCTTCAATCACATAGGTGTTCAGTCATTGATTGATACGATCTATCCAACAACCGTAATTTCGACTAATTCAATTGTATTGATTGCTTTGTATGTCAATTAATTAATTTTTTAATCATAGACATCTCCCTGATTGTGTCTGGTTCGCCCAGTCTTCATCTCTGCGCACATTGTGACGTTATTCAATGTTTTTATCAACACATTCACTTTGATAAAATAACTATTGAGGCCGTCATTGTTCCGTCATTTATCATAATAATAATTCCACAAACCACTTCGTGCTTAATTATGTTTTGTATCTAAGCGCTAATAGTCACACTTTCCTAATTGTATTTATAATTTAAATTTCTGTATAATAGAAGTGTGATATACACAAGATAAGCAAGTGACATTTTAGGTATATATGAGCTTCTGCTACGTATTCTTTACTGGCTTATACTAAAACTATTGCAGTATTAGACTTGAATTGAGCTATTAAAGTGTCCTATTTACTATATTTTAGATACTTCTGATATAGCACTTAATTATATCTTGTGTTTATGCAGCTAGGCTAAATAAGTATCAGTACTCATCATTAGACTACTAATATAGCTCATAAGAAGTAGAAATCATCAACTATAAGAATTCCAAATAATAGCATATACGTTAATATTGATCTCGTCTACATTGCCAATTATCCTTATATATTCGTCTAAATTCGCATTTTAAATTATTTTCTATCATTTAACTCGATAAACATGTAATAATCGTCTTAAAATGCTTAACAACCTTTATATGTTTCAAATATAGCGCCTTTTCGAGTACTGTTTCTTTAAGAACACTAAGGTTAAATGTAACTATTTTGTCACGGGTTTAGGCTTATATTAGATTATATATATATTAGGGTTGATATCCCGGGACCCCCGATCCCCTAAATCTCGGGAAATACCCGACTTTTCCAAAATCTCAAAAACCCGATAACTCGACATTTTAGTCTCGAATGCCAACCCTAATTTATATGTATATATAACTAGTTAGTAATTTGTTTTTATTACTTGTAAGAATAATTGCGAACGTTCTAAGTATTAGAATTCAAGCAATATTTTAAAAGTGGCATCGCCTTATCTTAGGTCGACTTTTTCGTACCGTCCTATTAATGACACAAAGTAAACAGCGCATTAAATTACTATCTAAGAAATACATGTTGTTTGTTCTAATAAAAAAGCCGAATTATTGAATCGCCTCTCGTTAGGGTTTCTAGTTTAAGTTTGCAGACTGTTGTTACCTACCACGCGGGTCAGCGGCGGTTATCGTCCATCTACACGTGTTTACACCCCTCCATTACTGTCATAGCTATTCTCTAAGATTTATCGATCCTCTCTTACTACATTTCTCCTCAAATCAACTCTTAATTCTTAGTTGTTTTCATCATATTTCCAAGTTTTCTTTCGTCTTTATAGTTATAGTTTACTAGTTGATCCCGCCTTCTGTGTCTTTTTTTCTATGATTTCATTCACCTTGATAGCTTCTCTTTTTAATTATATTTTTCTTCTTCTAGTTATTCTGGTAATTATGCTTATCACATAATGTTTAGAAATGATAAATCATTTCGATCTCAGGTATGGAACTTGATCTTAGGATAGTTGACCTATTTTATAGATCTATTAAAAATGTCTATGCGCTAAAAACTCATAGAGGAATAATTTCTCTATTATGATAATATAACTTTTTTTGGTTTGAAAATATTTGACAATTACAAACTATATTGCTTCTTCAACCATAATTTGATTTTTCACATATCCTTAAATTGGCCTAAATTATCAATAACTATAAATCGTAGAACTGAGATTTAAATCACGGTTAATATTCTTCTAGTGGAATACATTTTCATAAAATAATAAAAAACTCTTTGGTCAAAATAACTGTTAAATTAACAAAGAACTACACGATAAGGTTTTAGCAAGAGCTTTTTACGATACTTTTTCTTGAGATATCCTATTAGCACATAGTTGGAAACCTGAAAACAACAATCCCAATATGAGAAGGAAATGAACGTTAGTTGTATGTGCAGAACGAAAAAAGAGTCCTGCATTTACTGTTTGAAGGATTATAGTATTATTTGGCACTTCACATACTCTAAGAATGTTGGATTAGTTGAGTTTAATGAGATATCCTGAAAAAGTCTTACTTTTGTAATTTCACGTGACCACTTAGCCTTACAACACGATAAGGTATATTTCGTTCGTTAAAACTGTCAGTTTAAGTATATTTTTGCCTTAAAACCTGGAACAAATGAAATAAAAATGTATAATATTAAGAGAATAGTTATTTGATAAATTACTGTGTTCGCAAATTTTTAAATTAATTTTATTATTATAAATAAAAAAGGTAGTTATATGGATTATTTTCTATCACATACTAAAATCTGTTGTTTAAAAACATTGATGAAAATTTAATTGGTTTTTAGAAAAAATTCCTTAATCAGTAATACACAAAATAATTAGTCTTTTTCTAAGTGTCAGTCTCCAATACCAGAATACATTTTTGTTTGAAAAGTCATAAAATACCTGAGAACAACGTGATATATCATTTCTCTATGTATTAGCCTTTTTTAAGTTTTCCACTATTTATTACATATATTCAAATACAGAAGATGAATTTTCAGCATATCTCGAATGAAATTATATCAACTAGTCACCGCTTTGGTGACATTCAGTACTGTATTCTCCGAGTTAATTTCCCTACAGAATTCGCCAGATTCAGATTTGAATCAAACAGCAAATCCTATACTGTCAATTACTACATTATCATCTGTTCTTTCCGATAAAGTTTTAGAGAAATCACTGATAGCAACTGACCGTATAGAAGGTTCTGGAACAGATGAAACTTCTAATGAGCACAAGTCATCTTTGAATTCTCATCATGAGATTTCAACTTCGACACTTTTGTCTTTAACACACTATTCTAATTCTGAATTAAGAAAAATAAAAACCCCAATCAGGAAAAGATCCGCTAACTTCGTGGGTTTTCATATATTAATTATATTTATCCTCTTTGATTCTTAAAACTTCACTGTTTAACTTTACAAGAGTGAACATGCACTTTAAAACTATAAGTATCTCGGGGTCCTATGCCAGTTAAGGGCCAATATCTTAACATAGAGTTAAGGTTTTTCGTTAACAATTTCAGGTAATGGTTAGCAGATCAAAAAAAAATGGCTATGAAGAGCCACTTTACGCCAGCTTCGATTCTCAGATATTTGAAACAACGTATGCTAACACTCAGCTGGAATCAAAAAAACTACTTTAGTATATCGGTGGTCCCCGTGAGATCGATGTAGTGTGGAATTTTCTATATGATATCTTCTAAGTATTTCCGGTAGGCAGTCTTTCGATAATCGGATCATTTTCACTGTCTTCGTAATGACGAGATCTATGGTTATTATTGGAGATGTGGTAGTTTCGCAGAAAAATATTGAAAAGTGCAGCCATCTAAATCATCGTCGCTGAAAATATGCTGGTTTCCTATTCGATAACTGTGAAGCGAAATGGTGATATGAAGAAAACTAGGCACTACATTCACCAACATAATCACTGTAGCCGTTTTCTCTAGTATTAGGTCGTATTCTTTGGATTGGGTAAGAGGCCCATTTACGCTACTGTAGAAGAAACATTTGTTGGCCTACTCGATGTTGAACTTATTAGATGCAGATAAACTTAAACTCGGTGATGTTTAGTTTCATTACTGGCTTACATTCTTTATTAGTTTAAAATGATCCAAAGTTGCTGGGTAATTGTTTATCTCAATTTCGTTTCTCAGCGTTGTTTCCTCATTAAGTATTTCTAGTTTGAGCATAAGAATATCATATAGGAATAGAGTACTTTGTCAATCGGACAATAACACCTATACATCGTAGCTGCTTTGTTTGATTGTAAGTATCAAACATCATTTGAAACTAGAGGTCACATGTCATAATAACATTCTAATTTAATGTAACACACTAAGTATTAAATGATGTAGAAGTTAATGAAAGTACTCTATTCAAAACTAATTCTGAGAATAATTTCATAAGTCAAATTGAAAATTCTAGTTTATTGAGAATGTTAACAATTTTTAAGTTATAGCAGTAGATTTAGAACTTCTTGAAATAGCCTATTATAATTTGCTCTCATATATGACTCTAATCACGTAAAGTTTTAGTACAACGGCTTTGTCGGATCAGAATTCTACTACCCATTCAACATTAATAATCCCCAGTTTCCACCCACTGCTATGATAGGAATGTCGCGTGCCCTCCAAAGGGGCAATCAGATGCCTAAAGTGGAGTTCGTAGCGCTCTGGTGAGTTCCTATTATTGAAGAAAGGAGAAAAGAAAGTATTAATGCAACATTTTGTACCTTTAATTGATATTATATATACAGGGTACATCAAAAGTACTGGCAACAAAAAAAATACAAGTACAATTAAATGATTTTTGACATAGCAATTCGCTATGCTAATGTTCATACGTTTAAAGCCTGCTTGCGTTTTACCTTGGTCTATGAACGCTTTCCGTTTTCAAAAAAATCTCAAGAAATGGATCCGCCGAGATAACAGGAGATCGATGAGGAACATGGCTTCTGACCTCAATATTAGTCCAGCATCAATGAGGAGGATCTTCAAACACGAAGTGGGGTTCTACCCATATCAGATCCATTCAGCCGACATGTTGACGGGAAAATGAAGGCCACGCCTCAAACGTGATTTTCATAGATGAGACAATTTTCACTGTCAACCCAGCGTGCAATAATCAGAAGCGTAGGCAACTCTCTTCAATGTGGACATCAGAGGTCTGAGGAAGCTTCCGTAAATGTCAGAAGTCATGTTCCGTCATCTGTCATGGTTCAGACCGGAATAAATGCATCAGCTGAAACTCCGTTGGTATTCGTCGAGGAAAGTGTCAGAATTAACGCGGAATAGTGCCAGAGTGGAATTCTATTGGGGGTAGTGGTTCCCTGGCTCTTAAAACATTTCGGATTACAGAATTGGACATTCCAACCGGACTGGTCACCTACTCATGAGACCAAAACAATTGTTGAGTTGTGTCGGCAGGAGATTCCAGACGTTTGGGGCAACGACATTTGGCCATCAAATTCACTTGATCTAAAACTGAAGGTCTACATTATATGGCCAATCTAGGGAAATAAGCTGATTAGATCACGCCACAGCAATTCGGACTCTTTTAAGGTCATCTAATGAGAACTTAGGACGAAGTCAGCGAAGACGAGCTGCGTACCACTGTAGGTAACGTCAGAACTCATCTACGTTTGTGTATTCAATGGTGGAAGAATCCTCGAACACTTAATGAAGTGAATGATGTTTTATATACGTTCAATAAATTTCCATGTTGAATCTTGTTTTGGCTATGAAATTATGCGACTTAACATTTTTAATAGGACATTTAGCGCACGTTGAACATATCGATTCTTTTAAACAATTTAGTTTTAAAAAATACGTCATGAAAATATAATTTTGAAGAATTTAGGAATCCTCGTGGAGCAGCTCCTCATTGGGGAAGTATTTACGTAGACGAATCTAAACAGATTGAAGGTAGTTTCATACAGGTTCGTTAGGAAGCTTTCTATCTTTCTGAAGTGCACTTGCACCTGTTACAAATTTGGATAAATTCATTTAGAAGTTTTAAAACGCTTGAAATGTAAGATACATACTAACACAATATTTATATCTTATTTTTAGAATGGATTAATAATGAATCTTACCCACCAAAATATGGCTGGAGCTTCAATTCGATTGTTACAGTACGTAGGTTCTCCTGAAAGCAACAACTTCAGGTAAAAAGTTGATAGGGGCACTAAACATCTTTTGAAGGAATATATACACCCAAATAATATGTTACTGGTTTGGCTAATTATTCTAAACTCAATTTAGCGAAAGTTAGAAATACAAAATAATGAAGTTTAGAGAATTAATTGTTTCCGAAAATTCATGGTTTATATTTATTCCCTCGTTCACCCTCAAATATGCATTTGTTTACAAATGCAAATACGATAATATCGGAATATTCTTATATAAACCTATTATATTCCAACAGCAGTTGTGTATAAAGATTTAAATTCTAGATTTATGTGGGTACTTGCACGTGATGTTGACATCACAACTGTTCTATCACAAAAGCAAAGTGGCATTTGCAGTCCGCGTATGGCACCTGCTGTATTTCAGGTAGAATTTTAAAAATATGATAAAACACGTAGTTCTCTATTTTCAAGACTTCATATTCGCAAACACAAGGCTTTTTGAGTATTGCTTATATAGTTAAACAAAATTTCTACTATTTTATTATTTTATGTAATAGTTAATGTTGATTTTTTCACTTGAAAAAGCTTTCTCTTAACATCATTAGTTTGTAGGCTTTAATCACTGTACATCTAGTATATATAGTAAGTGGCTGCAACCAACACGAAAAGTAGAGAGAAAAATACATTCTTTCAGGATGGAAACTATGAATTTCTCGGAGAAGCTGACATTGACAATAGAACAATGATGTACGTATATCAAGGACACGTACATATAGTTGATAAAGTAAGGTATACATTTAAATAGCCAGATAAAAACATCTAGAAGTAGACAATATTTCAGGCTCACTTCTTGAGCAGTGTCTACATACTGACAAAACAAAGGTGTGCCTGCTCATGCCCTGCTCCAAATTTAAAATTATGAGGACTTTTTAGATAAAAAATGGTGAAACGAGTTAATATTTAATAATTTTATTACGAGTTTAAATAGCTCACGTATGGTTCGCTTCTACTTATCAGCGAGTAAAATCTTGTATTGAATATGAGCTTTATCTATTTTAGAAGAAAATATTGTTTACAAAAATATCTAGAAACTAAGGTTTTTTGGTTCTCTGGATGTTTTTTTCTTCCTGGGATGATCTCTACCTGTCTCGAGAGTCAGAAAATTTGTAAACATTTACCTTTATTATATTATTCCTAATTTCTACATCGTGTTGCCTCACTAAGTTTAACGAAATACGACGTCGAAAGATAATTACCTGTTAACTGCATGTTACCCAGTAAAGGCTTGAAAATGAAAGCATGGTCATTATTATAAGTTATTGTTGGATGTTTA
This sequence comes from Heterorhabditis bacteriophora, assembly GCA_964036235.1. Taxonomy (NCBI): domain Eukaryota; kingdom Metazoa; phylum Nematoda; class Chromadorea; order Rhabditida; family Heterorhabditidae; genus Heterorhabditis; species Heterorhabditis bacteriophora. Next base: position 9,391,012 of record OZ038427.1, on the reverse strand, counting down.
TGTGATTTCAATATACCTCCTAATTAAACATTGTTTTTTGTTTTACTTTAATGTATTATCTGTTACTTCTAATTATATTACCAACAAATCGAAGAAATAAAAATATTGTGTTCGGAGCATTAAACCGTATTATAATTGAACACCTGTGAAGTGATTATATTCAAGCAGAACAATGAAATTCTAGGTACATATTTCGGTGCATATTACACTGATAGTAATTGCTTGCTGTGCATTTATTTAATATAATCTTTATCACTTTACGAAACCGTCCTTTATAATTTAATATTTATGATCATTCCAACTTTTTGAACTTAGAACGTCGTATAATTGCAGTGCGTTTTACGTACCACAAAGTCAAAAAACGATTGGTGACCATAGGCCAAAAACATTTCTCTATAAAATGCATATTAAATGACTCAATTTCTAACATATGCTGTGATTTTCGCTTTCTTAATATAAGATAGAATTAAATTTTATATTGAACAATATTTTTTCCAGCATTGATGAGATATGCTTCCCTTTTAACTTGAAAATTAGTCAGTAACCATAAATCTATCTCAAATAATTATTTACTTATATAAATAGTGATGGGTCAGAAACCAGTTTATTGGGAAATACCATGCTAAGGTTACGCTAATATGATGTCACCATAATGTAAATTGTTGTTTCGTAGTAGTTAAACAATGAAATCTAATTGCTCACTACGAAGAATGGATTTAATATAAGCACATTTCTAAAAGTCGCTTTTAACTTACCAAGAATTTTGTCACTCACGCAAAATATGGATCAGCAGCACTTGCTAGAAAAGTGTCAATCAATTGTTAATACCTGACGCCATGAACATTACAGCAATGATTTCTTTCATCAATTTGATTTTCAGAATTAACATTTTCCATATTCTTAATCATTATATTTTTACTTATATTGCTTATATATATATTATTTCGGAATGTTTTTGTTATTTGTTCTGAGACTGGAAAACCCTTTTTAATTAGTTATGCTATAACTAGGTACGTAATCACACACTTCCAATAAGTGGTTATAATACATAATTCATTTTATTAGTTATTTATATGCGATTTATTAGGACACTGATGTTGTAAGTAAATTATTGTTATTACCTGTTAGTGATTAATTTGTTCATATCAAAGTACCTTGTTTCATATGGTGTCATTATTAATCTAATCATATACAAACGATGTTCTCTATTTGGTTAATTCACATCATATCACTTATTTTTCAAAAGTATTATTTAATAATTGTGTGCTATTTTAGGATAACAAATTTGTAATTTCTGTAACATCTAATAGTATGAATGAACAGGCAAATATATCACGTAGCCAACAATATCTTGACGTTGATAATGGAATGGTGAGTGATATGGAATTCTTTTGCAAATTGTAGCTATGATTGTCTTCAAATATTAGGTAAAGATGTGTTATCAGCTCTTGGTTTTCAGATCGAATTAGTAGATGAGGATGTTCTTTTGACTGACGTTGTTGAGGAAGTAGGTGGAACAGAAGACGATAACTTGATATATGAATATGACAGTGTTGTTCATACACAACACGATCAAAATGTTATTTTTGAGGTATGCATAATATATACCACATAATAATGAGTATTAATATTAACATATTTTGGAGTAATTGTTTAGTATTTATGGAGAAGTTATAATGTATTTAAAATACGTTTTAGTTATATCAACCATTAGAAACGGAAACTGGCACTCTAATGTGCAAAATTTGTATGCAGATGGGGAAATCGGTTGAATTCGAAAATAAATCGGCATACACGTATCATAGATACAAGGTTCATGGATCATACAATGTTAGTATTTTATGTCATATTATTTTCCACATTATTTAGAATTATCTTTGAGATGCAGATCTAGTTTTGTTTACAGGGTTATTAATAATTCCATCACGCATTAAAAAAAATTACTTTTTCGTGATTTAATAACCTATGATTCAAAAATCGTACACTATTTTTCTAGTTTTGATTTATCACATATTTTTAGAATAATCTGATTTGTCCTGTAATCGATTGTCGAGAGATCTATGCATCTATGATTGTCCTTCGGAAACACCTAAGTGTCAGTTACTTATAATCATCTGATGTACACCGTCACAATCATCATTATCTTCTTTTGTTATCTCTCATTGTTCAAAAAAATTTTCTTGAAAATAATTCCTTTTCCCCTTTTAAAGCTCGATCATAAACTCCCGCTGGAAATGCATCACCGAATTTTTGCTAATATCGGAGAGTTTGAGGTACGCTTAGTTGAAAGGTGATTAAATATTTTGTTTTTTATTTAGTATTACCAGAAATTTAAATGTATTATTGTTCCCTACTTTAACAATGCTTTAGCGCTGGCGTCATTTAGTTGAGTCGGCTTCAAACTGTCGATTCATGATGCATACAAAACAACCCCATAATCGACGTCAGATGATGCATTGTTCTAGAAGTGAACACAAGCTGGTATTGCAGTCTAAGAGGTAGTATTTGATACTTTAAATTGGCTCTATTGACTTTATTTAGTTAAATAGGATTCTATGAAGCTTTTATGTTATTTATTGGATTAAATTAGCAAGTCACCATTTCAAAGTGTTTTAGTCACTGTTGAATAGAGTACCACTTGACCTTTAAAGTATTATAATCTTATATTTTATTAGGCACAAACTGCCTCGTTTGAGGATGGCGAAAGAGGGTGCATGTTGTCCTGCACAGATTTCATTTAGGATCGATCCAAAAACAGGGTATTATTTGTAATGGATAATTAAATGCTATAATTTTTCTAACTGATATATATTCTTTTTTATTGTAGTCAAGTGGAAACATTCTATCAGTTGGTACATTATGGCCATGCCAAGGAACTTGATCACGCAATGGGAGGAGTTGAAGATAGAAATATGAATTCTGAAGGAGGGGACTTTACAGTTAGTTTGGTATTTTAAATTACTTTGCTGACTCTGATTTATCTTCCTATTATTTCGTACATAATATATTTTTTAAGCCAAGTCGTCCTATTGGTATTGTATTTCCAGAAAAACCTATATTCATAGGTGACCGACCAATGCAATACGTCCAGGTAATTTTATTTCTAATCTATCAATATATTGCTTTTTGTGTTCTTCTTTTTGGACTCATATATATATTTGGCACTTTTGGGTATTCTTGATTTAAGCAGTGGCTGTTTATAGAATTAAGGTATAATATGATATTTTTTAAGGATATAGTTATTGATATTAATCGTAAATGGATAAACAGTAGATGCATACTATGAATGTGTTTCAAGATAAATATGGAATTGCAAGTTATATATAAGATGAAGTTAATCTAATTTCAGATTGATCTAATTGAAGCTGAAAGTGGTATATATCTAAATACTGTCTATTCCTATATATTGATTATCACTGATCTTAAATCACGGTATACTTTTGGCAAACCTATTATTGAGATATCGTGCAAACAATTTTTAATAAGAATATTGACTGATATTTTTATGCAGTTTGGAGTACCAGGTATGATTTTATTCCACCTAAGCTTAATTGACAGTTTAGGAACAATAAGTCTTCAGATATATTTTCAGAAGGCTTCAGTTGTGGTCATTCGATTACGTTGATTCGAGATGTAATATCTGCCCTTAATGGAATTTTTCGCGTTACGATAAAGGAGATATTCAATGAGGTTGGAGTGACATTCTTTGTGATCAAATACATAGCTTATTTTTTACTGGAATTATTGAAATCCTGATACAAAAAAGTTATGTTCTATTTATATTCATATAATATTGTTATGTGAAATGTATTGAACACAATCACTATAATACAAATTTTAGACGCCAGATTACGATTCTTTTCGTCAGCGTCTTTATGAACAGTCTGTATTCGAATTGCATAGTCGTCATCGTTGGGCTGAGATGCTACAGTTCACGATTATGTCAATGAATCAGTCAGGTTCAAAAAGTCCATTCGAAGTACGTCTTTATCGTGTTATACATTTTATTAATTTCATTAACGATGAGATGTTTATAATATTAATAACAAGTTATGATATGTAGCGGATGTTCAAACGTAAACCATATAATATTGGCGACTCAAAAACTGCACCATGGTTGAATACTGAGGATATGGAGGAATATGATAATTATATAGATGAGGAGCCTGCAGTTGTTATAACTTCGCGTTATCAAGTTGGAGATAAGGTTTTTGTGAGTTATTATTTTATCTATAGCATTTTAATATTAAGTTAATAAGTACGAGAAATTCTAATTGCTGAGGAGGTACATATTTTGCATCTTGGATGTATTGACTATATACGTTGTTCTTCAATAACTACTCATTTCTAATTTCAATTTTGTGCAAGCTATGGATTAATAATACAAGACTCTCATGTGTTGTTATAAAAGTTATTTCTTAAAATTGAGGCAATCCCTTGTAGCTTCGCAATTTGGATAGTACACCAGGAAGAGGAAATAGCTTACCATACGTATATGGATTAATTGGCGCTGTTGATTGGGAAAATTCACCGCATTTTCCTTACAAAGTACATTTCTCGAAGAATGATGAACCATGGCCAACTGAAGGCAAACTTCATATTTTTATTTTTTTTTAAGTTTTATTTTTCTTGGATATCATTATCCAATTATAGTTGTTTTTAGGATGTGTTTCTGCCTGGGTAAGCTCGTACGATATTGTACCTACAACTCATGATCTGATGATAATTAGAGATGAAGGTGAGCTGTTTATTCGAATATAGTACTATTAAACAATTGTCCCATACAACAGGTTTCTATGTGCTAACCTCTACTGAATTTAGATCGCCGTCGTTTTATATCTGCGTTAATGTGTTCTTGTGGTGGTTCTGAATATGGTAACCCATGCACGTTCTTTCGTAGTCACTTGTGTTCTCATGGAATGTCGCGTGTTTGCTGTATTGCAACTGAGAAAGTGTGTAAGTATCACGATGAGTACGTGGAAGGCGAAGACACATACCAGGTAAATAGTACTAAATTGAAATATATATTAATTTGATTACTGTTTAATGTTTCGATATATCTTAAGTCAGCGTGTGATGAACAAAAGAAATATAGCTTCGCATAAACCTTGTTTTCTCTCGCTACATGTTAAACATAGAATACTATATTTAGAGAATGGAAGCTCTTTCGCAGTGTTTTTCCAATGATCAATCTTCACCACGCCGGAAATTAAAGTCAGTGTTTACATAAATGTTGAAAACTCATTTTTAATTCTTAATCGCTGTGGCATTTTTTAGAAACGTTATTAGAGTTCCCCAATTATCCACAGAACAATATCAATCTTCAGCTGAGGATGGTATGGTATCAGTAGAATCGATGCCAAACCTTATTCTAGAAGTACCGTAAGTTTATAATACTCTTGTAATCAGTGGTTCTGTTGTTAACTTTTATCATGCTCTTATATTTGAGTTATGATTCTAGTAGCTATTAAATAAACATTCAGAAAGGGGAAAATAAGAGATGCATCATTTCAATGCCATTCCCAGAAGTCATTGGAGGGTGTCATTAGTTTAGAGGGAAAACTCGATGATACAAATGAAGTACCTACCCAGTCAACTGCATTAGAAAACACCATGGAAGTAAGATCAGAGGTGAATGATAATATAATTATTAAATAAATTAGGATTATTATTTTCTTACTTTTTCAAGTATATATATTTAGCCTTCTTGTAAGCGAAAAGATCATCAAAGTATAGATGTATGTTCGAATGCAACATTATTGGCTTTAAAGACGGGTGCTACAAAATCTCAAAATATAAAAAGGGTAAGCATCTACCAGTTCTCATATTATTATTATTATTATTATTATTATTAATATTATTATTATTATTATTATCGTTATGATCAATTTTAGCCAAGAATTTTGACGCCATCAAAATCAAGATCTATGTTGGATGCTGTTTCTTCTCAGCCGTTAATATCCGAGGTATTCATTACTTATATTATTTATTGATTATATAATGTTTTATATAGATTTGTTTGGAATAATTTAATCCTCATATTCTTTTAGACTTCGACTTCAACTAATAACCCGATTCGTCGTTCTTCCCGTAATGCCAAAGCTAAAGTATTCAATGATTATATTTCAACTAAATAGTCATGTACATTAATATCTTCAATATTTTATTATTGTATAGATGTTTTTTTTAGGATTTTTTTCATAATTATAATCGTTTTACTTTAATATTTTCTAGATCATTGTTTGATCTCATGCCACTAAATGATTATTATCATATGCGGTTCTTATATATTTCCATTCCACTAATAAAGTTATATTTAAGCCAGTAATGTGTGTAAACTTAATATTTTGGTTATTACCATGTATATTAATTAGCTTTCGAAGTGTACGTATCTATATGTTCGTTTGTTTTCTATTTTTTAGTACATTTAAGCACGATGGCTGATGCGGCGTTTGCACGTCGCGTAGCCAAGTTGATAGTATTTCGGGATAAGATGGATCTTCCGCCTGAAAGTACGGTACCCCTAATCAACGCTTCATTTCAAGTGGATAGCAAAATCAGTGGCATGTCTGAGAAGGTTGGATTCATTGTTTAGGTATTTCTATACAACCATAATGATACGATTTAAAATTCTGATAATCACTTGCTCTCGCAAAGACGTGGCTATGATTCAGAGAGTATTATACTACCTTTATTATTCTTATTTAAAGTATATTTCGTGGCCATGAATTAGGAGGTGAATTCTGCAGTCAAATATTTTAAAATAGATATTCAATTCAGAAGAATTCCAGGAAACAGCAGATTGTTTGATATCAATGACTCCAGATAAGGAGCGACGAGAACAAGTATCACTTGGTCTTCTTTATGGTTTACTTACTGACAAAGATAACTTTGCAAAGGTAGTAATAGTATAAATCATTTTTTTATCATTCTGTATTGAAGTTTTGATGTTAAATTAAATTAAATTAAAAATAGGATGTTGACAAAACATAGTGTTCTTTACAGCACTTTCATAGCCTATCGGTTATCGCTAGTGATCAGTGGTATGCTACTTTATGCAACGTGAATATGATTTTAATTGAGATATGGCCAAAACTTCTTGAATCATGTAAAGATCAGTTGTTGATGTTTTTCCGAGAGGCTATAAAACTAAATGTACCTAAGGTAAGGATTTTTGTTGCACCTTCTAGTATATCTTGTTTTATCTATTTAATAATTCTTTTTTTCTTATTTAATACGAATTCAGTGCTATCATTTCATTTCCTAGGAGAATATTGTTTAAAGCTGTCTAGTTTTCTTCCTTTTTTTTAGATTGACAACGTTATCATGAATCTAGTTCGTACGCTAAATGGCAGTGGTGACTGGAATAGCAAATTACGCGTAACACATGCGGTATGCTGATATCGAATTTTTAAAAATAAGTATAATATCACTTGTTTGTAGTGTTGATTATTGATTATAAAGAAATTATAAAATTCCATAATGGAATTCAATAATAGGAATCTTACTAAAATTATAATTTGAGTTCTTTTAAGAGCATTAGGAATGGAGTAGAATTATTGTGAACGAATTTTTATTAAGAAAAACTAAATCTTTAATTAGAACAGTAAAGTTTTCCTCTGTACTTCATCCATAAACCTATTGTTTATAGATTGTCACGTTGCTGAACGAAAATGAGGCTTGGCTAATGAGCTTGAAGCCTGGTCCTTTTCTTTGTCTATCGGCCCTTACAACTTTCGGACATTTGATTGTTGATATTCCACCTGGAGGACCTACAGAAGCCACCCGACAAGCTATAATTCAGCTAATAATTTTTATTATAAGGTAATTTATTTCCAACATTTTTTTTTGGAATGACTGGGTAGTACTAGATTTTGTCTAATTTTATTTATTTATGCAGAAATCGATTCAACGATGCCTGTTTGTTGGGTCGCGATCTAGTTTTGATTTTAATGCGCCTTGCTAAAATTCCTCAATTTCAACAGGTTTGGAAGGATTTAGTCAATACTCCAGCTAAATTTGGATTGACTGGAGGTAAATTATATTATTACTGTTTATTTTGAAGATGAAATTCCTATCAAAACAATTTTATAGAATGTTATAGTAAAAATCTGCTTATCTATACTAATAATACGAGAGATTTTAAGACGTTGATTGACATATTGTCCTTATAATATAAGTTTATAATAAAGGAATGCTATACCTCCAATAAATTCTTCAAAGATAGTTGTATTTTAGGGATTGAAGAGTTAATGTTCCGTTCGAACCCCCAATTTCATTCTATGCGCCTTGCGGTTGAAGCATCGAAAAAGATAGACTTCATAATTTGTCAAGTAAAGCCCAATATGCAGGACAAGCATTACGAATGGTTTGCTAATGCGGTGAACATTCTGATACCATAAAGTTCAAGATTAACCAAAGATTATATTAGCACATATATTGTCACAATATATGCGGCACAATACATATTATGTATATATTATTTTTAAAATTGCAGCATTTGAAAGGCCCTGATGCGGGTAGTTTGCGTGCTGAAATGATTCGCTATACTCTTCATTTCTTCAAATCAGATATGCCATCTCATGTTCTCGATAATCGTGTTCACTTTCTATATTTTCTACTCGTAAACACAAATGCAAGTTATTTTTAATATTGATTTTTTTCATATAGAAGAGGATGCATTTGCTTTTGTTTTATTAGTTTTTATTGAAAAATAATTTTTTAGGCGGGTGTGGAGTTGCAATGGTGCAAAACTGCGTTATGGTTTGATTGGCTTACTTTCGATGCTGGTTGTCCTATACATGTTATTGAACCTGTTCTGGCATTGGTTCGATACACATTAAATGCCCAGCCACCTAAAGCAAATGCTCTTATGGAATATTTATGCAAGGTTATGCTACAGATTAACTCCTTTGTAGTATGACATTTTTATTCGTATATGATTGTTTTCAGAGTGTTTCCCAACTACATCCACCGTGTACTGAGTCTGTTAAAAGAGCAGCAAATGCAGCAATGAAGCTAGTTGCTGATCACTATGGTCAAGGGTTTGTTTGAAATGTACTCTATTAAAATGGGATAACTGAAGCTAGATAAATCTTATTTTTCAGAGGTGTTTCTCCTATTCTTGAAAATGTACGCCTAGAGCGTAGTGTACGTGAAGGAATTCGTGAAATATTTCGTGATTTTGTCCGTAATTCCGCTCCTTCAATTCCACAAACTTCATCTATTGGGTAGGAAGCAATTTCTTCCTTAGTATCTATTATATATATTTGATATCCACTTTTTTAACACTGCTAATCCTAATAAAATACTTTTTAAAGCTTACGATAATCGTAATCATAGCTGAAATTCTTGTAGACCAATATATCTTTAGCACTCCTCCAGTTACATCCTTACCTAATAATTCTGGTAACGGTAGAAAAGATAAAGAAAAGCCTGGATCTAAGGAAGATGATAAAGAGAAGGAAAGAAAATCACCAAGCCCAGTGGACACAAAATCAAGAGTTTGTTTCTAATTTTCATATTTTGTAGTAATTTCTGATATGTAACATATTTTAATAGAGAAAATTTAGCCTATGAAGAAGGAAGATATTACTGCTGAACTAAATTCAACGCTTCGTCTACTTCGAGTTGATTTGTTACCTACCGTTGAAGCATTACGGTATTGGCCTGTGTTTAATTTTTCATGAGATTATTCTAGTGTATAAATCTAAAATAAAACTAGTAATATTATCGTTTTAGGGAGTCATTTCAATCAGAAGATGCAGATGAAGGAGAAAAAGGTGAAGCAGTACAACGATTATTGCAGAAACTTCTTGAAAACGTAAGTTAGCGGCTTTGTCAAATATGCATTTTACTCTAAGAAACTGCCTGTGCTGATAAGGAGTACATTTTTAGGAAGATCCGTTGGAGGATGATCAATTGGAACTTATTGCATTATGTCTATTATTTGTAATGGGTAGCGTGGTTGAAGAAGGAAAGAGCATATTGCCTGATCCACCAACGGAAGAAAACATACAAGAGTCTTTTAGCCACCCATTATTTATAATCTTCAGGAATCTATGGTCTGTTGGATTTTGATTAATTAATATTTCCACCTATTTATACAACATTGTAGCTTTACACCTGAAGCTGATTCTACCACTCGTACTCCAATGGTAACTATAATAGCGGCAATGCGCGATAGAGACAATACAATTACATACCTCATGTTATATTTCATGAAGGTAACTTTTATTTACGTTCATACTGTCTTTTTCAGTTTTATTATTTCGAACCTTTTTATAATGGTATTTACGTAGGCTGGACTTGGTAGTACTAATGGAGAATGTATATCGTGCTATGAGGAGGTAGCACGTGCATGTGACAAAGATGTGGATGAAATGCTTGCTGCTGATTTACAGGTCGTGGTTTAATTTAGTTTTTGGAAAATGTTGTATTAAGATACGTTATGAAAGTATAAAAAATTTTTTTTAGCAATGTGCTTTGGATGATGATCGTCTCTTCGCTTATCTGGTTCCGTTTGTATTTGAAAAGTTCGCAGCTGAAGCTAGCTCATCTCCAGAGGTTAATAATGGTTTCTGTCAAACTGTTCATAAAAAGAACCGTTTTATTCTGTTACTCTTGGTAATTAGATCATCGTTATTGTGACTTTTCAGGTATTCGGCATTGTATGCTCTCAGTTAGATGCAAAACAGCTAATGGAATTGGTCGGCGAAGTTGTACGGTATGCCTTTTCAATACTTATATTATCATTATACTGTATATTACTCGTATTTTTCTTTTTCAGTGAAAATGTAACGCTATTTCGGAAGGATTCATTTAGTCAAATTGTTTCGGCCTCATTAGAATGGGAGACAACGGCCCAGTGGGCATTCTGGCAACTTGGTTGGTTTTTTGTTTGCTTCTTATAGATTTCAGATAAACCATAAAGTATTTAAAAATAGTACATCTAGTGTTTTATGTTACCAGGTATGTTTGTTATTCTTAATAATTGGTTATTAGATAAATAAATTATTAGATTAATGGTTATAACACAAGTTTTCACTCATTTTAAGAAATCAATGGCTCTATCATTTCTTATCTTTAAGAATTTAGTTCATATTTTGGAATAAAATACTGTAGGCATTTGTGAAATAACAAAATAGTTTCTAAAACCTAAAAGATGTTGAAGTTTTAGCAAATTAGAAAATTTAATAAAAATTTTAAAACTACTTATTACAGTTCACGCCGAAGGTATTCCTGTTGACTGGCTTACACAACTAATTCCTAAATTAAAATCATTAAAAAATGCTGAGGCGGCGACTAACGTGCTTTTGATGCTTAAAAGAATTGGTTTGTTGGTGTACTATATATTCTGGATGGATATTATATATTTTTTATGAGGAAACTATTCTTTAGAATAGGTGGACTGAACGGGTTTTTTATATTCTACTTTAATTTACCCTTCATCCAATTTTATAATCCTTTACAAATTTCATTAATTATCTTTGTATTTTTTGTCTATAAAGGTATTTAGATCGTGAGCCAAACATGAATCTTATGAGGTCTATTCTTGCTAGAACACCATCAATGGAGGATACCTTCACCGTTAACGCTTTGAAGGTCATATCCTTTGTTATATTCATTAATGCATTAAAATCGTAACGAAAATAAACTTAATTAATATTTTTAGATCCTAATAGAGGATTCTGATATGTGCACAAAAGTAGCTGAGTTATTAGGAAATCTTATGAAAAAACAAATCAGTGCTGGAGATCTACTTATGTTGGCTTCAGCTGCTAAAGCACAAGGAAAAAAGGGACCGCAGAAATTGTCAATGGAACAGGTGTAGTATAAATGCTAAATAATATGAATATTTCCTGAAATACATCTAACATTTAATGAATCATCTGTGTCACTTAATACATAATTAGTTCATTCTCAACGTAATAGTTTTACCTTGATAGTTAATCAAAACAGTATTGTAAATCTTAATTAAAAAAGGAAAAGTACTTAAAAGAAAAGAAAATTGTTATTAAAGATGAATTGGAGCTGTTGAGTGGTACTGAACACATTAATTATGAGCATAATTATTAGTTATATGCATCTAAACTATTAAAAAGTTTTAAAATTGTGAGAATAGAAGATATCGTTAGGTAGCCTGGAGTGTATTTGGAATGTCTTTAATTGCATACTTAGTTAGATTTGTAGATTTATGCTAACCCTTTCCTGTTTGCGCATTAGTGTATAACGTGCTCATGTACAATTTTTTATGCTTCAATTATTTTTCAAGTCAAAACTTGAAATGCATTTATCTGTATTAGGCATTTCTTTAGATATCCCATAATTTTAAATTAATTTTTAAGACCAATTTTTTTTCTAGAATTTAACTTTTAAATCACTTTTCAGGTATTGTCACACATTGAGCATTTCACTCAATTATGTCTTACGAAGGAAAAGAAAGTAGCCGAGGCGCTGTTATCAAAAACATATGTGCAGGATGCGTTTAATGCAGCAAAAACGTAAGCTTTTCTTAAAACTTCGATAATGCAGTTCACAAAAAATTCAATGTTTCTTCTACTTATTTATATTATAGATGTGATAAGGCTGCCTCTCTACGCCCCAAATTCTCACAATTGTTTGCCGTAGTGGAGATACTTAGTGAAGAGAGTCAGCAGTCTTCGCGCACTTTACGAGGCAATCGGAGCACTGCCCCAAAGCCAAAAAGGATTAAAGATGATGATAAAGACGTATGAAATTTTATTCGCAACTATATATATATATATATAATTATTTATTTACTTATATAAGTGAAAGGTAGAAATACATATTATATATACTGTTTTTCATAGGTTCATGATTAAGCAAAATACCTCACCTCACCTAATTTGCTAACCTAGTAGATGTACTAGATCCGTATACATATAAAGTGCTGATAGATTATATTATACGCATAATATTAATTTGTAGATGAAAAATCAAGATATATGATTTACTGTAAAAGAAGAAATTAACAAATCGAAGCTTATAATTTTTCGGTCTATCTGCGCAACGTTTCTATGTTGTAAAATCATGAAAAAAATCACGAGTGGCAATGTTTATTACGTGTTTCTATGTCTCTTTATCACTGCTGACTTGAACGATCTAAAATACTTTCAGCCATCCAAAAACATGACCGTTTATCTCTCATCTCTAGTGTTTAGTACTTTTATCCCACTCATCTTTTTATTGTCTTCTATAGGGAACACTAGTGAAAGCTTATTTTCTTTATTATGCTACTCAAAAGTCCGCCATCATATAGTTTAGAAAATCAGAACTTTTCAGTGTTACATTTTCTACAGGTAATTATAGGCATTTGCATTTATCCTGTGCATATATTGTAACTTGACTTTTCATCTCTGACAGAGGTGCGAGCTATATTGACTCCATTCAGAAGTGAATTTTAATGCATAGAGATGTCCGTTTAAATGCGTTCCCACTATAATAATTTTCAATGGTAGCTCCCTTCTTTTATTTATAGTTGAGTAACAGTTCACAGTGGCAAAAACTAATATGAGTACCATATGATTAATATTTGCTTCAAAAATCGATATTCAGGATGAGTGGAATATAATTTCATGCTAGTGCACTTGATATTAACAATATTTCCAGATAATGAGTATTAGATGTAATCTTCCCCACCTTATACTTTAATACTGGCCATTCTTTCCTTGTCCACTATAACTACCATGTATTAGGCATGTAAACAACTCCAGGAATCAATATTTTTATTTCGATTATTATTTTTTAAGTTGCTTGTTTGTTATGCTAGGAATCGATACTTCAGTTTTTTTTTCCATTTTCCTATAACTAGTCCGAAAAAATAGTTGAAAAAACCTATTATAATTTTTAAACTATATTTGTTCATTCAGTTTGTTCTATTAATGTTTAATAAAAAGCGCTGAACTGTAGGACGACCAACCGAACAAGAAAAAACGGCGGACTGTGATAGTACTGGACTCCGATAGCGACTAAACACTAGTCTAACCTCATGGCTCCACTGCATCTCTGCCTTGACGAGCCGCCTTCAGCCGGTTGGTTGTACCCGTCAACCGCCCTCGCATGTCTGCGCTCTGCCTGTTCATTACGTCCTCTTCCTCTCTTCATGCTCGATCTCCAATCTCGTTCCGTGCTCTTGAACCCGTGAATAGGTGGTGTTAAATTTCATTTTTGATTTTAGGACCAGTGCCACCACCTTTCAACTACATAATATAATTGTTGTTGTTATATGTACTGTGTTACTACTGAAAGATTATGATTTTCCTAATTATGACTATAATTTTTGATAATGTTGTTTTTCTGCACGAAAGAAATGAGTTGTACTGGTCCATTTTATTATAAGTTATATTTTCATGAAACTGGTCTTTCCTCTTGTAAAGATTAGCATCGGTTTATTGTTGTTATTCAATCGATGCATATGTATTTGACTGCTGATTAGATAGATTCTTCATATTAAAAAACGTGATGTTGCTCGTTGTTAGATACATTTTTGCGTTCTCACAATAATAACACTACGTGTTGCACGTGAAGGACGGACGGGCATTGTCGATAATATACAGTGTGAAACTCTGAAGTTAGATTTTGCACCTATTTTTTAGGGCCTTCTCGAAATAAGTTGTTTTAGTTGTTTGTTGCATTTCCATTTTATTCATAGAAATCTGTTGTTTCCAATTGAATATATTTTAGCATCAATCCTAAAACTAAAAGCTATGATTAGTGGGTTCTTGTTTACATCATTATTCCATAGAGTCGGGTTACTGGTCCAAGTGTTGTTATACTGGAATCTATTGTGTACATTAATATTACCATTGAACGCGAATATATGTATAACAAATGTTCATCTTGAATTTGTGTTTGTTTGTTATTTCGACTTATCGTTATTAACATGCAGGTGTCTATTTCTCATTTGCATTGATAGAGAATAGTAGGAGATTACTATTTTACTATTAGTGAGTTTTTGAGAACATAATTGACACTTATGTCCTATTATAGCATATTTATAATTAACTGAAGCTGAAATTGGATATTTTTCCGCTGAAGAGGTTTCTGATTTACTGCTCTTCAGCAATCGATTTATCTCTGGTCTACTATCGCTTATGATCGACGAAACCTGTTTTAGCATTGATTATATCGCCCTTTCGATCTTATCGCGCGATGATATAGTAATGTATTTATTGTAAGATGTATCTGTCATAACCATCATAGTCTCCATCAGGTGACTTATTTTAGGTATCCTCTGTGTTCGTATGACATTAAAAGTATATTGCCACGCAAATTTCCTATCATTTGTTACGTATTACGAATTGCTACTGCTTTTGCATTTTCGAATTTATTACTTTTTATCCCTTTTTTAGTTTGTTTTTGTGCTTCTGTATACATTCCATTTACACCTATTTTACTAATATTAAATCTTCGAAAGCAGATGCTGCAAATAATAGAAATTTGTAGAATTGACTGTCTATGCTTAGCTTCCTTTAGTTTTTGTCATAGGTGATAGTAGGTAAAAATTCATTGAAATACAATCAATAGACATTTATCTATAACTTCAGTTATAGACCACTAAATTGTATAGTTACTACGCAGGATTCAGTTTTTCTTCCCAAGTATGTATCAGTATTTTGTCATACTATGAATATTTGTATCCGTACGTTTGGAAGTTATCCGAGATTTCCTCTAATTTTAGCTATATCACTCGTATGGATTATACGTATAGAGTATTCTACTGATATCTAGACGACTAACATCCCTTCCTCTGAGAGTATGTTAATTGTCTACATTTCGCATTAATAGCTAAATATCAGGAATATTATATTTTAAGAATGCACAGGCTTGTTTCCTAGCATATTGTATTGCTTTCTTATACATTATGCAGATTCACGAAAGCATAGTTTTTTCTAGCCTGATAAAATTACTTTATTTTGAGAACTACAATGCTAACTTATTAATTGAGCACAATTCTTTAATCATACATGGCATTTAAGACAATAAGCAATATTTCTAGTGGGATACTAGTTATTATCTTGCTTTTCTATGTTGATTATTGCAAATTATGAAATTATATCAATACACAATGAACCATGCATTTTTAAACGTCTCTGAGAATAGTATCCATACCTACTAAATGCTTTTATAACCACATACTGACTGATTATGTTGGAAATATTTTTCTTTATCTGTTATTATTAGATAATGGTGTAGGTCAATATTACCGTACTTTGCCTGGAAATCTGCATACTTAGAGCTTGTTGATAAAATTGGCTTTAGGGACTATTCAATCTTGCTGAAAACGAAAAGGAGTTGATTCATAATTTAATATTCTTCTGAAGCTTAAATTTTGCTCTTTCTAACTAAATATAGATCACATAATTTAGCTCAAACTATGAGTGGAACGAACTATTTAATTTAAGCGGCTTCGTCAAATCCATTATTTTTCTCAGCAAAGATGTATCTGTCATTTTTCTTATCATATTAAAGCAGCAATATAAATAACCTCAACTGTTAAAATTTCCCATTTCTTATGTGCATCTATTTCTATTAATTTTGAGCTTTGCTGATCTTACGTGAACTTATCCCAGAACGAAGGTTTGTATAAATGCTGTACTTTGGAACACTGTGCCCCGAAACCATCTTCGTAAGTGATCTACTATTATATAATTCTGTTCTTTATAATGTATTAATACATCTTGAATTTATGAGGCCTTATGTTAAGATTGAATATTGTACCTAGCTTTTACTACCATTAAATCTGATTTGTTGGATACTGGATTTGAAAAACCGAAAAGAATTTTCCCATTAGAATTTGCTATCGATTTTACCATCAAACCTGAGTTTGAAATGTATCAATGGTATTCGACATAAATTTTAAGAAAATTCGTATCAAAGTGGACCAATGTATGGCTAGGAATAATTGTTTTGCTCTTTAAAACTTTTCAAATGACTGGAGAGACCTATGCATTGACGTATGTAATTTTTTTCCCCTGGTTGCTTTATCTAGGCTTTGTTACTAAGCTGATAATCTTCTAGCTGGATTTTGCGGTGGATCTCATATATGGTCTCTTTGGCTTTCTATAAACTTACGTACTCTCCTAATCCTGGGTATGCTTAGTATCCCTCCTTTTCTGAAATGATTCTATCTTATGCCCTTAGTTGTATTTATATAATTATATTATTCTGAATAGGTGGATTCGAACTAATAGGGAAGAAAAATAGCAATCCAATTAATCAACTAGATGGAAATGCTGCAAACATTCCAACTTTGCAAAGGGGAATAACAGTGATTTAGATTTGTATTAATTAACAGAATCGCTAGTTATAGAATTCCTCTATGTTTTGCAAAAAGATATGTTGTTGTCAAATTATGAATTATATGCGATATACTATTTTAAGTTGGAAGTCTAGACAATAGAAAAATTTGTGCTCTGAATATTTATGATTATTGCAAACCAAAATTCTGGGAAAATTATCTTAAAATGTATTTTTTTTCATGTCTTATTTATGCGTATATTGAAGAAAAGACAGTATTTCACTTAAGGAAATCACCTAGACGAACTTCTACAAAATTATCTCTATATTTGGAAGATGCATTCGTAAATATATTTAAGGTAAGACATATTATTTGCACATTACACCGTTTTTCTTAAATATTAAATACTAAAATTCTCTCTTAGTGAATTAGCTCTCTTGACAACCTCGAAAGTAGTTGCTTTTATTTCTACTTGCCTAATCTCATAACTGTTTTTTTTTCACATCATTTCAATCGGCTTTTCCATTTACTAAATGCAACTACGTGACTTACGTATTGATAATCTTGGCAGATAAATTCTAATTTTCCATAAGTGCCTTCGTATTTTTAAACTCTTTCTCCATAAATTGAACATATGTCATTATTTGCGTTGTGCGCGTGTCATTCAGTCACACTTCTATCAGATATCAATTAGATTCAAGTTAAATGTGTGGAAAATATAAATTTGTTGGAAAGTTCTAAGTGATGACGTATTTATCTTATGGTCTTTTATTTCTGTTTTCACATCTTTCACGTTCTCTTTCTCCTGTTTTAGATTCTAGTTCTCATTCTCTAAATGCGTCTGCTTTCTGTCAACCTTCCAAATTTTCAAAGGTTAATATCCCTCTTAATTGGAAAATTAAATATCGAATTATCTTTAATAAGTAATTTTTATTTTCTATTTTGCTATGGCTTCTGCTGAGCTCATCGTTTTTCATATTTTTTCTAAAAAATAGAAGTCATATTTATTTTACAACTTAAGCAGATTAAAGCAGTTTTTTTTGAGAAGTAGATTCTTTTTTTCTGACAAAAAGTAATGTCCTATCTGGTAGATAGACCATGATATAATATGCTTTAAACAAATTTATCGGCATATTCAATAGTTAGATCATATCATAAATATAAGATATTAAATTGGACTTAGCTGTGTGTGATGATGAGTTGAAGTGATAAATGTTTTCGATTCTAGTGTTCTAGTAGTTATTTATTTGCTTTTCTTTTAATTTTTAATTTTCGTGATTCCTTGGTATTTATTTACATTAAAGGAGTTTTTAAAGTTCCGGTACGCAGTTATTATTTATTTTATGGCTCACTCATCCCTAGCACCATTATTTACTCTTAGCACTCGTCAAGTTATGTATACGATTTTGATTTTCGGAATGTTCATTTCATTCAGTCCGCTTCCTTCTCCTCGTATCTTTTTATTGTTATAATTGCTGTTATATTCGTTAACGTCGAATTTACATCAATTTCAGCTCAGATGTCGGATCAAATACGATACTGACTGATTGCGATTAAATCGGCCAGTTTAACGAGTTGCTCATATACTTTCTCACCCATTTACTAACGGAAGTGGTTGACTACATTCACTGACTCTGTTACTTTTTTTCTGATTCTTTTGTATTCTCTAACTCTTCTAAGCTGTTGCAATGGTAGCCACGGTTATTCGAGGTTTTGATAGTTCTACAAACGCGGTGAGTCGTTAACTTAGACTGGTCAGCACTAGTTAACTATGTTTTGCAGCATATTTTCTAGCGACACCAACATTCAGAGCGTTGTTAACCTATTTTTCCTGGCTTTGCTGGTTTTATTATTTGTACAATAGTTATACGTGGGAAAACTAGGGTAACAAATGTGTGTCTGATAGGAAGTTGATTGTTTGAGGTATTGTGTTTAGTAGTTTCTTGAGAGTTCGCGGTAATATTGAAGTGACATGTAAATGTCTTACTTTTTAGTGTTAAATTGAAGAAATGATAAAAGCGAGCGTTGTATTGTCGAATTTTGCAGGTGACAGAATTATTACGGGTCCGTATTGTGAAAGGAGAGAAGATAGGTAAACGAGATCTTTTTGGAGTTGTCAGTCCCTACTGTATTGTTCGACTAGAAAAAGGAGATGGAGAACTTATCGACGAGGTGATCCTCGATAAGAAGAAAAAGGTGTGACGGTTTCGTTCTGATTTTATCCATCATATCAAGATATTATCTATTACTAAACACTCGAGAAAACATTGATTTGCAATGGGCTTTTGCGAGGAATACGTATTAAGTTAAAATGTAGTAAAATGATATTTTTGGGAAATTTATTTTCCTAAGCATATACGTTCTAGCTGAAAATGTAGATATGATTATACTCTAATATTTTGTGATCTCATTTGCATAAAGTCATTCAGAAATGTTATATTATAGTCATATAATTCCAGACCCGAAATCCGCTATGGAATTCCATACTCACGTTTCGGGTTACTCGGCAGTGTTGCCTTAAAGTGCTTGTCTTTGACGAAAATAAAATAGTAAGTGGATTACGACTCATTATGTCTCTTTTTGTTCTCTCACACTATATTTATTCACCTGTATACATATATTCCTCAACTCCAATTGTGCAAAGATATGAAAGGCGTACTATTTTTATTTTCCAATTTACAGACTTCATAATAAATTTCTTGTAAAAACTTATATTATTTACTGGAATTATTACGATAAACTAAATTGATGCTTCGAGAGCAAAAAATGTTGTTTTTATTAATTTATCACCTAATTAAATTAATTTGCTTCTTACATTTAATATTTGAGCGGTCTAATTATGTTGCTTCTTTTGTATATTTATGCTAAATTTTTATTACGCATTTAATCTAATTATTTCTACATTTAGTAGCAAAGTGCACCACTAATCAGTATAATTGATAATTATACTTATATCTAAATAATCATGCCAAGGACAACCTCTTCTACGTCTATTCTATTCTTGGTCTTCTGCTCTGTAGTCGTATGACTGATTATCTCTGTCTACTTTTCTAACCTTATCTGATCATAATAAATGTTTTTAAAGATATTTGATATTTTCTGTGTATAATACCTGCTTATTTTCTTGCTATTTTCAAGCTGCGAGACGATTTGCATATCATTTATGGTCACCCGCTCGATATCACTTATTTATGATTCTCTCATTCATGTAAACCATGTGTCTGTCCCGACTTGTTTGATCCTAGCATACCTTAGTAGGTTTGTCTCGAAGACCTGAGTCGTATTTTTATAAAATGATATCTACTTAATATAAGCAGTTAATATTCGTCAATATTTAGAATCCTTTTTTATTCTAGCGCAGAGACGCACTTCTTGGTGTGGTGGAGTTTGATCTTAGTGTGGACAACGTTCCCACCGAGACTAAGCCACCTGGCATCTATCCGTTGAAGGGCGGGCGACATAGGTATGTAATTTCCTTTAGTCCTTTACGCATGTGAATTTTTTTAGATTTCTTTGTATTTTCTGAAATATTGTTATTTTCAATGCAACTAATTAAACAAATTCTATAGAAACATTGGCAACATTTGGATAGCGATGCATTTTTTGCCCGTCGATGCTTCTCCAAGTGATTCAACAAACGATTTACAAGCCAGCAGCTCAATGCCAGAAGGTGATAATAACTTTTCATCGGATATGTATTCTGATTCTACCAGCATTATTCGTGAGTTATGCAGGTTGGGAAGAACGCGAAGACGGCAACGGGCGGACATTTTATGTCAACCATATGTTGCGCACCACTCACTGGGATCGTCCCACCCACGCTAATGGAAGGTAAGACAAATCATCTTCATATATATTGAAGTAAGATCACTCTAAAGTGCGCATCTTTATGATTTAGTTTATACAATGTATATTGACATCCTTATTTCTTTGTTATAGATTGAAAAAATGAGCAGCAAAGAAAATATTTCTTTCTCTTATCTTCAACCATCACTGATTAATATCTAGTTAACATGAAATGTTAAGGGAGAGAGAAAGCGAAATCGAGACACGCAGACGGCGAGACAACTATGAGCACCGAAGTCGTGTAACAAATGCGAGTCCAGATGCTGTTAGAATACAAATTGAAGCGGTAATTTTTTCAAGTTTTTAAATAAAGTACAATTTTTCTTAGGCTATATGGCAAAGTATGGGAGAATAATACCCAAAAATATAAACATGTGAAACTCAAAACGTAGTTAGAACGTATAAAATATATTGTGGTAGAAATTTATGGCATAAAAAAATCCTAAAATGTCGTTAACTCATGCATTCTTTATATTTACATCATTTATCGTTTAGCTGTTGTTAATAATTAGAAAGACTAATTCGTGCTCCTTAAAAGATAATTGATCTGGAATACCCATGATACCGTAATATAGTTCTGAGTTCATTCTGGCCTTTAAAAAGAAAAAGTAGATATTGTCTTTTTGGCAACTGCCGTTTTGGCAAGTTCAACTGTACCTTAGTTAAAGTGAAGAACATTTAATTTGAAAGAGACATTAGAATTTAATTTTTTTTTATCACACTGTTCAGTAGGTAGAATGGTACTGAGTTAATTTCTTATAATTTGTTCTCTATATCTTCATAGTTTTACCCAAGTGGTACTTCTGAAATAGATTTCCACTCATCTAGGTTTTTCTCTCCCATAATAAATGCTAGAATAGTCTAGATTCCTAAAATTTTATTAATTGGTTATCTCAGATGTTTCGGTTGACTTCTAAACTAGTTTTTCTTTACACATTTAAGGATAATAGTCTACATGACAACCATATTATTTATGTTGTGATAGAAAAGATCAATTAAGGATGATAACTGGGTCATTAACTAAAGCAAAATATTCAACTCAAATGGTAAGCTGAAGTGTTATTAGCACGGAGAGTCAAAGCATTGAGTGATACTGTCATGGCTTTGTTGGTAAGTGGGCACTTAAAATTAGATGCTACTCGTTTAATCAAGAAGTATTCCCTACGGTAGTTGCCGTGAAGTCGGCAGTTTCTATCATTACAACAGAGAGATCAAACCGGTTCTTAAGCACATATGACTAAGCTAGTAACGTGCATATGTTAATAATGAAAACGTGTAGGAAGTCACGCACTCATTAAGCATAATTCTGTTTATTTTTGGTACATGATTTATAAGGGCTTACGATTTGACGTATTAGTTCATGTAAAAATATAGATATTATGAACTAAGTGAGCGATAGTGCACGTAATCTGCGATTATCACCTGTGCTGCATCTACCGTACTATCAACTTTGACTTCGGAGATGAAATATCATAGGTCAAAAGACGAAAAAGCAATTTCAAGATATAGGAGAATAGCAATATGCACTGCCATCTTTTATTACCAATGGGGATTTTTTCATGTCTTATTACTTGGGAAAAGTGTCTATCTCGGTACGTGTGTTCAGCATAATAAGCATATTTATGCAATAACATTAATTTAATATATGTTCTTATAGACGTACATAAGCCTGTACACATATCTAAACAGCTTTATTTTAAATTACTTGGTATATTCTCCTGTCATACTAACGTCGTCTAGATGTTTAGATTAACGATGCGATGAGGTCAAATTTCGAGGGAAGTGGAAATATTAACGGCGATACAGACGATAATCCACTACCCGACGGATGGGACATGCAAGTTTGTTACTTTGTATTCGTTTCATCTCCTCACTCTCATTTATAATCCTGTACTTAATCCGAATACACAGTGTATTTACTGTTGATAGTATCTAAAGCACTTCAATTTAATATGTTATTACATCAGTTGTTGATATTATATTACTTATAATTTCTTTTATAAATCACTATTTAACATATATAAATGTACAGGTGTAGTATACTATCTGAAACTGTCATAGTTAATATTCCATTCAACTGCAGATAGCCCCAAATGGCCGTATGTTCTTCATTGATCATCGGACAAAGACGACCACATGGACGGACCCACGAACGGGTGCCACTGCAACGAGACCACAAGCCGCGAAGACCGACGATGAAATAGGTGCTCTTCCCGAGGGGTGGGAGCAGAGGGTACATGCTATTTCTTTTATTATGCTTCAATTCTACTTACTCAAATCTTGCTATACTAGGTTATAAAATGTGGAGGTCCCGGTGGAAATTTTCAAGGAGCTCTTATAGGCTTGTGCAAATACAGTTAAAAAAGATGAATTCCTGATCTGTTGTATATTAAACAATAATAATGTTTTCACTGTTAAGGTGCATACGGACGGACGTGTCTTTTTCATTGACCACAATAATCGACGAACCCAGTGGGAGGACCCACGATTCGAGAATGAAAATATAGCAGGACCTGCTATTCCTTATTCTAGAGACTATAAAAGAAAGGTAACAGTTAATTCTCTAAAGTCTGTCTAGTGTAATATTTTATATTTTGTCCAAAGCTTCATAACTATACTACTAGCATTCTTTTCCGAATTGTTTTTATTAACCATTAATATTTAAAAAAATACCCTTTCTAATAGCGTTGCCTTCTTTTTCTTTCATATTTGCATATTAAGCTTGGTCTAAAACGTCATCTAAGTTATAGGTCGAATACCTACATTCGAAACTTCCACGTGCAGGGTCTAATGGTAAATGTGACATGATAGTTCATCGGGAGTCGTTATTTGAAGATTCTTATCGTCATATAATGGATAAAGTATGTGATAAAATTCTCGTTATAAAAGAACTTGGTAATGGAGACACGGTGGGCGTTGAATTTGGAGTAGAAATGCGCTAAACTAAAAATGAAAGGTGGAACTGAGCTGAGGTTTAATATCAATTATATACAGGGTGCGCAATAAGTTCAGCATCAGGTTTACATGCTCTTACTGAGGTGAGAAATTAATATTTTTGCAATTCTAACACCTTTTTGCTGCGACAAATGTTTTAAGTAGGTATTTTTCTGGTGAAGCAAACTATGCTTTGTTATCGAAATTAATACATTTGGATATTCTAGAGAGCCTATTGTACACCCTATATATATACATAGTATTTTTAAGATATTCACAATATTTTTCCATCAGTTGTGCCACCTATTTCACAACTGGTGTTCTCGATGTGAAATATTTGTTCTCGACTTTACTAATTGTTCTTTCCAAATACCTTACATGCTGGAAATTATGCTGAGATGAATAGAAGTCGAAAAATTTCAAACAGTCGCTTAAATACCACTGGAACTAACTTTAGCTACATATATGTATGTGTGCATAAATGTCTTTCTTTGTAGATCATCGTAGGCGAATTTGTTGGAAATCAATCGTGACAATGTTAATTTAACCGGTTAACTCGTCGATTTCCTCATTTTGCTGTACAAAGACTGAGTGCAACAGACTTTTCAAATTCAACACGTTAGGAAAAATTGGCAATATTGGCATACAAAATCATACTTGATTCTTCATGAACGGATTGCAGAAAAAAAAAAGATTTTAAAAACGTGTCTACGTAGAAGCCCGCGAACTTCGCACATCACTCAGCGCTAATGAAACTGTAAATTAAAGCGAGACCACTTTTAATCACTATGAACTAAGAGTAGAAAATTCGCAAACGTTGTGTCTATTGTATTTGCTCTAAAAACAGCTCAATACTTTAAAAAGTGGAGAATAATTCTGCTTGATGTCACAACTTTTATGATGAATAATGAAATGAATATGTAAATGTATGCACAGATCCTTATGCATAGATGTATATGCAATATAGAGTCCATCTGAACTGCGTCACAAGTTGTGGATCGAATTCGTTGGTGAGACGGGTCTAGATTACGGAGGAGTGACCAGAGAATGGTTCTTCTTACTATCGCACGAAATATTCAACCCATACTATGGTCTCTTTGAATATTCAGCAACGTGAGATTGTACTACTTTTTCCTTTTATATTCCTATGCTTGACTTTATATTGGATTTTTATGTAAATTTTCTACCTCTTATATTTTCATATTTT
The DNA here is from genome assembly GCA_964036235.1 of Heterorhabditis bacteriophora. NCBI lineage: Eukaryota > Metazoa > Nematoda > Chromadorea > Rhabditida > Heterorhabditidae > Heterorhabditis > Heterorhabditis bacteriophora. The sequence goes on along the minus strand of OZ038427.1, from coordinate 9,365,762 downwards.
ATTTATGTACTTTTCTATTATCTCATTATGAATACTATAACACTTATTTTTTTAGAGACAACTATACGCTGCAGATCAACCCACACTCAGCGGCATGTAACCCCGAACATTTATCGTATTTCTACTTTATTGGAAAAGTTATGGGCATGGCTATTTATCACGGAAAATTGTTAGATGGTTAGTTTATATTTAAGTACTTTTACTAATTTTCTGTTATTACTACTTTCTTAATACAAATAATAGATTTCCACCAAATGTGTGAAAGACTACGGTATTAATTTGTTTATAGAGTTTTATTGGCCTTATAAAGAAACAAAGATGATAATGAGATTTCAGCATTTTTTATTCGGCCGTTTTACAAAATGATGCTGGGGAAAAAAATCACGTTATTTGATATGGAGTCTGTAGACAACGCTTATTATAATTCGCTAATCTATATTAAAGACAACGATCCGGAAGATCTCGAACTCACATTTTCTGTAGATGACAGTGTGTTTGGAGAGGTATGTAATGGGGTTTTGTATTTATGATAAATGTGTCGCAAATATTTAACGTACAAATCCCCTTGAAGAAAAACAAGTGACTGTAACTGAAGAGCCCGTTTATTACTACATTTCTCTACAATTACTATCACTATAGGAAATACAATATATTATATATCAAGTAGTTGTTTTTAGACTCAGTCAATTGAATTAATAGAAAATGGCAAGGAAATGCGAGTGACGGAAGAGAATCGCGAAGAATACATTGACTGTGTAGTAAATTGGCGTTTTGTAAAGCGAGTAGAAAAACAGATGGAACAAATACTTAAGGGACTCCATGAGGCTAGTTATTTTTTCCATCTATTGTTTTGTAGATTTTTAATAGATAATTTTATATGCTTATTTTCGGTTTATATATGAATAATATACATACAGGTTTTCATGCTGATAAGTAAGTGTCAACCAATCTTAGGTGGTTCCCAGTAATTTGCTGCGTATATTCGATGCCAACGAATTAGAATTGTTGATGTGTGGTTTACAAAAGATAGATGTTAAGGACTGGAAAGCAAACACCGTATATAAGGGAGGATACGGTCCGAGTAGTCAGGTGAGCCTTATATAGTTCCATAAATACTATCTCACGTGCATCAAGACCCGATATTTTTATTCAGTATTTATGAAAATCTACCAAAGATGAACATTTAAATATTTTCATTTTTATTTATATTATAAACTCTGCAATTATACCTGAATTGCCCACTGTGCTATGGTGCAAACTATCGAATGGCAAATGAGATAAACATAAGAATAAATCCTATTAATAGAAGAAATGTTATTCTCTGTTATATCTGAGAAACAGATGCGGAACAAGTTGGAGCAAATATCGGTAGTGTATGACATAGTTGATTTATGTGCTGAGGGTTATGATGTTCAAAATCCTTTGATTACTAATGAAGATAATAATTTCGTAGAACTCAAAGCATTATAGAAATCATAATATTTTATATTCTATCTGTTTGTATGGGAGTTGTTTGTAAATTGCTATTTTGCAGGTCGTGCACAACTTCTGGAAGTGTATTCTCTCATTTGATAATGAAATGCGTGCTCGTGTTCTTCAGTTTGTGTCGGGAACCTCACGTGTGCCAATGAATGGATTCCGTGAACTTTATGGTAAATGGAATTGTAATATCTTACAACGATGAGTAAATTTTTATTATCAATAGATATGTAAAATCCTAATGTTGTTAGATCTACTTAGCGCAATTCTGGGAAATCAAATTAAGCATTTAGCGGTCTTTCATTTACATACATTTAAGCTTAAAACTGATGACTACATCCATTGGTGGCGTTTAGTTTTATGTAAAGCATAGAAATGACAAAAAACTTTGCTACTTAGAAATATTCTCTAATACAGCTGATGTTCATTTCAGGATCAAATGGGCCTCAGAAGTTTACGATTGAAAAATGGGGTAGTCCAGATATGCTTCCACGTGCACACACATGGTAAGAATTCGTCCCATATCTTTATATTTCTGCAATTCTTAATTATACTTGCTTATGCGTGATGTACTGCAAGCATTTTCAAACATATGATATTATAGAACTGATATCACTAGATTTTAAAAATCAGTAATGTAAACTAACATAAATTTTACTATACTAAACTGACACTCTCAAAGGTACCAAGAGGGACAAGTTTTTAAATATTAGATCAGCTTTTCAATGCACATTATATTCTCATGTAGTTCTATTATCAATTTTATGGACTAGTTGACGATGGAAGTATTGTTTTCCATATCAGTCTTTGAGTGCGTCCATTTAACGATAACTACATTTCTTATTAATTAACATTTACTTTTTTAGTATCACTAAGACGAATATGGATATTCTTTTGCAAATCATCGATTTAAGTAATGATTTTTCCCCACTTAAACGGTTAATCCAATGTACTACTTAAAAATTGGTGTATGACGACATTAATGTTAATCATCCAATTAAACTTACATTATTTGCAATTATTTTTCTCTCATTTTGAAGGTTTATAGTTTTAATTAGCTTAGTGGTCCCCTTGTTCTATGTCATCATTACTCATTAATCTCAGATCTGCACAAATAGGATTCTGGTTTTTAGCAATATTCTTTTAATCGCAAATATTGTCGTTGGTCTTATTGAAACCAAGTGTTTTCAATATACCAAAAGAAAAAAGACGAAGCTAGGTCATGGGATTACAGATAGGCTTAGTGAGGGTTTCAGTAGATTAAAATATTTCAGAATATTGTTGTAGTTACTTCATAACATGCTAATTTACCGCATGAGTAACACTTGGTTCGAAAAAATTTATCGTACCTCAGATAGGGAACGGAGTTGAATGTTAAGATATTAAAATTTCTACTTGATAATTTTAGTTTCAGCATAGTTAATAAAGAATTTATAATTAATTGAAACAACAAGAATATCATGGTTTGGAATAAAAATCGAAAATAGAATCTAAATTAAATCACTTAGTAGTAATGTATCTAGAGCAAAATATCCACTTTTAATTCATCGTACTTTTTTTTACCCGATAGTATATTAAGGTCTTAGTCGAAAAGTTATTTTAATTGTTTTTTGGTTTGGTTGGCAATATTTGTCTTATTTAAACTTCTCAGCATATATTTTTAAGTGTTTCTTTTCCTAATCGACACCCTCGTAAATAACACTTGTCATTTGTCTATATATGAAGAATCCTTAATTATCTCAACAACTTTCAGCTTCAACCGTCTTGACCTTCCGCCATATATATCATTTGCTGAGTTGCGGCAAAAACTCTGCACCGCTATCGAGAACTCTGAGATATTCAGCGGAGTTGATTAAACTATTTTCATCGGATTTTAAAATCAAATTATTCTGCAAATGTTGCTGTACAAAAGGAGAAACAATGAATATTTTGGATGTCATTATTTCGATTCAATGTAATATTGCTTAATATTGAAAATATCTCATTTGAAGAACAAGTGATGCGAATGAAGATCTAGTTGCATAAGCAACGAGGGGTTGTAGTGATGTAATAAAAAGGTCGAGCCCAGTGATTTACCATCTATGGTAGTTAAACAGTTGGTGGTATTTTCTTGGCGCATATAAGAGTACAATAAGTGCAGGTTGTGTATTATGCTCTGACATCACCAAACAAACGATATATGGAATCGACGTCTTTGCACACAAGCCTAATGCCACGTTACTAGTAGATCACATACAATAATTGACAGATAGCAAGAAATTAGCGGTCGGTAGAACCTGTATTTGCGTGGAACACGGGATAGTTGTCACCGACATAACATCTATTATGGCGTTCGTTAATTTGTAGATGTTCAGCCAATTAGTTACTCTTCGTTTCATCATTGTTCAAACATGTTGAGTTTGTTTAATATCTTATGATATTTTATTTTGATATATTAATTCTTCCTCAATCATGTGATTTCTAATACAAAATGTTGTCACCATACTTTCTTAATAGATTTATATTTAACTGATTACAATAAGAGATTTAGAATTTGAAATGAATCATTAAGCATTGCTATAATATCGTTGCTTAGCTGTTTTAAAAGAAATCATGCGCTATTGAAAAGTTGTTCCACTGTACGTAATCCTCAAAAATGCTACTTTGGTAAAACCTTAGCTTTAGTATCTAACTTCTTCTACCTAATTTAATGACAGTTATAAAAACATGAGCTTATTTGTCGCCCAATTATTCAGTGCTTGACAACATTTATGTTGCATTTCCAGAGCAATTTCTCATCATAGTTATACTGAAGATATTCTAGCATGAGAGCTAGAGATTAAATCCGAAGTTATAAACATTGTTTCATCGATTCTTTCAAAGATATTTAAGTCCTTCAGTATACAAGGAGTCAGAAATGTAGTAGCCTAAACCTATCATTATTCGTATCTTTTCTTGTAGAAGATACTTTTACAAAGTATTTTTTACTTATCAGATTTTACAATATTTGAGTTAGTACAGATACTGCACATTTGTCGTAATTTATTTTGCTAAGTGATAATAAATAGAGTAAGACTGCGTATTTAATCATATAAAAACTACTAATGGGATATTTACTAAGCAGTGAACAATCATATAATGGACAATTACATAGATGATCTAAAATATCAAGTGATTTCACTACTAATTTCTATGAAAATGTGCTTTTAAAAGAATTGGGTACCTATTTTTGGTTTTGTGGATTACAAATACCACTACTATGCGATCCGTTTTACCAGTGATCTTCACACTCAAGATGCCCAACGCGTGTACATGCCCCGCCTATTTCCGTATACTGACCAATAAGAACAGTGGGCATCTCGTCCTCAACACGAATCGTGTAAATAGGTTACTTGGGTAGGAGTGTTGTGCCAACTGGAACTATTGTATCGTCGTATTTGTCATTATTGGGAGTTTTTAAACACATACTGAGATGTTCTTAAAGAAAGATTTAATTTTGGAGGCTTCCATCTTTAAAAAAACCTAGTATTTATTTTGTTTCATAACTTTAAAATCACTTTGATTATGCATAATTATTCCGTAATAATTTAGAGAATAGGTAAAGAAGGGAATTTTACTGTGTTACTACAATTTTTAACAGGAATGAAAGTTTTATTTGTCGTTTTGATTATCTTAGTTTATGATAGTGGTTTTCATGCAGTTTTCAAGTATTTAATGTAGAAAATTCTGGTCATTATTTTTATTTTTCCCTACCTCCCACTATTTTAGATGGAAGGTCCTTTATCTAAGTGGACTAATATGGTTCATGGGTGGCAATATCGTTGGTTTAAACTCGAGAAGGACGCCTTACTATACTATACATCTCGTGAGAAGATGTTTAAAAGTCAACAGAGAGGTTATTAATTATTCATTTTAAATTATTGACTTAAGCTTGCTATCACATTATAATTAGTAAATGTTTGGGGAAAAAGAGCAATATCAAAATTGGTAAACTCATAGGATGTCTTCGTTTACATGGTGCCATTGTTGGCATTGATGGGGAGAACAACAGTTTATTCACTGTAACTGTTGATGGGAAAGTATTCCACTTACAGGTTAGCATTATGTCAATTTTTTCAGAAAGAATTTCTTGACGTATTTATTTTTGTTTTTTTTTCTAAGTCTTTATCATTTGTATTAAAGCGAATCAGGTTAACCTAAGTAGCAATCATCTTTTCATAGTAATTTATATGTAACTACTACTGAAAAATTAATGAATTGGTCTGGCTAATTTGACATATTGATGTTTTCCTTATTTTTAAAATAATTATACTATTTGCAAGTTGACTGCATGATTGTGCTTTTACATTTTTACAGAGCACTTAGAAAAAATTTGTGATGTATATTAAAGAACAATGTCTTTGTATTTGTCGTACATTAAGTTTTACACTGAAGACCTCATTTTTTATCACATCATATGTTCAGTAGCTTCTTTACTGTAATTTTTTAAGCGAGATTTCACAGTTTAATCTCAAACTGGGTTATCGGAAGAAATCTGCGCTATCCCCGTATTTTTCAAAAATAGTCTCTTTTCTACACATTGATTAAATCATATTTTATTCACAATGTTATTTATGTTTGTAAAATTGGGCAATCTAATAGGAGAATGTAAAGATACATTCTATAAGATTAGTTGATGTGGTATTTATCAATACAATTTAATCTATTTTGCTATAACTGCAAGCACCTATAAATAATTTTTCCTGTAACTGAATCAGTATTTAATTTATATGTATTTGTTTTTTTCTTAACAATTAATGAGGTTTACTAAGGGTCGAGATGAAAAGGAGCGAAATCAATGGGTTCGCGCATTAGAAGAAGTAATTCGGGAGTGTAGTGGATATCGGAAAAGTAACAAGAGCAAGGAAGCTACGGTTGACGGTCTTAAATTAAAGATAGTGGAAGCAGATCAGCATTTATCAAATTTAATATTACAGGTTTGTCTTTATATTTGAAGGGTATATGCATAGTTTTCTCTATTTTCACATTTTGATTAATTTCTATTAAAAATTAACGCATACATTACTTGTAAAGTAGAAATTTGAAATAGATTTATGCTTATATTATATCATACATAAATGTGTCCTTACTAATTTATTTCTATATAATAATTTTCCTACTATATTGGCGACGTGATATTTTGAGGTCATATTTAAGGTAGTAAAGGCTTTGTTTATAGTGATTAAAGATTATCGAATTAACTATAATTGTTTGTTTTGGTCGAGTAAAACACGCTGAATCGTTTGATATATTGTTTACGAGTAATTTAATAGGTTATTAAAGCAATTTTGAATAGACATTGTTGGTGTTCAGATTCATATACTTTTGGCAATGACTTTATAATAGTAAATTCATACTGAGTATTAGAATCGAATGTATTTGATAGATATGGTTGGTAATTTACATAGCTGTTTGTTTTACTGTATAGTACGACCAACCGCAATGTTCATTTTCGTTAATGTAGTGTACTTAATATTTTCATCAGATATATTCTACAACCGAATATTTTCGTTATTTTTAAGGTTAGAGGTCTCGAATTACTGAAGGAAAAGGCTAGCGAAAGAGACCGAAAGAACATTGAAGAACTAATAATATCTAGCAACAAATTGTTAGATACTGTTAAACATGCTATAATTTTACTTCAGGTATGTCATTAATTTTTATATATATATAATCTTTGGAGATGGTGTTTTATCTTAGAGTTTAAAGTTAATCACTTTTAATGTATTTAATTCTTTTATGTTTTCATGTACTAGCGATTTCTAATAAAGTTTAGTAGAAATATTAATTTGAACAAACTTAGATTAAATTAGACTTCATTTTCCAATAAAATGTTGTAAAGAATATTTATATATATCAATGAGCATTAGAAATTAACGCAAAATTGGATAGTTCAAAAGTTCAGATGGCTCGTAATAAGATTGAGGTTCCAATTGAGCTTAAGAAAGAGGATAAAGAAAATCAGAACTCCACGGCACCGCATGATGAATTGTCTCCTGAGAAGGTATTATTTTTTTAAATTTTCTTATAAATATTGAAACGACAATACTTTAGAAGGAAATAGCTAGCAGATAGTTGCTTTTTTCTGGAATATAGTGCGAATTGTAAAAATAATAATTCCGATTATACCAATAAATATTTCTTAACTTTCCATGCATTATAGCGTCTATTTCAGCACTATTATTTATATTTTATAAGTAATGAAAGGTTCGAATACCATATAACAAGAGTTTGTATATTAGGTAACCACCAATCAGTTCGCTTCGACATCAAAGCCAGGAGAATCCTGTAAATCGTCTAACCAATACATTCCTCCAATTTCCTATTCTAGGTAATTAGGATTTTTTTAAAAATATTTAATAGTTCATGCTCCTATCAGATGAAATTATACAGATAAGATTTCGCTTAATTTTTTAACATATGGTTTATTTTCTTTCAGTAGTGATGAAGAAGAGTTCTACGATGCTGACGAGAAACTAATTGATTTAGACAAGGTTAATATGTAATATCATGATGCTATTTTTTAAATTATTTGGACATGAATAAGATAAGCTGGTGGTCATTTTGATACCATAAGTATGCATAGCGTGATTGTTTATCATTGAAAATTACTGTGGAACAGGATACGCTGGATGGCAATAAAAATATGTCAATCGAAGAGGCAGAAAGTTTCGATTTTGGAGATTCACATGAAGACTTTGATGAGATTTACGATAACGCCGAAGAACATGATGTTGGCAATGTGCAACAAGAACATGGCAGTGTACTTGTACATTTGCTAAGTCAGGTGTGTAAATTCATTTACTAAACTCATATGTGTCATCATATGGCAAGTAATATCAGTGAATCTAAATTCAACGGTTATTTAAAAAAAAAGAATCTAAAATTATTTAGTAGGATCTTGAATAATTCTGTCACATCATTATTCATTTGTATTCATAGGTGAGCGTTGGAATGGATCTTACTAAGGTTACTCTACCTACGTTTATATTGGAACGTCGCTCTCTTCTTGAGATGTATGCAGATTTTTTCGCACATCCTGATGCCTTCATATCTACCGTCAGCTTAGAAACTCCTGAAGAGCGTTTTACGTGAGCTCGGATTTATTTTAATTAATATCTACCTCGGTTGCTATTTATTCAAAGTCCAACTATCCTTTTCATTTTATTTGTTTTTATTTACCTTTCTTGACCTGCTGTGCTTAGCTTTTTTCATACTTTCTTTTCATTATTTTAGTTCGGTAGTGCGTTACTACCTCAACGCCTTTTATGCGGCTCGAAAGAGTGGGGTAGCAAAGAAGCCATATAATCCCATTCTTGGAGAATCATTTCGGTGCAGGTAACGATTAAATATAATAATTTAGCTTAGATTTTTTGGATTTCATCGTCTATTTTGAGACTATGGTTTTGATGAAGAACCTAGGTTTAATTAAAGACTGGAATTTCCATAATTGTTTGTATCTGCAATTTTTTAGGTACAATGTTCCTGGGCTCAAAATGAGTGGGAAAAAAGTCGGTTCTGGACCATTTCCTGGATCAGATGAAAACCAATTAACATTTATCGCTGAACAAGTAAAAATTACGCATCTTTATAATTTTGTAGATATTAAAATCAAACTTCAGGATATAGTCACGCTTTATATATTGTAGTATACATTATGAAATTATATGTATTTACCTAAGGTATATATAGTTTGAACAACAATAAAATGTCTTGTACTTCAGGTTAGCCATCACCCTCCAATTTCTGCCTTCTATGCTGAGCATCCTGGGAAGCGAATATCTTTCCATGCTCATATCTACACCAAATCGTCATTTCTAGGGTTGTCGATAGGTTTGTTTAGTCCACGATTAAGTTTGTACGCTGACTACAAAGATTTAAAACGCTTATTTAGGCGTAGCAAATATCGGAACTGGAACCGTAGTTCTACATGATTTTAACGAGAAATATACAGTAACATTTCCCAGTGGATATGGAAGATCAATTATGAGTACACCATGGGTCGAACTTGGTGGAAAGGTAAATTTCCAAATATCCGTTGCATTTATGTCACCATTATTTATTTATTTTTATAATTATTTGAAGAGGATTGGAATATTATTTTCATAATTCTTGAAAAAACCAGGTAAAAATTATATGTGAAAAAACTGGATACTATGCTGATATTGAATTTCTCACAAAACCATTCTTTGGAGGAAAACCTCACAGAATTCAGGGAAACATTTTTAAGTTAGTTTTAAATCTTCTTGGTTATTGTAGTCATTTTGAAGCTTAAGTTAATATTTTCTTCAATCTAAGGTACTTTATAGTTTCTGTTAAGCGGAATATTTAGAACACTGTTTAATTTATTGTGCAGGGATGGTGCCAAAAAGCCGCTACTTACTATTCGTGGCGAATGGAATGGAGTGATGTTTGCAAAACCAGCTAGTGGCGAAGAGTACATTTTTATTGATGTCAAAGCTGAACCAGAATCGAAAAAAGAATGTGTTCCTGTTATGCAGCAGACTGAAAGGGAGAGCAGACGGTTAGTTATTAAATTAAAACTTACAAAATTCACTTAATAAACTAGTATCAACATTTTTTGATATTTAATTTCAAATATTGATTTTCTTTATACATAACGCAAAGCTAATATTCACTTCCATCCAAAAGTTAGTATGATTTTTAAAATATAATTTGGGTTATAGCTAAATGAATTACAAATTAAATGTTTATAAGGCAAATAGTAACTGATACAATTAAACTGTAAAACATTAAAACTATATTTTAAACCGAGTTAGGCTGTATTTTCTCTCTTTTGCCTGTACAATCAAATGTTGCTAGACGATTTTTTAGAATTACTATTTTCATATTTTTTAGATTATATTTTGTTCGGTATTGTGTTGTTTTTGTTTACTTCAACTTAAGAAGAGTAATTTACAATAGAAAAATCGTCTTAATCTACTAAAATTCCCTTCATGGAAGCTGCTCTGAAAGTATAGAATAGAAGCTAAAGAGTTTAGTATGAGATCTACTACTTACACTTTTCTTTTTGAAGAGTGCATCAAAGTCCAGCTGACGAATCCGTGTTGATAGTTTTTTTTCATTAACATTTGGATAGTATGAAGTTCTATAAGGAGGATTAAATAGAGTTAATTTTAAGATATGGACTATATTTTAGACCACTTTGCATTATCTGTTAGGATTTGAGACACATTTATCATTCTTTTAAAAAAGATGAACATCAATAAGATGCTAACTGTTGAATATAGCCATATAGTGAGTCTATCTATCATTATAGATTATGGCGTCACGTAACAGCTGCGCTGCTACGAAATCGAATCAATATTGCTACAACTGCTAAACGTATGATAGAGCAACGTCAACGTGGTGAAGCTAAGAAACGGCTGGAAGATGGTGAGAAGTGGAAAACTCACTTCTTTACTCTTGGTCGAGACGAGCAGTGGACATATGATTTTCCACTGGAACAGCGTTTGTGAATATTGCCAGTTTTCATACAAACATCGGGCAAAGATAACTAAAAAGACTACTATTAGCCTGAAAATTGTTTATTCCCGTATGAGAAATATTTAGGCTAACGTTTTTTTATTAAAGTATCTATCCATGTGGTGATGCTGCATGAAGTTAGACCATAGGTGAAATTTTTTTTAACTTGATCTATATTTCAACAAAGATATAGTTCATACATATTTAAACTGAAGGTATATTGAGTAATAAGAGTACTGTTATCATAATCAACGGGCGACATATTCTTTTGGTAATTCAAGTTGTGATTAGGAGTTACTTGGATAAGTTGTATCTGAACGGCTCATGTAACTAGCTACTCTGTGATAATACATAATCTCTTTTGCATTTAAAATTAATTGCTCTTTATTTCTATAACTATGGTGAGGATTTTTTTTATAGTTTTTGAGTTTACATAGGAATAACAAAAATCCATCGAGTTTTTCATTTTTTTCTTTATTTAAATGGTTACTCCTTATCGTTTGAAGACATCTGTGATCGTTCAGAAAATGTTAATGTTATTTAGTCGTTTTCATATTTATTATTACTAGAATTTATTTTATTTATTATAAATTTTAATTCCTTTATTGTTGTTTTAGTTGAAGTTAATTTCTTGATTATATTTTGAGTCAACATGTGATGCTAATCTTTCTAATTTAATAGTTTAGTTTTTGCTCAAGCATGCATATGCGACTAGAATTCGACTTTAATGTGCATAATATGAGATATGATGGGTATATGCTAACTCTTATGGATTGTGTATGGATTTGGGTCGGTATTAGGTAAGCTATTATTTTTGAAAACGAGTTTTCTATTTGTTCTTCTTCAAAAGCATTAGAATTAATGGTAAGATCATTCGATAATAAATACGGATAAAAACCTATAATTAATAACGTTAATGTAAATCGGCACAAGTATGGTATTATTGTCTTAGATCATTTTTTACTGTTATATGTATCTTAACTTGATAAAAAAAAGGTCGCGGTTCTGATATCACGCTGTTTTAGAAACATTTCTTCGCTAGGATTGTCACATTATCCTGTCTCATCAATGTTAATTGATACTCCAAATACACAAAGCGTTTGCATTAAAGCTATTACTACTCAGATAGCAAAATGTTTCAAAGGAAAACAGGTTAATTTCTTACTCATTTTTACTGTGTTTTTTATTTAGAAATTTTGTTATAGGTTTTTTTCTCTTCTGACATCGATAATGAGGATCCAAAGTTCTGGCAAGACCTTTTCACTATCCTTCAACCCCATTTTGCAAAGATAATCGATTCCTCAACCTAGATTTTTGTAAATAAACATTATATATTTTAATAAATTGTCATCTGTACTTGTTATATATCTCATACATCATATATGTATATTGGTAAAGTTGAAAATATGCAGTAAATATGTAATTGTATCTATTTTAGAGTCATATGATCACTTCTACCAGGTCAGCTATACGAATATTACCATCTAGATATTTAACCACGAATCCCTCCAAAACGATTAAGGAAAAGGTACTTAAAGAAAAAACACCGATGGGGAAGTTAGATAAGAATGAGGTTAGTCAATGTTTTTCTAGTTATTCTGTTTAATTTATGTATTGCAGCTTCAAAGGTTCTCTTAGAAATTGTTTAGAAAGGCCCATATATCGATCCCTCTCTTCCAAAACATGCTGGTGGAGTAAATCCAAAGACTGGAGAGGTGCATTTTTATTATTGAATATTTTTTAATGAAACACTGCGATTAACGTTTTGCGTAGCTTTAGAATGTATTAATTATTTCTTTAAATTGATTAGGTGTTCCATTTCTTGCAGACTGGTGGTCCTGCTGGATTGGAACCGACTAGATTTGGGGATTGGGAGAGAAAGGGACGAGTAACAGATTTTTAGATCCAGTTTTTTAATATTTCCCATTTGTTTAACTAGTTGTACTTTAATGGAAGACTAAAGAAAATTTTCATTTGTAATTTTTTATGCTAATAGTAGGACGTCATTTGCGTCCACCGTATATAATCACACAATTATAGTTTGATTTGAATGTTTAAGTAGGGTGCGTATTTGGAAACGAATATTTGTACCATTGTTATAATAGTTGCATTTGATTATTTCATTGCTAAAATAAGGTTGTGTCTACTGTAAATCACAAGACAGATTTGAGTATCAATATGATATCACAATATTGTTTACGATTTTATAAGTAATCACAATTTTAGTGCCGATTATGATAGCTAATCTTGTTTCTGAAGCGAGCAATTCACCTGAAGCAAGTATTGAAAGAGCTATAAATAATCCATCCATTTACCATTTCAATTCACTATTAGCAGTGCCATCTATTAAAGTAAGTTGTATTGTTTCATATTTGAAATAGATTTTTTTTCAGCTTGTAATATATTCATTTTTATATTATTTTCCCTTTTATCTGTTGCGTTATTCGTCACATTTTAAAATTAAGGCTTTGAGTAAGTCAAATCCTGTGTTGCTAAAAACTTTGGAAGTGTTCGCATATGGCATAGTAAATTATCTACCAGATGAGGCAGGTTTTCATTTCCTCTGTTCTATTATTTAAATTTTGGTGAATATTATATATCATTCGTCTTTTATAGATATTAAAGATTTGCTCGCAGCGTCAATAACACTGATTACTTAGCTCTAATTTATTAATTCAGTTTTGCTTTTTAGGTTAAACTTCCCTCTGATGCACTATGTAAATTACGTCAACTGTCGTTAATCACAGTTGCTACTCAGGGTCGCCAGCTCAAGTATGCCGACGTTATGCAAAGGTAGCATGATAGCTAATCAAACACTCGAAATCGATGATCTATGTATTCTGCTTTCTATATATTTTAATTATGAATATTGTAATTAAATAAGTAGAATTTTACAAATTTTCTGTTTAGCTTGCGACTTTCGACTGTGCGTGAACTAGAGGATGTTGTTATTGAAGCCATCTACAATAATTTAATAAAGGCCAGATTGGATTCAAAGCACCAGCTTATTGAGGTTTTAATCCATGTCAGAGTTGTCAATCTATTATGAAGTGCCACTTCTGAGATTTTACAATCAAATCACAGGTTGATGACTGGGCAGCTCGTGACGCTCCTTCTGATGTCATTCAGTCAATGGTAATTTCGCTTGCAGAGTGGCTACAAGCAGCTGAGACAGTTCATGAACAAACCTTAAATGCTGCTGCTGTGTTAGTCCATATGAAATTCGTTTGTGCTAAAATATTTCAAATATTGATTGTTTTTTTAAAGTAGCAATATTCTTAGTTATGATCATATATAGCCAGAAAATCCCTATGATTCCGTTGTTACAGCGAGGATAATCGTTTACAACAGTGGCGTCAACATATGCAAAATGTAGATGCCGAAATCTCAGCAGCTCGTAAGAACCTAGAAGAAACGATGATGGCTCGTGAGACAGGACCAGGTCGTAGTCGCAACGCACGGGGCTCTAGATCACGAGCAATGCCAGGGAACAAGTGATTATTTTTCTTGTATAAAATTCATTATTTGAAATATTTTTCCTTATATTGCATTAACGTACCTTCATATGCAGTATACATGGTTTAAAAGACAACAATTATGGAGGTACTGATGCTTAATGTATTTCGTACTAGTCTCTAATCTATTAGCAAACTACCTCATACAGTCACCTTGATCTAGACATCTTAGCCATCGCAAGTCTAACTCTTGGATCTGTCCTATCATATAAGTCCTTTATTAAGCGGTCCTTTTCTGCATCAGAAACATTTTGAAACTGCTCCATTGCAGCCTGATAATTATATTAGCAAATCGTCACTAGCATCAGGAAACAAAGAAAATGTTTAAGTAAAATTGTGTTTTAGTAGTGATTTCAAATATTCCACGGTATTAGCAGCTATAAAGCTGGACTATAAAAACAATGGTAGATCACTACATATCCGACAATAGTTAATGAATATTCATTGGTGGTAGGTAGATCAATGTTTATTGATGATTGGTAGATCAATGTTTATTGATGATTGGTAGATCAATGTTTATTGATGATTGGTAGATCAATGTTTATTGATGATTGGTAGATCAATGTTTAATGATGATTGGTAGATCAATGTTTATTGATGATTGGTAGATCAACGTTTATTGATGATTGGTAGATCAACGTTTATTGATGATTGGTAGATCAACGTTTATTCATGATTGGTAGATCAACGTTTATTCATGATTGGTAGATCAACGTTTATTCATGATTGGTAGATCAACGTTTATTCATGATTGGTAGATCAACGTTTATTCATGAATGGTAGATCAATGATTACTGATGATTGGCAGATCAACGTTTATTCATGAATGGTAGATCAATGATTACTGATGATTGGCAGATCAACGTTTATTCATGAATGGTAGATCAATGATTACTGATGATTGGCAGATCAACGTTTATTCATGAATGGTAGATCAATGATTACTGATGATTGGCAGATCAACGTTTATTCATGAATGGTAGATCAATGATTACTGATGATTGGCAGATCAATGGTCATTAATGGTTAGTAGATCAGTGTTTATTGATGATTGGTAGATCAGTGTTTATTGATGATTGGTAGATCAGTGTTTATTGATGATTGGTAGATCAGTGTTTATTGATGATTGGTAGATCAGTGTTTATTGATGATTGGTAGATCAGTGTTTATTGATGATTGGTAGATCAGCGGTATGTCAATATGTGCCTGTGATGGATAAGTAAAATTGCTAACTCAACTCCACCCATCCAAATGTTCTTGCTTAGTCGTATTTTACACTGGTTAGGTGGAAAGAACGGTAATGTGTATGGAACAAGTGATTGATGTAAAACCCGTTACCTAAAATACCTGAGATTCAGAGTGGTGCGGGATAGATATTGGTGGCATAAATCAGTAAGATTCATAGCGACTTAATTGTAATTCCCCTTTTGATGAAAATTCCATAGAGGAATCGTAATGTCATAGATGACATGCTAATTTAGTACATATCTGGTATAAAAACCTCTCCTACAAATACAGAAGAAAGGTCTACATCGCAGCACAAATAGGCTCCATGTCGTCCCTGTTCCCAAAACAGGAACCGTCTCTAAACGATGGCTCCTCCCACTCTCTAGTAGAATGGAAAGTGTCATCTGAAACTATTCAAAATTCTGCGGCTTCATACTTTGATAAGAAGAGTTAGTTAAAGATAATTCGAAAAACGTTAATAAGCCAAGCTGACATCAGATTTTAATAGATTGTTGAACAATCTTTGACTGTATATCTTAGCAACAGATGAAATAGAAGTCAAACGCAATCTGTAAGCCTTAACGAGTCATGTTCAGCACACCATATAATTCAAAAATAACATGACAATTAAAGCCCCCAGACTTATTTCGCTCCTAAAACTACTGATATCTAATAAAAAAATTTCGATATTAGATTATATTTATCTGGAAAAAATCAATTATACATCAGTTCTCTTTCTTTTATTGCACAAAAAATCCTACTTACCAATTAAGTCCTGCAACTCAGATATGTAGTTGTACAATCAGTTCGATTTTTGAAATTTATTTAAAACATCTTGAATACAAAAGTATATGTACTAACGACTACTTATCTGGAAAACAAATATCTATATATAACTTGAATGCATTACCCCATAAATCAGAGGTATGCATTACGCTACTTAAGATGATTGTTAGTTTGAAAAACAGGCTTTAGCATAGCGATGCCTAAAATAACATCAGGATTCTTATTTATGAATAAATAACCTAATTTACACCGTACTTTACAATAAGTTTCTCCACAAGTTCCACGTAAGCCTTCATGGCTTGTTCTTGGGTCGTCCCTAAAATTATAAATGTTTCAATAATACGATGTACAAGTTGAATTGAAACATCAGCTAGTCTTCCTCTTTACCTTTTTTTGCACTCCAGGCATTCCACTTGGCTTTACCCTTCATGTCAAGCATGCCTGGTTTATCAGTCGTGTTATCTCCGACGGTTCCCTGTTTGAAATATGCATAGAGCTCGAGCAACTCATCGTTGGAAGGAGATGCCTTTAGTGCTTTAACCTTTACAGCTGCTTCATCAAACTGAAAATAATTTGGTTTGTGAGCACCCCATTTACAATTCGAAAGTAACTCACCGACAGCGCCATGACTGAAGTAATGACTTTTATGAACCTGAAAAATAATCATGGTACTTCTACGCATTTACTAATATATGTTAGCGTATAAGTATAACATTTAAAAACAAATAAATAAAACCATAGTGGTATCATCCAATATGCTCCACAAAAACAACCTAAAACGCTACTACCTTTAATACGAAGCTCAGATTAACATTAGACATACTGTGCTGCAGAAAAGATTAAGTATATGTTCTTATCATTCTGAATGAAGATGCGTGGTTATTGATAAGAACGCTGTCAATACGATTTGTCTTCTTGTCATTATTTTCAGATAATAAGTCAATGAGACAAAATAACCAAAAAGAATAAAAACATTAGGAATAAAAAATAGTGTAACACGAGTCTGTACACATACAAAGTGAACTTTGGACTAACTGTGTATAATTAAAAGAACATATTAGAATAGAATGCTGAATATGAGATAACAATAAGTACATTTCCAAGTAAGAGCATTCCTCAGGAAAAAAAATATTTTTCGCTTAAATGCGTAAACTTATAACTTATTACTTATTAATAAATATTAGTGCTGAATAGGATACCGACGTTAGAAAATACTAATAATTAAAATATAACACCTTAACGAAATAACAAAGTAATAAACAATAGAGATCAAATCCTAGACAACAAGCATACAAATAACAGGGAATCTGCAAACACTACCATAAGTGGTTCCACGAAGATATGGCAAAGAAAATCTTGCTGCCATAAAACCAGAGAAACACATTTATACACGTTAAAAAACGTAACATAATAAATTTCGCAATTAAAATTCTGATAAGTCTATTTTATTATGTTACCATACCGTTCAAATATGGGAACAGTGGAATAACTTATATAATTTATAGAGGTGAAGCATAAGACATAAATAAATAAATAAATATTACATCATATTAAGACTAAATAATCAAAAGGAAACAAAGAATCATTATGAAAATAACAACCCGCTACCTCATACAGTCACCTTGATCTAGACATCTTAGCCATCGCAAGTCTAACTCTTGGATCTGTCCTATCATATAAGTCCTTTATTAAGCGGTCCTTTTCTGCATCAGAAACATTTTGAAACTGCTCCATTGCAGCCTGATAATTATATTAGCAAATCGTCACTAGCATCAGGAAACAAAGAAAATGTTTAAGTAAAATTGTGTTTTAGTAGTGATTTCAAATATTCCACGGTATTAGCAGCTATAAAGTTACCGTAAATCAAATACTTTATTTCATAACAAATAAAAACTAGTGATAAGCCTAGTAAATAATAAATCATAAGTAGGATAAAATTAGTCACCTCTCTAAACAGTTCAAATGTTCGATTGTCTTCTTTCGATAGAGATGATTCCGCAGTTTGCTTAAAAATATACGCAATTTGAGAGGAAAAATATTGGTATCCGTAGATAAAAATAATAATCTAAATAATCTTTAAGACTATAAACAAAATTTTGCTGGGAATTTTAACATGAAATTTAGATATTCGAAACTCGATCATTACTATTACATTAAAAAACTAGTGTGGCGTTCTTAAATTATTAGATTAAGTAATACAGTTTATTACAAAGCATTCACTAATGTAACCATTTACCAGCTGCTCAATCATACTATCTATTCGTGTCAATCCCCCTTCAGCTTTCGTCTTTAATGTTTCAGCATACATCATATGTGCTCGACTTAGATCTGCATTGCTGTTCAAAAAAAGTACTAGCTGTTTCACATATGTTGCAACCTAAAAAATTTAAGCTTTAAAAAATAAACGTAAATTCGATAGTTTAAAGAGAAACTGAGTTTTCAAGGAATATGTTTAAAACATCCTGCTTAAATTAAAATAAAATATTCTTTAAAACTAAAATACATGTTAGCATGAGTATATTAAAAATTACCTCTTCTCTCCAAATTGACAAAAACTGTACACGTTCTTTAGAGGATAGAGCCTCCCATTTAGACTAAAGATAACAATTCATTAAAATTAGGTAGATTCTAGAAGATATTATCAAGAAATATCACCTTTATTTCTGCGTCAGCTAAATCCGCTGCCTGGTGTGCACGAATGTGTTTAGAGTAAACTGCAAGCCCGTTTCCAGATGGTGGCTCCGGAAAATCCGGATATAAACATACCGAATCCGGAATGTGCAAGCAAGTACGCACCAAATTCAAAAGAGTGCCTAAATAACAATATTACCTACTGTAATACATACTAGCTCTGATTTATATACATTCAATTCTACTAGGTGTATGCGGAAGTTTTAGTTATTTATTCCAGCGCTTTGATATAAATATATAAAACTCAAATAAAATTCTACTGTTTTGCGTTTTTGTAGTGTTGGGTTTGTAGTTTGTGAAAAGCCGTAAGTCAAGATTTAATGGTAAACTTAACCTCACAAAATAATTAGAATAAGATGAGCCACCAAAAGCTGCATATTCGACACTGTATTCTCTACAAGTTCCAACAAGAGAAGAATGCTGCTGAAACATGCAAATCAATATGCTCTGTACTTGGTAAGGGTGTTTTGTACCACAGTACTTGCAGATATCGGTTTCGACGTTTTAAAGCTGGTGATTTTGATGTCAATGACCGACAACGCTTTGGGACGTCATGAAGATCGAAGACTGATGCTTTGAAATCATTATTGGGTGAAAATCCGTCGCAGACCTAAGAAGAACTCGCGGAACAATTAGGAGTTGATAAAGCAACAGTCTGAAGACGATTGCATGAGATGGGGGAAATTTGCAAGCTTGGAAAGTGGGTACCGTATGAACTCTCCGAAAACAGCATTGGCCGCCGACTCAACTCATGCATCCGCTTGATTGGCAGAAAACGTAAGAAGAACGTTTTGTGGAAAATTGTCACAGATGACGAAAAATGGATTATGTACGACAATCCTAAGCACGCACACATTCATGCGTAGACCCCGGACAGCCAACAACATCAACTGCAAAGCCAAGCACTCACGCCAAAAAAGTCCTTCTGTGCATCTGGTGGGACATGAAGGGTGTGCTGTTTTATGAACTCCTTCAAAAGGATGAGACGGTTACTGCCGGGCGCTACGGTCGTCAAATGACTGATTTTTTTGATGCAGTTGAATAAAAAAAACCATTCACTGAGCAATTAAGTCAGTAGATCATCTTGCAGCATGACAACGCTAGGTCTCACGTTGCTCTTAGTAGTCAGCAAACTATTTTTAATTTAGGCTGGGAAGTTCTCTCGCACGTGGCGCATTCATCGGACTTGACACCTTCAGATTACCATTTATTCCGGTCGATGCGGAAATATTTAAGTGAAGAGTACTTTCGAGATGTGGCTGAGGTGCGAAAATAGATCAATGATTTTATTGCCTTCAAGTCGATGTCGTTTTTTCATAAAGGAATCCGAAATTTACCCCAGGGATAGCAGAAGGTCATAGAAAGCTAGAGAAAACATTTTGATGATTAAATTGCATTTTGGATATTATGGAAATAAAGTTAAAATTTTGAAAAAAAAAGACTAAAACTTCTGCAACCACCTAATAAATAAAAAATTTATGTCATAAGTCCATTACCCTTTCTGCCCTATACTATTAAAAAAATGTTAATATACAAAACAAAAACATACCAACATTCAGAAGTTCGACTATTGTGTAAGTATGCATGATATATTTTAGTAAATCATCCCAGAAAATAGAAAAGTGTACAGGTAGCATTACTGAAACCTCTTCCATTATTTTACCACGAAAAGATTCCATATTTGTGGCTAATTCCTCGGGTGAAAATGTATCCAAAATAACCTGGAATGATACACAACATCAAACAAAGTTCCTCTAGATTTATTTCGCACACTAGCTTCTCAGTCCCAGTAATATTTAAAATAACGTTTAAAAAAGTTCTTACTTCACAGTATTCCACCATCTTATGCGGTTCAATAGATGAGCGAACACTATGTTCCTTAAATATTTTACTTATTTCCTGCTTACTTCGAGAGTAGAGTTGCTCCGTTGTAATCTGACAATCTTTAGGAAAGGAAATATCAGGTTTCTTAATATTGAAATTTTTGGACATTTCTGAAAATTAAAATCAAAAGATCTAAGAAATTGGGTACTACCGTATAAATTTAATTGGAAAAGTGTAGTTTTATAGTACTCAAATATATTTGGTTTGTATTTGTTAAGTAGCTTCAGAGTATTATATCTATAAAATTTCTTGCAAAAAATTGCAGTACACTAGAATAGCTACTTTTCAAATGGGAAAGAAAAATTATCACAAACAACACGGAAAAATCAATCGAAAGACAGCCGTCTTAAGCGATTAATAGAACAAATAGAAAAATTACTACATTAAAACATTCAATAACCTTTGGCAACAAATATCTTTCTAAAAAGACAGCAAGAGAAAAGGCTTGCAAGTTATATTCACGCACGATTTAAGTTACATATATATATATATATAATTAAAGAGAGAAAAAGCTTTCTATAAAATAACTATTGAATTCCGTTTATAAAGTAAATGATAAATGTTGCTACCTCTCACCCTTTGTTTTCCGCGTCTTTATATACCAATAGCATCTGTAATATATTGCACCAAATACACAGATGATTACGAGTTGTCTCAGATTCCAATTTACATCATGCATATTATTGTGCGCTTTGATTATAATTTTATTGCGGTATGAAAATTTGTGTTTCGCGCTTTTGTTTAATAATTAAATCGGTGGCTTCCTTGTTTTGATATTAGATCATTAAGTCATTATTGATTCTTACCTTGAACCTTTTTAATGCAAGTACTTAAAATCATTTATTTTTTAAACATTGTTATTGGTTTGTGTAGAATCAGTAACTAAATAAGTGGCTATATTTCTAACTAGTATTATTATAATTCGGAAACTAAGTTATATTTTTAAAATAAATGATAAAAAGTTATGTACTATATATTTTGGCATAAAAATCAAATGTAATGACAATTTATTCAGATCTTGTATTTAAGCATTAAGTTACTAAATAAGCAAAATAATCATTACTATTTTAATCAGCTGATTTGTAACAATTGAGATGCTGAATCTGCAAAAAAGAATAAATGGAGTGGACGACAATAAGAAGTATATGGAAACGAGAATTGCCATTCGTGAGAAATTATTGGCTCAAGGTTAGCTACAACACTAAACTCTAATTTTAATGTTTTGACGTGCAAATGTTTCAGAGATAAAAGAATTAGAGTTAAATCTAAAAAATCAAAATCAATGCAAGTTATCGTTTCCTTCCACGTCTGAGCTACACGAGATGGTACTGACTGTTGCTCCACAAGAGGGTATTTATCGTGGAGGCGTATTCAAGTTTACCATATCTGTTCCACCTGAATATAATAACGTGGTTAGTATAGCTTAGATTCTTAGATGAATCACTAACATCTAGTGATACAGTTATTTACATCTGAACTTTATGATTAACTGGTAATACTTATTATGAAGTTATTAACCTGTTTATAATTAGGATTAAAGGTTAGTAAGATTGTCTTTTAAAATAATACTATTTTGACTTCAAAGACGTTGAATGCTCTTAATTATTATTCCCTCAATTTCACCAATTAAAGCCTCCGGTTGTGAAATGTCGGACCCGCGTATGGCATCCAAATATCAACGAAGACGGCAGTATTTGTTTATCAATTCTTCGTGAAAATTCACTTGATGCTTACGGATGGCGACCAACAAGAAATCTCACTGAGGTAATTAATCGTTCTCTGTATAAGGAAAATTTTCAGGGCATGTAGGCTTTTAAAAATTGATATGATTATTTTTTCTTTAGGTTATACATGGCCTTTCATCTCTGTTCACTGATCTTATCGACTTTGATGATGCATTGAACATGCAGGCTGCACAACAGTGGTCGACTAACCGAGAGGCATTCACCATGCGAGCAAGAGAATATATATCCAAATATTGTGATCGACGTTAGGCTTTCTCTGATTAATGTCCTGTTTTGTCTATATATTTTTCGTAACAGTCCTCGTAGTTTTTGTATCAAACTCCCTTGTATGGTAATAAAATATTTGCGTACATGGCTTCATGTCCATCACATCTTTTTTAAGTACTTTAGTAAACACAGCATACCAGACTTCCCAGTTCTGATGTCTATGTCACCCTATAAATTGGGATTACAGGTTTTACATGTGGGATGCTATTCTTAGTATTGCCGCTCGAGGAATGGATAGCAACATTTAATAGATTTAATTCTATCTATTTGAGCATTACCCAATCGACGTCTTCAATAGGTGACTGGTATTTATATTGGCTTAAAAGCCATTATTTTATGCAAAAGGTAGCAGAAACCCACAGGTATTTAATGCTAATCAATATGTATATTAACATGGAAAACTATTAATCTCTCATGAGAAAAAGAATGATTATATTGTCTGATACTACTAGTATCTTTTTTTGTAAATAGTAAGAATCTCACTTCATTCCATTCGATACTTTTATAATCTTTAAAGCATTTCAGATTAAACCCACACATAGCTACAATTTAGCTTATTTTGAGTTGTTCTAATGTTACTGTCTTATTAGAAACAAAAAAGACAAACGCTTAATATACAGGTATGAAAACAATATGCTTGATGATGGAGGTCAAAATAAAAAAGCCAAGAACAGTTCATAAATAGTGACCTAACCATGAGGAAAATGAATTACTAGAATTATGGAAAAAGTGAAAATTCATCCTTAAACATCTTCCTGTTAAAGTGTACTACTACTTTATTGGCTACAATTCGATCTTAGATAGGTTTAATCTTGAAGTGAAGTCCTATTAGAGAGAAAACAAGACACTTGAAGTCTTGAACCAAATAATAGAATGAACGAAGTCCATCAGGATCCTATAATTGCTAGTTTCAGAAATATGTGCATAAATTTGATAAAGATAAATGTACGAAAATATGACTCACTTTACTATTATTAACATCAGCAAGTGATCCAATTTTTCCTGTTGTAAATGATATATGCTCATTGTTCATCAGAATTTCTAATTCCTGACGACCAACCTTATCAGGTTCTGGCCAATTTGCATCATCCTCCTGAAAAATATTATAAATGCAAGGTTATAAAATATGTTGGCTCAATATTGCAAACAATGTTTCAAACTATACCTGCATTATCTCCGAATCTTCAACAATGCGCTTCAGTTCGTGAAGAACAGCCGGTGAAACAAACGCCTTTAAAAACAAATTAGTATTTCTAAGGTAATGTTAGGAATAATGTAATAATAAAAGCAAGCCTACTTCTTTCCTAATAATAGTATCATTTTTATAATTGGAATTGTTCGCATATCTCAGCTGACCATCTGGGCGAAATTCGAACTCGAGGAATTCATGTCCAAATTTTCCCTTATGCCCCACGTAGTATCTTACGTAAAAATCGTCTTTCCCAACACTTTTGTCTCCGTCAGACATTCTCTAAAGTAGCAATTTAATTATGATATACATACAAATCAACTAATAAAAATAAAGATATCTCAAGATAGCAAACAAATCAATAAATAAAAAACTCCAGGTATTAATCTATACATTCCAACATATAACCAGGAGAACAAATTAACAAGAGCATGGAATACCTTGATTTCAGTAAATACATACTACAATGTCAAATTAAACGATTACAACACAGCCACCCTTTAGGTAGATCAATAACGACAAACAGTAATGAAAACAGTGCTTCATAAGAAAAAAATCATAAGTATTTTTCACGTCATAAACAATATGATAACCTCAATAATATTGTGAATGAACGAAAAATCAAGTACAATATTTTTAAAGCACTGTGCTCGCATAAAAAATATTTAATTGTAAAAAAAAACAAAGTGCTGAGTGTTCAGATTTATGACATATGAACCATTTCCACAGAACTGTGGCAATAGGTAACACCTTAGATAGGTTTAATCTTGAAGTGAAGTCCTATTAGAGAGAAAACAAGACACTTGAAGTCTTGAACCAAATAATAGAATGAACGAAGTCCATCAGGATCCTATAATTGCTAGTTTCAGAAATATGTGCATAAATTTGATAAAGATAAATGTACGAAAATATGACTCACTTTACTATTATTAACATCAGCAAGTGATCCAATTTTTCCTGTTGTAAATGATATATGCTCATTGTTCATCAGAATTTCTAATTCCTGACGACCAACCTTATCAGGTTCTGGCCAATTTGCATCATCCTCCTGAAAAATATTATAAATGCAAGGTTATAAAATATGTTGGCTCAATATTGCAAACAATGTTTCAAACTATACCTGCATTATCTCCGAATCTTCAACAATGCGCTTCAGTTCGTGAAGAACAGCCGGTGAAACAAACGCCTTTAAAAACAAATTAGTATTTCTAAGGTAATGTTAGGAATAATGTAATAATAAAAGCAAGCCTACTTCTTTCCTAATAATAGTATCATTTTTATAATTGGAATTGTTCGCATATCTCAGCTGACCATCTGGGCGAAATTCGAACTCGAGGAATTCATGTCCAAATTTTCCCTTATGCCCCACGTAGTATCTTACGTAAAAATCGTCTTTCCCAACACTTTTGTCTCCGTCAGACATTCTCTAAAGTAGCAATTTAATTATGATATACATACAAATCAACTAATAAAAATAAAGATATCTCAAGATAGCAAACAAATCAATAAATAAAAAACTCCAGGTATTAATCTATACATTCCAACATATAACCAGGAGAACAAATTAACAAGAGCATGGAATACCTTGATTTCAGTAAATACATACTACAATGTCAAATTAAACGATTACAACACAGCCACCCTTTAGGTAGATCAATAACGACAAACAGTAATGAAAACAGTGCTTCATAAGAAAAAAATCATAAGTATTTTTCACGTCATAAACAATATGATAACCTCAATAATATTGTGAATGAACGAAAAATCAAGTACAATATTTTTAAAGCACTGTGCTCGCATAAAAAATATTTAATTGTAAAAAAAAACAAAGTGCTGAGTGTTCAGATTTATGACATATGAACCATTTCCACAGAACTGTGGCAATAGGTAACACCTTAGATAGGTTTAATCTTGAAGTGAAGTCCTATTAGAGAGAAAACAAGACACTTGAAGTCTTGAACCAAATAATAGAATGAACGAAGTCCATCAGGATCCTATAATTGCTAGTTTCAGAAATATGTGCATAAATTTGATAAAGATAAATGTACGAAAATATGACTCACTTTACTATTATTAACATCAGCAAGTGATCCAATTTTTCCTGTTGTAAATGATATATGCTCATTGTTCATCAGAATTTCTAATTCCTGACGACCAACCTTATCAGGTTCTGGCCAATTTGCATCATCCTCCTGAAAAATATTATAAATGCAAGGTTATAAAATATGTTGGCTCAATATTGCAAACAATGTTTCAAACTATACCTGCATTATCTCCGAATCTTCAACAATGCGCTTCAGTTCGTGAAGAACAGCCGGTGAAACAAACGCCTTTAAAAACAAATTAGTATTTCTAAGGTAATGTTAGGAATAATGTAATAATAAAAGCAAGCCTACTTCTTTCCTAATAATAGTATCATTTTTATAATTGGAATTGTTCGCATATCTCAGCTGACCATCTGGGCGAAATTCGAACTCGAGGAATTCATGTCCAAATTTTCCCTTATGCCCCACGTAGTATCTTACGTAAAAATCGTCTTTCCCAACACTTTTGTCTCCGTCAGACATTCTCTAAAGTAGCAATTTAATTATGATATACATACAAATCAACTAATAAAAATAAAGATATCTCAAGATAGCAAACAAATCAATAAATAAAAAACTCCAGGTATTAATCTATACATTCCAACATATAACCAGGAGAACAAATTAACAAGAGCATGGAATACCTTGATTTCAGTAAATACATACTACAATGTCAAATTAAACGATTACAACACAGCCACCCTTTAGGTAGATCAATAACGACAAACAGTAATGAAAACAGTGCTTCATAAGAAAAAAATCATAAGTATTTTTCACGTCATAAACAATATGATAACCTCAATAATATTGTGAATGAACGAAAAATCAAGTACAATATTTTTAA
The DNA here is from genome assembly GCA_964036235.1 of Heterorhabditis bacteriophora. Classification (NCBI taxonomy): domain Eukaryota; kingdom Metazoa; phylum Nematoda; class Chromadorea; order Rhabditida; family Heterorhabditidae; genus Heterorhabditis; species Heterorhabditis bacteriophora. The sequence continues at coordinate 9,338,547 of OZ038427.1, read as the reverse complement.
AGCACTGTGCTCGCATAAAAAATATTTAATTGTAAAAAAAAACAAAGTGCTGAGTGTTCAGATTTATGACATATGAACCATTTCCACAGAACTGTGGCAATAGGTAACACCTTAGATAGGTTTAATCTTGAAGTGAAGTCCTATTAGAGAGAAAACAAGACACTTGAAGTCTTGAACCAAATAATAGAATGAACGAAGTCCATCAGGATCCTATAATTGCTAGTTTCAGAAATATGTGCATAAATTTGATAAAGATAAATGTACGAAAATATGACTCACTTTACTATTATTAACATCAGCAAGTGATCCAATTTTTCCTGTTGTAAATGATATATGCTCATTGTTCATCAGAATTTCTAATTCCTGACGACCAACCTTATCAGGTTCTGGCCAATTTGCATCATCCTCCTGAAAAATATTATAAATGCAAGGTTATAAAATATGTTGGCTCAATATTGCAAACAATGTTTCAAACTATACCTGCATTATCTCCGAATCTTCAACAATGCGCTTCAGTTCGTGAAGAACAGCCGGTGAAACAAACGCCTTTAAAAACAAATTAGTATTTCTAAGGTAATGTTAGGAATAATGTAATAATAAAAGCAAGCCTACTTCTTTCCTAATAATAGTATCATTTTTATAATTGGAATTGTTCGCATATCTCAGCTGACCATCTGGGCGAAATTCGAACTCGAGGAATTCATGTCCAAATTTTCCCTTATGCCCCACGTAGTATCTTACGTAAAAATCGTCTTTCCCAACACTTTTGTCTCCGTCAGACATTCTCTAAAGTAGCAATTTAATTATGATATACATACAAATCAACTAATAAAAATAAAGATATCTCAAGATAGCAAACAAATCAATAAATAAAAAACTCCAGGTATTAATCTATACATTCCGAATATTACCAGGGTAATAAAATATGATACATGTAAAGATAAACACTAACATAGTTCAAAGTAAAACAATCATGAGTCAATGGATGAGAAATACCGTAAGTATGAAGATCAAAATGTGTTGCCGGTGTTAAATAGAATTTTTTAAAAAAAAAACCAAAATATTTCAACTAATCAGCCCTTCAACAAAACTCACAACTTAACTTCTAGGTTTACCAGCATTTAGTTTAGATCAGATATTGGTAGCATTATTATAGTTATTTATGATTTTAAATGGAATGATGTTTCCCCAAAACTAGCTTGTTGAAGCTTCTGGACTGTTTACAGCAGAATCTTCAGTCTTTGGCTTTTTGTCCTCTATATCACCAGTCACAGGACTACTAGCTGGTCGTTTATGACTCTGTATTAAAATTTATTTCTCGTAGTATGGAATCAAAAGTGAAACATTTGATAATAAATTTACTAGTACAATACTGAATTTACCTGTATATCTCTGCATCCTTCTTTACCTCCATCATGATATTCTCCCTCGTGTTCAACCATTCGATCATATATGGCCGAAGAAATTCGAACCTAATATTTATTTGTATACTTTTACGAAAAGTTCCTTTGTTATTAAAATAGAACATCCATGAATAATTCGTAAGGAATTAAAGAAATAATTTAATCCTATTTATCCTTTCTACTATTAAAGTATGTTATTACATAAGTAATTTTTTTTAAATTTTGTCGATTTCAATTTTAGCAAATATTTCACGCAGAAATCCTAGAGTTACGCACTCACATTCAGATTTACGGAAATATTCATGATAAAATACATCTAACAACGTCATCATTCATAAATCCTACTAATTAAGTAAAAACTAGAGTCATGGAATTTTTTCTTATAAATAGGAAGAGCTTTATGTAGTTCACAACTCACGTCAGGATTTGTGTGATCTTCTAAGAGTGATTTATCTGGTATGTGTATCGCATCATCCTTTATAGGTTGCATTTGAACAGAAGGAGCATGAGGCAAATCGCGAAGGTTTTCAAATAACCGTGCCTGAAAAATTAGTCTTCATTGTAGTACATTTAAAGAACAGAGCACAAAGCCAAATTTACCATAGTCTTTTCGAGGTAGTCGGTTGTATTTTGATTAGTCATATTTGATTTTTCAATATGCAATTTGAAATCTGGACCAAAGTATTCAAAATAATCATTGTAAGGTAATTCTGAAAGCCAAAAAAATTAATTATATTTTAGTGAGGGATGAAACAATAATTATACATTTAAACGATTAAACTAATAAAATATTTAGTAAATACCATTAGTAATTTCTGTGTCTAGCGCAACAGACGTTTCATACGTCCAACACCGAGACACATTCCTGATTGTATATCCACCACCACCAACCAGCATCAAAGGAACACCAAATTTCTTGAGAAATGAAACACATTTACCATGACCTAGAAACTCATGCCAGTAAATATGCTTATAATTTATAATATTTAACAATGGTACATAATTCTTTACCTTTAAGTGTAAGATTAAAGCACCCAAGTCGGTCGCCAGTGAGTGAATCAGCTCCACATTGCAAGACTATGGCGCTTGGTTGAAAGCTTTCCATTACTTTTTGCATCACAGGACTAAAGATACGCTAAAAAAAAGTCATTTTAAGTTTAATTCATAACTAAAATAATTAATAATTAATAACAACATACCTCGTAAGCTTCATCATCAATGCCATCTCTTAGAGGAAAATTAAGTGCATAGTATTTCCCTTTACCAGCGCCGATATCCTTAAATAACTCGTTTTCTAAAAATTATAGAAACTGAATTTACAAATAATAAAAAGTTAAACCTTGAGATCTCCAGTTCCGGGAAAATATTCTCCATACTTATGGAACGAAACAGTCATCACTCTGTCAGTGGTATAAAAAGCCTCTTCAACACCATCTCCATGATGAATATCTATGTCTACATAAAGAACACGCTGAAAATGAAGAAAATCGGTGTTCTAAAAAACCCAAAAAATAATACGTATATAATTTAAACTATGCTGAGTAAATTATCATTTTGAGTAGAATTTAAAATGAAAAAATAGTTTCCTAAAAACTATAACAAACCTGATGGTGCTTAAGCAGTTCAAGAATAGCCAGTACGATATCATTGCTGTAACAGAAACCACTAGCTTCGCTTTTCTTTGCATGATGTAAGCCTCCCATCCAGTTAATAGCAATTTCAGCTTGCTTCCGATTTAACTTTGCCGCAGCAGCTAAATAAAATGTACTGGTGTAACAATTCAGAGAAATTTTACCTTAAAACAATATTAACCTACCTAGTGATCCTCCACATGATAACTGGCAAAATTCGAAAACACCATCAAAAACTGGGCAATCCTATAAACACTCACTTAGTAGAATATAAATACAAAAATGTGCAAATTGGTGATAGAAAACACATTACTTCTCCAACATTAAACCGTTGCATTTGCTTGTTATAGTCAGAAATATTGTCAGGACGAATGTTCTTTAGAAACATCATGTAGTCATCTGAGTGATATTTCGTCATTTCTTCAAACGTTGCAGGCATCGGACGCTAAATTTACAAATTTAAAATAAGATTCTAACTGATCGTTTAACTAGTTAAACACTTATTATTAAAAACAATTGTAAAACTTGCGTAAACTTCTAGTTTCCTATACAATCCATAATTAAGTAATAAATTGTGGGTCATGCGTATCCGATGTGGTTTCATAGGATGGCCTTGACCATAGTAATAATTACCAACATCTCCTATAAATAAGTAATTATTTTACATACCACTACATGCAAATATTATTGTTCATATTGTTAAAAAACCAACCGTCATAATAGTATGCAATTCTGGTCTTGCCATGTGGTTGAAGTGCCATACCCAATTACTCACTAATATACACTTTCCTAATAAAAAAAAGGTAATACGAAATAAACTGGTCAAAATGATGTATCTTGCAGGTTATCAAAGTATTATGTCCATATTTATAAACAAATATATCTGACTGTCTAATATTTTATAACTTTATCTAGTAATTAAAAATAAAATCCAGCTAAATAAGAATATATAAAACATGTTAAGAACTATGTTACTTTTAAAATAATTTTTAAAAATTAGAAGCCTACACATAGCATCGTTATGCTGTAAAGCTATCTTTTTACGGTGTTATTACATTAGTCTAATAAAATTACCATAGTTAAATACTGAACAGATAATAATTTCTTATGCCTTATCTTCAACTGAATATTTCTACATAGCACACACTTTAAATAAATTATGAATGGTTATAAGAGTCTATTTACAGTAACTATATTAAAGTTCTCGATATATATGCGTACGACGAAGTAAAATAGAGAACAAACAAGTGATGGAGAGATTCAAAAGCAAAGGGATCCTACGACGAATCCTAATAGCGCCAATTTTTCGATAAGGAAGGAACGCCGTAAAAATACTATTTTGTCGCGACGCAGTCGCTGCTGTTCTTTTCTCAGCGCGGTCAAGTATACGGTACCTCAATTTTTTCCTGTTTTTTGATACCGTATATATGGCCACTGAAAAAATATACGATAGTTTTATTTAATTTATACTCCAGATTAATTAGAAAGGATTTCAAAACTAAGTACTGATGACGAAAGTCGTTTGAATATGTTTTGTTACGGCTGTATATAAATACGTTTATATTATTATAAATCTAAAATTCAGTGGGATCGTGTCTAGAGATCATTTGGGAAGTTACAAATGGGGGACCTCTAAATCTATATTCACTTGCTGTATTATCAGAGGTGCACCACCCAACCTCATGTTTAGAATGTTTACCACTTCAATATTTTTATTTCCTCCCTTTGTTGAAAACATTTAGAAGACTCTACTTTATCCCAATATATATAACATACATAAAAATTTAGTTCTATAATATATATGATTAATCCAGCATATATCTCACGTAAGATACAAAAATTATTCTAATTAACAAATTTCAGGGCAAAAAATATTAACGCCAGAGATTGAAAGTTTTCAAATATTGCAGTAACTAAATAAGAGTAAAATCCAATTTAAAAGTCCACCATGGGTTAATCCCTGATTTATTGTTTAAATTAATGTTCTATGACGCAATATTCCTATTACCATGGCATATCTCAAGAGGCTGTAATAGTGCCACTTGTATTATTGTGCCACCCGATATCCAATTCAGTAGTTTACAGTGTCTAATTCCCCTCTATTGTTTAGATTAAGTTATAAGTTTACTATGCTAAACAATGAGAAACTAGCATGCTAGATCTGATTCTTATTGTATTTTACAAAATTTTGTAAATTTGGCTCCATTTTAAATAACCGATGATCTAAATTTAAATAAACTATACAAAAAATATAAAGTTGCATATCGATATAAATTTATCAAGCATTATGTACATATAAGAGTCATTATTCCACATATTATTCAGACGCTGATTGTCAATTGATATTAAAATGATCGAAGAGCACAAGCACAACATAATAAAGTGAATTGGAGATCAACAGTAGAAGAAATCAACACGAGACAAGCAATTAAAAGAATTGATAGACTAGGTATTAATTTGTTTCATCAGTATTGATAGTGAATCTATTGTTGCCAAAATGATTGTTGATGGTAATGCGAGTAATTAGTAGAAGGCATGTACATAGGTGGCATTTGAGTTGAAACATGAGGTGGGAACATAAAGGTACTTGGATTTTGAATCATGTGGGCACTATGGGGTGGACTTCGTAGATGATCCTGTGATGATGTTGAACATGAGGTCGTCGTACCTCCAGAGCTTTCGTGTTCGTCTACTGAAGAGGCCAAACCCTCTTCTGTTTTTGCTCGATCTGTATAGCTGTTACGAACCTAAAATTAAACATTTAATTTTATTAAACAAGGTAATATTAGAAGCCTTATAACTTCTTGTTGCCAATAGTTTGATGAAATTTTCGAAAACGTTGCATTATATTAAAAACGAATACTTACCTGTATTTCTTGCATGGCTACCGCAGCAAAGTCGTCGATACACAAAGGACGAGGACCATTCATATAATTTGACATGATCTAAAAGCAATGTTTTTAATAAGTAATAGAATAATTACTGATATTTAAAGCATTCTAAGGTACTAAAAAATACAAATGCTATGAAAAACAGACTCGCCTGCTTGTCTCCATTCAGAATTGAGTTTAAGTGCTCAATATATTTGAGAGCTAAACGCAATGTTTTAATCTTCGGAAGGCGAGTAGAAGTCGGCACGTGAGGAAGTTGTCTGAATTAAATTTACGATAAAAAAACGATGTAAAGCTTCATGTTTTTAAATATGGTAGATTTAAGATATATTCTAATATTCCATTCAAAAAATAATTCGAAGAAAGGGAATTAGACCTCTGAAGATTTTCAAATGCTTGGTTGATCTCAACATTCCTCTTTTTTTCTTTCAATGTTGATCGCAATCGACGGAAATCATCTGGTGACGAAGAAGATGCAGTGGAGCAGCTACGTGTCATGTGTATATATAACACGAAAAAAAGAAGAACCTCAATTGAAAATTGTTAACAAATCTCCAACTAGCATCCTAAGATTCAAAATAGTTATTACCTAGTTTACATGTTTTTCAAGTCGCCAAACGAATAGGAAATAGCGAAGGTTAAAAAAAACATTTCATATTCACGAATTATTAGGAACGTAAGAAAATCAGAACACGAATAAATATACACACAGCAATTTCGACTTTTAAAAAAATAGGGTCAAATCATAAAATAAATAGAACAGTTAATAGAACTTCTGAGGAACTAATAATCTCATCGATCTCCATTGCAAAGAGAACACGACTGCCAGTTGTGCACGTTAGCGAAATAATCATCATGAACGTTACAAATAGAGCAAACTACAAACAGCACTTTGCTCGCGCACTAAATTATGATGAATATATATAGAATAATAAGAAACCAAACGAAACTATAGAAGAGGACTCTAAGGTAATAAAACAAGTAAAGAAGGGAAAAAACAAGGATGATAGAATGAGCGATAGATAAAGGAAAATTGAAAGATGGGAGAAGACATAAATAGTCAGAGCATTTATTTGAAATTAATGCTGTTACAGAAAAGGTGCAGTGTGAAGGCTCTTCATACCGGATGCTACAACTTATAATGAATACCTACGGTATTACGCGTCGTCTCAACAAGTCCCGCCTTTTCCACTAGTCTCCACCTCCTTAATCTGGGTCACTCATGAAGTTCGAATATTACATCAAAAGTAACATATTTGACTTCCTCAATGGAATTTGTACAGAATTTTAATAGGAATAAAGTACTCATTGAACATATAATACAGACTTCGTAATTCAATTTAGTGTCGTATATATATCTGATATTTTAAGTAGGATTTCTCAATTTATTAACAATATTCTTAATTACCACTAGTATTACAATTTTAAATAAATAAATAAATAAATAAATCTATATATATATATATATATATGACTTAGGAATATTAGTATATCAATAAGGTATACAAGCTTATTAGATATTCTCATAGTCAAATTTATAGTTTGCATTAAAATATTTTATAGCCTTTGTTAAAGTTTTAAAAAAGTACATATTATTTGAAAATATTTTATTGTGATAACAAAGAGTAAAAATAGAGACTATACCATATGTACAGTAGCATAATGGAGGCATTACACCCATCAAAGATAAAGCGAATGTTATGATGAGATTTTTATTGGACTACTTTTCCTTAAGTGCACGAATGGCAAAATTTGTAATTATGCCCCTTTTGAGATGTCTCACTTTCTTGGAAGGTTATGTCACAAGGGTTATCGAAGTCGGCTCGCTACTTTTATTAAGAGCCGAATTCCTATGGGCAAATTATTTCCTTTGGATTTTAAATTAATATTGGCAAGATAAATTAAGTCAAACATGTCAAAAATAACCTGAAGTAAACGTTAAGTACTTCAACTCCCCTAAAAAAAGTACTTTCTATTAGCTTATTTTCACCTATTTGTTTCTTTGCGCTTAAATTATAATGAAATTTCAACTACTACACTTTTTTAAGTATAGATTTTGTCAAAAGGCTTAGTGGTATTAGTATAGCTGCTATTACTATTATTTGAGAATTTTCTTTTTTTTTAAAATATTTACTTATTGTTATATTTCATAGAATAACTTATTAAGAGCTTTCCCATCCTCCCAGTTTTACTGCTATCTATCAGCTGTTAGCATTCTGTCGGTACTATTTCAGATGCTCTCATAGCTTATTCTCCATTGCACAACACATCCTCTGCTGAGTATCATATATGTATGCATTACGTAACTGTCACTACTCAGTGACACATCGTGGCGATGGGAAGAAAATAAGATACCGCTCGGGTTAAGCAAACATTTTTCTTTGGGAAAATTGTCTACGTAATAGGATCAATTATATAAGTAGACTAGATCATCGAAAATATTTTCCGATATCTGAGATAACAATTAATATGAGCAGAAACTGTAGTGTTCGTATTGTTTGTATTATAGTTGAAGTTAGAAATGTCCATAGATGAAATTCCATACGTTATTTTTAGACTAGTCAAATTTAAATGTAAATATTTATCTTTAAAGAGGATGTTCTTCGAATTTTTCTAAACGTAACTTCTCTGTGTAGTCTAATTAATTTTATACCATACTACATTAATACTAAATTGTCATCCTTCTGAGTTTTATCCTTACCTTACCTAATTTTTGATTCTGTAGATTTCTCACTTTGGATCGAGTTACTGTCAATTGCACTTTCGGAAAGCTCCTGGGACCTCCTGGGGCATAGCCCGATAGAGGCTCATCTCCCAAATGAAAAGTACCGCTCAACACACGCGCAACAGATCTCAGGTCCTAAATTCCAGGTACATCGTATACGATAGGGTCATAAATGCGCTAGATGGCTTTTCTTCAAAAATTTTGACATATTTTGTTTTGCATGGAAATATTCAAAAGAAATTACAGAGAAAGGTAAAATAAACAAGATGATGTTTGAGAAAAGATAAAAATAAAACCAAATACTTCAATAAGAGGAATACGTTTTATAAATATATGAATAGTTTATTTAACAACTATTAAAGCTTTGCAAATGAAAATAAACTCGTAGCTCAAACAATACACAACAGGATTGAACATAGTAAACTGTTGTGATGGAGAGCGGGTGGGAAAACAAGGCAAGTGGCTGCATTAGTCTGGAATAGAAGCAATTTTAGCGATAAAGAAATAATGCAGAGTTAAAATCTTAGTACTAGATATACATAACTGTAATCTTTCTAATAATATGCGTTGCAAATTTTTCTACGTAATTTACAGTTTTATGAGTTTGTTCTTATGGATCTAAAATGCGGCAATAAATATGACCTTGATGATTTACAGTATCTGAAGTTCAGCCTATTGTTTTCTCGTTACGCAATAAATTCCCCATATCTCAGGGTATCCCAATACAGCCACTTGTATTGTTCTGCCACCCGATCTCCATAACAGAAATTTACTGTATTTAACCTTGTTGTGTATTGTTTGTTTTGAGTTAAAAGTTCACTGATGTTTACTTAAATTCTGAATAAAATATAGAAAAATTAGACTCAATAAATAACAGTGAAGTAGAAAAAAAGTAAAATTAATCACCTGTAAAGAAGGATTATTGAAACTACTAACAGAAGATTTAAAATCTTATAATTTAGTACTTGTATAGTTTATGTGTAAGAATCAGTATGATAGATGCTGCTAGAAACAGTAAGGAATCCACTACTAATTTATATGCCTAAAATTGACTTTGTTGACTTCCAGTATGTTTCACCTATTTTCCTTATTTATAATTTCCTCGGTTTTCTGCTTTTTTTGTCCACTTCACTTGTTGACTACTATTCCCTTATCTCATCCGCGTCTATTCATTCTACATCCCTCCTTAATCTTTCCTTCCTCTCCCAATTGGATTATTCTCGCTACGAGTCGTCTCAATAATCTAACAACCACTACTTTTTTGTAGCATAATCTTATCTCTGAACTATTACACTATTAAAAATAAAAACACGATTGAAATAAGTTGTATGGGACGATGCGGATAAATTCAGTCATTTTTTCACATCACATTTTCATATATAATTAAATATACTGCTACTATGATTAATACATAAATACTCAATTTGTTCTTATGGTATTTTCACACGAATTCGAAATTTAATCAGATATTTGTACTTTCATTAAAGCGCTATTTTATCATTTGAAGAACTGAATATCAAAATACCGAACAAATTAGTGGTAAATACATTTTTTATCTATAATAAAATATTGAAAAGACAAAGTAATCATGGAGTCAAAAATAGAGATATTCATGGTTAGTAACGGTTGCCTAAAAAGAGAACAGAGGAATTTGATCGTCTAAAGGAGGTATAATGCCCTATGGTATTAGAAATTAGTAGTAATGCACTTGGAAGCACCAACTGAGTGAGAACCCGCTTCAGAAGCGAAATATGGCGGAGAGTGGAGTCAGCACGCCGTTTTACATTAATACGCGTTTGATAGTCGCATATTTCTAGGCGGCAGTTACAGTGGCTCCAGTTTTTCCCATTTGTTTCGCATACCCTCTGTGGCAACCTTTCCCCACTCATGTTGTCCATTAATTTTCCCATCTTTCTATCTTCCAGTGCTACCACAGACCTCCTGCTACTTTCCCTGCCTTAGATCTCACTGAAAATGTCACTGCCGACCTCGCAACTTTCCTTCGACCCCCGTAATTTCTCATGTCGCATTTCCCACTTGTCCCTCTTCATTCACATCATTTGTGCATACTTTCCAAAATTAGTTCTAAATATGCACCTACATACGTTTTAACTCTTTCTGGACCATTGTAGTTAATTAAATTTAATTGGCTGGGTGCCAGCACGTCCCCCGATTTCTCACTTTCGCTCTTTTTTTTGGCGGCTTGTGTTTTTGGGTGAATTCTGTAGTTTTGTTCCTCCAAAGAAGCCGAATCGATCAAAAGAGGCAATCGATGGCAGAAAACTACAAAATACAAGGGACTGAAATTGGAACAAAGCGGAAGTGAGAAATCGAGGAACGAGTTGGCTCTCCGCCAACTGAGTTTAACGAGCGAAAACATTCGCACAGTAATTTATTTTTCGTATTCTATAATTTAGCTGTACTATTCAAAATAGGATTTTAGAATTAAAATTTCGTTCGCTGTAATGTCTACTAAGTGCAATATTTTTAGGATCTTTTCTTAGCTTTCCAGAAACGTACTGACATCGAGACAGCCGCCAAAGATTCTAACTAAGATTAAAATGACAACAAGAACTACCAGTCTAATTCCTGCTTAAGAAAAAGGTGCTTTTTTTAAACTTAATCACATATTTTTGAATATACTATTACTGGTTTTTAGCAATTGCAGATTTTAGCTTTATGTAAACAATTGATTGTTAATATATTAGTATTTAACATCATAAATTAGATAGTTTTAAAGTTGGCGATACGCGATAAAATTGGAATTATTTCTTTTAAAGTTTCTTATGAGCGCGTAAGGCAGTAAGATATAGCATGGAATATTCTTGGATTTGTAGTAAAGTTTTTCACATTAATATTATATCTCTGAGAATTATCATATTCTTAAAACATTCCTATTGGCCTTGTGCAGATATCAATATCATCAATAGATCAAAACCCATCTAAAAAAATGTCATTGGGTTTCCAATCAACATTGTGATGGTTAGATTTATACATATATTTATCTAATTTATCATTCTCAATCTTTTCCAAGCATATAGAAAAAACAATGGCAATTTTCCTCTGGGACATTGCAGCATTAATTCGCATAGTCCGTTTTTCAAAATAATGTGGAGATTAATAATCACTACAGTACGAAAAGTAATCACTGAGCCATGTTCATTTCTATGAATACCGAGAAGCTTCATACAATTGCTTTTTTGAGAAAAAGTAGCAGTAGTTAACTAGTAAATTCTCCTTTTTTAAAAAACTACATTCTGCTAAATAAAATACTATCACTATTTAGTATACGAGTCTAGGAAAATATTAATTTCGTAAATTTTCACTAAAACCTAGTTTTCCTAGATTCTATATTACTATGAATATTAATTTGTATATCATTAACTAAGAGTATGCGTAAAACTAATATTTCAATACGATAATGATGACGATACTAAGAAATTTTTAAAGATTTTCGCGTCAAAGCGTTTTCTTTGAAACTACTTGTTTGAAACTTCTCGAATTACTCTCTTAAAATTTCCCATAATGGTTAAAAAAAACTAATTTGAACCTTCTCATGAACTTATTTAATAGTATAAAGTACTCTGGCTTCCATGTGATATTAATGCAGGCGAAATGTGTTGTTTTCTAGTGATGAGAAAGAATAAACTGGGCTAATAATAAAGAAATATTTTTCAAAATAAGTTGCTTAAACAAGAAAAAAATCCATTGTATTTTGTTTCTTCTAATTGCTTAAATTTAGTTAATATAATTATACGGTTTATTATACTTCATTAGCACAATACTAGCATTTTTCAAATGAGGTGTCATTAAAATTAGCATTAAATAACATATATGTAAATAGTAATTGGCAGTATCTCAATTCAAAAGAATACATTAGACACGCTTTTTTTGACTTTGCCTTAAAACGTCATGTAGTGTTACTTCTATTTTTGATTTCAAAAGTTTAGCATGTTCTGTCACTAATTTTGTATAACCATGACCACCCAATAATTGGTAGCTAGTTATTTAGTTGTTTAAAAGAAGAACATTTATCATTTCATTTTTTCATACCTTCCAGTTTTCTTAAATCTAATTATATTTAATTTATGCTTATTTGTTCGTTCTGAAACCCCTAATAATAGAAAGGTCATATATCTATAAAGTTTTGTATAAAGCTATTCATTATTGTAATTAAGGGCGTTCGTCTCTAGGAAACGGAAGTTTAGCATGGGAACAATCTTTGTGGGACTCCTTGTAGAGCATTTAAACCAATATAGTGTTTAAAAAATTGCAATCTGAAATTATGCATATATCGCTTTCTATGCAGTATTAGAAGTAATGCTAAAAGTGTGATACAATAGATCCTTAAAGCTTTTATGAGACTAAATTAGCTTTGTTTTTTCCTTATGGACTGGCATTCTCGCTCTCCGCCTCCTTTTTTACACACTCTCTTTCCAACTCCGTTTCATAACAATGTGTAGGAACAATTCCATCTTTTCCTTCAGTGAATATTGCCACTTGAGGAGTCAATTTTAACGAAATGGGCGTTGTTTCTTACCATTTCGCTCATAATGAATTTACATGTGTCCTCAACGTTTCATTTTGGTGTCGGCTGGTGGGGTAAGCAGTTGGATTTCTTATATATCCCAGTTCTTTCTAAATATTTTGCAAAAGTGTCCATTCTCATCGTTTTCACCACATAGTAGTATTTCTTTGTTCCCTTTTTTTTGGCATACATTCAAATATACTATATTTTATATCTCTCATATTTCCTCCAATTGTACATCAGTAGTCAATGATAATCAGTCTGTTTACTTTCCTCAATATATTATTCTAAGAATGCATCATATGTGATTTTATTTATGAGACTAATTACCTTTAAGCCCTTCTATTTTTCAATTACGTACTACTAAGAATCTCTAATCAAATTAAAATCCCCACTTTCAAATGCAATTCTCCAATTTATCTGAATGAGGAAATAAACCCACTGATTAAGAATGAAAAGATAGTGAAACACGAAAAATATAGTAAAACAGAACATTTATCAACAGAAATGGAACATTGCCTATAACGCATAGTTCTTTTTATTTTTCACAGATTACAATTTCTCTCAAAAATTAATATTGATATTAGTTTTGCAAAACAAAAAGAACGTATATGCAATTTAACTTGTACTTATTCGTTCTCGTATTGTACTAATGTTTAAACGAGTAGTTTGAAAGCTTATAATTCTCCTAGCGGTTGTCCTTATTCAGATTAAACCTGCGGAACATAACCATTTATAGGAAGAAAATTCTATTTTTTCCTGTCTTTCAAGCACTATTGTCAATAATGCTAATTTAAGGGGATTAGTAACTTATTTTGTTATTATTATTTAGATCTTGGTGTAGACGAATCCCGAATGTACAAAGTGAAGAACTTTTTTTGTCTAATTGTTGATGTCTACGTTAACTTCATCAAGTTGCCAAACAAATAAATGTAACAATTAAGGCACGTTAAATCAGAAGCACAAATAGATACTAGAAAAAAAGAACATGCAATAAACGGAGAAAAATATCAATATGAGAAAAGCTATGTAAAGAATAAAATTACTCTGTACTTCACCCGCAGTCAAAGGCGAGTAATAGTTTAGGCATCCAATAAGTATAGTACGTTGCTTATGCGCATAGCATAAATTTGGAGAGTTCAAACAAATGCGTTTTCAAATGAGTTGTCTCGCTGGATGCTTTACTATCAATAAATCTCCTTATCCAAAACTCTTTTTGCTTTGAGAACAACTCCTTCTCTTCATAGGGCTGTTGTGGCTTTCAAAAGCTATTATCTTCAGTTGTCTTTATACCATTTATAAATGATTGATAATAAATAATTTTACCAACAACGAATACTTAGAGAAGTATTGATAGATTTATCTTATAAGTGTAAGTGTGGATATACCAGTCTTTTCATAGGAACAATTGATTTATCTAGAACAGATCTAGATTTTATGATGAAAAACATGCAGAAATATATTAACTCAGTATAATAGCATTGCTTTTGCCTGAAAATTGCCCACTTTTAACTACTGACCAGACGACTGACATTGAATAGCGTATTAAGTCATACTGAGTATTATTATTATTCTCAAGAAAATTCAGTTGCCACCAGTCGTATCTTAACAAGCACAGCAGATCTTCAACTTCGCACTTTGTGTCCTGCATGGTTCGTCACACAAAACATCCTAATTTGATAGTTTTTTTCCCCCAATCTCACTTCACCAGTGCTAGTATCTCCAGGTTCTATGACGATTGTCAAGAAGCATCAAACATCTGTATATCAAGCTGTCAGAATCTGGCATAGACCACTTAGACGTAAATCACATGCAAGAATTGAGTATCCTGCATATCTGGTTGTAATTAGGAAAATTCGTACACCCACTTGTAATAAACTGAATACATCATAGAACATTTAAATACAAGTATTTATTTTTCGTCATCACAACTACAAAATGAGTGTCCGTTAAACACGTCAGGAGCTGTTTTCATTCATATCTGTTGAGTTGAATAACATCCTTTAATCTGAATAATTGCAATGAAATTGGCCCGAATATTTGACATTTAGTTGAAAATTCTGCATCATTAAGTGCTTTTCAAATTCAGATAATTCGCAACATTTGCTGTATTAAAGTTGTTGTTTTACAACAATAATTTACTACCATTATGAGTTAAGTTGGAATAACTACAAACATATTTTTAGACCTGTTCTTATTTTCTATGTAGTATTGTTTATCTGTCCATAAACCCATAAGTTCTGTTTAACTAGGATTAGTTTTAATTAATAAAGTTATTTAATGTCTATCTTACTTTTTCTGAGATTGTCTTTATTCCGCGTCTGATATACAATTCTTATTTGCAATTTTACTTCATGCAGAAGCTTACTTTATTTTGAGCGTACCATTCCCTTTATAACGGGCGTGGCTCAGAGGACTCCGCCCACGGAAGAGTCTCTTCCTGAGAATTCATATGAACACCGTAATCTAATGCTTTCCATGTTTAGCGTAGCTTGTTTGCTGTTCTATATATGCAGTTTAGGCTTCATACTCCCAAAATTTATACGTTTATGCCAAAAATGCTAGCTCTTATTCTTATTCTCTTTATTGATCAAGTTTTTTATATCTTTTAAAAAAGAAAATCATTTATAGGCGGGAAAAATGTACAATATTTATCAGACCACAAATTAGCACTTATAAAACAGACTACGATAGATTAATCTAGTATCCACTTAACAGGATATTTAGAACTACGTGCTTTTCTAGTTAGCTTCGTCTCATAAATATATTTTTTTGTGGCTTCAGCGATATCTAGTATTTCAAGGTATCAAGGGTTAATGTAAGTCCTACGTTGAATACCTCACTTATGGTAACTAGCAAAATCATTAAAATAAAGTGAGATTTACCTCTTAATATTATGATTGTTAGACTATCTCTTTTAAAGACATCCATTTTTTCCTCAGTGTTGATGAAATACAACAAAGTTGTCGCATACAATATATATCTATGCAATATTGTGCGTATTATATATTACGTATTTTATAGATGTAGTGATACAGATAAATCTCTTTTACATTAATATTTCCGAGAAGAAATGAAATGTAGCTAAAATACAACTTTCTCAGCTGTCTGGGGAAATTACCGATATTGATTAGAATAATTTATGTATTATTATTTTAATAACTAATTAAACAGTCGAAAATATGTATTTATAAACCATTCTAATCAGAAATGCACTGCAACATCAACTTCCTAGTTTTAAATTTCCCATGACGAGTCTATAGCAGTATTAGTATATTTTGAGTTGATCTGCAAACATGGAAAAGAATAAAGTAACGTATACCAATGTATATCTATTTATTGGATCTATTGATATTATCCTGGCATTAAGCGCTTTTCATTTTCTTTTCCACAATTTATTTACTATCTATTTATTATAAACATGAATACGTAATCGTGTCCATATGTTTTCTCGTTTTTTGGCTATTGATTAGCCGGAAGAATTTCTTGACAGATTTTAGAAAGTTCATTTAGTTAGCATGCAACGGTTAGCCGCTCTAGCTCTACTTTTCACAATATTGGTAGCCGTCTGCAGATCAGAAGACATTGAGGATGCTGTCATCCAAGAGGTTTCTAATTTTTACAAATTTATTTATTTCACGTATATTTTTTATTTCTATAAAATATATTGCCAGTATTACCAACATTGTTTGCATAACCATGATAATCAGTTGTTTCAACTTATGCCTTAAAGTCCTTACAAATTAATTGTATAAAAAATAAATTTAGACAATTGCTTATATTAAACTAATTATATTATAAAGTCTGCCATGGTTTTTTTGCAATAGTTTATATTTTTGTTTATTCAAATAGTTTAATTAGACGTAACATCACATAAACGGTATTTATTTATATATTTAGGTAGGAAAAATCTAAATACTTATTAGAATTTTTTATATTATAAAAACAACCAAAGCTTTAAATTGTCGATGATATTAAATCATCAATTTTACTTTTAAAAGAAAAAGTTTAAGGCGTAATTAGTATTTAAAGCCGCAGCCCATGTTAACGAAATTTATGGATCCTACTATACCTTATTTTAACATATAAATTTTTTTTAGTGTCATTATGTAGCGTGATATGAAGGACATACTATCAACTACAATTATTTTCTAGTTTAGAATTAGATAGCGCATTACCGCTTAATGAGGACATAGTTGGGTTGTAAAAGTCAAGCACATGCTATTATACATCAAGAGGCAAAAATTCGGTGTTTGACAGGTTGTGATGTGGAAGTTGTTTTTATTGTGATAAATTATTTTATATTCTTACCACAGAATATATATATATATATAAAGAGAAAATCCAAGAACCCTTTGTCGGATAATATTTTTTTAGCTCAATATCTGTAATGTGTGCAATAAATAGCTCAATTTTACCTGAAGTAGTCTTATTTAACGCTGTAAAAAATATCAAATGTATTGTTTACTTCCACTTTTTTCTTTAGTCTGCTTAAAATTCTGCTAGAATATTCAAAGCTTTTGTTCTACCTTAGTCTATATTCACACAAATGTGAAACAAGATTAAAGTACTATAAAAAATTATAGTTATATAAAACTAAATTCAGTGACTGTTATTTGATGCATGGATATTTGCTTATTTATGTCCTAGGGATAATTTGTATTTGCATTCTTCTTTCTATTAATATATTTCAAAAAATCTATCAAAAAACGCGAAATAGAATTTAAACGTAGTTTTTAGGAAGCGATAAATAAACGATCACCATCGGCTAAGTGGATGAGATTCGGAAAACGATCTCCCAACGCTAAATGGATGAGGTAAACACTATTATTTTTAATTTTAAGTATTTCCTGCTCAACTCTTTAAACCTTTCTTTATATAGTTTATTTTCTAAAATTCTTTGTTTTAATCAATTATCAAGCTCTGATTCCCTTTTTCACATATGAAAGTGACATGACATACATTAACGGCAAAGAATAATACGGAAATATCAACCATTATTACCTTTCATTATGGTTTACTAGTAAAGATATAAGTGGCTTGTGATTGCAGAATCTAGACAGCTTCATTTTACAACATTTTTTGTTATCAATAGTTTTTAGAATTTTTATCACGTTCAAAAGTAACTGTAGTATTTTTATATTGGTCAGATAAATTTGTTTAGTGTATATTTTTATAAACAAAACGAAGTTGTTAAGTATCGGATAGTAACCTCGATGCTCTTTTTCGCTTCAATTCACGCAAAAAATAAAAATATTACGTTACCACTGAACTTATACTATTCTTTGAACATTTATTTAACGAAGTTATCGACTCTCGAACACCATAATCTTAACATTCTTTTCTCACTACATATTTTTTATAATGTTTCAAAATAAATAAATTTCAGGTTTGGAAAACGTTCCCCAGATGCTAAGTGGATGCGATTTGGTAAACGAGCAGATTACGCTTATGAGGAGGATTACTAATCAGTATTAATTTTCGTCATACTCTCTTTGAGTTGAACTGTTTCTCATCTGTATTCTTCCTCTTCCCATGCCACAGTGTTTTCTTGTCGCGCCATTCAAAACCTCTCACTTGTCGTGATCTCTAAACTGATGTCAATAAATTTTGTGGTGTTTGGGGCAGCTGGGCATCCTTTAAAGTCTATAAATGTGGATTATTCATCAAGAAAACTATAAAACAATGTATTTTTTGATCACTCAGTCGGCCAAACTAGTTTTGGTAGATGTTTTGAAATACTGGTTTCAAAGGTATTCTGTTATAAAATGATTAAAAATCTGATCATGTTTTAGAGAATCTCTGCATCATGAGTGTGAATAGGCTAAAAACGAGTATGAGTGATTTGTATTAAGTTTATTCATTACATTTCCGTTCACCTTAAGAGAGTGTTCTATGTTCTAATTATTTCTGAACCAAAGAGAGAATATTAGTTTTATTCTTAAAGTATTTGAAAGAAAAACTAAGCCATTTGAAAATTTCAAACGTCCCATAGATAAAAATCCAGAAAAGGGGAAAAACATTTACATCGTTCATTCATTTATGAATATTAAATAAATATATTGAATACATCATACGTCCAAATTAAAACTAGTTCAGTAATAGAATAAATTAACAGCTATTAAATGCATCACAAAAAAGATAAGAGAGGGAATGAAGATCAAAATGAATTAGAACGAGAAAACTAAAGGTTTAGTAGTCAATAAATGAGAATGCAGAATACGATTGACTTCTGCACTCTCTAAAATAGTTGTGGTATTACGTATTCACATAAAGATTTTTGTTAAATTTTCTGAATATGGACCCACTCATTTATGCCTTGTTTACAAAGTTCTGGAGAAGCTTGCACTTGTTCTTTCAAGAATCTGTAATAAGCGTTTTCCTTCACGGTGTTGGCAAATCTGATCGCAATTCTTTCAGGGCTTTCAATTCCTTAGTTTTTTTGAAATTTCTGCCTTTTATAAGTTATTTCCTTTAAAGCAATATATGACTTGTTTTGTTGATCTAATGACGGGACGTTCACTTATTTCGAAACAATAGGAATTCTAAAACACTCAATAATTGCTAAGAATTTAAAAAAAGAATAGTATTGGTTCAGCAGTGGCTTTTAAGAACCAAACAGATAGAAATAGATATAATTAAACGCCCTTAATTCGTGCCAATGGAACTTCACGATAAATCAGAGCTTAAAATGGTCTGCAGAACACTTGAGGTTTATAATAGTGTTTTTAAACAAGTTACTTAACCTATTGCCGATTATCGATTGAACACTAACCATTTCAGCACGACAAATTGGCTTTGACATGTCGAATTTAGCTGCATTTTAATACTCTGTCAATCTCACTCTTAGTGGTAACTGACACGTTGAAATATCAACTGTTAAAAGTGTCAAGTTCAAGTCTCTTTGAAGAATCATATGCACTCCCAATTTTTCTCTATAGTTAAAAGTATTAAAACTACGGTATTTATAACACTCAAAAGAAGAAAGATTGCACATAAGTTTTAGAAAGATTACTGACGAGATTGTGTGCAAAAACAACACTATACTTTCTATATATGCACCAAAATTCTAGTATTACTTTTTGTTAATTTAATTTCACTAAAATACTTTAAAAACCTTAGGAAGAATATTTTTCTTCAGTGAGGACGTAATCGATTTATGTATCGAGCACACTAAACTAGCTCACTTCGTTACTTAGTAACTGACGCGAACATTTGAAAAACATTGGGATCCTTATGGGTGGATAAATGTTTTCTGGAATTTTGTATTGTTTACATTGTCTCACTTCTGAAAGATCAAAAAACATAAGATGGGGCAAAATTACGAAACATAGAAAAAATGGTTTCAACGTTCGTGTAGAAATGACAAGCGTGGCAAAATTATTAGTATGCATAAAAAAGGGTAAACGAATTGGAACCATATAATTACTTAGAATATAAATACAAAGAAGTGGAGTTCTTCAGTAAAATTAAAGAAAATATTTGGAAGGACATAATTAACTATACATTGTCCAGATCTGAGTTCAGTGAACTACTTCACTGAAGCAGTTAGTGAAGAGATCATTGAGATCAAGTGTATGGCCACCAGTCGTCTTCTATTAAGAGGTCAGTGGTCGAGGATTAAGCGTTTGAGTTCCAATGATTACTGGCGACTATTTGAGATAAATACTACCATTACTCTCAAGTAAGTTCTCTCTTATTAAACTTTAATCTCACCTGGTAAAATAAGCCATGTTTTATAATTATTAGTTTATCTTTTTCGTATGTACCGATTATTCTCAAAGTCGCCGGACCAGAAATTAGCTAATAATAATTGATAGATTACCTTCCTTTCTAGTATTTTCTACTTGAGTTCACATGATCAAGCTTTTTTGGCAGCTCATAGCATTAGTTTGCACTCCATAAGAATAGTTTTTGTGAGTTGAAAGCAGTAACCCATTTCATACGTTTTAGGAACCACCAAGCAATTTGTCACAACTCACTAGGATTACTCGTTCATTATTTAAGTGGAGGTTAAATAAGAATACATACTTCCTTTCAAGTAAAACACGACAGACTAGGAATAGTAATGCACTTGGAAGCATCAACTGAGTGAGAACCCGCTTCAGAAGCGAAATATGGCGGAGAGTGGAGTCAGCACGCCGTTTTACATTAATACGCGTTTGATAGTCGCATATTTCTAGGCGGCAGTTACAGTGGCTCCAGTTTTTCCCATTTGTTTCGCATACCCTCTGTGGCAACCTTTCCCCACTCATGTTGTCCATTAATTTTCCCATCTTTCTATCTTCCAGTGCTACCACAGACCTCCTGCTACTTTCCCTGCCTTAGATCTCACTGAAAATGTCACTGCCGACCTCGCAACTTTCCTTCGACCCCCGTAATTTCTCATGTCGCATTTCCCACTTGTCCCTCTTCATTCACATCATTTGTGCATACTTTCCAAAATTAGTTCTAAATATGCACCTACATACGTTTTAACTCTTTCTGGACCATTGTAGTTAATTAAATTTAATTGGCTGGGTGCCAGCACGTCCCCCGATTTCTCACTTTCGCTCTTTTTTTTGGCGGCTTGTGTTTTTGGGTGAATTCTGTAGTTTTGTTCCTCCAAAGAAGGCGAATCGATCAAAAGAGCCAATTGATGGCAGAAAACTACAGGACAGTGAAGAGAATTATTATTTTTGAGTATAAGTATGATTTTCGTTTGCTACTTCGTAAATAGTAGAAATTCCTTTTTCATCTGTTTGGTTCCACCCACTTTTGAGAGTCTTGTTGTTAGTTAGAAGTGTGCTTGTAGTTGAGCTTTTCTCATTTCTCGGTATTCGCTTATCTAGTTCTCTGAAAAGGTTTTATGTGGTTATGGCAGTGCAG
This sequence comes from Heterorhabditis bacteriophora, assembly GCA_964036235.1. Classification (NCBI taxonomy): domain Eukaryota; kingdom Metazoa; phylum Nematoda; class Chromadorea; order Rhabditida; family Heterorhabditidae; genus Heterorhabditis; species Heterorhabditis bacteriophora. Next base: position 9,316,501 of record OZ038427.1, on the reverse strand, counting down.
ATTTAAGCTTTTTAGAACATAGATATTTTTTCAGCAAAATGTTTGAGTATTTCAAATGAAATAGAAAAAGTGCAGCTAGTACATTCAACAGTTAGCGTCACAGCAAGACGAATTTGATACAAAATATTAAAGATTAATGAAGTGAGCTTTATTTCGAAAAGGCTAAACAGTGGAATCCTTGCCAAAATATAGCATGAATGTTGTGGATACTCAGTATGTAAATTGTGGAACATGATTCCGACTGATTACGGAAGGAACATTTGATTATCACGCCTATCTGCATGCTTAGGAAGTCTTGAGAGAAAAACACATAAGTCATAAAAGATTGTATTTCTTGAGGTAACTAAAGATGCGGGTAACAAAATATTTGAAAATAGTGACTATCTAACTATGATTATTGAAGATTACAATTTCCCGTTAATCTTTCGAGCTTTGCCACTGCTGGTAGTGGTACATCAAATTTGGTCCTTATAACTACTGTATTAATAAGGCTTAATGGAATTATTAACTAATGATAGTAAAGCCATCGTTTTTATAAACAATAAGAAGTATTAAAATATATTAATTTAAACGAAATAATGAGCCTAGGTATTATATGATTAAATACTAAAATGAGGATGTAAACTGATGAACGGAGATTTTAAACAAGAAAGAGGAGATTCAGATCTGTGAGTTAAAATATTACCAAAGTGATGAACATTTATTGATTAAGTTATTTATGTATGATAATTGGTGGAGAACAGAGGAAAATGAGTATCGAACTGCGTCAGCTGTCACCCCACTGCGTTGTATTTCAACCGAGCTGTGCGCACAAAACAGCATCCGTTATCAGCACGACTAGTTTAGATCTTGTTTCTTATCTTTAAAGATTTCAGACTTAATTGAATTATGATTGTTAATAGCACCCCGCAATTCTCTCATATTTCTCTACTTGCTCAACACATTTCACCAAATGCTATTAAACGCATTATTCTATAATCTAGTAATTTTTACCCATCTCATTGTATTTCTTGTTGATTTCCTAGACTCTAATTTCCAGCTGTTCTCTGATTTTTCGACATTTTTTTTGCAATTCTCATTATCTCAGGTGTTGAGCACAAGGTTTCTTGTTTGTTCCAGTGTAAATCGTTATGAAGATCCTGCGAAGCCATTATAGCTGGATTCTTTTTTTTTGCTGAGTTCTATCTTTACTGACTTTGTCGAAAATTGATAACTAATAGACGGTTATATCTTATTAGGCTAAATTCCAGCTTAACAACCAAAAAAATTCAAGCAAAGATTAAAACGAACTATTCTGTCATTTGTTCTATCATTGTATCAATTAAAATAAGATGATTAATTGATCCACAACTGTTGTCAGGTTCTAAAGAATTAACAATGACTACAACATCAGAGCCCAAAGTCGAACAATTCTTATCAGTGAGAAGCTAAAAGTGTTCTCAAGATGAAGTTATTGAGAGCAATATTCGTCATCAATTATGTGTAGAATGAGTCATCGGGTAGATGCCCATAACTACAAGTAGATAATCATGACGTAAATTCCAGCACTGTGTACTAAGATGAAGATTCTTAACGTTCCATGACGCTGGAGGAATATTAGACCACAAAATTGTATTGTTTCAAAACACTAGGCTCACTTTTAGGTTATTTCAAATCTAGTTTCGTGGATACTAAGAGATGGGAACAAGGTTACGAAATTCACACTGTTAACTATCTAAACCACGCATCTAGAAGTCGAGGACTATATTACAAAGAACCAATATTTAACATTTTGAGACTCTTTTTGTTGATAGCTTTTTGAGAAGCTTAAATTATTAACGTTCACAAATTCGTGTTCACGTTTATGTCTAATGCAAGAAAAGAATCTTGCGTTGTTTAAAAATTACCTTATATCTCAGGGATTTCGTCTTTTCCCGATAAATTTTCATAGATTGACATGTCTTACGCTTGAGATATGAACATTAAAATCGTTGGCAAACCACGCACACTGTATTTTACTGATTGTAGTTTAGCGCTTCTTTTCCGAAGCCTTTTAAAAGCAGACGATGTCTAAGCACTTCTCACTTATTCTCAATGTCCCCATTCATTATTTCCACACATCTAGAATTTCATGGTTATTTCCATTTGTCTGATGTTATTCATAGATTTGTCCTTCTATCACATTATAATTATATTCTTTTCATCATACATTTCCTCATTTTCTATGTCAACTACTTAATCTCTACTTTTTCTCTCACTTATTCATCATAATTTCTAACTAATACTATTTGTCTTCAACGATTAATTTCCAATACTTTAACAAAAAATAAAAGTTAAAATAAACAATTTCCTAGATTAGTTTATATTCCAAAACTTGGCGTGAAGAACAAAATTCTTGAAGGTAGAGAATATGCACTAATTTGCAAAAACAACTATATGGCAAAATGTATAAAAGTATGATGCTCCTTCTTTAAGTCCTGCATGTTAATAGTACTCTTGCGAGAAGATTTTCGTCGTGTTTGACGAATGAGTTTTGACATTTGTGCACGTTTCTAAGCCATATAATGCCATCATTTGGTCGCATAGCTACCTGATCATATCGTGTATTTTATTTGTAAATTGTATATTACTTGTTTGTTTATCTTGATTATTAATATTTCGTTATCTAGAACACAAAAAGAACATTGATTATCGTAAAGGAAAAGTGCTCACTTTCATCTATAAATTACGGCCATTGTAAACCGCAATCAAAAGTCCATCTACTGCATTCGTCGTGCTTTACTAGTGCGAATAAAGCTAAGGAAACATTTAGATGTCAAGAAATGGAGGAAAATGGGATCTACCATATGCTAACATCAGGCTAGGTCGTGCAATGTTTTTATTCGTTAATATTCATGTTCTCATGAAAACCATATTCGCTAATTTGCTCCGCCACCAAGCAAATTTTGCCATATGTTCCTGGATGTCGCATGCATTTGTTATCCATCATACGGATAGTTGCCTCAAAATGCTGAAAATGACATTGTCGTGTCCTCTGGGAGGATTGTGATACTAAAAAACTGTCTTTTCTTAAGGGGGAGAGGGTGAAATTTCTATAATAGTTTTACTACTGCAAGTCGGTAGATTACTTCGGGGGGCTATAGTGAAATAGCTAACTTTTGCTACTTATACGCTTGCCTATTGATAATTTTCGATAATTTTCTGCTCTCCACTCTCCATTGTCTCTCGATTCCATCCTCTCATTTGTGTTCAATTCGCGGCTCAACAGCCCAAATTGGCTCTCATGCGATTTCATTGAGGCTAGTCGCAAAGCGGCATCGCACGTTGTTTTCCATAGTGTTTACTCTGATTCAGACCAATTTTCTTCACTTCCGCTTTAAGTTCTAGTTTGTATTCAGTTCTTTAAAAATCTTTGCACCACCACCACTCAGTAACTCCTATTATTTATTCTTCCCTGCTTCTAACTGTCTTTTATGGCATTCAATTTCTCAATGTAGATAGTTTTCATACATTCCTCACTCTTTCCCATTGTTTTTTAAAATTTAAATAGCAAGAAACAAGATAATGGTGGCATTAATCAGATTACGTGTTACTAGTAAGAAGTATGTTAAAGGTATGTTTCATATTTATTTTTTCTTATGGTAACTGTCATCTGCCATGTGGTAATAATTTTTATTCCTCACTCATTTGTTTTCCTCCAAACTTTGGCGATTTTCCGCACGTAATCATTCGTTTTCGGCCAATTATCATAGTTCACTTCTCCCAGTTGCATTTGCAGCTCATTACTAATATTTCCCCTAATTTATAGTAGCTATTTAGAGTCTAAATCCCACAGTTTTACTTCTACTTCGCATGTCACCCACTCACAATTTCGTCACTCTCATTATCTGCACATGTAATGGCAAATCAATAGCCATAAAATGCAGAACAATTTTTGTGGAATGCGTGGATTCCATATGCAAGCGACTTCCCTCATCCTAGATTCTCATGTTTATATTTTATAATTTTATAATTTTATAATTTCCCATACATTGTTTACAACGACGCAGTTATAAACTATAATCTATTTCTTTTAATAGAATCTCTAAAGCATTTAAAGTTGTAAAATTTCTTAAAGCATATTTCATGTTTTTGCTCTTAGCCTACCCCTATTTTAATAAATTGCTTTATAGAGGGTATTATTTGCAGGGAGTAACCAAGTTGGTTTAAGATGTGGAGCAAGATCACATCACATTTGGGTGAGTTCTATGATATAATGAATATAGGGTTTCTAAGTCCCTACTTTAAAGCTATTAATGCAGTAATAATCTAGGAATGGGGTATTATTATTCATCCTAAAAAGAGGTCTTGTGATTTCTGTCTTCAATTTTTTACTTGCTATGTTAATAAAGCAAATGAATGAAGATATGTTGATAATGCTATAGTTCAGTACTTGAAAACAAACATTTAATAAATTATAAAGAAAAGAGAAGCGCTTAAAAAAATGAAATAATCTAGAACAATATGGAACTAAACATTTACGAAAATTAGTCTTTCCATTTCAATTACTATTCGTTAAAATGCAATTCCTCAGTGCACACCATGACAAATGGCGCAATGAACGGTGTTCATCTTGAGTGTAACTAGAGGTTTTGCAGAAATTCAGTGAAGGGATCAAAGAAGAATGGAGATAAAAATAAAAACGTACACTCGTAAAAAATCTAGAGGGAAAAGAGAAATATGGAAAAGGTAGATGATTTTAGGGCTGTGGCTTGGTCTAGATGAGCCCGATCGACCAATGCGTTCTTCCTGCTCTCTCTCCATGCTCCACAACCCGCAAATTAGTGTGGTACGAAGCTCAAAAAGTTCGGACAATCTCCATAAAGTCTCTCTGCACTCTACAGCTCACGAAACACCATTAAATGGCAAAACGGTATGAAAATTGAATCTTAAAATTCTTTCTTATCTTATCCTAATATTCTTTGATTTTAAAAAGTTCAACCTTATACTATCTCAATATCCTAAAGTTACTTCTGATATTTTTATGTTCATACTAATCAGATTTGTTTTGCTCTTTTTTTGCTTATTCATCATATTTGACAAAAAATTTCGGAATCAAGTTTTCTTTAACATTAGTATTCGTTTTATTTCTCACGACTGTTCTGTATTTAGAACCTACTATTATCTCACGTTTATATATTTTGCTCAGTTTTTCTTGTATTCGATGCTTCTGTATTTTCCTTTTTTCACTCATTCTTCCTTCAGCATCTTGTCATCTCGACGCTCCTTTTCTCTCCTTTCCACATATCATGAGACCACTTGATTACTCTTTTATCGTAGAAGCTGTCGCAAATTCAATTTGTCATTGCATTCTAGAGTTGCATAGTTCCCAATTCAGTTTTTTGATAATTATAGCTTTTATAACTACCTACAGCGAGGAAAATTATTACCCAACTACGCGGAAATTACTTATTGCTTACCTCATTTAAAATGTTTGTTTTCGTGTCATTTTTAAGCAAACAAATATTCATGTATTTTATCAAGAGTATTATATAGTTCTAATAGAAAATTTCACACGAAAATATCCAAATTTTTTTAGAATTTAAAAATGTATATCTTTATGTTCCATTTTCCATCTTATGATATATGTATACATATTTCTTTTCTAACTGCATTATTTTATTGGTTTGTTCCATGTGACCGATAGAACTACTCACAACTACCAAAACCTATTGACTGAGTTACGATGAATTGTAACATTAATTCAAATAACTCACATAGATAATTGTAGCTTTTATAGAATTCTATTTTTACACTGCGGCTAAGTCGAAACAAAGAGAAGAAGTCTACTAAAACAAATGGTCAGTTGTTAGTTCAATAGTCTAATCGAAAGAATATCATAAGAAAAGATAATTGACCAAAGATACTTGATTTCGTGAAGAATGTGCATCCCAAAATTCTCAGATATCAATAGAACTCGAATGACTCTTATTAGATCACAATCTCTCAGAGTGTAATTTTATTTATCACTAGCTTGCTAGGATTGTGCATAGGCAGTGCGTATCATTTGAATCTCTACTTTCTAGAAGACCGTAATCGTAACGAGGAATAGATGGGAAACTTTTTATGTCCCCCCTCCCATTGTTTCGAATACGTCTAGTTTTATGACTATTTATTACATATCCGCACTCCCATTCCCTTACTCTTCGAGAATAATTCTTTCTTATTTATATGGCGCTATTTCTGTCATCGTTATTGCGTATATTACACTGGCCTTTTTTGTCAACTTAAACCATAATCCTCCATTTTTGGATTCCAGTAATTTTATCTGTGAATATATAGCTTTTTAAATGGGGACTACCATTCTCAGTAAGCTGATCATTTCCCATGAACCATTCTACGAATACCCAAATGCAACAACAAAACAATTATGGCGAATTCTCATTAACAGTTCCAAGCGTCCACATTTTCCAATATGAATGGATTTCCAGCAGTTTAGGCTTTTTATGAAAACAACATTTTAACAATTACTTAAGTATAAAAATATAATACGATTTCAATTTCAAGACTTGCTAGTAGGATCTGATTATTTAATATATACGGATTTTTCCACTAATAAATATAATCTCATTTTTATGACCTGAATGGTGCTTATAATTGCTTATGAATATTCATACGTCTCTGTAAGTGTGTCTGTGTTAGGAATCATGGTCAACAGATTCAAAACGCCGGAATCATTAACTCAATCTTGGCACAGCCAAGCGACTGGGAAAAACCACGCCACACCAACGAAGAATATTCTTAGCTTTTTAAGGTTCGTTAAAGCTCAATGTTTATCTCTAATTTTCAATCACTCTTAACATTTCCATACAATTTCACCTATGTAATTATATTGTTAACGCCTATTATGCTAATATTTGCTTTAAAAGTTTATTTTACTGCGTCGTATAAATTAGTCTTAATATATCTATTTACACTTTGTTTTTACCTTCTTACGTCTTTTATGGTATTATCATTCATCAAAATTTACCAGCTTTCAGTTTCCTATTGGTAAATAATACTTTTATTGTGACATTTAAGGCCTCTGCGGTCTCGATCTAACAACAATAATGATCCGATTGTTGTATCAAGACCAATTCCATCATGTCCCAATTCGAGTACTGTAGCAGATTTTTCTCATTTGAGGAAGAGAAGACCGAGGAGTGCGCACTATGATCCCAATACTATAACTTTATCTATGAAAGAGGTATTCACAAGGTGCAAAGAGTTATCTTGAGGGATGATTGGAGGCAATCCTGAGATCAAAAGACGAATCAATAAGATTTTAATGAATGGAAGAATTATATTAATCCTGTTTTCTCCATTTTTATGTATTACAGGAGATTCCTCAGCAAAATGTCAATGAATTATATGAAAAAATAGAAAAGCTAGGAGAGGGAAGTTATGCTACGGTTTTCAAATGTGAATCAAAGTTAGTTCATCGAATATTAAATTAAGGACTCTTAAATAATTGAATGCAAAATGATTGTTGCTAGTTATCCGAAAAAAGCGTAATTTATTTCCGACAACTTACTCTCAACGAAACTATGTGTATTTCTTCCTTTATTTATATGCAACTAGGTACATAAGTGAATAAAAATCTAGGTCTTATTTCCTAGAAAATTAGTCGTGTAGTGATAATAATATGATAATGAAAATTAACCACAATTTTTCATCATAAAAGGATGCTCTTCCCTCAAAACCTATTAGTGAATTTAGAAGCAATTAATGTTCGCACGATTTCACTACGTCTTTTACTTGTAGATATGAGAATTTTTATTTGATGATGTCTCCATGAATTATAGAGCTGATGGATCGATTGTGGCACTAAAAGAGATCAAACTGCAATTTCAAGAAGGTCTGCCATTTACTGCTATAAGAGAAGGTTTGCTCATTTGTCTAATATACTAATTAAGCAATTATTTTTTTTGTAAAATGCATTATTTTTATAGTTTTAGATACCGATTTTTAATTTGTTCCCTACAGTTTTATTACACATATAATTGATGTTAAACATTGTCCTGTGATTTTATATCAATTTCACTTCCATAAATATGAGTTTTTAGAGTAGAAGTATAGCAAATAGCTAAAAAGGCAATTGAATAAGTTAGGGCGTGTTGGCGGAGTCATCCTCGGCCATTTAAGCACATCTGTAGTGGTTTTATTTAAGAAAGTTTCATTTTCTATATAATGTATTCACCCAATTTGTTCCAACGAGAGGAGAAAATCAATGCCATTAGCTCTAGTTAAGTACTATTGTTTGTTACAGCATTGGTCAAATATAAAATTACTTGACATTTTTAGACTAAAGCTTACTGAGAATATTCTTCTATAATTCTAGCATCTCTACTTCGAACTCTGCGGCATGCCAATATTGTTTGCTTACATGATATCTTCCACCAACAAAACCAACTTACTTTTGTCTTTGAATACATGGTGAGACATTTAAATTTAGATAAATATCAGGATCAGATTCCTTATTCCCTGATCTTAAATACTATCTTAATGATTCGATTACATCTGGCCGATTGACAGCTTCTAGCCTGTGATACGAGACAATCATTGATATATCACGAGTTTTTCTCCGGCTTCTGAAATTACAGAATAAGGAGTTTGAAAATTTTAATCTTTAGTTTTTTGCAAAACACGTAATTCTCTGTAGTGTGGTTAAGTGTCATAAATTTAATTATTTGGTAAGCATTTTATACAGAATTTTTATCTCGAAAGTTAGTGGGTATATGGCATTGAAAAAATTTCAGAAAATGGATCTTAGCAAATATCTTGAGCAGCAACCGACTGGTTTGGACTGTTTCCAAATTAAGCTTTTCCTCTTCCAACTCTTACGCGGTCTGGATTTTTGCCATAAGAAAAAAATTTTACACAGGTTCATAATTATATTAAATAATATTAATAGACAATTCAGTTAGATGGAAAAGTTCTTAAGTCATATATTTCGATCAATTAGTTTATTTCATCTTTTTAAAGATACAAAGTTCTATATTAAAGTAACTGCCAAGGTGTTATTAAATATTAATTGCCATAGTTAATTGTTAATGCAATAGAGTTTAGCAACTTCAGAGACCTTAAACCTCAGAACCTACTTTTGGATGATAACGGAGTACTTAAACTCGCTGACTTCGGTCTGGCTCGGGCGAAATCCGTTCCGAGTCGCACATACTCACATGAAGTTGTTACTCTTTGGTATCGACCCCCTGATGTCCTGTTAGGCAGCACCAATTATTCTACTTCACTGGATATGTGGTGAGTTGTCTCATAACGAAAGATTTCAGTTCTAAAAACTTAGTCCAATACTATTACATTTTAATAGTGTTTCTCACCGCTGTATATTTCATCGCATGACAATTTCCATCTCTCTTAGTTATTCATTTGTTTACTAGTTGTTGTTATGCACAATCGACATAATTTCAAAAATAAATATAATCACTGGCTGTTCCATTGCTATTATCTGCTTTACAGGGGTGTTGGATGTATTTTTGCCGAAATTTGCACTGGGCAAGCCCTATTTCCTGGTACCAAAGACGTCATAGATCAATTGGACAAAATATTTAGTGTACGAGGAGTACCCAATGAAGTGAAATGGCCAGAGGCATGTCATTTTATATATTGCGAATAGTATACATATGTGATATATGACTAAGCCTCTAAATTTATAAATAAACTTCTACTATTATTTACCAGTAGTTTTTTCCAGGTTTTGAAATTGCCACACTATATTCCTAATGTGTACCCTCCATATAGCGAAATTCCATTTACTGATGTAAACATATCATTAGGTAAATTACAGAAAAATGGAAATGAACTACTCTCTATGTTTTTACAGGTTAGTTTTTAGTGCATTTCTAAAACAACATGATATCGAGATTTTAAGCTTAAAATGAGCTATTTATTGTTAATCCAGTTATATACAAACGTGCTAATTGTATATTTGTAGTCATTAGGGTTGTTATTCGGGATTGTCTTGAATTTCGGAATCCGGGAAATTCCCGATATTTTAGTAGTCCTGATTTCCCGAGATCCCAAAATTTCGATATTAATATCCCAAATAACAAGCCTTATAGTCATTTCCATTTATTTTATCTTTCTTCATATATTTTTCAATACGAATGATTTCAGCTAAAGCCGGAAGATCGTGTATCAGCCAGTGCGGCTATGCTGCATCCATACTTTTCCAATCTCCCTAGGAAAATCCACATCCTTCCACCAACCGTATCCATTTTCTCGTTACGGGAGCTCCAACCTTTGCATCGATAGTTGGTACAGCCAACTCATGGAGCTGCATCTCATTTAACCCATTTCGCAGTACGCACTAGACATTCTGTTTAGGACGTCCAATGTATTATATGCTACTTAAATTCTAGGTAATGTTCTTATTCAGAATTAGTCTTTCTGTTTATTTTAAATCTAATCATATAACTAGAGTGCGGCAAAAGTCTTCATTGAGACAAAACTTGCAAACATAACAATCACTAATTTATTATGATCACTTTAACAGGATATTACTAATACATATATATGAGTCGTCTACAATTCATTTTTAATAACTCTATTCTATAGTCTAATACTAAAGTTTTCCATTCTTAGACATTTTTGAGGGGACATAAAAGCCGAGTCTAGAATTAGATGTCCAGTCCAGTAAATTTACCGTTTAAATGTAAACTTCAGGAATGCGGTCCTATTTTAAAGCCTCAATTTGTCTTCAAAAATTTATCTTCATGGTAGTATAGTCTTGAAACCTTTACTTTTCAGCGGTAGCTGTCTATCGCTTTCATTTTTCGAACTTCCTCGAGCATGTGATGCTTATCATTCAAAACAAAAAAACGAATATTCTATTCATATTAGCAAAGTCTTGGTATACCACTGAATCCGCTCCTTGACGCATTTTCTGTCTGAGTGTGTTATCAGATTTATTGCCTTAGAAAGACCAGTCCTGATTATTCTAAACTCTTAATAATAAGACGCAACAAGCCTATGTAATTTTGTCATTGAAAATCATTGGTGCGGAATTTTCCCGATAGAAGGGTCAACACTAAACCAAGTTTTTTTAGATTGTTCATCCAGCATATATCAGGGTAGTTTTAAGAAAGTTAAATTTTGATTTTGCGAACATAGCTTGGTCTAGGCAACCTTTTAATTAACGTGGCTGCATATTTAACTTACGCTAATTATCGAAAAATTACGTTCGGAAACTTGTCGCACTCTATTTATATATATATATATATATATTTAGACAGATATATTAATTTTTTACTGTAATTCCTTTCAAACTACTTATCTTTAATTACGGGTTTGTTTATATTTTATACTCTAGTTATTTTGTATTTAATTTCATACTAAAATTATTTAATGTAATTTTTACTTCAATACCATTTGATGAAATTTATCACAAACGAATATTTATATTACTGAAATTTTTATAATATATATATCATCTCTAAATTGGACCAGAAGTAAAAGTGTTTGTTGTAAGAAAATGGAAATTTTTTCAAGTCTCTAATTGTATTACCACATTTTGATTTATCGTAAAAACCGTTGATCACCAATGAAACCCTGACAACTTCATATTATGCTGACTTATTGCTACTTTTTCATACCTCATAGATAAAGAGCTATTGAAATTAGAACATTCTTGAATAATAAGTATAATCCAGCTGGTTAGAAGATGAAGAACTTCAGTGTGCTATACACAAATAGTAATGATTTGAAGGATAAGTTGTGCGGATTTCCTCATTGAAAATCCCAAGTTCCAAGAGTCTATCTACTAGAGAGTATTCATCATCCCATCACGCTTACCGAGCGTCGCATTGATTTGTATGGCTATAGCGCCTTGGATTCTAGTTTTTCTTAGCAAAGCCATTTAGTCCCCAATTGTTCTAGACGTCCATTAGTTTCTTACTTAGTGTAGTGAAATAAGTGGTGCTTAAAAAAGCAAAAGTTGTGATATATTGTTATTAATTTTTATTATTAATGACACATAAATACCGAAATTTCCTCCATCATCGCTTGTACAAAAAAGGAATACTTGATGAACAAAATATACAATTTAAAGCTAAAAACTAATATTCCTATCAATTACAAACTACTTTTTTCGTTTTTTCCTGGAAGATATCTAAGTATCTCTATTAGATATTTAATGCAGCCCATGTTCTTAACTAAGTCAGAACTAAGTGTCTATTTGGAAACCTAATGTAACTATGGAATGGAATCACCGTAATGTTCTTAACATTATCAACACGACTGAACTAAAAGTTAAATTATCCTACCGATGAAAGATCTACTGATTTGGGGAAAAACTAAAAAATGCCATGTTTGGGTTAATAGTAATTATGTGATGTATTAACAATTTGGAATCAAAACAATACCAGGAACATGTTGTATTTCCCTCCATGTTCTGATATGTCAATTGAAAAAAAATTATACAATACTTTTATATTTATTAACACTAGCATGATTTATTTTATAACTTCTACGTATAATTTCTCTTTAATTTGGATAAGAAATTAGATTAGCTGTAAGCAATACTAAATCCATCTAAAATGTAGCTGAAGCATCTATACTTCTTGATGTTTATGTAAGATGACGAATATTTTAAATACTGCTAAATTTTAGCATAATTTCAAGCAAAACTTTATGTGTCTCAAGGGAGAGTGTTTCGTAGACTAAGCTGTTCTTTACTGCTCTAACTGCGGCAGGTGAAGATAACTTCGTGAGGCAATGAGCCTACAAAGCATTGATTCGGTAAATTTCGAATGATTTACTAGTGATTTTGATGACATCTCACCGTTCTCACTAATTATTAAAGAGATACTTAATATCTTTCACCTGTAAATCAGCCATTGCATACTTGCTGGCCCACTCGAGTTTGATAAACACGTCAATATTTTCAGCAGCAGGTGTGACAAGGAAGTTCTCACACTCAATCAGTACTGACTCAAAGAGGAAACGATCGCCCAAAGCTAGCATCACTTCGACGTTTTCAACTGAAAATAAGGTGTTTTATATATAATATAGTATCTAAGGAGTTTATTTTGACATCAACATTATTTTATTTCAATTTCAAATGATCCAATAGATTTATTCCAGCTATCAACATAGTGTTCTAGAAATCATTCGTATTTATTATTTTAAGATAAAAACCTGTGATACTCTTCTTAGAAGGGTAAACGACATGAAGTAGTTCTAAAAAATCTTCCAGAGTGACGTCATTTATCGAGATGACCTGCCATTATCTTTGAAATTATATTTTTTATATATACCTTTAATAATTTAATCTAATATGCGCTTTACAAATGGGGTCTTTGATTTCTGAAACGTGTACCTATTAAGTATTTATTGCAAAATACATCTTTCACCTGCAAATCTCCATATCTAGGTTCCTTGACTTTACTGCAATGCAATGAGCGAAAATAAGGTGACAGCATTGAAAGATACTAAAATTGGATACTTAAACGCTAAATTCAACTATTCCATATATTTTAATTATAAGACTAAGCTATTCAATCGAAATAGATAAAAATAACTAACACTAGAGTTAATAAACAATTCTTTGTTCTCAATTACCAATGCCATATCAGATTCTTGGGCCACTTCAAAGAAATTGTAGATATAGCGGGCACGTCTTCTGGAATGTTCTAAACAACTGCATATTTTAGTACCAGTGGTAATTTTCTAAACAAGCATGAAGATACTACTACCTTTATAATCACGATAATTTGTATATCAAACTGTAGGTTTTTACCATACCAACATATTTTGCAACATTGTATGATATACAGTCTTTAAAAGTGATAGCACATTTAGCATGTTCTGGAGTTATTTTTAAAAAGTAGACGCGAATTCATGGGTCGTGCTCCTAAGCTGAGTCTACACGAAAGAGGTCAAATCAAAGCACTGTCAACTGCCGGTTACCCGCTGAAGCGGGTTGCAGATGTCGTCAAGCGCTCCAGGAAGCCTATTACTACTTCCCTGTGTGTTCAGGAATAATTTAGTACATAGAAGAATAGTTGACAACCTGGAAAGTTCGACGATCATGAAGAAAAGACAATTTTGCGGACGATGTTGAATAGCATCAATGAAATCCGTAGGACTTGTGACATTGATGCTTCAAAAACTACGGTGTGGAGAATTCTGGACAAGTTTCCCAATATTGTCCGATCACAGATGAAGAAGTGTCCACAATTGACACAAGGGTATAAAGACGAAAAGCTTTACTGGACCAAAATATTCATGAGATGCGACTGGAAAGAGGTACGACTTTCACGAGTCTTCAGAAATGGGATTATAAACTCATTATTTTGAATTTAGGTGATCTACAGCGATGAGAAGAAGTTCAACCTAGATGGTCCTGATGGATTCCACTCCTAGTGGAGAGATTTACTTAAGGAAACCCGGCATTTTTCAACCCCAAATTTTGGTGGAGGAAGTGTTATGGTTTGGGGTGCTTTCAGTGCTATGGGACTAGTCGACATAGCGTTCGTCTCGACGAAGATGAACAGCGTGGATTACCAGGATGTCTTAGGACATCGTATAGTCCCGTATTTCCCACTGTACAGGCGTTAGCTTCACTTTCCAACAAAATGATGTCACAATCCACGTCAGTCGAAGTACCAGGACTTGGCTGGAGGACAGTGACGTGGACACTATGGACTGGCCATCGCTCTCTCCGGACCTAAATCCGATAGAGAATCTTTAGGCAATTCTCGTGCGACGGATTTATGCCAATAACCGTCAGTTTGAGATCACCAAGGACCTTCAATTTTCCATTTGTAAAGCCTGGAATGAAGTAGACAAAAGTGTCATCAAACATTTAGTAAACAGTATCCCTGAACAGATTTTTTCATTCATTAATAAGTGGTAGTTATACCGACTATTAGATAATTGCTATACACATTAATTGTTGTTTTTATCGTAAATACATATTTCAATAAAATGAGCTATTATTTTGGAAGATCGGAAAGTGAATGGTTCTGAAACAAATTAGAGCATAAAGGCGATCATTTTTATGAAAAACAACGAAATTTAAACCGGAGAATTCCAAAGCTACTGTTCCTTACCTCAGAAAAAATAGGATCAATCTGACGACTGAGAACAGAAAAAAAAATAAAGTGTGCTATCATCTAGAAAGACACTATATGTACATGTATCGCAGTAAAGATTAAAAAAACAATTACATTTGATTTTCGTAAACTTTACCAGGTACACATATATATATACTGTTCTCGAAAAGCTCATAGTTCAAAAATTTTAACAAATAACAGAGTGTAATAGATTCCAGATAAAACTTCCTCAACAAACCTGAAACCATATGAGCCGTCAATTGTTATATGAACTTCAATAAGAAGGGGAATTATTGACTTGGGACTTTCCGAACTATTACACATAAGAATGTCATCGACTTCAGCCCATGGTATGCTTTCATCGATACTCTTCGTGACATATGTAAAAGTATGATCTGTGAACTAAAAAAATTTGCATCTTATCAGACTAAGTAGTAAACATATTATTAAAATAAAGCACAAATTTCACATGAAAGTATTACCTATTTTAACGTAGGTCTATAAATATAGTTTAAATTACCGCCAAAGTGTAAAAACAATACTAAAGACCTTACTACGTACTTCATAATTATATGTTAGAATATATTTAGCCTTCATAAATTTTCCTAACTCCACTTTTTTAAATTTATTGAGTACTACAATATATTTCCTCATGCAAATTAGTCAGAAAGAACGTATTGTACGTTGAGGAAATTAGGCTGGATTTAACTTACTATTCGTTCCACTGTTGTATTAGTATCTTTTTTTCTAATGACAATTTTAACGGTAGCTTTAATACGCCAAAGTGTGGATGTTATCTAAAATTGAAAAATACGTTTTTAAAATGAATTTTTGTTGTTGTTTCTGTTATATAAACTTAGCTAATTACTATTTTTGTATCAACTGAGTCCCAGGAAGAATGTGGAGATTACTCTTATTAGTATTATTACTATTTATTGTTGTTATTATTTATTATTATTATTATTATCCTTATCTTTGAACCACAGATGAGATTGAGGCCTATACACGGTACATTTTCAACGTTCTTCTTCAGTATCTTGATGTCCCTAGAATTACATAACATATACTGATATAAATATTTACATTTTGTTTCTGATAACGCATGGCTTTGGTAGATATTGCAAAAATTTTACGACAGCATTTTATTGATGTTTAAGTAGACTGACTAATACATAAAAATCTGGAATAAATAAACTTATAATGGCAACTAGTCTTCTATATATTTATTATCTTATTTTCATTCAAATTCTTTTAGCGAGTTTTCGATACTTAAATTCACTATTCAGCATTTTTCAATTGATAGTAAACAGAAAATAAACAAGTAGTTAACAAACATAAATTATTCAAAGAATTGTTTTGTTTGACTAATACTAGAGAATGTTTAAGCGATATAAGAGTATCTGATAGCGAATGAAGACATAAGATTAAATAAAAATATTATTCTGTTTGTATATGTGATTAATTTGTTCAGGAGTAGGAAATTAGTCTGATTAGTCATGTATTTTCACATTTGTTAAACCATATTTTTGGAATCTTGTAGTTAAAGAGATTAATTAGTTATTTTAGAGATAGTGTACTCTAAAAGGTTATCAGAATTTGAAATAACTATATCGAATAAAAATTAAGCAATAGAATGAATAATAATACCATTCTACATCTCCCACATTAATTGTTTTATCCAGTTTAGGAGATGAATGTGCTGACGTCCATTGGTCATCTTCCACTTCAAAGTTGAACATTGCAATAGTATTTTGCCGTATAACTTTAACTGGTTCAGTAGTTATCTGTAATATTTGATTTTATTGTTTATTTAATATGCTCATATTTGGGTTTTAAAACTAATAAATAAGAGTAAAATATAATTTAATTGAGGTAGTTAATTTTTTTAGTTCTAGTGGTTTGCATACATGCATATACCTTTGTTTTAGTTTCTTTTCGTATCTATAATATTTCCCTTCACTATAAATAGAACAGATATTTGTATATTAAATGGGGATCCTATTGTGTTTCATTATATCGGTATTATAAATAATCTAAGTATTGAAAAAGTATTCCAATATCATTAAGGATTTGGTTTATTTATTTGTATTTATATTTTTTCTTTCCTTTCTTTGCTAACAATGGTGTGTCCAATAAATAAGTGAAATAGAGTGACTTACAGGGATGGCTATTGCACTGTGTAGAAAGAGGAATATCACTAGATAACAATTCTAATTTGATATGCGATTGTATGTCATTGTCTTTGCTTTTAGAATGTTAGTTGTTTTTATTTTTCAAATATTGTAACTGCGTGTAAAATCGTACCAACAATCTTAATTCAATCATTATGGCCTCATATCTAAGCCTCCTTATCAATCTGTGATAGTATTAGCTTATCTTGTAAAAAATAAGACAAAACCTAACTGTTTTTCTGCGTTGATCCAGAAAATTTAAAGGCAAGGTATTTAGCTCCATGGCGTCAAGCTGATATCAATTTGAAAGAAGTAAAAATGAGTAATCATATTTGGTCTTTTATAATGTATCGAAATACAATTGAGTAAAAGTACATTGACAATTATGGGAGTTTATAAACAAACTGCATAAACTATTTACAAAATGAAACAAGTAAACTCAAAATTATATGGTAGGATATTTACAGAGATAGCACTGCAGAAGAATGATATCTTGATACGACTTCGTTGATAACAGCAGAGTAAGTAGACAAATTAAGAAATTCGTCACTGGAATGTTTGATCGAATAAGGAGTTACTACATTTAAATCGTGTCCCTTATTGCTACTTCTGTTAGATGATGGAATCATTTTAGATACAATGTAATTTTGTATTTAGATTTTCATATTAAAGAGTATTCGCATCATTCTCAGTTAAACCTGAGTTTTAGCGATTTTGACCACCCCGATAATTAAACTGTTGAAACTGAAAGTCGCTTGGACGTTTCTGATTTATAATGCCAATCTTGCGTAATATACGACACACGCAGTAGTCCCACGCTTAATACTACTTTTATAACAATTGGGTACGTTCACTTTTCCAAGTGGGATCGAAAGGCAGTCGAAGGTGATCTTTACAGACGCCGAATTCGCAAGTGAGACGGGCTATGTAGGACAGACGTTTGTTTGTAATCGATAATATCAGACCTATTCCAAGAAGTACAAACAACTTTCATGTTGAATTACTAACTTGGTGGTCAGTTAATTTAGGCAGTGGTTCACTCAAGATACAACGTAACTACTAGGTAAAATTGTAAATCCGAAAATGATGAAGCATAGTGCCACTTCGGTTCAAAGAGAATGGTTATGGAATATTTAGTCCTAAAATATCTCTGCGATTTGTTCCGTTGTGGATGAGTGGTTAAGGGCGCCAGACAAGGCAGACGACGCGAGTTCGTGTTCTGTGACTTAATTTTGGATGTCACTTAATTTTTGCAACTTCCAAAAACGGTGTCTTGCGTAATCTACGGGACACGAGAACCCCCTATCAACGTGTGCCGTTTGCGTAGTTGGATTTGCGGCTTTTAAGGTCTGTCCAGCCACAGACTGCCACAACTTCTCAGGTTCTCCGTGAGATACGGAGACCGTGAAGCTGGGCATTCCAAAAGCTGGTAGCAGATGCCGCACCTGGAAAGATCCGGCCAAGTATTTTGGGAATGCTTGGTCTGGATATTCCAGGGACAACCAGTCTTGGTGTCTCAAATTGAGATCTCCAAGTTGGAGTCTCTGGCTGAGATCTTCTAGGAATGCTTTGGGATAAGGGATATTAGGATTACATTGAGTTTTAAATTAGGGTAGAATTAACTAGAATAATTGATGGTAGATAACTACCATTCAGTCATTAGTAGATCAGTAGCTATCGTAGGTAGATCAATCCGTCATTGGTAGATCAATCCGTCATTAGTAGATCATTCAATCATTGGTAGATCAGTATCTACCGTAAGTAGATCAGTACCTACCGTAGGTAGATCAGACACGTTTAATTGGTAGATCATTCCATCATTGGTAGATCAGCATTTATCATTGGTAGATCAGTGTGCGCGATGATCTCAAAATTTAACAAGTGACCTACCAATGATAAATGCTGATCTACCAATGATGGATTGACCTACCTACGGTAGCTACTGACCTACCAATGATAAATGCTGATCTACCAATGATGGATTGACCTACCTACGGTAGCTACTGACCTATCAATGATAAATGCTGATCTACCAATGATGGATTGACCTACCTACGGTAGCTACTGATCTACCAATGACGGATTGATCTACCTACGATAGCTACTGATCTACTAATGACTGAATGGTAGTTATCTACCATCAATTATTCTAGTTAATTCTACCCTAATTTAAAACTCAATGTAATCCTAATATCCCTTATCCCAAAGCATTCCTAGAAGATCTCAGCCAGAGACTCCAACTTGGAGATCTCATTTTGAGACACCAAGACTGGTTGTCCCTGGAATATCCAGACCAAGCATTCCCAAAATACTTGGCCGGATCTTTCCAGGTGCGGCATCTGCTACCAGCTTTTGGAATGCCCAGCTTCACGGTCTCCGTATCTCACGGAGAACCTGAGAAGTTGTGGCAGTCTGTGGCTGGACAGACCTTAAAAGCCGCAAATCCAACTACGCAAACGGCACACGTTGATAGGGGGTTCTCGTGTCCCGTAGATTACGCAAGACACCGTTTTTGGAAGTTGCAAAAATTAAGTGACATCCAAAAGTAAGTCACAGAACACGAACTCGCGTCGTCTGCCTTGTCTGGCGCCCTTAACCACTCATCCACAACGGAACAAATCGCAGAGATATTTTAGGACTAAATATTCCATAACCATTCTCTTTGAGACGCTCATGAAATTCATATTAATATTATTTGAGTGAATTAATTATGGTTATCTGCACGTAATATTCGACTTATATAAATGGTATTAGGGAGCACTTCTGTTCCCAATTTGTTTTTGATGAAAATCAATAAAGTGCCTACACTTCGACTTTTTAGAAGTCGCGTAAAAAAAAATTCTACTACATTTATGAGATCCAAAATTTATTAAACAAAGGTAAGACGCAGACAAATTCACTTGTTGTCAATGGACTAAATGAGTTTATCATTTGTAACAGTATCATAAGATTTTTATAAATGAGATTAATTATTAAGCTTTTAAAAGATTCACATTTCAAAAACTCATTAACACTAAAAAACATAGTATGCTTACTATCACTGGCTGAGAAGCCAATCGAGGGAGCTGGGTTATTGTTACTGGAAGAGAAACTGTTTTAACATCCAATTCTCCCCTAACCATTAATTGAAACGAATCGTTATCATAGACATGCCGTATGATCAGATTAGCAATGTAGCAGTAGGGAACAACAGTGGCTGGCCCATCCCGAGAGGAGCGAACCTGAAACAAATAATAGTAATTAAAGTCATATATGAAGTGGTTTTAGCGGTAATTAATATAAAAAAGCTAATAAAACCTCTATGCCTTTATTTACTGTAAAACAATTCACACAAACAAATGCCACATTTCACATCAAACAATAATTTACTGTTACTTGTTTACTAATAGATAAGAGTAACGGTGGTATAATTGTGATATTCCTACATCAAAATAATGCATGTACTTAAACCAACCTTTTTATTATACAAGTGTGCTGCTGACATTCTCGGAAATCCAACTCCATGATGAGGTTTTATAATTGCATCAGAAACCAACCATAAAATTTCTGGCTTTGGATTAGCGCACACCTACATGCATATATCAATTCTAAGGAATCCGAATTCGTAAGGAAAATATAGAATAACAAACTCTACAAATTCACCTAGATCTTTCCAAACTTGTAAATATATACCTCAACGTTAATGTATCCCAGCTTGTTGTATGGAAGTAAGTAACTTGTCACCTCGATCTTTTCAATACCCACAACATCAACATAGAATTCAGAGCTTAAAGCTATTAATGCAGTAAGAAAATAATACAACAAATAAATAGTGAAAGAAAAAATAAAACCTTATTGCTTTATTCGATGGTTCAGTAGTTGTTCCTTGACATCGATAACTTCCAGTCATTTTTAAAGAGTTGGTTCGAAGAAGGCAATGTGATTTAACGGTTTGCTCAGTATCTCTAAATAGAGGAATCAGTAATAAGTCTATTACCCATGTAAAAAATACTAAAGTAACTAAGCAAACTATTTGTTCTATCGCTTCTTAAATAACCAGATATAATATATGTAAGTTACAACATATCCTGCTTCCATTCTATTATTTTCATACGTCTTTCCATACCTACACTGCTTTGTTTCATCCTTGCTTGAACATGGGAAGTCAGTCCAGCTGATCGAATTAGGCGGTTTGTGAAGCCATGTTACAGATGCAGGGATTGGGAGGGAAGAAAACATACAAGACATGTTTACCATTCCAGTGTTCAACTAAGAATGGCCTTTCACATTAAATTATAGCCATGGAAGCCATTTTCTGTCTCCCTTTTACCGTTCTTCTACATCTTACCGTTACACACTATCTGCATGTTCTACTTTTTAATATTCCATCACTATTTATAGGAAAGATTTGAAAAAGTAGATTAGTCCAAAATTCCACCGTTTTTGCATTAGAGAAAGTTTAAATTATTTAAATATTTCTTAAGATACTAGAAACGTGTAAAGAAAGCAAGAATTCTTTTCAATTTGACAGTGACTTTAAGTAGTCCCTGGGGAACATGTCACTTTAAATACCTCATATGTCCCAGCAACATTTGGATTTGTTTCTTTTACAAGCCAGACACCACACTGCGGCATTTTATCCTAAAATTTAAAAAAAATCTAATATCCAATAATTAAATGTTGTATTTTATAATTACAAACATCCCCACCCCATTACACACTTAACACATATCTATAGCAAAATGATTTTTTAAATCCTCTCATTTAGCTGAAAGTACTTATAGATAAGTAATAATTATATAATAAACGCACCTTGAAGCATTCATTGTGACAAGATTCGTCTCCCGCTATAACAAACTCGATGACCAGTGAAACAAGAAGCGATCTGATCATCTCCGAAAAAAAGAGAATATGCACAAAGACCTTCCCTAATAGTATCAGCGTTATCAGAAAAAACCCCAAAAGCAGAACAATTGATCTTTCTTCGTCAAATAACGGCACCTAACACTTCTCAGTGTTTTTACAAATTAATTTCACAAAGAATGTCAAGTATAATTTCCTTTCCTTCTTTTATCCTATAATATTTTGAGCAGCCCTCTAAGGATTTTCTACATTATAATGTTGTTTTATAACTAGATTTGTTGCAAATAGAAGTGTAGTTGATATGCATGCTGAAGATAAGATCGAAAAAGTGGATAATGAATGCGAAATATGGGAAAATAACGAAAACACAGACCAAGTATAAATATTTGTTACCCCAATCTATGATGTTAAACATCTTTAAGATGTTAGATAAAGAGTTGTTACCATAGTTTAATGAAGGATGGTCTCCTAAAAGGATGCAATTTCAAACAAAAATTTTCAATTTAGAACAGAATCAAACAATATTTCAGATTTACACCTAATTAGTGTTAAGTAGTTATACTGAATAATTAACCTTATACTAAATGGCAAGTAAAAATCTATGCATTTGCTCAAATCTTATAATTTTTATAACGATTGCTTAATATGACCTCAAAACATCGAAGTCACTACAAGATATGAAATAACCTATCAATTAATGAATCCTATTAAATAGGGCAGGGAAGAGGAAAGTGGAGCGTTGAGAAAAATGCTACAACCAAAAGATCGCACCTAAATTACCACACAAACACATCCATAACGCTTGATTATTGATTGGTCCTTATCAGACTTTGAACGAACACGACCGATCTGCTACGGCCACTAGAAATCGTGATTGAGCACGTAGTGCTTGGCACCAGTAGAACCAGATGAGAACTCACCAGTAATCTCCAAGGACATGTATTCAAAAACAAATATGTAGGATAAGTTTTATTTAATGACTTCTCTGCAAATAATATTGTAAGCGAAAAACGACTAGCAATTACATTGTATCCCAAACAAGAACCTAAAAGCACATTTGTATTTACATCAATAACAATATGACTTTAATAGTAATCGCAGTAACGAACTACAGCTTGTAATCACAGCTTGATATTAATTAGGTAGGAGACCTTCAGGATAAACTACAATTTATTACTGAAAAGACATTCTAGTTCTATGGGGTTTAACGATAATTTCACTATAGTTCTAAAGAAACGGAAGAAAGTCCCTGCCGCACACAATGGGTGCATTTTGCTGAACTTTTCAAGACATATCATGAAACGACAATCATATCCAGCAACAATATTTACCTAAACAAGTGTCAATATACCTTAATAAAACAAATATACGATGTGATAATTTTTTAAACCGGATATTTCGCAAAGCGTATTAAAGCAAAAAAATGACACCGTAATAATAGTTCATAATTACCAGCTAATGGATAATTAAACGGAGGAAATCTTTTTACTAGCGTATATTTGGAATTTTCCACATTCATTAACAAAAACAATACAACCTACTTCGTTTGGAGCTTGACTGTGTAAGATGTCTTCAAGAGACAATAGGAATTACGATGAATATTCCACTGTTAACCAAAATTAAACTGTTACATAATCATTTCCAATGACTTCAATTCCAAACAAACGGTGAATGAATGCATTGCTTGAAGTTAGGAAATCGATTTGACAAAAATATTAGGACATATTAATATCTCTACTGATCAAAAATCGTATAAACAAGCAATAGCTTTAGTTGTAGCTAATTGCACACTAATATCAGGATCCTTAAGAAGAAGAACCAGACCTAGAAATAAAAAATGTTACAAACACGGTGAGGTTGGTGGAATATTGCATTGATATATGTATCCTGCAACTAATTTGTGATAGTTTAACTCACATCTGTCATAAAAAAAAAGAATTTTTAACGACCTATTACTACACAGCGCTTTCGTTAATTGTAGAAAAAAGTATACCATTGATACAACATACAGTAAATTTTATAACTATTGGGTGTATGGTGAAGTTTTAGTCATTTATTTCAGCGCTTTAGTACAATTATTTAAAACCTAAATAAATTCCCGCTCTTCTGCATATTTGTAATGTTGGGTTTGTAGTTTGTGAAAAGCCATAAGTGAAGATTTAATGGCAACCTTAACCTCACAAAATAATTAGAATAAGATGAGCCACCAAAAACTGCATATTCGACACTAAATTCTCTACGAGTTCCAACAAGGCAAGAATGCTGTTGAAGCATGAAATCAATATGCTCTGTACTCGGTGAAGGAGTTCGCTCCTAAAGCACTTGAAGATGTTGCTTTCGACGCTTTAAAGTTGGTGATTTTGATGTCAGTGGTCGATAACACTGCGACACCACGAACGGCGAAAACGAATGCTTTGAAATCATTATTAGATGAAAATCCGTCGCAGACCTAAGAAGAACTCGCGGAACAATTAGGAGTTGATAAAGCAACAGTCTTGAGACGACTACATAAGATGGGGAAAATTTGCAAGTTTTGAAAGTGTGTACCACATGAACTCTCCGAAAACAGCGTTAGTCGCCGACTCAACTCATACATCTCGTTACTTGTTAAGCAAGGCAAGAAGAACTTTTTGTGAAAATTGTTACAGATGACGAAAAATAGATTATGTACGACAATCCTAAGCACGCACACATTCATGGGTAACCCCGGACAGCCAACAACATCAACTGCAAAGCCAAGCACTCACGCCAAAAAAGTCCTTCTGTGCATCTGGTGGGACATGAACGGCGTGCTGTTTTATGAATTCCTTCAACTGGGTGACACGGTCATTGCCGAGCGCTACGGTCATCAAATGACTCATTTGTTAAATGCCATTGAACAAAAAATACCATTCACTGAGCAATTAAGTCAGTAGATCATCTTGCTGCATGACAACGCTAGGCCTCATGTTGCTTTTAGTACTCAGCAGACCAGTTTGAACTTTGGTTGGGAAGTTCTTCCGCACGCGGCGTATTCACCAGACTTGGCACCTTCGGATTACCATTTATTCCGGTCGGTGTAGAACTTTCTAGCAGAACAGTGCGTTCTAGATGTGGCTGAGCTGCGAAAGTGGATCGACGATTTCATTGTCTCCAAGCCGACATCGTTTTTTTACGAAGGAATCCGAAAGTTACCCCAGGGATAGCAGAAGGTCATAGAAAGTTAGGGAAAATACTTTGATGATTGAACTGCATTTGTATATTATGGAAATAAAGTTCAAATTTTGAAAAAAATGACTAAAACTTCTTCAACCACCTAATATAACCCACTCCATCTGACTCATGAATGTTTAAATAATATATAATTTTTGGTCATCCGCCTTCTTAAAAAACCGCTTTTCTTTTGTCTAGCAAGTTTCTTTTCTAAATTTTTGGAACTACAATAAGCCAAGCATAATGTCGATGTCCAGTGACAAGTACAACATCAACGATGACAACGACATTTTCCTGTTCAGAGCGGGTAAAAGACAGATTCAAATATACCAGAGGTTTTTCCAAAATAGCGACAATTATCATTAAAAACGATATGGTCTTTAGCTGATTTTTCGACTACTTTAACCTCATTAGCAAATGCGATAGAAGGAAATACAATTCAGTTTTGCAAAAAATTATTTGTCTATTTTTTCCATAAGAATTTAGAGCATTTATTCCTTTTTTCTACTAATAAGTGGAAGTGATATTTTCTGGAGACCAGCCGCCACAAACTACCTGCCACAATGCTTATTGATTTTATTTTCTGCAATTTATCCTCTAAAAACGCTATAATTGTTTTTCGAGGTTACTCACATAAATTAGTAGTTGTATTAACCGAATAACTTTAATTTATTTGGAATGATACAATTGAGGAATTACGAAGCGATTATTTCAGATCAGCGAGAACAAAGTGGTTGTTCATGCGTTAACAATGAACATTTCATAAAATCAGATGGCGATATTTGGTCAATATTGTCTTCGCTGATTAAACAAAAGCTTTTATTTGTCGACCACTCAGAATTGGTGTAGCTATCACATCTTTAGAGCAACATGTACAATATCCTAGGATATTCATAAGAAACTAAATCATAATCTATATTCAGTGGCTTTAAAATTCATCATTCTTAGTGATTAGAGATTATACAGTGCGTTTCAAAATGATAGTACACTTTGTTTTTTTTTTGCCTTTTTTCTGTTCTCTGTGGTCAGATTGATCCAATTTTTTTAGAGGTGAGGTGTAAGAGCCTTGAAAATCTCCAGTTTAAATTTCATCGTTTTTGATAAAAATAACCACTTTTCATCGTATCAAAATGATAGCACACTTTACATATTTTAGTGTTATTTAACGAAATACGTGCAAATTCACTAATCCTCAACCATCATAACAATGGGTCGTGCTTCTACATTGAGTCTGCACGAAAGAGGTCAAAATAAAGCACTGTGAACTGCCGGTTACACGTTGAAGCGGAGTGCCGATGTCGTCAAGTGCTCCAGAAAGGCTATTAAGAATTTCCTTAGTCTCCAAGAAGAATATGGTACAAAGAAGAGTAGTGGACGACCTAGCAAGTTGAATAGCCGTGAAAAAAGAGGAATTCTGCGGACAACGTCGAGTAGCACGATCAGCATCAATGAAATCCGTAGGACTTGTGGCATTGATGCCTCGAAAAATACATTGTGGAGAATTCTGGACAAGTTTCCCAATACTGTATGGTCACAGATGAAGAAGTGTCCACAACTGACACAAGGGCATAAGGACGAAAGGCTTTGCTGGGCCAAAATATTCATGAGATGTGACGGCGAAACGGTACAACTTCCACGAGTCTTCAAAAATAAGCCTATTAATTAATTATTTTGAATTTATACGATCTTCAGTGGCGAGAAGAAGCTCAACCTAGATGGTCCTGATAAATGGCACTCCTACTGGAGAGATTTGCACAAGGAACCTCGGCATTTTTCAACCCGAAATTTCGGTGGAGGAAGTGTTATGATTTGAAGCAAGTTTAGCGCTACGGTACTGGTTGACTTGGCGTTTGTGTCGACGAAGAAGAACAGCGCTGAATACCAGGATGTCTTAGGACATCGTCTAGTCTCGTATCTCCAATGTTTTCCAGGTGTTCGCTTCACTTTCCAACAAGATAATGCCACAATCCACGCCAGTCGAAGTACCAGGACTTGGCTGGAGGACAGTGACGTGGACACTATGGACTGGCCATCGCTCTCTCCGGACCTAAATCCGATAGAGAATCTTTAGGCAATTCTCGTGCGACGGATTTATGCCAATAACCGTCAGTTTGAGACCGTCAAGGACCTTCAAAGTGCCATTAGCAAATCATGGAACGAAGTAGACGAAGGTGTCATCAAAAACTTAGTTAACAGTATGCCTGAACAAATTTTTCAGGTTATTAATAAAAGTGGAAATTGTACTGATTATTAGTTAATTATTATGTACATTGATTGTTGTTATTGTTTTTGTCATAAACACATATTTTAACAAAGTGTGCTATCATTTTGAAACGATGAAAAGTGGTTATTTTTATCAAAAACGATTAAATTTAAACTGGAGATTTTCAAGACTCTTACATATCATCTCTAAAAAAATTGGATCAATCTGACCACAGAGAAGAGAGAAAAGGCAAAAAAACAAAAACAAAGTGTGCTATCATTTTGAAACGCACTGAATAATGGCTGGAAGCACAAATCTATATTGAAGATGTGTTCACATCCACTATTCATCTTAAGAAAAAATGTTGAAATATGGGAGACACTAATATCGGAAATGCGCAGTAAACTGTTCAGAGTCTAAACGCGTTTCACAGTGAATAGAGAACACATATATAATTGTAATATAACGAGATTTGCAAGCAAAATACCATTTAAGTTTCTACAAAAACAAAAAGAATAACTTCCAATTACTAAAGTAGTGAAAAAAAACCCAAGATAATATTCAAACCCACCTAAGAAATAAAAATGAGTGTTCTCACTAGATAAATAATTGCATTTTTTGGATATTGCATATGCTAATGAAATTCAGATGGTCAAAAAATCGGGTAAATATTCAGAAACATTTAAAAACGTTTCATTAAGTTTTAAAAGCCACAATATTTTTAAAATAATTTTTTTTTCACCTCATCTTAAACTTTAAAAATTGTAATTCACCTGAAAAAATGAGCTCTTTACTGATGGTGGCTCTCAATTGCGGTGTGAGTACACCTAATAAACTCCCCGTAAGGAGAGCGGCGTTTGCCCGAATACGGTTACTCGCACTTTTGTAGTAGTTGCTACACGAGAGAGCGTACTGATTTATCCGATCAGGGAACGATACAACCTAAAACACATACCAATCTTGAACAAATTATCCCATGATACATTTTTGTATAACATAATTTTTGTATAGTATGAATACGAATTCTTTTTTACATGGAATCACTGCTTTAAATGCAGTTTTACCGGTTAAGATATAAACGTTCATCGACTCAAATATAATTACAGGTGATTTCTTATACAAAACCTAATCAACTACAAATATATTTTGCTATTACTTTCTTATAAAATGCTTTCCAAAACTTCTAAAAATAGTAATAATCTAGCATCTTAATTTAAATGCCAGCTATATGGCGTTTATGAAAACTATTCTCCAAGACACAAAAATATACACACTAAATTCTAGTAAGCAAAGATATGTAAATACAGTTATGTAATTAATTGATCTAATAGTTTAACATTATGTAAGATATATAAAGTACATACCAATATATTAGCTAAATCTTTCACCACTGCGGAATAATTGCTCAACAATCTGCCACCTTTAAATTCCCTTTCAATCACAGACGATAGTGTGGATACACCAATCAATGGATGTAGTTGAACAAGAGCCAAACAGCAAGACTGAAGCAGTTTGTATCAGAGAGAACAACTACTACTTAAACGTGAAATAATATTCAATACTATCTCCATAAATATTTCAAAACAATCAACAAACTATACCTTTTTAACATCGTCTTGCTCATCATTTAAGTGAAGAAGAATAGCTACAATGTTTATGTGTAAGTGGGTAACAAAATCGTCCGAAGTACCACCAACTCTAGATCCCAATTCACCAAAAAGACTGAATGATGCGGCACGAAGTGAAGCAGACTCCTTAATTGAAATGACAAAAATTATTGCGATTTATTCGTTAGTTATAAATTGAAAACTAACATAATTAAAAGCTAGAATATAGAAATTGAATTACCTTTTCGAAACATGGCCTTATCTTCAAAAGAACTTGAGGAAGAATTGAACTTAGTTTTTTATTAGCTGTTCGTGATACAAGCTTATTAAGTGCTAATATAGATTCCATAGCTACCTATAAATTAACGCTATTATAAAATAATTATTCAACGATACTATATAAATGTTATTTTAGCCATTTATATTCCATACAGTATCTTTTCTATCTCCCAGATCGTCCAATCCTGCCATAGCAGCTTCTACAGCCATACTTGCAAACCTCTCAGTTACTGATGGAGATGTACATTCAGCTAGTTCACCCAAACCTCGCACGCATAACTGGAAAAAAATTATGACCCACTAGCTACTATTTATTACGAACTTACATATATTGAAGGAAAAAAAATCAATGACAGTATTAATAGTAATAGAGTAAAAAATAATTAGTATATAAAACATGCTCTTCTTATTCTCAAACTATGATCTGTCAAGGAATTTTCCAGTAATCGTACGCAATCGATTAGAAGTCGTTCATTAAAGTCTCCATTGAAGTCCGGACACCTTAAAAATTATACAAACAAATGTAGAATAGCATAAGGATTTACCAAGACTTTGTCTATAAAATTCACCAAATGTTTATAGAATAAGATTGTAGTCCTCTCAATTTAGTATGTGGTTAGTAACTTCAACTTCGAGCTTTACGCATGTTTTATTCTCTTTTCTATTTAAAAGTACTACCTTCTAATCAGCGCAGAACTGACGATAACAGCAGCTAGTCGGATAGCCTCCTGTTCACTACTAGATCTCTCCATTACATAACTTGCTAGTGAGCCCACCCAGTCAGGACGATGTTCTACAAGCGACCGTACAAGAACAGTAATCTAAAATGTATTACAATTAGCATGTCTTATAACTTCTAGAGCTCGAAATTAGTATCATAACGACTATAAGAGTATAGATTGGATTTTATAAAACTAACAGCCCCAATGAAAAGGTCCTTATCTATGCACTCCGTCCAACCTCGAGCCTGATTCATATCTTCGACAACAGATAAGGATCGTGTTCTGTAAACGAAAAACTGTGTATCACATTTGTTAAAAAGACATTAATATGGAATAGCATATCATTAAGTAACTGTTACTTTTAAACTATTAAGTTTACCTCATTAAAAGTGTTTTCAGGGAAACAACTGCCAAGCCAGCAGGTTTCTCAGCAGCTCGACGCAATTCGGGAGTGATTATCAGCGGCTGTTTAGAGCCTAAATAACATGGTCATTTATGATTGACTTCATAGAAGTTAGATTCAACCTCCTTTTACTATGATGAATTTGTTTTTAAGTCCATTAACATTAAGGAAAATGAATACTGGCAAATTGTTATGTTCGGTGCGTTCAAAAAAGTAAATCGAAATATTTATAGAAATTTCTGATAATTCATTATTTCTAACTAACCATCCTTATTTTCTTTCTGTATAACAGGGAACTGAGTATCGGCCACACTGCAAATCATATGAAACAGAGTAGCGAACAAGGCAGGAACGCGTTCGTTCAAAGACCACTCAGGCTCACCATTCTAAAAAATCACAACAATTAGTGTTAACAATACAAATCACACAAGTACTACTAACAAATATTAAATGAGATAACGCCTCATTGTAACGTCGATTCAGGAAGTAATACTAGATCTCACTTTGATCACTTCCGCAATAGCAGCAGAGTACTGACATAGCTCTGCATGAACAACTTTTACCGAGTTACCACCTCCTGTTTCTACTACATCATAAGGTTGTTCAAGCGATGAAATCATCAGTTCCATTAGATAATCCAGTACGCAAGCAAATAAGGTACGTTCTCGTGAAATACATTCCCAAGCATCACATATATGGCTAGAAAATATTATAATCCTATAGACAGTCTCATAGATCACAAATCAATAACATTCTTTCGTATGAAACAGTTAAAAAATAATTTAATCATTAAATGCAAGCAAAATGAACCAACCAAATTTCTTCGATATAAATAGAAATAACGAGCATACTTGTATAATATTGAATTAAAACTATAATACTCACATAGTGTATGGTAATGGTTGTCTTAATAAGACGTCACAGACTATCTGCTGCTGATGAACAGCAAACGCAACAAGAGCGGACAATAAATCTGTATATGTTTGGACACACTGGTGCACCTCAGCTAAACGAGATAATATTGCGGAAACCAAAGTATCAGCCTGAAATAAAGAATTATGCATATAAAATACATTCTATTTATATACTGAAACGAAATTCCTTGACTCATATACACATTTCAAACAAGTATTACCATCAATAATATTAAATTCAAAACAAACTAAAATAACAAGGCAACTTGGTTAAACAATTTCACTGAAATAGACCCTTAGTCAAAATAAATTCTTATATTACGATATAAATAAAGCGCAAAACCACTTCTAAAATTGAAACACTTGAAATTTTTTTTTATTAATGATAGATATTTACCTCAGAAATTAAGGTTGCTCCTCTACATGTAAGTGAGTACATAAGCAACTGAGCGGCAGACGAGCTAACCTGGCTTTGTCTATCAGACATCATTTCAAACAATGCAGACAAATACATCTGCATTTGAGATTGTGGAAGACGGCTTTCAATTATCTACAACTAGTGCTAATTTTATTGTGTCAATGCAAATGATAATACTATCGCTAAGCAGTATAACGGTTAGTAAAATCAATATTCGAATAAATAGAGATGTTTAAACTAGATATTATTAGTTTAAATTGTAATAGTAAATTACTTCGGCCATCTTTCTGATCGCCTTTTTGGCTTCTTGTCCATCTAATCTGCCTTCAGTAGATAGATATTCCTTAGAAAAAACTTCTATCTTAAATAAGCCAGCATCGGTACTACTACCATGACCCTAAAATTCAGATTTCCACTTTCAGAAGAAATTTTCCTACTATTATCAAGTAATTGCTCTAAGCATATCTTATATTCATCAAAAAATGGCATAGATGATATACCTATAAGATATAAGAAATTCATCTTTAATTAATACATTTTTTTAAAACTTTTAACACTTCAAATTGAATCAATACAGTTTGAAATGAACCTACTTTGTGTGCGTTTGCTAGGCGAAGTGCCAAGTGGATGGCTGTAAGTGATAGTTCTCTAACAAGAGCAAGAGAGTCTGCTAATCTTGGTGTGAGGCGAGCTAGTAATGATGATAAAGGACCGAAATCACTGGCATGCTAAATAATATGTTGTATACAAAGAATAGCAAGAGTAAATACATATAAATTAACAGCGGAAAGTTTGTGATTACTTATTCGCGTAGTGATTTTTATCAAAGTTGAAATAAAATTTGGATATGTGGAAGAAAATTCAAAAATATAGTTACAATCAATAACAGGTACTGAACGTCGTGAATTCTAATGATTGTCTTAAACTTTCTACTCTAGCATCTATTTTTTTTATGTTTTATTCATATATTTGTAGGGCAAAATTAGATTATATATTTTGGCGGTACGTTAATGACAAAGATTATGCCAATAACCTGTACTCTTAAAGAGTAAGGTAATCCAGAAGTTTCTTAAAAATGGAATACTGTTGATAGAACTATATTAATCAGCAGTTTCAGATCTTTTCATTAATAAGCTTATTTAAATTACAGTTATTTATGTTGAATTAGAACCCAACACCATATTTTCATGTTCATGTTATATTATGAGAAATGGATGTTTACAAATTTTTAGCTGCTCTAGTAGACAAAGGAAACAAATGTTATTAAAAAGTAATAAAACATACCCCTATGCTGATATCTTGTGCATGATCAAGATAAACTTTAAGAACCAGTACCGTTGCATCGACAGATCTCGATCGTTCATGCTCCGCAAATTTGCCATAGTAGGGTTGTAACATCTAGACTCTTTATTTTAAACAGTAACAAATAGACTTCTTCTTCTTCTTATTTTATTTTATTTTTCTAATAATAAATATTTAAAAGGTAAATTGTTAATACTAGCCTTGAGGAGCAAAGTGACAGTACTGACAGTGGGTCGCATCTGTACGATAGCTTCAAGTGCAGATCCATAGTGCGATACAGTTGCATCCATAATTGTAGCTGATTCATCATCATCGATCTATAAATTATTATGCAAGAATGGATAACCTTTCTAAATAATGTTTCCATTTTCGCTATTAATTATTGCATAGCCCATAACAAAATGTAATTTTAATAACAAAGCAAGGAGAACTTCTATAACTACAGAAAAACAACAAAGCAGGAAGATAGCACACAATGGGAAACCAACCTTTCTTCCACCTGTTCTACCATTTACTGTAGATGTTAAAGTAGAAAACGATGTTGATGCGTAGTCGAATAAGTCATAGGCCAACTAAAAAGGAGAAGCAAAAGGATAGGGTATAGAAGCGGGTGAGAAAAGCAAAAAGAGAACACGCACTAAAATTGTACTATGTATCACCCATATAAAACTGATGTGTGAAGGAAATTCAGCAATTAACGTGTACGAGCACCATTCACACTAATGTAAAATAATAAAACACTAACAACCCAAGGAAACAATATTAAATTATATATAAGCTGAACAGATGCTGGTAAATGAACAGTAATTTCTAAAATGTAAAACCAACCGTTTTAAGCCCACTCTTCTCGCGACACATCGGCATGATATACTGGGTCAGGATGCGACCAAGATCCCACACATCATTGTCACTTAATGCCGGTTCCAAGAGACCAAAATTTAAAAAATTATATAAGAATAAAGGGTGCGCTAAAAATAATGAAAAATATTACAGCTACTTCATGCCTGCTAGAATTCAGACATTAAATTTATTTCAGAAATTTCGAAAAATATTTGTATAAGTTAAGATCGAAATAAAAAATATAAATTTGTCAATCATTCGCAGAATTATGTCAATAAAAAGTTCAGCATTATCTGGAATAGTCCTAAAATTTAAAAGTACTATTCATCAATCCTGAAATAGATGCTAAATATAATGCACAATTTAGATGAGATTAAAACATTGACTTCGAAAACAAATAAAGTGCAAATTTAGCTTAAGCATATTAAATAAATACTATATCGATAAGAAATGTATAAAACGTACACCAATGAAGCAGTAGCTTTAGCAGCCAAAAGACGTATTGAACTTGAAAGCATTTCAGGCGTTTCACTTTGGACATAGTCCTGTAAATTTAAGCAGTAATAATTAGAAGCTAGCAAAACACCACATCCTTTAAAACCCCATAAAAACTGTGTAAGAATACGGATAATGCGTCAATTCACAAGAGTGATATCATCGATATTTTAAAGAGTATTTTTCACTAATGACAATTCTAAGAACAATATAGAAGCAACCTCGACCTTGATATAACTAATCAATTCATTTCGAAAATCTAAATGATATTCTCCTCCCAATCGAGATGGATGAACAGATATAGCAATCAACCGCATTGTCTCTAACATCATTTCACGTACAACTGTTTCCTGCTGAAACAAGTATTCTAAGCATACTATTAAACTTTTAAAAGAAACGGCAAAATAATAATAATGATTAACTGATAATCATAATTAAATTATTTAGGCTTAAGTACATTACCTTTGAATTTGCAAAGTAGTGTCTCAAAAATAGGATTATGGTCTGCTGAAGGCGTTGACTTAGTGTGTCAACTGGACATGCTTGAACGACATAACCATAGCTGAGCATTAAACTAGCCCGTAGAAATACCATTTCAGTGTCTGTATACTGCCTTATAGGCATCGCATCCTGAACATATCGAAAGTGAATTTAAATGAACTTTTCTACCAAGTTGAACCTAGAAGACAGCTTTAATTAGCTTGCTAATTACTAAATTTTAATCATTTATGCATTGGACTAATCGAATACGGGAAATGTGTCTTTATTTTAAAATATAATCGTATTTCTTCTACTGGGAAAAATCCAGATTATTTTAAATTGTTTTTAATCTATGAAAAACGTGTTAAACTAAAACTACCTTGATAAACCCAAACAATCCCGTACTCTTTTTTGCGTGTTCCCATTTTGAAACATTCTC
This sequence comes from Heterorhabditis bacteriophora, assembly GCA_964036235.1. Classification (NCBI taxonomy): domain Eukaryota; kingdom Metazoa; phylum Nematoda; class Chromadorea; order Rhabditida; family Heterorhabditidae; genus Heterorhabditis; species Heterorhabditis bacteriophora. The sequence continues at coordinate 9,281,123 of OZ038427.1, read as the reverse complement.
TAATTCAACTAATACAAGGTCTGTATGTACTGTTGCGCATGCACCAACGCCACGAGCACAACCATGCCGTTCCGCTGCATTAGCATGTTGGCATGACCTATAAAACGAATAATTATTGGTTGATACAATTAGTAAATAGATATCAAAATTAAATGTAAAAACTAGATACTTCTACGTATGGAATTTTACAAGATATATATGTATAATATATCGTATATTTCAATTAAACAAAGAACTCACTTAAACATAAGCATTAGATGATCCACTACAAATGACTTAAAAGCAATTTTCGACAGAGCGGTACCGATACAACGAAGTAGAAATGCCTTAAGCATCGAACTTTTTAAAAATTTGATAATTAATTTTGTTTAAGAACTGTTGCCAGTAATATTCAAGTAGATTTGCCAGTTAAAAAAATCATAATTGTTAGTGTTCTTGCTAATCTCCTCTTTCACACCTTTTCATCTGCCATATCTTTGTACAGATCTAGTTGTTTCCCCATTGATGCTGCTAATTCCATTCTCCAATCCCCATCAATTACCGCCGTCATACAAGCTGATAACATCTCCAAACATGCATCATGCCACCTGAACATTTAAGTATAGTATTACTTTTTCACAGAAATTCCAAATATCTATTATTAGACTAGGTAACTTATACCAAGAGATAATAAGAGTATTATGAGAAGTACACACATAAATTTATATTTGTCCTCAAAAAATAAAAAAACTATGAAGTTAAATAGGCTCACTTTTATGTGAATAGAAAAACAACACTACTTTTAAGAACTTTATTTCAATAATAAAATTTGTTCAAAAATTTACTAGTTCCTCGAACATTCAACCATTTTAAATATTTTTCATTAAAGATATTAATGTATTTCATGATTTATTATAAAACTGTAATGATAATTTCGAAAAATCTAACCTCGCTATACGCCTCCCTCGTAATTCTACTGCTGGTGGAATATCTCCTACTGGGCTTGGAATCGATGTGCAACATACATCTGTAACAAGCATGAATGTTAAATATACTTTTCCATAGAATATATTGATCTCACCATCCATTAGAGGTTCCAATCGCTCTGACCATCGCTCTAGAACATCAGAAATTGCAGGATGAAACCAAGCACTCAAACAACACATAAGATTATATGCTTCCCTAAAAGACGTTAAAAACTGTAATATACCACCATTTAAATCAATATGCCCAAACATTGATGGTCCTGATTAGGCATTAAAAAGGACAAATTCTTTTATATAACATTTTCGAAGCAGTGAAATAAAAAACTAAAAAATTCATCCTACTTCAATGAAGATCAAAATAAAACTCGAAGTGCATGATACTAATAATATGAAACTCACGAAATAGTGAGAATTTTAAAATAAATGAGTATTTAAACTATTTTTCAAATGTTTTTTGCTTCTTTATTTCTATAAATAAAAAACGAGGGGTATATCCAATAATACTATAGTATAAGCCAATGTAACATATGAAAAAGACTACAAGTTCACAGAATTTAAAGCTTTTCATATAACAGTTCGCAATGTTTCGTAGGAAAAAAAACGTTCTAGTAGATCATACAAATAGTATTCGGATAATAAGGTCAGCTTATTTACTTCTGCGAGTAAATATGGCTGGTAGCAATCAATAAAGAATTCCTGTTCATGCTTTATACGCCTATTTTACAATGTTAGATCTCATGGACGGAACCCTATGGAGCAAATAATAGGTGTGAATAAACCAAAATAACTAACCGAAAAACTACAAATAATCAGAGTGACAATCTTTAAGAATAAGAGTTCAGCTCTGGGAAATATTTTTTTTTGCTTCCTTATAACCAGATTCTCTGAGTATGAACTTCAAATACACTCCTAACAGTTATAACCTTATTTGACTTATAATTACCTAGCACTATTATGACTCGTAACTAAACCTGTGTGAGACGCTAATCATTGCTGCAATGATCTTACCGTTAAACTTAATGGAGCACTATTAATAGCAGAAGTGATTAATCAAATATAAATTTAAAAATCAATTTTAATCGTATGATTTTGGCGAAATAAAATTCAAACTTTATAGTTAAAAATAAGAAATTCCCGAACCTTGCTCGACGGGCAAGTAATCCATTTAAGGGAGCATTACAAAGGCATACAAAAAGACGGGCAAGAACAGCGTGGCGGCCAGCTACACGAGCTGTAAAATTTGTGAATTTAATTATATTTGATTACTACTATTCTAAGTTATTAAACAGATTAACTGAACACTCACGATTATCAAATCCCGTTTCAAAATCGGGTTGTTTACCAGCTTCTTTTTCTCTAAACACCAAAATACATAAACATTTACAGATATCACCAACTACTGGAATATATCGCTCTGCACAAAGAAATTCGAAGAGGTACGGCCAAAGAAGCTGCAAAACGTCTGAGATTCAAAAACAATATTAAAAAATAAACACTTAAACTAGCATAAGGAAAAAAGATAGGATTTTAAATAGGAACATAACGTTAGAAAGAAAAATCTCAGTAATATACGAAATTCGAAGATAACATTTAGCTTATTAAATAAAAATCAATTCTTTAAATAAATAAAACTTATTTTCTCTTAACATATGAAATAATAAAAAGTATTACTTTAACCTATTTTACTTTTCTATATTTTGTCGATTTTTATGTCTTTGTTCGTCAATAATAGGATTTGCATTTCTATATACTATAGTAGAAATTCCAAAATTAAGGTTGAATTTGTCGAAACTGGTTCATTAGGAGAATAATAAGGTTAATATAATAACCAGATTAGAATCCTAATAATAATTTATAAGGAACTAAACATTTGGAGGAAACATAATTACGTCCAAAAGTTAGAGGAAGAAAAGTGGGGAGATCAATAAATCAGCCGTTATCAGTATAGTGAACTCGAATCTGATACATTTATATATTTCAGTGGTGAAAAATGAGCAAAATATTGAGTTGAATTCTACATTTCCTAAGTAATGAAAGGTTTGAAATGGGTTTAATTTTAAAGTTATCCTCGAAAATTACTTGATACTGAAATTTTCCCGCATTATTATAAATCACCTTATTAGCACATATGCATGTACTCGCTATGGTATGAAGTGCCTGACCACATTGAGTCCGTAGCTGATTAGAACCAGCAACGTCAACTTCCTGCCTGCGACTCTAAAAAGTCAAATGTTTAAATGATATTAAATGATTAATTTGAAAAAAAATTATCCATGATATAAAAAGGAGTAAAACAAATAAATTTTATAACTTTAAGAACATTTAAACAACCTGAATTTCTTGCTCAGTAGGAAGGACAAGATTGCGTACAAGAAAAGCAATAACATGTTCTCCTCCTTCGGCATCAACATATGCATGGTCAGCTAAGGCAACACATAACTGGACAATGGCGCGCTTCACCTAAATGAGAAAAAGATTCATCAGTTAATTGTCATAGGGAAAATTATCATGCAGTAATGATTTTTTTTGCAGCTTTAAAAACCTGACAAAAATAAATTAACCTTAATGGTAGTTGAATGTTCAGCAGCAAGTAATTTACGAAGCCCCATCATCACTAGAGATCGTTTATCTTCCATGAATTGACCTAAATTTATTCTCTTCAGTTTAAATATCATTAACATAAAACATAGAAGTGGAAACAAACCTGCTGAATTCAATAGATGTCGCAAAACATTAATGGCTCCAAGTTTCTGCGTATCTGATACATTCTGCATTTTATGAAGCAAATAATATACAATCCTATCAGCGAATCGAGAAGCTATAAATAACTGTTTAGAACATGATACATAGATTATAATGTAAATTAATATTCCTAAGACAAATTTATTGATAAGGGGTTTAGTACCACTCCTTATACATCTTTTGATTATCAGACATTTATATTTTACCGTTCAACTTCACGGCAAAAGCATAAATTAAACAAAACTAAAAAATCGAGTTTTAATCTCAAGATTGCTTTATATAAAAAAGTACGGTGCGAGCACTAAAAATCCAACCAAGGAAATAAAGATATTTAAGTGATTTTAAGTTTAATTCTAATGTCTTCAATAAATGGTTATGAATTATGATGAAACTAAATAAATAGGGACTACCTCCCGTAAGTCTTAATAATATGGATATTTATTTATATTGAACTATTGTTTACAAAATAGATTTGCAAAACCAACCTGCAACATGAAAACACCTAAATGCCTCGCTATGATTCTTGATCGCCTGCGTATTTAAGTTCACACTTACATCATCAGGATCTAAACATGCATTAGGAAATAAAACATTTAAAATATCTTCAAGATAATGCTCAAGCGGACATCCATCATCTAGACATGTAGCCTCCAAGAATCGACACACTGCCTAAATATCGATGATACACAACATATATTAAATTTATGCATAACAATTAAAAAAGACATATATATATATAATACCAATGTAATTGTATGTTGTTCCGAATAGGCTTTCTTATACAGTCCTAATATTGTAGTAACAAGCTTTTTCAAATCATCTATTACTTTCGTTGATCTAACCATTAAACACAACTCGCCGACACATTCAGCTGCTTCAGCACGTGTCTAAAATGAATTTGCAGCTAGTAATTAAAAAAAAAGTTCTTTCAAACATTACCTTGGCATCTTTGCTATACATCCACTGAAAAATTATTTCGTAAATAGCTTCCGCCTGATCAACGTAGATTGCTCTACTAGACACATCAGTGTTATCATGATCATACCGTGGAGAATCTTAAAATTTTAGACGTTAAATACTTCGTAAAATTCCACAGATAAAGGTGTTAAGAATAACTATACTAAAAGCTGTATCTTTACTCTATATACCAATAACATACACAGCATAATATTTTTACATTAATATTTACGACTAGGTAAGTAGTATTGACGGGGGTGCTTCGAAGAAACACCTCGAATCTTTTCCCCCATTTAACCATATAATTCTCAATGGAAGTACGAGTAAATTTAAATACAATGATTCAGCTAATATATTTGAGAAGTATATTTATTTAATCAATCAATATTAACGTGATAAAGAGTTATTATAAACACAGATAATTATATCACCATACCTTCTGTATCTTCCTCCGCTGCTTCTTTTGGTCGTTCTGTTTCACATTCTCTGACCGCTTCACAAAAAGCGCATATGGCTCGTGACCATGCATTCCTAAAAAAAAATTCTAAATATAATTCAGAACATAAATGACGTTAATTAAACTGAGCTGTATTAAAATTTTATCAATACCTCAGTGGATCTGTTCGGACATGCTGTAGTAAAGGAACCGTTCTAGACAGAATATCAGTGAGAAAAGGAACAAGTCCAAAAGCTAAAACTGAGGTTCTATATCTTCTTCGGACTACATATATATGTATATGTAAGAAATAATTACTGTGTTAATGAATAAAAAATTACGCATAATATAAAAAACAATACAAAGAACATACTGTAAAGAAGGAAACATAAACTACAGGCAAGATAGAATGAGAAACCCACGATTATGCTGCGAAATAGCTGCCAGAGTTAGGACCACATAACGATGAGGACTTATAGAAAGTCCAGGAGGAAATTTTAACAAAACGGCATCTAGTACGTGTGTTACAAATCGCTTACTCTTCGACAACGTTACTAATACATCCCTTGCTGAATCAGCCCACTCTGTATCTGAATCCTAAAGTGTAACTGAGATAGTTTACTAAGTTTGAGACTTCCGTGACCAGTATGACTTTATAAATTTTTTTTCCATTTATTTAAGAGTTATAATTATAACAAAAACAGTTTCCTTTAGTAATATTTATATGAATCCCAAATAAACAGAAAAATGTATTACCTAAAATTTAATACACTTCTCTTTTTATCAACTCACCTTAGGCGTCATCGTCATTTCCTGTGTTGCTAGATTTATAATTAGAAGTATTAGTTGTTCATCGACTTTTCCAACGATATTGTTATCAGCAACAATAATATCAATAGATCGTAGAATAAATGCCTTGCTAGCAGGTGCTAACTGTTAAATATGCTATATTCACAAAGAAAATTTCAAAGTAATAATAAATAGCAATTTTAATTTTTCTGGCTCTAAGTGATTTTTAAAAATCACTATTAAGTCGTTAAGAAATAGTTATGACACAAATATTAACAAAAAGGTCAACATACTCTTGGATTTTGTAACAAATAGTGATGACATACGGTTAAAAATGTATTTGGTTGATGTATTCCAATAATTTTTAACGAATCAGCAACCTAAATTATCTATTTTAAAATAATAAAAATAAATATATCCAAGTTCCAACAAAAAGCCCTATAACAAGGCATAAATAAATGAATTTACCTCATTCTTAATACTTTCACAACCGGAATATACCGCTGAACATTCAAGTAAGCAAGAAATTAAATCTGAAAAACACTAGGTCTATAGATGAAACAGTGCTAAACTAAGGTTGTATCAATGCTATTCTTCATAAGCAGGGTATTTAACTAACCTTCAATATTTTTCACTTGAGCAACCATGTTTATATACTATCTACAATTAAATAATTTGTTATATACAAAAGGAAAAATTTCAACAGAACAAAAATCCTGAAAAAAAAGGGAAAATATTTCTTCAGGACTACAACGCTTTTTCTTTACTAAACCTAAATTTGAAAAATCCATGAAGTGATCAGTTCTCGGATATTCATTGGCATAAATCATTGATGTAACTGAACACAAAAGCAAAACAATCCAATGGCAAGAAACTGCTATACGACTGAATCAGATACTCTGAACGCAATCGTAAATTACGATCCGCTTTTTTAAGACAAAATCCATATATCTTTATTAGAAAATGGTGAATGAGGTTACAAAATTAAGATCGGTGCATCAGGGTATTTGTATTAATATTATTATTTATAAAAACAACATGTTCACAGGAAAAGGTGGAAAATCCAAGAGTAACTGAGCACCAAAGGCCTTCCGAGATACTCTATATGCCTAAGGTGTTTCAATCTAAAAACTACATATAAATGATGAAAAATCATGACTAATAAGAGACTCAAAATGGGTAAATTCTTTTAAAAGTTTCAGTTTAACCTAAACAAGTAACAGGCAATCACGGTAGGAGATGGAAATAAAAGCAATACAGCTTACTCAATCTGTCAGATCCCGACATTCCATCACAATCTAAGTGGCATGATTTGATAAAATGAAGATGAATATGACAAAAATGCTAAAAGCATCTAGAACTGGTTCAACCATGCCACAATATAAATCAGAACAATAATGATCTGCAAAAAATAGCTCATCAAAGCCCAAATGGACAGAGCTAAAAATCCTAACAAACAAATACAAATACGCACATGATAATAATGATCGCCATAGTAGTAGTAATGATAATAATAATAGTAATAATAATAATAATAATACGAATAAAAATAATAATAAGAAAAATTAAAACCACGTTCTAGCTAACCAGTGAAGTCCACGACTTGAATCAGAAAAGAAAAACAGAACTGACTTACCCAAACGTATGTTAACTAATACGCCACAACAAAATAAATATGAATGAAAGCAATTGATGTGATTAGTGACATAGTAAAGAAAATAAAAAGCTTCAGGAAGCGAAGTTCATGCTACAAAATGATAACTATGAATAATAAGTTAGTTATTACTAATGAATGGGAAGGATTGGGAAAATAGGACTTAGAAGATGTACTCCTCATCTGAATTCATCGTCATATCTATAGCCCAACGGAATTTTTCACGTAGAGTTTTATTAAATACCTAAAAATAAAAAGTTAATTCCAAAAGTCATAGTTAGCTTATTTGTAAATAAAACACTAAATTTTTAAAAAAAATGTTTCGTTAATTTAAGATTCTCATAGTAAGCAAGTATATTTGCTAAATATGCATTCTAATAACAATATAATTAATACTTTTTATATCAACAAACCTTTTCAATTGGAACATCGTTCTTCTTACACCAAGCCACCGAAATCCGAGGATCGAGATAATTTAGCTTTGAAGTACCGAGTGCAATCTGCTTATTCTCGTCCTAAGTTATAGAACGATATTAATCATTTAAATGCATTATATGTACTGTAATCACAAGTTAATTGGTTTAACCTCTTACCCTATCCGTCCTGTTTATCTTCAGCTTCTTCAATTGATCTTTAATCCGATCCACTTTTTTCTTTGCTTTCTCCCTCGCATTCCCTCTCGCCTTTTCTAGCTCAGCTTTTGCCTCTTTTAACTCAGCTTTCTTATTTTTAATCTGAGAAAAACTAAATACTGAATTCGCAATACTTAAAGTTATAACTGTATGACTGAAAGCTAATTTCTTTTGTATATCTTCACCTTTTCTTCCAGATTCTCCATAGCTTTTTCATGCCCTTTTGGTACTGCACGCTGGTGATTACAAAGAATAGCCACCATTCTATTAGCACGATTGTACGATAACATCTTTTGGTGAACATTTTCATCGGCTAAAAATTTAACTTTTGGAAATAATTACTAAAACCACACTACCTGAAACTGCCTACATACGATACTGAACACATTCAGATTTTTTAATTTGAGACACTTAGAATTGTATATACTCACGAACTGTTAGCTTAGCCAATTGCTGTTGGAGAGTGATGGAAGCATTATATGTACGAAATACCTTTACGGTCAAACCGGGCATTAGACTACGAAGATGTTCATTCAATGAAGCAGTCTGGGATTTTGAATTATAGAATATTAATAATATGATAACATAAGAAGTATATAAATAAGATAAGATTCTCACATCTAATCGATCAAACAAATCATCACCAGGCTCCTTGTTATCCATAAACAACTGAAGATTTTTGAAAACCCGTTTCTCAACAGGCACTTGATTGTAATATCTAATCGAATCTTTACCCAAGAAATCGAATTCCACAACGTACCTAAATCCATATATATATATATATATAATATTGTATAGTTTATCTGATTTATGAAACAGTTAACTAACTCTTTATCATCCAACTTTTCATATAATTTTATGTGTTCACATCGAAGAGAACAGCAACCAACGGTGTCCGCTGCTTCATCAACGTCCTTCTCATTACCAGCACGAAGCGCAAGCTGCAATTATAAGGCTTAGTTATAAGTTAAAATAAAGAAATACACAATGAACCTTATCGATGAAGTACAGAGCGACAGCACGCTGTCGAATTCTCATTTCCTTTGATTTCCAGTCTGCAGTGTAGACTTCTCTAATCCCATCTATACGTTTCTTTAAACGACGAGCAGTCTCGTATTTCTCATGGTCTTTTTCGCCCTTAAATAAATGTCAAAAAGACATGGAAATAATACCATTCAGTTTAAACAGATCAATTCAATACCTACCCTAATCTTACTGCTAGGATTAAGCATTATATATTTATTTTGTCCAAGCACGTTTTCGGTCCAAGAACAAAGCCATGTTACGGTGTTGTCATGACGGACCTCCTTCCACTTGTGTCCGGCCGGAGGAACAGGTATCTCCGAATCCCTTGATCAAAATCCTTGAACTCACTTGCATATCATAAAATACTGCTAGACTAACTAATATAGATACTCAATTTATTAAACAAATTGTTAACCCACTTCGAACAGTTTATTATAACATCCTCAGGTCGAATACGTTTTTTTAGCATTCCCATCTTAGGGTGGCCACCTCGTCCACGAAACAGAGCTAAAGTTTACTGTTAAATAAAATATAATGCTATTCGCAAATTACTCAAATGATACTAACCAGGTGGCTCAATTCTGAAGTTTGCAACTTTTTGTTTATGTCCGTCGATAAACGCTACACCATATATGTTAGCCTCAGCCTCCTTTTGTTCCTGATAATCACAAAATAATATAAAACATATCACATTGATATATTATGACAGTATAATCAAACACACCTTAATCTTATTTTTCTCCTCCTTTGTCATCGCCTTGCGAATTTCAGACTGCTCTTTAAAGTAAACTTCCATCTTTCGGAAATCACACTTCTTCAAATCAGTTATCAATTCACGTTCAGATGAATTCATCACCTTAACAGCAAATAAAAATACATTATTTAATACGTCAAGCTATTGTAATACCTTTCGCCAATCCTTGAAAAAATTTTTATTGAACGCTTCCTTAGTAGTATAATCATGATCCAACATTCTAGCATAAAATGTTGCAACTTCTTCAGCATCCGGAGATAGACGAACTACCTTAAAACAGGATGTTTCAGAAAATACTATTGAAATATTAATATAAAAGCATTGAAAACAAGTAAACCACTATTTAAAACCATTAGTAATTAATACTTTATAAAATACACGCATTAATATTGACTCACCTTGCCGTCATATTTGAACTCGACATGGTGAGGTACGGGTTCATATGGAGGAGCAAACAATGGACCTCTATGGGTCAAACTATTCCATTTCACTCCAGCAGGTTTCTTTTCTTCCTTCCACCTGAACAGTCACATAGATTATTAAAATATAATTTTAGCAGTAAATATAAAAATTTAAAATAAAACCCAACCACTCCCAAACATCTTCTTCCTCTTCCCTCTTTTTCTTCTTTTGAGGCGAGCTAACTTCCTTCTTCGGTTCTTTTTTCAATTTCTTAGATGTAGAAGATTCCCTCTTTTTAGATTCCTTCTCCCTTTTCACTTTCTTCTAAAAAATCATATAAAGATAAGAATTACTATCCATCAAAAATAGTATCACAAAGACCAAGAATTAAAGATATAAATATAGAGAAATATTTGTACTAGCAAAGCGACACTACCAAATACCACACATAAATGGTTACGAAAAAAAAGGGTATGAAAATCACAATACAGGCGAAATACAAAAAATTAAATTAAAATATAACAATAAAGAAATTTATTCGGAATGTTATTATACAAGCATATTTCACAATCATAGAAAATAGTTTAATTTTAATCATACCTTAGGTTCTCCACAGTAGTCACTATCACTACCGATCGTTTCTTCACTTTCCTTCTTCCGCCTTTTATCCTTTTTGATTTTTGCATTTATCTCTTCGTCCAAGTTATTATCAACTTTTGTTCCAGTCTTACCAGAAAAAAACGGGCTGGATTCACGTTTTACACGCTTAGAGCATGGAATGTCGTCATCAGACACCTATTTGAAATTAGGAATCTATACACTTAAACATTCCTGTAGTTACCGCAGGTTATATCATTGACATAAAGCTACATGCAAATTCTACGTATTCATGCTTCAAATATCATCTTATATAAATTTACATCCATACTACAGTTACAATTTATATCAACATGTAACAAAATAAATAAGACTGATTATACATCATGCAGAAAACAGATTAAATGCATAATTGCACGACAAAACACTTATAAAAATAAGCGTGTGGAAAATAAATGAAAGCATATAGAAAAATAGATGAAGTCGTAACAAAAGATGAGTAAATGCATTAATTTAAAAAGAAAACGGTATCGGATACATTGAATAAATATTGCGAAGTTTATGTGGAATGATAATGCATTAAGCGCTTGGAAATTACCTATATTAATAGTCTTACCTCTGGTTTATATTCGTCCTCGCTATAACTGTCAGCCCTTCTTTTCTTGTCTTTCTTCTTTTCATTGTTCTTCCCGTTTTTTTGATCTTTTGCCATCCTCTGAGCCCATGGTATATCATCATCATCAGAGTACTCTTCTTTTACCTAAACTACATGTTTAAAATAAAATAAAATAAATTATCTTATTATGGTAAAAATTGACACTTAAAACGTATTTATTATAGATATTTGTTTAACGATGAAATTCATTTGGTAAATACTGATTACCTTTTTTGGGGGAGCATTCTCTTTTTTTTTAGGCAAAGCAGCAGCAGCAACTAATGCAGCTTCAAAAGACCCAGGTGCAGGCTATAAAAGGAACGAAGATATAGTTATTTAAAGAAAAAAGTGAGGTAAGTAGTGGAAAAAGCATGTGATCACAGATTAATAATAACAAACTCATTTTAATACCTCAAAATGAAAGCAATTAGCACTTTATGAAAGCGTAAACTCTGACATAAAAACAAAAGAAATGACTTACATCCTCTTTAATATTTGGCAAAGATTCATCAACTTCCATTGTTCTACTGACGGTAGAATCCTGACTCCCGTAGTCACTTAATAGTATAAGCAGTCAATAGTATTATGACATTATAAAAATATGAATAATTCTCGTGTAAAGTTGAACAAGTCATACCTATCCCCAGAAAAGTCCGGTTTGTTTTGATTTTCAGTTAGGACAGGTAAGAGAGAGGAAACCTCGGCCATCGGTTTGACTATCAGTTTGAAACTCCAGAGAAGTCTGAAGAACTCGCTTAATTTAAATCGATCTATATAAAGTATTAAACACGGATTTATTAAAGATAGCGTTTTACCAATAAATCGAGACTATAAAAGCTTTAATAAATTAAAAAGAGATTAATGTTCATATACAACACAGATATCAGCTATTATACTTGTTAGTTAAGCAGAGCACTTTTATCTAGGTCATAGGAAAGCATGGTAAATGGGACCAGCCAAACAGGCAAGCGCACTGAGAAACGCCGCTGGCGCGTAAATTTTGCAAATCGATCGATGATGTATACTAATTAGACATACATATATTTTAACAGTAAAAAGTACAAAGAACATCTGTAGTACTGAACTACTAAGAAGCTTCATAGTATTAAATGGATAAAAATAATAAATACACTTCCCAAACGTAGTTTCAGGAAGTACCTTCAATGTCCCATCATGCAGCGACTAAGTCCGAGTAGTTGGTCGGACTTAGAAAAAACGCGATGCCTCGACACGCAACGCGCCGCAGAATAAAGAATGGCTTATGCATTGCAAAATAATATACTGTACTTAATATCTTTTGATAAGTTGCCAGAAAAATATTATTTGTGTTCGTTCCAATGTGATTTATTACTATTACCTGTGAAAATTCTATTATATCCTCACTAACTATTGTTTTATTATCCAAATATATATGTAAATAATTACTAAGAACACACTTTCCATAGTGTTATCTTCAATTTGTTCGCGTTTTGAACAACATAATTTAAGCATTATAGAAAGTGCTGATGTCGAACTCAATTAATTTGCCTATTGATAAAAAGCTACTTGTTAAAAGGACAATTAGAAAAATCAGAGAAAAAATCTTACGAACTACTGGAAGTGCCATTACCAGTGAAAGTGTCTACTGTAATGATTTCTGGGATTATATAAAAAAGTTGGTATTTTATTTAGTTGCTATGTCTAATAGATTAAATATAATGTATATTCATGTTTATTCCAATATTTAGTTCCATCAATGATGAGTCCTCGCGTTTATGTTTGGCTGAATTAATGAATTTAAGGCACGCAGTGAAGGTATTATTGTGACTGAATTTGCCTTTTCATTAACTCATTTCCTGCCTAAGTTAGGAATCTTATCACGATCACAAATTATGTGATGATCATAGATGCTTAAAAATGATACTATATTGTCCCTTTTGTTCTATAATACTAGTTTATAATTCAGGAGGATCTAAAGAACTTTATAGCTGGTGAAAGAATTATGGACGAGAAAAATAGTTTATTATCATTTCTTCAAGACTATGATCTACAGTCCACCATTGCTAGTGGTAAACAAGTTACATGCATTATTTACCCATTAATTTTGCTTATTTTTTTCTACTAACCTTGAATAACTTTTAATTTACAACTATTGAAGTATTAATTAATTGGATTTTACTATATGATAGCACTATATATCCTCTTGAAAAATAATGAATTTATTTGCTTTTATTCAAAAGGTTTTTCTGAAATTGTTGTTTTAAAACAATGGCTAGTAATATACAGGTATTATTTTTTAAAACCATGTTCAGTTACTCACAGACAGCCAAACAATACCAGTCATGTTGATCTGAATAACCCCACCACATATATTCCTAGTTTAGATATATCTAATGTGAGGAAGGATGATTCCGTTACAAGAAGGTAGTTTATACTTTAGTTTTATTCAAAAGTTGATTTTTTTTTGAGTAATTTTTGTTAACTATTTAAACGCTTACATTCAACCTCAAGAGATATTTCATTGTTGAATATATTATATACTGGGAAAATATTCTTTTGTGGTTGACTTTATACTATTTAGACAATGCAGTGAAAATTATAACAGCATATTATATAAAGAGAAGGACTTATTGCATCTTTCTCAATCGACTGAATCTGTAAGTATTCCTAGCCATTGAGTTTAAGTATGTAATCAGTTATTCCTTAAAGTAAGTTTTCCGAGTTTCATCGCACGTAATATTAAGGGTAATAGTTTCGCAATAAAAGAGCCCTCAAAAAATATCATTAACGTTATAGGTGGGAAGTGATTATAATGTGAAAAACAGTCCAAGAGAAGTCACTGATAGTTCTGTAGAAAGCGAAGAAATCGAAGAAGTATGTTTTTTAACTACATTTTCTAGTGCTAATTTTCGTACAATAATTTATCCTACAAAATATTTTCTTTAGTAGGGCTAATTATTTCAGGTTATTAAGCAGTCACTAAGGGATTCCACAGTTTACTCTAATATACGAAATACAAATGTGAATTCATATGCTAATAATGAACTACCCAGTAGCGAGAAATATGGAAATATAGTAATCGAAGATAAACCACAAACCAGTGCTGTAAAATGGAAAAAACTTGGCTTTATTCCATCTATCCCAGTTGTTCCACAAAATTCTACGTTTGTAAAATTAAAAGAAGCAGAGGTGCAGACCACTGAATCCCATCTGGACCAGAAAGAGGTGCGTTCTTACTGTAACTATTTATAGATATACATATTTAATGATTTATTTTTCTTAAACTTGAATCTTCAAGGTTCGTGATGTTGCAACGGACTTACCATTTCTGGACGTTAAATTATTAAGTGACGGTTCTTATTCGAAGCACAAAACGAAAGATGAACTAGTTACTGATGAAAGCGACTTTTCGCTCTCAGTTATGAGCTCGGATCAAAGTGCAGGACAAATATCAGCCAAATTACTAGGGTAATTTAAAAAATTAAATATTGTATTTGTTTTAATTTTATAAAATAACCTTTTTTAATAGGTCACATCCAATCGTTGCTGTACTAGCCGATGGTAGTATTCATAAGCGATCGCCACGAGTTTATGAAGTAACTGATGAGTCAGAGCTGTCATCAGATAGTCCGGAACCTATGTACCGCTATCAACGAGTGAAGTTTTCGGATCACTTCATACAGCATTGTAATTCTATTATGACTTGTGAAAGTGGTTAGTAGTTAATTTTTTCATAACAAAGCAATATTTTGTGGATATATGCTATAGTTATAGAGTCAAATAGATCTGAGAGTGTTAGTCGTACTCCTCGAGTTAGTGAAACAACATGGAGACCATCATCAAGACGACTTCAACTGGAAGAAGTCGATATTTCATCCAGTCAAGATGCTGTTGGTAGGTGTTTTGTATCAATATCATTTGTTATCCTCCTCCTAAAGAATTCATTGATAAATAACTATACATATTTAAAAAAAACTTGTTATATAATGCTACATCGTTCAAGAATTATATTTAAGTACTAATTGCCTACGTAATAAGACAATTATACGCTATTTAGAAATGCTACACGTTCGAGAAAAGTCTTTAGAACTTTCCCCTAATTCATCTTCACTTCAACAATCTGTACCATCGAACCATACAAAAAATCCATCTATTTTGGGTAGCAGCCCTATGGAAGAAAAATGCGAGTCATTTTCAGGTAAACTTTTATATTTATTAATCGTATACGGTTGCATATGCATGTTTTCTTATCACAACTTGTGCTATCTTCACTATTTAAGAAATTATTTTAGTGGTGGTTTTGGAATATGTTTGTAATGTTTAATTTTTTAACACTCCAACTATAGCTGAAAAAACATGTGCAATGTAGAGTGGGATAAATGGTAAGTCAAACTCAACTATAAAATTTTTACAGATGAATCTAATAAATCACTAACTTGTAACACAACCATGTCTGTCTCAAGCCATCACGATGAAGAGCACACCTGCAACCAAATCTCACAAATTATAAGTGACTAACTAGTGTTTCTAAATGTTTGATGAAACGTTATTATTGTCTATTTTACATTCAAATGTTTATGGCTAAAACTAATTTACCAGTGTTTTTCACTTTTAATGATAATATAAGACTACTGTATTATTAAAGTTAACTGGGACATTGTCTTCATCTATTTGTTGTTCGATGGACGCAATGTTTAAATTGTATGAAATGATGTTTATAAGATTCTTTTTTCTTATAGTGATGCACTATGTAGTTTTCAGCATAAATGCTAAAGTTATTACCCTATTTTTTGCAGTTTTTATTAAAATAATTTTACATATAGTGCTGCTATTTTTATCACTGCAATACATGTGGGTGTTATTAGAAATGTTCCATTTAAAGGTGTTCAAGTCACGTTTATTTATTCTCCTCATAACTTTTTTTAATATAAAATTTATGTACCCACAGTGTTAACAATACTGTACATCACAGATCTACGAACATGAGGTTCATAAACCAATTTACCTCGAATTTAATGTGATCCTTATTATGTTAATTGCGACATTTGCTAGTTAGCTTATTTTTCGAGTCATATATTTAGATAATATTTTTTTTAAGAAACGTGAATGCTCATATAAGGGTTCGCGAATCAACCAGGGACAAAAATGAGCCGGGGTTGTGAAATCGTGAAGTAAGTTACCTGAACCTTAATTCTAAATAAAGGGGATTTCCAATTAACAAAATTCGAAATTCTTATAGAACTTATAATGTTAAGATTTATTTTAGCCCTTATTCATTCATGAATAAGCGAGCAGCTAATGGAGACGCATACGAACCAACAGTTTATGAGCACTGGGCAAATACATTGTCGCACGCTGTCAGTTGATATATAAAGATTTAATTTATAGTAGGTTTATGATCTTGTAAAACAATCATATGCTTAAATTGTATTAACTTCATAATAATATTATTATTCTTGTTTTTAAGTAAAATTTTGCTTTAGTTATGATTCAGATTGGTATACTGCCGAGCGTTGCTGTTTTTTCTTATATGACCCATGTTGCCCACCGGGAACTTCAATTTTATTTGATGGTTATTTATGGAATTTTCACCACTCTACTTTTCTTGTCGTCAACTTGTTACCATATTTGCGAACTACGATATAGACGAAGTCAAACGTTCGTTTCATATTTTCTCTTAGTGATCATTTTATTTCTCCTAGCGTCTTATATTACTTTTAAACGTTATTGTGCAATTCTACTCCGTTAATTGACATACAATTTAGGAAAGCAAAATTACGTTACTACTTACATCTTTGTGACCGTGCTGCTATTTATCTATTCATTGCTGCATCTTACACACCTTGGCTGACTCTTCGTAATTGTGGATATCCAGGCCTGAATCTGAAATGGATGATCTGGATTTTTGCTCTGCTAGGCATATTGTATCAATATAATTTCCATGAAAAGTGTGTGACATTCTTCTAGTGTGATTGGTTGGTAGTTAAGTATATATGTGTACATCAACTCTTCCAGGTTGTTTTGAACTTGATGTAATTTAGTAATGAAGCATGGCAATGTTTAACATTAGAAAATTTTAAAAGAATTTTATGGGCACTAAATGCAATTGTGCGATAAGTTAATCATAGCAGAATCATTTCTAAATTATACTACAATAAATTTTTGAGATAATGGATCATTAAGATAACCGAAAATAACCATAGACCACATTCTACTACTTTTAATCATTAAAGTCAGTATGTGATTTTATATGATATATTCTAGACCAAATTGAGAAAAGGAAACAGGACCATATTTAATTATTAAGAACTATCTCCCGAACAACTTGGCTAAAGTTGGTTAATTCAGTACAGTAAAACTTAAATTATATGGGATAATAGTCTACATAGCCAGTTTGACAATATTCTTTTATACTTCCAGATATAAAACGTTGGAGACAGTGATATACGTTTCGATTGCTGCGTTTCCTTCAGTGGCTATCTTTACCATGGTTAGTAATGAGCTTAGTTGATTTTATGCACTAGTTATTTAGTAGGTTTTAAGCTCATTTAAAGAAATATTCTGGAATTCTCTATTTGTCATTATAAGAAGTTCGTTAAACTTAAAATAAGATATACAATCAATGTAAATATAATTGAAGATCCTTATTTTACTATAAAACAATGCGATTTTAGACTGACCGTAGTGGACTCGAGCTTATGATAATGGGTGGTTTAATCTATGTAGCAGGAGTTATATTCTTTAAGTTGGATGGTGTGATACCGTTTGCTCATGCAATATGGCATGTCTTTGTACTAATTGGTTAGATATATTATTTCAACATTAGATTTTAAATTTTTTAAAATCAGGTATCTGTAATTCCTGATATTTGAATCCTATCTTGTATTTAAGGCTTGCCAAATTAATTGTATTTTTACAAATCATAATATGTATATTTAGGTGCTTCATGTCACACTTACGCAGTTTACGTGACTTTGCTAGGACCTGACAGAAACAATCCCGTGCCTGATGTCGAGTAGTCATCGGGTCAATAATTATGTAAACAGTTAGCGAAAATATTGGTATAACTGGACAGTATTATCTATTAGTTTCCAAAAGCTAAATGATAATTTTCACCTATTTTTAGAAAAGTTCAAATCAAAGTAAGCATAGGTATTATTTTTACATTTTTTATTGTGTATACATATAAACTAGTAATAGTTTGAAATATAGGCATTGTCACTTAAATGAGTGCATAAACGTTTGGTGCTATTATTTAGAACGTATTGCGAGTTAGCCGTAATTTGAGTACTAGCAGGCATTATTTCCATCTTTGAAATATTTGTATATTATATAGCTATGATCAAATATAGCACATTATTAGTGTTATATATACGTCTTGTTTAGCTTTTTAGCTGCGACTTTTCCAGTACTAAGATGAATGCATAATACAGAATTAGGAGTATATGAGGAATAGTTCTTGCCTTGTGAACATTCCTAACGTGAAAAGGAATATGAAAAAGATTACTTTAGCAGATCATTAAGAATTGTTAGAATTTGCAAGTTTGTTTTAACTACAATAAATGTTTTATTAGACTTGCTTTGATTAAAATCACCCATATGAAGCACAGTTTACCACTTACAGACTGGTGTAACGAAGTTACCGCTACTTGTTCCTAGCCTACTCTAAATTTTGGTTTCAATTAGTGAATTACATCCTACTAATTCACCGAAGTAGTCTAAGATAGTCTATCCTGAGATTATCTACATGAAAATAAAATACTTCAATGTAGAAAACAACTTCGAAGGTGTCCAAAAGATATTCTCAAACACATCTTAACATTCAGATATTTCGCTTCCAACGAATTCCACAATAATTGGACCGAAATCAGTTATTCTAATTATCTTGATTACACACAAAATCGGTTTTCGACTTATCACATGCGTTCTTAGTTCAAAGGTTAAAATTTCCCAGGAACTCTTACTCATCTACAGTGACAAACACGCTCATTATGAACAGAATCTTACCATTAAAAGCTTTGGAAAACATACACCAGCTACAATCTTGCTAATGTTCGCGTTCATGTGAAGGTGGTCTTTCAATCCCCATTTAAAACCAAAACTAAAATCATAACCGCTTATATACAATTCCAAAGTTAGATCACGTAACAAATTTTTTTCTGACAAAAGTATGTTAGGTTAAATAACTATTTTCTCTCTCCTACTCGTTAATAATAAAAATGGATAAAAGTTTCTAAACTTAGAGCATTTACCATAGAGTATGCTGAATCTTTAGTCTAGAATTATGATATCTATCGAGATCTCAGCTTAATGTGCACTTTAATGAAATATATTCCCAATAAATCAGCCCTCTAATACGTCAGCCTTCTGTCCTTATCCTCCCTTCATCATATCACAACACCGGTGCTTTCAACAGCGGACAGACAGTAGCATTTTGACATTGTTGGTGTCAATTTAACCTCAACAATTGAGTTAGAACATTTCGCTTGTTAGAAGTTGCACGTTTCTTTTAATTAGACATAAATGTTTCAACTTTGTAAACTAAATGGATTCTAATTTCTTTTTGCTCATACCAGCTTAATGAAAGGCGACCCTTTTCGGACATCCTGTAAATGACCCGTGGTTAAGTGCATAATTTGCTTAATCATATTGTCTAATTTAAGCAAACATTCTATCGCTGATGATCAAACGGTATTTTGGACAATAAATACTAGCAAGTGTATCGGGATTTTTCGGTCTATAAACTCTTGCTCTGGATTCTTCTAGATTATATGATCAAGAGATAGAAAATTAGTCTAAACAACATTTTAACTAAATCGGAAGATTGGTCAACAAATATACAATCCATATTCATTACACTGACAGGTGTTTCTTCATGTCAAGTGCGAGATAAATGGCGCACGTTTCTCTGTGCGATTAGTTTACACAGGTTGACATTTTGCGTTTAAATTGGCATCACTTTGGATAGAGAACCGTGCTACCTATATTCAGATTTCCCTCTATAGCAGAGACAAAAGTTTAAATTTATATTTCTTCTATATATGTTATATGGACAAGCCCTGCTACTTGTAATATTGATTAAATGAATCATAAATCTAGTACAATATTTGAAAAGCTTGATTTTCTTTTCGAAAATTTGCTTTTCAACGGTGCTAGCGAAATCCTTGCATACAATAGATTTTACATTAGTTTCACGAATGATTCTTCAATACTTAGTGTTTATTGAATAAAATGATTAATGCAATAGCATGCAGTAATTAGTCTTACCATATAACTTAAATCTTTACGCTTGATTCTTAATTTTTAACTTTTTAGATCATGATACGTTATAGAAAATCATTAATAAATATAAGTTGGTGTAGTCTATATTATTGAAAAATGAAAACATGATTTAGTCACAATGCTATTCAACGAAGACTAAAATAGTTAACTTTTCCTATGAGAAGAAACTTTGATACACTCACCAGATTATAGTATATAGATTCATCTAATAGGTGTTCCTGTGGCCTTGCTCTCTAAATTCCGCATAGTTTAGAGGACAAAGATAAATATGGAAAATTGTGCTTAGTTAATTACCTAACTTGACAAGAATTTGGACAGTAATCGCTTGACTGTACACTATCATATAACCACCATATACTAAAGATTTTATTCGAACATTATTTATAACATCTTCTATCAAAGAAAAGACGAGATATGTCAAGAAAAAGGGTAGTGTAAATATAAGGTTATATACACTGGGTACGTATGGTTATTATAATTACAGAGGTATAGATAATCAGACTTTATAAGGAGGTAAGCACATAATTTGACTAACTATTTATAACTATATTTCGCATTATTCCTACCATTATCAACATTTATTTACATATTAATACAGACGTAACGTATCGCAAAGAAATATTAATGAAACTTATTATTTCGCTTATCTATCACTACTGTTATCTACCAACAAAAAGCAAAGGTGAAATAAAAACGAAAGACAATCAATAAAAACTGAAGCTGAAAGAATGGGTGTTAAATGTACATTAGAAAGTAAGCTTTTCAGATTTCGCGATCATAAAGGGTGAGCGCTGCAATATGTCCATTGTCCATTACCTAAACAATGAATGAAAAATGTTTTTATAAAAATATAAAAAATAAGACATCTACACAAATCAAAATGATAATAAAAAGTAATAAAGTATTTAACTTATACAAAATTACTTAAGTTAGTGCTTTACACTAGGGTACCCTTCAAACCGAACACTGAGTATTGTTTTTAAAAAATCTAAGAAAAAACTCTGCATTATATTGCAAAAAGTGCTATCATCATGAGTTTTTTTATAACATTTTCCTTTTAGGTCTTGAATTTTTCATAAATACCATATATCATATTTTCCTAGTAGTTTTATCGAATACATATTACCACAGATAAACTGCTCTCTACGTAACGTGATATTAACTTATGATTAGCAGTTACTTGATATGATAAGAATAGGCTTAGGGGGTATTCTATTTCTAAAATACCTATTTTATAAGTGACTTCTTATAATATTTTTGTAATTCAACAAAATAACTATAGCTAAAATAGGTAATGTGAGTTTAAATATCTATTAGATAAAACCATTCTTTCTGTTTGTTGGAAAATTACTAAGTTGTCATTAAAAAGATGAAGAAATTCCTTCAGACTAGTTAACTAACGCAAAGGGCTGTATGGAAGATTTGTGGGCTAGCAAGATTCATTTAAAAAAAAGGCTACTTTCGCAAAAACTCGCTTTTCTTAGAATACGTATCAATGTTATTTTTCATAGCAATTATTTTTCAATTCGAAGACAAGTATACGAAGAGCAGCGAAAATTTTCCTTAAAAGTGTACTAAAAATTTAGTTATTAATTACTATTGAAAAACGAAATAATACTAGGAATTCCGTACTCCTGATAATGTCTCGTCTAGGAATTTGGTGATATAAACTTTTTTCTCAATTCTAACCCTATCATAAATCATCTAAATCAGATAAACAGAAGATATCATATTACTTTTTAAATCTACTATTTGCACTGTTCCATTGATATACATACGCTCTATAAAAATTAACTTGTATATCACTGCAATCTATGCAAATTTATTTTATTATCCACTCACTTCAACGACAATTTGATCCGTTCCATAACAGAACGATGATCCAAATGGATTCCTATCCTCTTGAGTATTACGAGATACAACAACCGGCTGAGGCTCTTCTTCCTTCAGTGGATCAGAAAAGACACTACAGATATCTCCAAACTAAAATAATTAATCTTTAAAACATTTCTCAAAAATCCTATTAGCTGCTTCATAACATTTTAGCATATAAATGCGTTCGAAAGTTGGTAGATGACCAGATTTTCACTTATGACTCAGATTACAGTAAACCAGCTTAAGTGAAACACAAGCTTTTGATATGAGCCAAACAGCAATAGATGCGATCAATACTTCACATATCGGACTAAATTGTGAACCAAGCTACGACATAATTTCTTACAGCAGATTACTATATTTATATCTGAAAAGCACAGAATATTCTGCATTATATCATAATTGTTTACTTCAACCCAAAAAAATCCATTTACAGAATGATTCATGGAAGAAATATCACGTTCATTAAAGTGATAATCGTAAAAGCTAAGAAGAAGAAAGTCAAAGTGTAGTAGTCGAGCAGTAAAATATCAGAAAATCCACTGTTGACTCAATAATTGTTAATTTTCAGAAGTATGAAATAGTATGGATTGTGCATCAAAATCAGGTTGATCAAAGCCCACTAAAATTCGAGAGGATAAAATGACCGTACGTCTGTGACGATAAAATCTTCGACTCAACAGTTGACATCCAGAGAGGTGCAAGCGAATTTATGTTTAAATGTGGGTATTTATACCATGTATAGTCAATGCATAAATTAAAGAATAAACGTCGTCCAGCAGAGACGCTTCTAATTTATAGAGGAAACTAGATGATCTAGTTAATGTCTGCGAAAGACCATCAACACTAGACGGTATATGAATGGTCGAAAATTCTTTGAAGTGATGAATCAAAGCATCACTGGTACTTTACGTTCATCGTCACTACTTCATTCCCAATATAAACGTAGAGAACTAAGTCTATTTTGTCGTATAGAGGTCGCTACAGAAGTCTATAAAATAATCTGGGAAATGGTAATGCGACACTGTATGGTAAACATAAATATGACTCTATTAGCAATATACTCATCCAAACACTTGAAATCCATTGAAAAATTGGATAGAGGAAAAAGAGAATATTTCAAATCGGCTATTATACAGTCCAAATATGAATCCCACTAAGCGCCTATCATGAAACTGAGTTGTAAGCGATTAAAAGCCACTAATGCATTATAGAACGTTTCCCAGCTTCAGGATAAGTGGAATAAAATCTCTAATAACATCCTAGTGATGCTTGTAGACTTCATGTCCCTGCAGCTTTCAGCTGTTAACCGATCAAATGCGTCTTCAACCAAATGTTAAATCAATAGTATATTTTGTGCATGTATGCATAATTCATAAAAATAAATTTTTGTATTTACGACTTTATTAGTATTATATTGCAATTGTCTATTAACTTTTGAACATCGCGAATACGTCAAAAAAGAACAAAATAAATGATTGAATATACCATCAGATATGGTAATGCTCTAGAACAAATTATATTTTATCTCAAAAGTATTGCTTTTTAGCAATACTGAAAAAAATGCTATAATTTTAAAACCAATAGCATGCTAACTTTTAGATATACTGTTTATATTTCTATGAATTTTAAGTTTATTACATATTTTGGCATTACTAATAAAAGTAGCTGACCTGAAATCTTGAGAATATGGTTTGATTGTAAATTTTTTTCCAAAATATGGAATATGGTATTTTTAGTAAATTATATTATTGGAGAAATAAATAGTGATATTTTATGGATGTATAATGCTAAATATTCTAATTTCTCTAAACCGATTCGCTTTACAAGTCATTTTTAAATATAATTCCTCTAGCACTTGTTTCATGAATCTAGTGCGGTGTTAATATAAGTAGCAAGCATTTGTTTATTTTTGCGCCGCTCAGAAAAATACTGCATTGCCTTTAAAGAGATGAAAAAACCCTCAGACTGGTTAAGTAACGCAAGGGGCTGTATGGATAATGTTGTAATCTGCCATAAGTATTTGAAATGAGTGTTTTAGTTTTAATTTCCCAAAATGTACCAATATACCTCTTGTACTTTTGTTTATACTAACAACTAGAAGGACCGTATGTAAGGGGAACTAAGATTGGACAGGGCTTCACTCCTCGACTGTTATCCTACCGATCTGTTTCCTAATAAATCTTATTATTCTCTGTCAACGGACATAGCAGATGATTTGTAGCTAGCAAGATTCATAAAAAAAGACTACTTTTGCAAAAACTCGCTTTTCTTAGAATACAAATAAATGTTATTGTCCATAGCGATGAATTTTCAATTTCAGACTAAAAAATAGATTATGCTTGTTACTACCGTAATTAATTTAATAGTAACTTGTTATTAGAACACCGCTGTTCAAAAGCAAGGCTCATAATAAAAATAACCGTGTTTCTTATGTATTTGCTTCACAGATTTAACGCTACCTTTTCATATCCTCCTTCCCTAATTTCTTCCTACATGCCTCAGTAGTTAATTACGAGTAGTTCCAAGTTCATTGTAGCATTTAATGACATGAACAGGATTACTAATCACAGTACATAATTTTACAATTATGTGATGCAGTTATGCATGAATCTCACATTAACAAATTCAATGGAAACTAAAACTGTCGAAGTTTCTTTGATATTGTTTCAAAATTCTCAGCAATATTATAGATCTGCAATTTGGATTTTAAGTTACTTTTTGTCACGTAACATATCCTCAAATATTCCAGGAACCCTATGGTAATATAGCTTTATAATTTTTCATAATAAAGGTGAAGAAAAATATTTAAACATTTAAAAAAATACACATTAAAACTTAGTTTTCAAAAATTTAATTTAAAGTATGATATCACCGGATTTTTCCCATGTATTTCATTTTTCTATAATTTCACTTAGCGGAAATGTCAAAAGGACACCATGGTGGCAATATTAGCTACAATTGGAAATATTGGATAAAAACTATTGTACATCGAAAATAAACGGGGCTACTCTAATGTAATACAGAATATACATAAAAGACAAGCGAACAACGGAATATTTCGAATGGTTTTAGACTATATGCAGCAAAAAATTAAGAAATATAATCAGTCAAATTTTTTTTCAAAAATTGGCCAAATAAGACGATATTTTGTATTCTAAATTGTATAAAAGAAATTATAGTCTTTTAAATATCAAATTTTTCAGTAACCTCATGAAAAAGTGAGATTGACAACTTATCCCAGTAAAATTAAAAAAAAAATACGACCATATTCTAATGTTATATTTAATGTTGGCTAATATTTTATGCATCAAAAATGCAAATTTCATCTCATTAAAACTAGATATACGACTATAATTTTATCTTTAACAACTAAGATAGAAACTTTATACATATACAATACCTTACCTTAGAAGTGGCTGTAATCACAGTTGATTCGTTGTTGTCAAATTTAATTTGAAACTCACATCGCGCGTATCTGAAAGACTACTATTTCACAGCAACGAAATCAACTCAGAAATATGATCTGTATTGTTCCAAGTGACATACATGCTTAATGAATCACTCATCCAACTTTTTCCTTTGTGCATAGTTATCCAAATATATTGCTTAAGTATTTATATATAATATACTTCTTCAGATTTCATAAATATGCTTCTTTAGTTAGAGTAAAATATATAAAACTGCTAGGATATTATACAAGTCTCATTAGCAGAGCAACCTATCTTCCCAAGCCTTCGATGATTTCGCGGTATTAGAAGCCAGTAATAGACTTTAATCCTATTTATACAGATGAGCTGCATATTATAAAGGCTCTTTGTTCATGTCCCGAAAATGAAATACGCTTCGCTGTTGTTCCTTTGCCTAATCAAAACAACACACGCACAATGCGATTTAGCGATACGCGTCTGCCCACTTGAAATAAAAAGGAGCAGAGCCCGAACCAGCAAAAATTCATGAGAACAACGAATATATTTATACCAGCTGTACGAATATTGCACAAAAGACTAAAATTATGAATGTTTAAGCGATAGAATTTTGCCATTTTTTGTTATGGAAACTTACACATTGTTCATATACGGTCAAATTCAGTACATATTCTAATTATCCCTAAAAACATGAAAAAATAATGCTACCGGGAATCTGGAAACTAATCGAATTTAAATTGCTCCATCAATGCAGTGCACATTTTCCTCATGTGGTAGCATTTACAGCACCCGAAAGACGCCGCCTAGTTAACGATTCAAATTGATGGAAAATATGATTAGTTCCCTCAAATAGTCGCTAGTATCCCCAATACGAAATATGTTTGTAACATTAATTTAATAATAAACAAATAATCTATAGCTCGAAAATGACATAGAACAATTGTCTATCTACTCCAATTTAGATAATTCACCATGTATGAAGCGTCAAAATGAAAGGTAAAAATGAATCAATGAAACTTACATAGCGAAATCATAATGTCCAGGCATATTGGTATGTAAAACGATCTTGATCACCCGTTTCGTAATGAAATCGAATAAAACATCCTAAAAGTGATAATTAATACGACCTCATACTTTAGAATTTATTTAAATTTCATGACTCATTCTTAATATGAAAAAACAAATTGTATTTCCATAGTTAAAAACTAAAATCATAACCGCTTATATACAATTCCAAAGTTAGATCACGTAACAAATTTTTTTCTGACAAAAGTATGTTAGGTTAAATAACTATTTTCTCTCTCCTACTCGTTAATAATAAAAATGGATAAAAGTTTCTAAACTTAGAGCATTTACCATAGAGTATGCTGAATCTTTAGTCTAGAATTATGATATCTATCGAGATCTCAGCTTAATGTGCACTTTAATGAAATATATTCCCAATAAATCAGCCCTCTAATACGTCAGCCTTCTGTCCTTATCCTCCCTTCATCATATCACAACACCGGTGCTTTCAACAGCGGACAGACAGTAGCATTTTGACATTGTTGGTGTCAATTTAACCTCAACAATTGAGTTAGAACATTTCGCTTGTTAGAAGTTGCACGTTTCTTTTAATTAGACATAAATGTTTCAACTTTGTAAACTAAATGGATTCTAATTTCTTTTTGCTCATACCAGCTTAATGAAAGGCGACCCTTTTCGGACATCCTGTAAATGACCCGTGGTTAAGTGCATAATTTGCTTAATCATATTGTCTAATTTAAGCAAACATTCTATCGCTGATGATCAAACGGTATTTTGGACAATAAATACTAGCAAGTGTATCGGGATTTTTCGGTCTATAAACTCTTGCTCTGGATTCTTCTAGATTATATGATCAAGAGATAGAAAATTAGTCTAAACAACATTTTAACTAAATCGGAAGATTGGTCAACAAATATACAATCCATATTCATTACACTGACAGGTGTTTCTTCATGTCAAGTGCGAGATAAATGGCGCACGTTTCTCTGTGCGATTAGTTTACACAGGTTGACATTTTGCGTTTAAATTGGCATCACTTTGGATAGAGAACCGTGCTACCTATATTCAGATTTCCCTCTATAGGAATATTTCCTCAATAGCATAAGTCACCACCTACTTTTTACACGAAAATCTCAGTATTCGATGCAATTAGCCAGCTTAGATTTCAATGCTCAAGTGTTTATTCGTCATCATTAGCAAGCGCGTATCCATGCCCTCTAATCAAGCTCACCACTGACGATTTCGAAAAGGAATATTGGAAAACGTAAACAATTGTATGGTTTCTCGTTTCGGATAGAATGGAAATGCAACAAATAAAACAAAGAAATTATAAACCGTGTTTTGCATAATATAAGTTAAAATTTCTGTAACATCAATTTTTCTCGACACCATTTGATCAGTTTTCAATCTCTAAACACCAAAACTAGTTATAGATTAATTAATATATCTAGAAAGAAGTGCGAAAGAGGTAAAAACACATTGTTCCGTCACTTCTTTAAGCCAAATGCATTATGACCCACATTCCCACTTTTCTTTAAAAAGATATACACCGAGCAAATTTTAAATTTGCCTATTACACTCTATCATTAATACTTAGTAATATCGATTTCGAATACATTAAAATGGAGATAAACGAATGCCATCAAAAGAAAAAACAAATACTATATTCTAATAATATAAGATATGCATATCAATCATATATAAATAGCGAAGATTTTAAATAATCGTATTAGTTGGAAGCTAAAGTTAATACTACAATAGTAAAATAGTTCAGCTAAAATTATTTATAGATTCATATTATAGGTCAAATTAAAGTTTGAAGTAATAACTATGCTAAATGGGATATACTGGACAAACCGGAATACACAAATTGGAACGCTAGTACGTAACCACAATAACCCTATTCATATATGTGAATTATTCATCTACGGTTTCACACACGCTCATAACCCCTACGCTCTGACCGTCATTCATTTCCGCCAAATTGCCAGCTCTTTGTGGACACTTCCGTACAGTCAATTGGGGTGCATGTCTCACCATGAAAGGTCAACAGCAAAGACACCGCCACCTGGTAGACAAAATGACCTCTTTTTTTTTTTTGGTTAAATAGGTAAGGGACACATTATGAACTATAGCTATTTATTAATGCCATACATAAACTTGTTCTAAGAAATGAATTTCCATTATTACATTACAGCAGGATTTGAAAATACATCCCATCAGGTACCTAACGCATTTTACTTGATGTACAGAAGTAAGCAGCGTATAAATTTGTCACCTCGCTTTAATATCACAACAGATAATACACTATAATTAATCACAAAGCGCGCGAATGTTACCTGGATATTTCAAACAGATGCCTAGAATATATTTCCAGTAATAAATGTTATAGAGTAGACCACAAATTATCTTTCGAGTATCAAATCTCTCAAAATCTTATATATCCATCATCCCACTTCAAACATAGTAACGCAACATGCACGCTTAAATCAAAGCATCCCAATTCATCAAGATTGCTCAGATAGAAAGATATGGAAACTGATTCTCACTCATTCCAACTAGATACATTCATAACGACGATATAATCTTGAATTTGCAGATATATAATAAGAAGCAAACAGTCTTAGGCATATTTTTCTTATCATACTATGCAGGAAAGTTTACAATCAAAATATGGCCAGATGCAACAGATTTATTTCACTACATATAGAGTTGATAGAGTACCACCTGTCATGTAAAAATTAATCGTCCATGATTTCTTGACCCACTCTAACCTACCATATGTCATGCTGTCACCTACATCAATTACGATTGGTGAAAAATGATCACCTCTACCACCCAGGCTTCCTTTCACAAATCCAACTCAATCGCTTGCTGAAAGGATTTGTGGTAATACAATATAAGCAGGATCATCTATAAGAATTCGAAACCTAAGTGAACAGTGAACACTTGATTTAAAGAAACAAATATGCTATATTTTGTTTAAACATCAGATTTGTTTTTATTATTTCTAATTACAAATTACTTGGCATCTTTATTTTTACTGGCAAAACTAATAACGTTATTAAACGGGTTACCAACTTGTTTCATCATTTGTCACTGGCTCCGCCCATCTTGGCAATGCCCGCCCCATATTCCTCATTTCCTCTCTACCAACCATTCTATCAGCTATTATGCAAATATTATTGCTACTTCTTCTTGCTCATTTTGTATATTCCATTACTGAATGCCCTCGTGAGTGCGAGTGCGACATCCTTCCTCCAAACAACGCATCGTGGGCAGTGCATTGTCACAAAGGAGGAATCAACGACACACAATTTGCTGAAATTATCACACGACTACCAGTATCTTTACGATCTTTGGATATCCAAGCACCTCCATGGAGAGAAAAGAATAAATTTAAATGGAACGATAACTTAAACAGATTTAATCAATTAAGACAACTACGTCTTATCAACTGTGGAATTCCTGCAATGAGTCGAAACACCAGACTTCCCTCATTGGAGCTATTAGATATTCGACATAACGATATTGAACATGCTACTATGAGCAACTTCGGCGGATTACCATCCCTACGATTTCTAGACCTCAGTCATAATCGATTAAGTATACTTCCCACAGGCGTATTTACATTTCTTCGTTCATTAAAATCACTTTCTCTAGCTAATAATACAATAACTGAACTCTCAAGTAATCTGTTACAAGGCCTTCAAACTCTTCGGGCTTTACATCTTGACGGGAATCGAATTCCAGTTAAACAAATCAATGATTTATTTAATGATGTGCCACAACTACAGGAGCTTTATCTCAACGATTGTCAGCTGCAAAATATTAGCAATCTGTCACTGAATCAAGTTACGCAACTCCGACATTTAGGTCTAGCAAATAATAATTTACGCGCGGTACCCACTACAGAATTGAGAGAATTAAATCACTTGGTTTTGCTTGACCTCAGTTCTAATTCTATTACTGAGATCGGACCATGTGCTTTTTGCTCAAATAATCTCAGTCACCTAGACCTATCTCATAACCTACTAGGTCTATCTAAGGTTCCTTTCCACCCAGATGCATTTCGGAATATTCCTCTGCAGGATATCGATCTATCTTTCAATCATATGAATGAATTCCATTCCAAATGGCTTGGATGGATTCAAGGAAGCATTAAAACGTTGGGAATGGCGGGCAATTCTCTACAAGGTACGCTATTTCTTATAATCAAAGAAAACAGGATTTATTTACATCCGATTTTATGTATGTTATAGTTATGCCTATTTTCAGGATTCAATCCTCAAATAACTGAAACGCTTACTTACTTAACAAATCTTAATATGGCATTCAACTCTATCGCTGAAATCCCAATCGTGTTCCCACCACAGTACTACCACTTAATATTTTTAAATATTTCTGGTAATTCATTAAGCTTCTTGCCTGATAATCTTCCGTATCTGCTTCCTAATCTGAGGGTAAGTTAAGAGCAAAAATCATCTAATTTAAATTTGCTTAAAACAATTAACAATTATTAGGAATAACAGTAATGATACAATTAATAAAATTAACTTCCAGGGTTTGGATATATCGAAAAATAGCTTCGTAACGCTATCACAAGTATCAATTGACTACATGAACCACCTTGAGAAGGTATACCTAAATGAGAATCCATGGGACTGTAGTTGTTCAATTCAAAATATTCAACAACACATGAAGGAACGTTACCGACTTCGATATTTACTGAGATATGACTATGTACAATGCAATGAACCAACATTATTCAAAGGACAACCACTGCTGAGTGTTACCGATGTAAGTTTATATTTTCAGAAATTAAGCTAAAATGCATTAACATTGTTCATAAAGTATGCCACTAAATTAACGTTTAGTTAGCTTTTGACTGGTATACATTTATTAAAATTCAACATTCTAAAAACAACTCCTATACATTTCTAGGTAAACGACTGTGCAGTACTCTTTGGAGCTAGATATGGCCTAACACAGAGCAGTGAACTACTCATTTTGTTAATTGCTCTACTATCAGCAGCAGTTATATTATCATTACTATTGATATTCACCTACAGTATGAGAGAACGGAAATATAAGGGATCATATGTTACAAGAGAACACTCACGAACCCCACTTACTATGACACATCAGATAAGTTGTTCATCAAGTTGTAGTGCAGCTAGTATACCTCTAACACCACCTATACCTCCGCCACCACCCAAACTTACAACAGCTTACTTTGGTATATGACTATTTTGTTGCCTTCCGCTAATCTCTCTTATCCTTACTATTGCTCCACATTGTCTGAACTGTATCAAAAAAGCAATGCTCAAATAATGTACAAATTCAGTTCTCAAAATGATCTCATCTGAAGAACTTAAATGTGTTGGATGAAGTAACTGTAGCTGAGATCAATTTCCGCTTCTACGCATTTCCTTTGCTTTTAAAAAAATATTGATGACCATTATTGTACATAATAATGAAAATGAAAATCTATTATTCTTATATTACGAATTTTAGTAATGATATATAACACTGCACACAGCACCAATTTCTTACTGCATAAGCGATAAAGACAAAGTGCGATCCATATGTTCCCTCATGCATAATTGAATATTGTTCAACCACAAACCAGGTGGTATTGACAGCTTCATAGAAACAAATGAAATTGATTTTCACGCAGTTTCTAAAGTCATACTAAAATTAACCTCATAGATATTAAATGAAATCTAATTTTACGCATAAATTAGATCTTGAATCAAATAATAAATGGAAAATCAATTTCTTTTCAAGATATATTAAATACGCATTCAATCACTAAAATATAACATAAATAATAGCATAAAAAATATTATGCAAATATGGTAATACTAAGCATTTAAAGAAAAACGATAGCGCATATATACCTGATACTAATCCTTTTTATTATGCATTAATAGAGTAATCGAAATCTCATCGTAACCTTAATTAGTCCAGCTTATAAAGACCGCAAATGCACTGCCCATAAACTCTCACCTGCATGAATTTCATTATGCCGGATTTGATAGGTTATTCGGATTAATTATTAGATTACCGGGTTACACATGTCGACAAGCATATGACACTATCATATGAATGGAAAGTCATCGGAAATATAACTAGTATTGTTACTATTATTAGTCTTAAATTCAGTTTTAAAAGTGCTTATAAACATGGTAATCTGTTATATACAGTGATTATACTATAAAAAATTAAATAAAAAAGGAGCATCTAGGACATAAACAATTTTTCAAATCATCCCAAGCGGTTATTGTAAATCAAATAATGTCATGATATTGGATATCACCCTCCCGGATAAATGCTTCATAACAGTTAATATCTTGTCCTAAGATTTATGCCATTTTATACCCAATAGATTATTTCTTAGCTATAAATACATGCCAAATAACATTATAAAGCAATTTTTTGTTCACATTGTATAAGAAATCTTAGACAATTGGAAATCATATTTCTCATTCATATGAGTAGCCCTATTTCGTAGTTGTCGAGAGCACTACTATGTGCCCCCTAGGGTCCTATTGTTTAGTGAGTAAGAGACCCCACGACCATCAAGCAAACTCATAAAAGTGAAGATCGCGCATAGAACAAGTGGGCACTTAAGCTAGACGCAAGTGGTAGTTTTCATTCATATTTCAAATTTTTTTAAGATGAATCAAAAATAAAGTTAATTTTACGATTACAATAAACTGTTATGAAAGAGTGCATAAAAGTCTCTCATAAAGGAAACAAAAAATCAAGGGTTTATAGTGAATTTTAAAAACCTAGATCAATCTTAATAAGCTAAAATATTGTCATTACTAGTCAAGAGGTTGCAAATACTGATGTAAAATCAGTTAAAATTCCTCTATTTAGTTCAGTTTATTTTACTTCGAAATGTATTTTGAAAAATATGCGTTACTCTTGTATTTTCTATACTTATGAATAAATTACTTATGTTATTGCAGTTTATTGATGCTCCAAAAGGATAGCTTCAAACACTGGATTATTATTAGATAAAATAAAACGTGGATTCTCTCTAATTCATCTCCTTCATTTCTTCAAGAGGAAAGCATAATAATACTACTGTTAAGCACTTAGGACTATAAGATTTCTATTAAAAATATTATATAGAATTTTTGATAGGATATTAAAATGTAAAAACTCTTAAATACGTGTCGTTTTCATAGTGTTACATTCAAATCAACATTCGAAAATCCATAATTTTTCATAAGAAACCATTACATATTGCACTATTGAAGCACAATAGATAACATATCTTCATATACGCTTTTAAAAAGTCAGATGTGAGCTAGGAAACTTAAATTAACACTTAAACTGACCAGTCCCATAGAGAAGTAATTGAAGAAAAAGTGAGGTAGTGGATTCAAGGTTTCTTTATTTGCACCCCGATGTATCGACATCTTATCCTCAGATTTGTAGAATACTTTTGATGGCGCACCAAGTGCCGACATAACAGTCTTAAGTAAACTTGTAATAAGTCTATGAGTGATGAACATAATGAAACTTCTTCTCTGGTATTTATGCTCACCGCAACAGAATCACCAAAAGCAATAGTTTTGTTTAGTTCAATTAATTCAAGATCACCATCGCCTACACTTCTGGAGGTGTTGTTGCCACCTTAACTACAAAATTCTGGGGTTAAAATTAACATTTTAAATTTTTCCTTAAAAATATAAATAAGTATAATTATACATATGAATATATATTCGTTCCTCTAACTAGTAAAAAAATGTACTCAATTTGTGTTTGGAATAATACATTGATTCCATTAATCTTTCCATCCTTTCTTGCACATGTGACCATTATTGTTCGATTTTGACCACAATAGGCAGAAAGTGGCATTATAATGTCCCTGATAGTTACATGTTGATTTAATATACAAAGTATATTAAACTATTGGTTATTATAAACAAAATGCAAATAATTAATTTAAAATAATATAAATCAAAAATTACTCATTCTTGGTAACTGATGTTCCTTTGAAAAGCGACATTTTAGTGAGACGAGGTTGTGAAAGACTATCGTACTTCAAAGATCGCAAATTAGGACCGAATCCTGGCTAAAGATAAATATTTTAACCGCAAAAATGTATTTTTGCATAGTAATTTACCTACAAATGATTATGATTTATAAACAGATTATTATATAGTATAACCGCTAATTATCTTATAATTAATTATCTACACTCACAGCTACTTCAACATTGCTGCTATTTATTGTAGGAAAACAGAAAGATAAACCACGCCAACTCTGAACGTACATTTTTTGTTTCTCGTCGTATGCTGCAAAACATTATTTAACAAATTATTTAAAATATTTTTATTTTACTCATACCTCCAGGATGCGTTGATCCAAAGAACTCGTCGACTTTATCCATAGATGCCTCGGCTCCAGGCTCAGAAAATATTTTTTCTCTAAAACTTTATATAAAATAGTGGGGAAATTTTTTAAACAAACAGCAAAACTTTTTTAAATCTTTCAAATAATCAAAAAACTACTAATAAGTACTAAACTCACCCATATTTTAAGATGATTTGAGAAAGATTATCGACTTCGATAAGCTAAATAAGAATAATGAATTGATGAAAATATACAAAGCACTTTAGCAAGAACTAACTAGAAATATTTTTCAAGCGCATATTAAACAAACTAACACGAAGAAGCTGACTAATTGGATGAAAAAATAGACGGATACCATCATTAGTCATATATACGCAAATATCACGACCAAGAGGTTCCTGGAATTAACAAATCCATATAATCGTTCGTTTAGTACTTGTGTTTGTAAACACAATTAATAACTAAGCACTTATGATCCAATTATAAAACGAAATGATTTTTGAAATATCATAAGGTTCGCAATTATACAAACTTTTCTTGAATATGTCAACTCCACATTCGATAAAATACGAGCATTGTGTTGCATCATAGTGAGAACCTAGAAATATATAATAGGTTGAGCACGGAATTAATATCTATTCATATATATAAATGTCTATGAATAGTTATTTCGTTGTCACTTGGGTTTTATAATAAATAAATATACTCGAAATGATTTTTTTGTACTTTGTTAGACTAAAAATATATCCCAAAAACCTCACTTGATTCAATGGCATTCCAAGAATGAACTCGACATTTTCATTCTTTAGACCCATTTCTGGTACCACTTGAAATTCTAATGGATCTTGTCGCGTAACATTACAATTCAAACTAGACGGTCGAGAAGCCGAATTTGATTTCATAACTCCTCTGAAAACTCGTTACATATATCAAGAACTAATAATATAAAGAAGAGAATCGACTTTAGCAAACGAAGGAATTATAATAAACTTTTATGGCATTTAGGTATAAAATCTTAAACAGTTGCAATATCCTCTCTACTCAATAGATAGTAATTGAGATATCACTCAGTATATCAATACATCTGTCCAAAATATAATTATTTTATTAAGAAACATCAAAAACCAAGTGATGTAACAGCAAACATTTTGTAGTTCAATTGATGGTCCAACACGGGTTACACTTACTGCTAGAAATAACAATTGTTGGAAAGTCACTTCAATAATGAATACTTGCAAGACTGCAGTTGATCTTCTATGATTTATAACAATGGGATAACATAAAAAGGATGGAAATTGATAAATTTGATAATTCATAGAACAAGGAAACACCTTCCGATAAATAGTAATTAATTGTCCACGTAATAAACCTGTTCAAACTAACTGAATCTAACGAAAATGTGACCATATGCCCCATGAATATATGCAATCTAATGAGTCAATAAATTGTCAAATCTGCCAGTAATTCATAGTCAGAAAATGTTGCCGCGTTGTAAAATAAACCTAATTCTTCAACACTGCAGAGGACATAAACCGGAAAAAAAAGAAGCGGAATTCCGAAAAACTTTCGTTACACGTTTTCATATTACATCGTATATTAGCCATCAACCTTGTTTACAGACCGTAGGCATTTGCAAACTGCTGACTACTCTTTTCGTTTTGTTGGTTGTTGGTCGGAGCTGCCTGCTATATAAATAAATTGGAAATATTTACATAATATTTTATCTTAATTATACATGTATACTAACTTGAGGTGATTGTTGATATTGCAGATTGTAAGCCAGAGGATGAATCTTGAAACCATAGAGCCTGAAATGATAACGGTGAGATAAAACCTGTATCATCGCATACATTCTGTTTATATGATGTGTTAAGTGTCTTATAATACTTAAAAACCTATATAGTAAAATCAAAATATCCAATAAAATAGCTCTATACTAAGCATATCAAAGAGCAAGCGTATATAGAATTCTAAAACAATTTAAGTGCAGCTAAATTAGCATACATAACGTAGCAATTTGCTATGCTAATCT
Source organism: Heterorhabditis bacteriophora (assembly GCA_964036235.1). NCBI lineage: Eukaryota > Metazoa > Nematoda > Chromadorea > Rhabditida > Heterorhabditidae > Heterorhabditis > Heterorhabditis bacteriophora. Next base: position 9,243,516 of record OZ038427.1, on the reverse strand, counting down.
TAACGTGTTTCCTAAAGCCTCTTTGGACCATGTTTAAAATTTCATTCAATTATCTCGTATCTGAAGTGTTATTTAATGTCCAAAGCTCTACACACTACCATAATCCACTCGCACAAGCAAGAAGAGAAGAATGCCGCGATTGCTAAGAAGCTCTGTGTCACGAGAGTGGCTCTTCATCGGACTGTGAAACGATATCAGGAGCTTGGTTCAGTAAAGAACAGTTCTAGGAGTGGGAAACCCAGGTCCGTGAAAACTTCTCGCGTTAGAAAAATGGTCAAGAAGAGGATCCTCCGAGATAACAGGAGATCGATGAGGAAGATGGCTTTTGACCTCAATATTAGTCCAGCATCAACGAGGAAGATCGTCAAACACAAAGTGGGCTTCTACCCATATCAGATCCGTTCAGCCCGCATGTTGACGGAAAAATGAGGATCAATCGTTATGAAAAGTAAGGAAACTCTTAAACATCGCTAGGCAAGCTCGTGTCTCAAACGTACTTTTCATAGATGAGAAAATTTTCACTGTAAACCCAGCGTGCAATAGTCAGAACCGTAGGCAACGTCTTCAACGTGGACATCAGAGGTCTGAGGAAGCTTCCGTGAATGTCAGAAGTCATGTTCCGTCATCTGTCATAGATCGGGCAGGAATAACTGTATCAGATAAAGCTCCATTGGTATTCGTCGGGGAAAATGTCAAAATTAACTCTAAATACTACCAAGACGAAATTTTAATGAAGGTAGTGGTTCCCTGGGCCTCAAAACATTTCGGATCACATAATTGGACATTCCAACCGGACTAGGCATCAGCTCATGGAGCCAAAACAATTGTTGAGTTGTGTCGGCAGGAGATTCCAGACTTTTAGGGCAACGACATTTGGCCATCAAATTCACTTGATCTGAATCTGATGGACTTCGCAATATGGTCAATCTTGAAAAATAAGCTGAGTCGAACATCCTACAACAATTTGGACTCTCTTAAGGTGGCGTCTTAATTAATTCTTGAGATGAAATTAACCAAGCGGAGCTGACGCCCACAGTAGAAGACTTAAAGAAACTTCTATAAGCTTGTGTGACCACAAAAAGAGGAAATTTTGAGCTAAATTATTGTTTGGTATCTTATGTACATCTGGATAAATTTTCATGTCGAATAGTACTTTAATCATGAAATTATGCGACTTCACATCCGTATCAGAACTTCTATCGCACACTGTATACAGAAATTTGAAGAAAAAAAATATGTTGAGAATTGTTATACCTTGGTACAAACTGAGTTGCAGGCTTTCGAGGGCGAAGCTCGGGGTGTACAAAAAAGAGCATATGTGGAAAACCTGTCCCAAAGTAACTGCCATCTGTATGTTGGTGACGAGATGAACGTGGGATATACCTTTAATTATTTAACTCATCCACATACCATTATTGAAATTGCAAATAAGGATTAACAAGTTTTTAACTAACACATCACAGCAACGGGGACAGTAGAGTTTAACCATTGCTTCACCCGGAACATCCGATAGTCCTAACAAAATAAGTATATAATAATAAAAACTAGTTTGAATAATATCTTATTAATGTTTTAAATTCTATACCTACTTAAATGCATTACCAACGAATCAAATATATGATTTACATTGTTTATTAATTTTCTAAATCTACTTTGTTTTATAATTTCATTATTCTCTGTCATAGGAAAAAAGCATAAACTATATTCAGTCTAATAAAGAAAACAGAATTACCAATTGGAAGCATAGCTTGATTTTCACAGTACACTCTTGGGCATACACCAAAATCGTGGTCACGCCATTTCTCAACCATCTAAATTTTTTTTTTATTTCTATGCAATAGAATTTTATACATCAATATACCAAATCTATTCACCTGTCCAATTCCCCTATTAGTTAAGATATATCTTGCATGAATCAGTCCATACAGCATTTCAGCAGCTTGTTCAACTAAATCAGTGTTTGTTGGATTATCTTCCAGATCATCCTCTAAAATAATACATAATTAAATAACCGGTGTAATGGATTCAGTAAATACTAACAAACTCACTATTCTATAACTAACATACCTGGTTCCAAATCAAGAATCATATCAAGAGCCTGACGATACTTTGGAACCTGTTCATTGAGACCTGTTAGATTGAAGCGATCTTGTATATACTCTTCGTCCACCTAAAATATGTCTCATATAATAAGAATATCGTTCTTATAATACTAATTTCTTGAAACACATACCTCACAAAAAAACTCATTTCCCCGGAGTCCGCAGAACCATGTGATCCATGATACCTAAACATTCATTTAAGCAAAACCTATGCAATGGTAAAAATCGTTTAGAATAAATTCGTCTAAAATGCCTTGGTCATATATACCATTTTAAAAATGAATCAATAACGTTTAATGGTCATAGTATTTCTAAAGTAAAAAGTCCTATATAAACCTCTTCGGAGCTGCTCATTTCTCCTGATTCTAGCGAATGACCGCTTTGATCAGTACCAGAGCCTGCCTATAAAATAAATTTAAAAAGACAATAAAATTAGTAATTTCGTCGTATAAAAAAATCGAACAAAAATAATAGGCATTAGTTAGATTTTACTAGATACAAACTAACAGATGACGAATGTGGTAGCTCTTTCCACCTGGCGGAGGCCGTGGCGACAGACTACTTAACACTGACCAGGGGAGTTCTGAGACCGAATACCGTCTGCTACCCAAGACGGATAGGGATCTGACTCGTCTTTTATGAACTATGAATAGGGAATAATTTCTACCAGATTAAATCAATGTTAGTGACGAGTAATGTAAAGCGAAACAACTATGTGGAACTGAATATGTAAAAAATGTATGCCTAAATTTACAAGAAATTCCAAAGAAAACAAATGCAGGAATAAGAATTACATGTATCTGAATATTATAAAAAGGACACCGGAAATTATATAGGAGTAAAAATACTTATTTTAAATGGGAGTATAAACTTGGTTAAACCATACTGGCAGAACAGTGAACCTTTATTATAATTGCGATGCGGTCATTGGAGACGCGCTGGTTGTTTTACTGTAGTATTGGGGCATATATGTCGCCATTATGAATGATATTGGATGAAGCGCTTTTCATTGTACCAAGTAATTGTAAGGTAATGTGTATTTTGCGTAAAATGACAATAGTAATTGATAGGTATACTCAGTTTTAAAGTATTAATATATTGCATGCCTTAATATGTGAGCTATTTCACAGGTTTTGTAGTGCTTAGAATTTTAAGTTTTCACATGCACTAAACTATTGAGAATTATATGCCATTCAGAATGCTGATACAACTATAATTTATCCACTTTATCTAATGTGACGTTGATATTTAATACAGCAGAATGTTCTAAACCACACTTTTAACGGAAATTTATTGGAAAAAGATTGTGTTTAATTTGTTAGGTTTAACTCATCATTAAAACGTACTTTCACATCAGTGTTTTCTTTAATTCGCATATTTACGTGAAATCCGACTATAATAAAATTATTTATTTGAGTAAATGAACAATTATATACCCCGTAACAATAGGTAATATTTAAAATATTAATTATATAGACTTCACTTTACTTATAAAATTAAGCTTCAGGCCTTTAGCTATTACTTAACTGTCACATTTAGCAGGTTATCATATTGCGTCTAAGATTTATAATTTTTAATAATTTTAAAAAATATTTCTGCCAAATTAAGCTTTACGTAAAAAAAACGAAGATGCAAATTAATATATTAATACTGTACATTGGAAATTACTTATTATAAAGGTAAAATAAGAAATAAGAAAGTATGAGATACTTTAATTTATTAAAGAGCAATTGAAGACTTCAAAAACTAGTAATTTAAAGTCAGTGGGAGTAAATTAATAAGTGGAAATGCAATTTTTGTTAAGATAAATTTGTCACGTAATCGTTCTAAATCTATTACTGATATCTGGAAATTGGTGGCAGTGCCCAAAGTACAGCACTACGATCAGCACTAGTAGATAGAAAAGAGAAGTCAAAAGGATGCCACCTGAAAATGAAGCCTAAATTGTGTTAGAGAAACCAATGTAGTGTACCCCTCAATTATTTTAAGGGTTATTTTTCTTCTTTCCTTATATTAAAGGAAAAACAAATGATACTACTAATTTCCTATGCTTGTACCTGCATTGTATAACTTTATCAGAATGTTCTGCAACAGGTAAATACATCAACGATGTCATCAAATCTCCTCGCATATCCGTAATGACTACCCTGTAAGTATTCTAGTTTCATATTCACATTCAGCTAGTGATAAATCTTGGTGTCATTTTGTATGGTTCTGAATACCATGCTTTTTTTTCCTCCTCCTCCACGGTTTTTATAGTATATTATTCACCTTTTATCATAACTAGCTGACAGTAGATAATAAGCTGCGTTGCTGAATCTAACAGTTCTTACTTCATCGCCGTGCGGTCTGAAAAATATAGTAGTTATTTCAAATCAATACTTTTGAAAAATAATCTTAGCTTCATTGTTCACAAAGGCAACGCAATAATGGAATAATTTTAAAAAATATAGTTTTGTAAACAATCATATTTGGAACCATAAATGAACTGAGTTTACGAAGAATAGTGATAAGATGCTCCCTTACAATCACTATCTTATTGTAAAAGAAATTAACTCAGGGTTATTATGCTTAAACCAGATTAATAGTAATAGGATTGCAGTTATAAAGCCAATAAAAGTTGATTATACCTAAATGTCTGTAGTAATCGTCCACCTGTAAGGTCATAAAGTGCTACAGAAGCATCTTCATGGCCTGAAACTAGTAACTGGCCAGAAGGATCAACACATACAGAAGTAACTGGGGCACCTGAAATATGTGAAAATAATAGATTTATGACTTTTTCCTTAGAACTCTATAAAATTGTAATCTGGCATCTCGTAAATTTAAAATAAGATTAAATCTTTGCATTATCACCATTCTACGTAATGTTCACTATATAGAATGATGCTGTGCCGAATATTCTGTATCGGGTCACCACACATTTATTTTACAGCTTATATAGATTTATTACATCATGCGTCTGGTCTCTCACCAGAGGCTCACTGACCTGACCTATATCTCAGGTGTATATAAGTGCCAGTTTACGTTAATAAGCATTCTTACCACAAGTAAAAGAGCATTCTACCACACCGATAGTCAGCACATGGTGCATCGGCTATAATTACGACCCGCTCCCGAATAGAAGAAATGAATGCCTATATTCGTTCACGGATAACTAGAGCTCAGAACCAACTGAGGAGGATTCTGAATGAAGTTCGTGAAAGAGATGAAGAACTATTCGCAGCATCAAACGAGCAGGAAGCAACTGCACTATGCGAAGGAGAAGTACTCTATTCGTCATTCGTGAGAAAAAATCAATAACCAACTAGAAAAATTCTCTAAATGTGAGTCAGACTGGACTACAATGATTGGAGCTATGGAAAAAAGAGAGCGCAACCAAGAGGAGTCAAAAATGATAGACTACATCGAGGGCCTCATAGAACTTCTAGAAACTGCAGAACAAACAGTAGATACGCTTCAAGACAAATTAAGTGGAATCACCGTTAAAAGATCGATGATAACAACAAGCCCAACAAAGAACTCCACGACACAGGTCGTTAGAGAAACTATACAATCTCCACCAGAAATTAATCGAACAATGATGACACTTCCACAGACAAAGTTATCTAAATTCGATGGTACTGGAGAGTGGAAAACGTACTGGCAGGCGTTCGAGGCAATGGTGGACTCCCGTCACGATCTACCAATGATACGGAAGCTGAGTTATTTACTCTCTACACTTGAAGAGAAAGCAGCCAGCGCGGTGGCAGGATTCGATGTCATACAGGACAACTATGAGCCAATCAAAAGGACTTTAAAAGAAAGGTTCGGAAATGAACAGAAAATAAAGGAACGTCACATCAGAAAGCTATTATCTCTACGAACAGAAGGAGATTCAGTCGAAGCCGCTCGACAAATGAGTGACCAAATGGAAGCCATCCTACTACAGTTAAAGAGTTGTGGAATGGATACAGAGTCAGTAATGATTAGAATGGCTATTGAAAGAGCCATCCCACATTGGATGAGACACCACATCTTCAATGCAGAGATGTTATCGAAAACCTGGTCAGTAGCAGAACTGGCCGACAGCATAAAAAAGGTCGTATCCATCGCAGAAAAACAACCGAGAAGGAAGCCAAAATTCGAAGAAGAAGAACGTGTGACAACTCTTTCGATAAGTGCGCCACGAAAGAAAGCTCATCAGCAAGCAACTGAAAGATGCAACTTTTGTAATAAGAGCAATCATCGATCGGAACTCTGCCGGACAATACCCACTAGGACACAAAGGTTGGAAAACTTAAAGAAAGTAAAGCTTGCATTAAATGTTTACAGATAGGGCACCGCAGCAGAAAGTGCAGGGTCACGATCCAGAAATGCCCCTGTGAATGTCAATCCCATCCAGCCATCTGTAGGCCAAGAATTGAAACCAACCAATCAGAGCCTAAAGGAGCAGTAGGCAGAAAAGGGGAACGAATTGAAGGAATAGCTGTTCCAATTCAACTCAATGCTCAGTCAGAACCAAAGGAAACGGCACTAATGACAATAGAAGTGATACTAGTAAATATGGTCACAGGAAACAAGGTAAAAGCACTCGCATTCTTCGATTCAGGTGCAGAGATGTCATTTATTACGGAGATGCTAGCAACAGCACTAGATCTCAAACGGTCGAAAGAGAAGAAAATGAATGTGAACACATTTCATGAAGAAAATATTGATATATTATGCAAGAAATGTACAATAGGAGTGTCACAAATGGATGGAACCATACTCCCACTACAGGTTCGTTGTATTCCTACGATCGTTGACCAAATGAAGGTGGTAAAAATTCCAAGTGGAATACAAAGGAAGATCAACACAATAAAGGAAATCCGCAAACCAAGCCTTATCATAGGAATAGATTATTATTGGTCAATTATAGAAAAGGTTAATGGTACCATAGAAGGGTAGACAATAATCAATTCAACTGTGGGACAGATGGTATCCGGAGGTGCTATAAGAAAGGAGGAGAAAGCGGTCTCGTGTCCGATCCCAATGACTTCAGCATTCGAAAACTTAGACGAAACATTCGAAAATACCTTCAAGCTTGAAGCCATAGGAATAAAAGATTCTCCATATGTCACGGAAGATGAACTAGCGTGGGATCTCTTCAAAAAGACAATAACCTTCAACGAAGATTAGAAACGTTTTTACGTATCACTTCCATGGAAAGACCCCGAACCAGATCTGCCTACCAATGAAGGATTAGCCAGAAGACAACTTATAGCCTGTAAAAAGAATGCGGACAGAAACCCGAATTTGACCAAAGAATTCACTAGCATTATAAATGAATGGATAACACAAGGAGTAATTGAAGAAGTGGAAGAAGAAAAAGACAACAATTTATGCCACTATCTTCCATATCATATTTTGGAAACCCCACAAAAGACTACCACTAAAAAAAGGCTTGTCCACAACGCGTCAGCAAAAACAAAAGGAAAAAAGCACTCAATTAACTTCTATACAGAGGCCCATTAATGCTTCCCAGTTTAGTTGGAATGCTCCTCCGCTTCAGGGAATACAAGATAGCAATCTCAGGAGACAGAGAAGGCATTCCTACAATTGGGATTAAACGAAAAGTACAGACACGTTCTACGTTTCATGTTTCCAAGAGACTGGAACAAACCAGTAGAAAAGGGTAATATTATTATTTACCGATTTAAAAGAGTAAACTTTGGAGTAATATCCTCACCCTTTCTACTAGCAGGAACACTCAAGGTTCACTTAGAGAAAACAAATACGACTCTAGATAAAGAAATACTCAGGAATACTTACGTAGATAACGTTCTACTGGAAGCAGATAGTTACGAGGAAGCACTACAAAAGGTTAACCAGGCCAAAGAAAAATTTGAAATAGCATCGATGAACCTGAGAGAACTCATCTCATCAGACCCAAACGTCAATGCACAATGGAAAGTGAAACCCGCCGAGCCTATAAATTTCTTAGGAATCAAGTGGGAAGCGAAAAGGGATTCTATTTGGATGAAAATTCCCCGTTTCAACTTAAATGAACCAACGAAGAGGAACATCCTACGACAAACTGCCGCAATATTCGACCCTCTAGGATTTCTTAAGCCATAAATACTCCCATATCGAATCTTCATTCAAGAATTATGGAAAACCAATAAAGAATGGAATGAACCACTCACCAAGGAAGAAAGGATGAGACTAGGAATGATGGCGCACGAAGAAATTTTTATAGAAGTACATCGAAGAGCAGTTACTGATAACAAGGTTGGTCATGAACTACACGTATTCTGTGATGCCTGGAAACATGCATATGCGGCATGTGCATATATCAGAAAACACGGGAAGACACAGCCATCTCTTAAATTTGCAAAAATGAGACTAGGTCCAATCCGACCAATATCGATACGAAAGATGAAATTACTCGCAGTTGGCATAGGAATACAAATGATGAAATTCTTAATCAATAACCTATCGACTACGATCACAAGAAGGGTCGTATGAAGTGACTCTCAGTGCGTTCTAGCGTGGATCCACAATCAAAGAGATGATCTACCTCGCTTCGTAGAAAATCGCCTAAAAAGGATTAGGACAGAGAATTGTGAATTCAACTATATAAACATAAATGACAATCCAGCGGATTTAGTCACTAGAGGAATGATCTCATCGGAACTGAAGAAGTGCAAACTCTGGTGGAATGTTCCCGCTTGGCTAGTCAACTATGAGAGTCAGTAACCAAAGAAAATTACGTCGTACATTGTGTCCCCCGTTGAGACTCAGGAAAGAATAGTTACAATGCCCATACAGGAAAAAAACTGGAAAAAGCGACACTATCACCCGTACAGTTTCAAAGTTCTCAAGCTGGACCAAACTCATAGCCACAGTAACGTTCATTATATTATTCATCAGAAAAAAAAATGTAGGAGATCGAAGTGGGCAAAGAAAAAAATACAGTCTGACGTCAAACTTCAAGAGCTGGCTGAATTGGATATAATTCGTTGGATACAGAATAATAACTCACCACCACCTAACGACAAATCCGATCTTCAACTTTACTACGACAAAGACAGACTGTGGAGATGTGGAGGTTGCCTGCAGAACAGCACTCTACCAGAATACGGTAGGCGTTCAATATATATTCCTCATAATAGTAAAGCTACAGGTTTATTGATACTAGAGTACCCCACGGAGTATCAACACAGTAGGGCCACGTTTACGCTCGCTCAGATTCGTCAAAATACTGGATTCCTGGAGCTTGTAGTGTAGTTAAAAGGACTCTTTATAACAAATGCATGGAATGCAGAAGAAGAATGGCTAAACCTTATGCACTACGAGAGATGCCACCACTAACAGCTATAAGAGTGAATCCAGCAATCCCGTTCGACAAAACAGGAGCGGATTATTGCGGACCTTTCACTGTGACAAGAGAAGGAGAAGAAAGATGTTACAAGATTTGGATTGCCTTATTCACATGTTTAGTAACGAGAGCTATTCATTTGGAAATAGTTATGGAACTAAGCTCGGAAACGTTTATCAATGTTTTCCGGCGATTCATAGCGCGTAGAGGTTGTCCGTCACTTCTCCTCACAGACAACGGAACCAACTTCCGTGGAGCAGCGGAACTAATTACCTCATTATGGACAGAACAACAGGATAACAGTTTATACAGATTCTGTAAATCCAAGCAAATAGAATGGAAATTCATACCATCACTTGAACCTTGGTTTGGAAGAGCATATGAAAGAATGATTGGTATTCTAAAAGAATCACTGAGACGAGCAGTAGGTAATAGACTACTGAAAGAAGACGATTTCGCAACATTTGTAACAGAGACAGAAACACCCGCCGGAAAAGGGAAATCTAAGAAGAATACCAGTATCTGGAGAAGTGATTATAGGAGACAAACTCCAACCGATAAGAAAATGGAAACTCGGACGTATTAAACAAATACACTCGTCAGAAGATGGAATAGTTTGGAGCGTAGAAGTACTGAACTCCAACGGTAGAATTATAAAAAGGTCAATTCGTCACGTACTACCATTGGAAATACAGTCAACCCAGGAACTCCAAATCGGAAGTGAATCCAAAAATAAGGAACAGTCAGCGGAACCTGCATGTTACAATCTCCGCCCAACGACAGATAAGAAGAGGAGTTTCTTCATACTAAGTCTATTGGCTATAGCTCTGATAACGACAACCATAGCAGAAAATTGTAAAAAGAAAAATCCCGTATTTATTGACTCCTGTTCCAAATCAGGAGTAATAATATACAAGAACAACAAGGATAGCTACTGCTGGAGTTATGAATCTTGTGGTAATCAAGAGTAGCTGAGAAATATTATCGACGAGAAAACCAATAAAGAGATTTGTCGAGCACGATGTAGATGTCCATCCTGGGCAAATGGGTGCAGTTACGGACATAGAGAACAAAGAACCAACTCAACAATTGAAAGACTGTTTCATCAAATGAAACCAGACGTTTGCTCATTCAAACGAACAGTTGAATACCAGAATCCAGTACGAAGGAAAATCCATAAAGTAAGATTAGTAGATGGAAAAGACTACTTTGTAAAAAGTCTCGGTTTGATCCACTAACAATATGAAGAACCAATCTGTTTTGGGAAAGGAGAAATTACAGGAAGAAACGAATATTGTGCGAGATATCCATGCGTTAGCAGTGGAACACAAATATGTACATTCTCTAAGACAGAAGCAACATACATACAATCAGGAGAAGTTCTTCTACCAATAATAGCATGGGCAACGACAGAATTGGAAGTGTTCAACCACTAGGTGGAAAACCACAGTGAAACACAAAACTGCTCCCTACGAACAGAATGCCACGACGAAGGAATTCACGTGCAATGGGTAGACAGGAAGGGATACCACCCAGATTTCATAAGATAGTGTATCAACATCACCGGACACGAAACATGCACTTACTCCGTGAACATGGAAGAAATAACGGCAACACCACCCAAAATCTATTTATTGGAAGAACATACATTTAGAATTATGGTGTACGATAATGGAGCAATTATAACAAGAAAAACAATCGATTGTCCAGTTAAGAACATTTGTAAGCTAAATAATTGTATACTACGTTGGACTCTCTTACGACATCCAGAATGCATTTTATTCCAAACTGCATTCAAGATCTTCAAACTAGCTACAGTCATAGGAATACTCGCGGCGATGAGTGTACTAGGCTACTATTCTTGTAAACGTATGATAATTAAGAGAAGAAAGCGCAGATATACTAGTCTCTTAAAAGTATCAATATTATTAGCTCTACCACCCGTTGTATTATCTTGTGGCATAACTGCGTCATTTAACGCCAACAGATCACAATGTGCGGTACTACCCAACGGACACGTAGAGTGCAGATACGACCAATCGACTGAATTGACAATTCACTCCGAAGATACCGCTTGTATCAGGCTTAGTGATGGGTCAGAACGCTTGATCAGTACTCTCAAGATATCAGTAAGCCCAAGATATCGTTGCAACCCCAAAAAACGATGGTTCACACGAATAGTAGACATACACACCATCTCATCACGTCGTTGTCCAGGAATGGGAAGTTGCAGTGGAACAACCTGTGCTGACATCCATCCACAAACATTAATCGAAGAATTTACGTCAGTAAACAAATACCCAGAAAACAACAACATGCAAGGGGGCATGTTCATGCATTACCTGTGGATGTTTATCATGTTCATCCGCATGCTTTTATACAAGAATATGTTACACAGACCGATGATCAAATATTGGAAGTAATTTCATGTAAATGGGAACTAGAGACCGAAGTTAAAACGACTATAGAATGATCAAGTTCTTTCCGCGATATATCATTCTTATTAGTGCTGGGAGAAACCCAGAGAGCTGGGAATCTAGAAATCACTCTCTTCAACGTTATGCATGACGAACTAGATCCTCCAGCTGGAATATTCGTGATGGATAATAGCTCAACAGTAGTGCTAAACGGATTTGTAGAAGTAGCAGCAAAGATACTAGAATTTCAATCCAAGGAAATGGCCAAACAGATGGAATGTTTGTTGAAAGGAGCAGACGAATGCAAATGCCATACCGCAAACGATAGAACAGTGGGTAACTGCCCAGAAAATGGTATTCCATTAACACAAATGAGAGAAAACCGCCTACCCCAGAGACAATATGCAAAGGTTATGTCTAAAGAAAGCTTAGGTACAGTAGCAGCAATCCAAGGTATAGCTACCCTTCAAGTAATAGCTATAGGATTTTCCGCACAGACAATTTTCGACCTAGCCCACTGTAAGATGGAATCAGCCGAAATTAATGGGTGCTATGGTTGTGAAGAGGGTGCGACAATGAAATATATTTGCAAATCAGACTTTGGTAGGCAATTAGCATACGTAACCTATGGAACAGCGCAAACAACTGTTTGATGTGATACCACAAGAAGAAAGAGAGGAGTTACAATGAAATTCGACCATTCCTCAATCAACGAAGACTGAGAAATCCAATGTGCAGCATCCAAAGAGAAATTCGAATTAATCGGACAATTATCGTTCGTGGAAACAGACAGAGGAGAATGGAGATAACTATAGCAGACAAGAAGGAAGAGGGAATGATGGAGACAAGTATGAACATGTTCGATTTCTTCAAACCATCTGAATTAATTATAATCATAGTAGTTTCCATAGTTCTCCTCTACTTCGTAAAGTTCATATTCGTTACATATCGATATTTGGCTCGCTTCGCCGTGGAGAGTGTGCCGAATATTCTGTATCGGGTCACCACACATTTATTTTACAGCTTATATAGATTTATTACATCATGCGTCTGGTCTCTCACCAGAGGCTCACTGACCTGACCTATATCTCAGGTGTATATAAGTGCCAGTTTACGTTAATAAGCATTCTTACCACAAGTAAAAGAGCATTCTACCACACCGATAGTCAGCACAGATGTGTTAAAGCATAACATATTCTTCCAATATCTACCACCTAGATTAGTTTTTAACCCTCAGAATTGAGTAGTTTCTAAATAATTGTCTTTTATAAACGTATTTGGTCAAACTCACAATAATGTTTCATTATATAATAGGATTTCTGGAAATCTTATACATAAAACATTATCTGAATATGAAGATTGTGAGCGTTAAACTAGCAAATAGTTGTTTGTGAAAGTAAATTCTCACATCACTTATTTATTACAATGGCGACTAATTATTGGAAAAGCATAAATTTCAGCATTAATGTTATTTTCATATTTAATTCTTTAATTAATTGGAATAATAAGCACAAATATTAGCATTACAACTAACTATGTGATTTGCTCGTTGGTTGGATGACATTGACAGCTTGAGGTGTCCGTACGTCCCAAAAACGAATAGTCTTGTCCTGCGAACAAGATACGAACTGGGATCCTCCCCATGTGTAAAGACCGAGGATTGGAGCTGCAAAGCTATGCTATCTGTATAAATATAATTGTCTGAATGAATAATTAATTTAGTGTGGCTTAAAAAAAAAATTTTGTCGTTAAGCATTAATAAGATTATTTATAATGAATATTTCTGTGAAAGTGCAGTTAATTGACATAACATGAACTCTTATCGGCTATCACCTACAAGATCATGGGAATTACTCGCCTCATTGTGAGAAATTTACATCCTGGTTTGCAGAGAAATAAATATATAAGTTTAGAAACACGGAATAAAGCATTATTCACCATATAACAAATCCACCTATTGTAACCCATATTAGTAGTATCTCAACAGCTTCCAGACAATATTTCAAATTCTCTACAAAAAGACATTTTATGCTCTATTATTCAACTCCCAAAATTTATTAATAATTCTTAAGTTCAAGCGTAAAGAGGCTTAAATAAAGATTCAACGAATAATAGACCTTATAAAAGATCTTGACAAATACATCAAAAAATATAAAAAAACTTGGGAAGCTGTGAGACAGACTACTCATTTAATTTGTCAAGTGGAAAAGATCCTTAAAATCGAGAATTGAGTGGATCAACATAATGAAGCCAAAGGAAATACAATGAGAAATATGATCGATTAAACCGACCAAGAAGAGGACCTAAAAAAAGATAACAAAGAAGAAAGAGGAATCTGGAGATACTTAAGAGGATACTATTTGTTTAATACATGCAAAGATGCATAATGGAAGAAAAACAACAGAATACGACAATCAATCCAAGCAGTCAAATCAAGGCTTACACAGTCATAATATGATGAATTAGTATAGAGCAAGCCTGGGTACTAAATTCCACCCTGCGATCGAGATGGGATACCCACAATACAGTGTCATTTGTAGGTTTCGTTTAGCAAATATCAAACTTCCAAGCTTTTATATTTCAATGGAGAACCAGAACCGGTTCTGCTGATAGCTGAATTTATAGTCGACGTATGCAACAATATTTAAGAGTTAAATTACCTACTAATAGCACAACAAGTCATTGTCAATCACCTAATATTCGGCTAGTACAAAAACTACTCTTAGTCAAGCACAAATTGATTTTAGAAATCAAAATACCCACCGAACGCGCTTTACGAGAATGGATTCAGTTGCACGTCTTTCCTTTCAAACTTCTAAAGTAGAAATAATATATTAAAGCTCGTAAACTCAAGGTAATCAACAGTTCAAATGAAAGCACATGACAGATCAAAAAAGGCCTATTATAACAATGCCCATCAATCGCCTAGATGACAGACTGTAAAATTACGATAGTTAAAATATTAGTTTTAATAAATTTTCTTAGAAAATCAAATCGGACAAAATCTTTAACTGTGATTCTGCCGAATAGTAAAAAAGAACACAGGTCGAAGGATTATGGGAAATATCATGATCATAAACCTGCTCTTTCAGGTACTTTGAAAAAGAACACCGTTCAAAATGTTGTAGATTTCCTATTCCTAAGTACCCTTGTAATAGCGTAAAGAAACCATGTGCTGTAATGGCCACTTAGGTAATTACCTTCAGTTCCCAGAGAGAACCAGCATTTTAAAGTGAAAAAGAATTGTGAAAACGACATATTTATACTAAACTTACTCAAGACTGACGGTACATAAGGAACGAAAAGAAATGTCTTATCTATAGTAAATTTAGTTCAATTTATAATTTGTTAATAAAAGGAAAAGTCACTAAAACTAAATCATCTGTAAAATTTTGTAAGTGCAAAGATAAATGGATAAAAATAAAAGCTCAAACGAACCTGAATGTCCTCTCATGGCATGTATCATTTGTCCGCTATTTGAAGCCACTACATAAAGATTACAGTTGCCAGCGCCACCGCTCACTAGCAGAGAGGTCCTAGAATTTTCCACGCACCCGTTACTTATATTCAGGCTCCAATGTTTACTATTAAAATGGAAGAATGTACAATACGAATATTAATTGTACCTGTTTATAGTATCTTCCATGAAAATTACATCCCGAATAGTCCCATCGTGATATCCAAACTCCATCTCGGCACCTTAAAGTTCTTTTATACCTGGATACTTTTTCTTGATCTATAAACTTTCGTGATTTTCTACTTAAATCTTAAAATGAAGGCTAAAGTGAAACTTAAGAATAGAACAGTATTCCATATAAATAATAACTGCAGAGCTTAGAGAACACGTAAACTGTGTCAATGTTAAGTCTTGTTTAAGCAAACAGTAATCACCTCGTAATGACATGTTCCTACTACGTAAATCTATTACCAATGACAATATGCTAGATTATTTGTGGAATTATGAATTAACTACAGTTCAATTGATTTTAATTCGATGTTGCGACTGATTTAGTATTTTATATCACTAATAAATAATTGTAAATAGGAAATGAAATCAATAAGATGACACTTTACCTATTTTACAAGTTTCAGCATTAAACGCCATCAATCTCAGAGTCTTATCATTGGATCCTGTTGCTAGGAGTTCGCCCGTTTGATTAAAACCAAGGCAGTACACAGAACTAAAATGCCATATAGCCATAACTTAATTTGGAAGTACTGTACTTTTCATTATTTTAAGTTAATCACTAAGACTTGATAGAATTCGAATTAATCTACTTCTCGAGAGTCTAATAAAAGTATATGCCACAGATAACCTTAAAGAGATTATTGAAACCCAAACTGCGGAAAACTCAAGTTATCGATATATGAACTACTTATCTCATTTTTATTAAAGTGACTTAGATTTTTATTTTAACTTGTTTCTTTAATAACGCTACAAAGTGCATAATGATATTACAATTAGTGTTTAACTAATCATTTTCTAATTAAAAGGATTGAATTAGAGTAGTTATTAAAAAACCCTTATCGGTAAAAATTTTCTAAATATTTAATTATTTTACCCTCTATGTTGCTTTGGTCGTGAGAGTAGTATTTCCGGCTGACGAGTCGCCTCATTATATCTGCAATAATTACTACTTCTTAAATAAGGTTAGAAGAATACAACACTATTAGGGTTGTTATTCGGGCTACTAATATCAGGATTTTTGGATGTCCAGAAATCAAAACAACCAAAAATATCAGGAATTTCCCGGATTTCGCGATTCGAAACAATCCTGAATAACAACTCTAAACACTAATAATAATTTCTGAGTTAACGAACAAATTTAGTTTAGAACTTGGTTTTATGAGGATTTTACACAATATAATAATTTACAAAATTTTCTAACAAGTACATTCTTAAATGATGTTCACCTAAATTTTCTCACATCGGGATACTTGCATATATGCATCTGCTTAGAATTTGTACCAACAGCAAAGTATCTTCCTGTTGGATGAAATGCAACAGCACGTATAGCTTGACTGTCCTCGTATCTAGAAAGTGAATATAACCAGGAATTCAGCTCATTATAAAAATCTTTATGATAATCAAAAATACAATTTTCTATATAGTTCACATTTTCCCGTCTATTATTATACTTCATAGTTATTATTAGCCTTTCTATTCTGTTGATTTACCTGCATATGGGTACAAATTTAATAGGTATTGCGTCAGTTCCATTAGAAGGTATCGAAACCGGTCTTTGCTGAGTTAGAGCATGGGGTGAAGCAGACGGCACAACTCCATCTAACATCGATTGAGGTCGGAGCAATGCACGGGGTGCCATCGGCATAGATGTTTGTATTTGACCAGAAATGGGCATCTGAATTAACTGTATAAATCTATGATCACTGAAGCATTTATTCTGCATAACAGCATGAGTATTTTCTCATGCATGTATTAAAAATGTCTACAATGAATTTAAGAGTTGTTCTACCTGTCCATTCTGATACATGGAATGCATTGCTCTATCGGTGTCAAACATGTAATGATTCTGGTCTTGTTGTTGGGAAATAGAGCAAGTTATATTTTGATTCTTGTAGGAGCGCTGATCTGCTATAAGCGTGTCAGATTTAAATTGCCGTTCTTTAATAAGCACTAGGCAAGAAGCTATTTTAAGAAGATATTTAATAAATATTAACTCACTTATTCTTTGCCTGCTAGAAAACTCTTGGAAAAGTCTGCTTTGATCCATTGGATTATTGTCAACAATGCCTGACGAAATTTCAATAAGCAATGCAATAATAACAGAATATTAAATAAATTTCAAGGTATATGTTTAATCTCAAATACTACTAGGAAATTTACAAATAAATAATTCCTGATCTGCATTCATTATACAAGCCTTTAATGTAGATATGGAAAAAATAGAATTACCGGTTTCCTAATAGCTGAAATTTAACGAAATTTTGGTTCTATTGGTCGAACTATAAGTCGAGTAGCTATCACAATGATCTTCAGAGTAACCATTATGTGATTAAGTATAGAGCTAGGTCGTCTAGCTAGCACATTGCCTTTCTTTTCATTGGTACAGCTTATACTTAATCGGTCTGGACCATATATTGACTTTATGGGCAAAAAGTTCAAAATATTTCATAGTTCTAGCGTTACTTTTGTGTCTTTAATGATTAGGTCAAATATCATATGTTTAAACAACTTATTTCTGATAAGGAGTATGGCATCCCACCGAATCAAAATTATGAATTACAAAATAGTAATTGTAAACTCGCTATAAATAAAATCTCTCATATAACGTCAAGAAAATTTGGCGAATTTGCTTTATTCTCTTATTTTTCACGAAGATTTCTACGTGTGATTACGCGTCTACATGTAATAGTCCCTGATTTATTCTTTGCTTGGCTTAATGTGCTGAGGGCCTTCTGGCGGCTCAGTGAATGCTTCACTTGATAGGTGACCAATTCTTAGTGTTCTTCTCTTCAGCTGTAGCATAACAGGGTGAAGAGGCTTAAGCAGTAACATCACTACAGCATTACTTTGTGAGGGCTTGAAGGAAATTAGCGGTTATGCTAAAGTCACAATAGTCAAGTTTTGTCTAGAAGTACAAAACTTTTCTATTGCCTATAAATTGGAATTATGAGGAATGTCAAAGCCATGGAATATATTCTACATTTACAGTGATAGCTAAATAAATCAGTTGTAATTTGTGCTCCATAGTACTAAGAGAACTTTTTCTGAGAGAACCTGTTATTTGTATAGAAGCACTCCGATAAATCTTCGGTTAGTTAGCTGATTATTTGATTCTACTCAATATCATATTTTGTTTCTAAACAAGATAATAAATAGCTGACATATCCATAAGTACATATACAGTGCGTTTCAAAATGATAGACACTTTGTTTTTCTGCCTTTTTTCTGTTCTCTGTGGTCAGATTGATCCAATTTTTTTAGAGATGGGGTTTAAGAGCCTTGAAAATCTCCAGTTTAAATTTCATCGTTTTTCATAAAAATACCACTTTTATGCTAATTTTCTCAAAACCACCACTTTTAATCGTTTCAAATTGATAGCACACTTCACATATTTTGGAGTTATTTAACGAATAAAAACGCGAATTGCCTAATCCTGGACCATCATAACAATGGGTCGTGCTCCTAAGCTAAGTCTACACGAAAGATATCAAATTAAGGCACTGTCAACTGCCGGTCACTCAGTGAAGCAGATTTCCGATGTCGTCAAGCGCTCTAGGAAGGCTCTTATGAATTTCCTGCGTCACGAAGAAGAATATGGTACAAAGAAGAGTAGTGGACGATCTGGTAAGTTGAATGACCGTAAAAAAGGGATATTCTGCGGACTGCGTCGAATAACACGACCAGCACCGTTGGAACCCGTAGGACATGTGCGATTGATGCTTCAGAATCCATGGCGTGGAGAATGCTGAGCAAGTTTCCCAATATTGTCCGATCACGGATGAAGAAGTGTCCACAACTGACACAAGTGCATAATGGTGAAAGGCTTTGTTGGGCCAAAATATTCATGAGATGTGACGACGAAACGGTACAACTTCCACGAGTCTTCAAAAATAAGCCTATTAATTAATTATTTTGAATTTATACGATCTTCAGTGGCGAGAAGAAGCTCAACCTAGATGGTCCTGATAAATGGCACTCCTACTGGAGAGATTTGCACAAGGAACCTCGGCATTTTTCAACCCGAAATTTCGGTGGAGGAAGTGTTATGATTTGAAGCAAGTTTAGCGCTACGGTACTGGTTGACTTGGCGTTTGTGTCGACGAAGAAGAACAGCGCTGAATACCAGGATGTCTTAGGACATCGTCTAGTCTCGTATCTCCAATGTTTTCCAGGTGTTCGCTTCACTTTCCAACAAGATAATGCCACAATCCACGCTAGTCGAAGTACCAAGACTAGGCTGGAGTACAATGACGTGAACATTCCGGACTGGCTCTGGCACTCTCAGAATTTGAATTCGATGGAGAATCCCTGAAGAATTCTCGTGCATCGAATTTATGTCGATAACCATCAAGAATTCCCAAAGTGTCACTACAAATTTACTAAACAGTGTTCCTCAACGAATTTTTCAGGTTATTAATAAAAGTGGAAATTGTACTGATTATTAGTTAATTATTATGTACATTGATTGTTGTTGTTTTTTTGTCATAAACACATATTTTAATAAAGTGTGCTATCATTTTAAAACGCACTGTATATAATAATGCAATTTCATCACTAGTATCTACTGTCCATAATGTCCTAGTTATGTATAAAAATTAATTCATACCAGTAGGTGTTGACAATTCCGGCACTGGTGGAAGAGAAGAGTTTCGTTGTGATGGAGGAGGTAAAGATCTGATAATATATAGGTGATGCTATAATACCTGAAATTTTATATAAAAATTAGCCATTTACTTACCTACGAGTCATTTCATCAAGTTGACGTCGTACGGGAGTGAAATCATGGACTCCGCCTATCATACTCTGCGCAATTGTTGGAGCAAGTACTTGTGGAGCAAAAGAGCTAAAAAGTATTTCATTTGAATAAAATTCCCATGATTTTAAATGTTTTAATGAAGTAAGCCATAAATAATAACTTTAGCATATCGAATATATAATTACGTTATTTATAACCCTCTAGAAATATTCATGGACTTTACAATAAATTATCACAAGTTTTTAAGAAATAGCATATATGGTTCCTTAAACCTGGAAAATTGTTTTGTTAAGAATATTCGTTGTAATTTTATGAAGTAATTGGGATTGGGTGTAAAAAATAAGTATACGACTATAAAAATGCCTACCTAGTTAATGTCAATGGCATAGACCTTAAAGAGTCCGGCCTACTTATCTTAGTCAGTTGACTAAGTTCCATCATGTTATCAATCATTTGACTTTGTGCCATTGCTTCGGTACCAGCATCTCCTAATCCAAGACAGAAGCTAGGTGCTGTTGACTGAGACATTGGGATAATTCGACTAGTCGATGGAAAAGTACCTGATGAATTATACTAAATATAATTGGTAATATTAGTTATTTTTTTCAATTATTAAAATGAATCACTTGTATTCATGCTCGCATTAATTGGCAGGAAAGTCATTGATTGGCTCATTTTTTGTGCAAATTTCATCTTTGATGAAGGAACCATCGAATGCGGGAAATGGCCGCCTGGCTTCATTGGTGTAGCAAGGATAACTTCCGTCCATTGAGCCTCAAGCTTTGGCTTTCTTAATAAAATATATTAATAGATATAAACACACTCTTCTAGCACTGATATTGTTTGATCTATCAAGTGTTTGAAATAGTACCCAAACATAAGCATGGTATTATTTAAGTAGATAACAAACAACACTGTTAAAAGCTTTAGATTAAAACTAGCAAAAAATTCCTCTATCCTACTTCTCTCCGAAAAAAGACATTGGAAATTGCTAATGTTTTGAGAAATTCTCCATAAATCTTCGCATAATTTTTTAAGTTCTTATCATTTAATTTCTAAAGATTACAGAACCCGTGCAGTATTTAAATTTTTTGCTGTTCAAATAATAAGATACTAGAGAAGTGTTATCTTTAGATATATATTGCTTTAAATATATTAAAAACTATAACATATGTATTTCCTTACTTACTTCAGATGTTCAACTCTAAGATCTAATTGTTTTTGTTGGAACGGCATAGCAAATTGTTCACGGCCGACCATTTCCAGCCAAGAGACGAGAGAGAGATCAGTTGATGAGAGACGAGGACGATTTGATAGCACGTTCGTCGGAAGAGGACCATTCTCGATTCCTGAAAAATGAAAAAAAAAGTCATTACATAAAATTGATGTTTCACAAGATTGTATATAATAGTAGATGTTAGCTGTCATATAATAATCTGCAGAATTTTAATTATATGTAATTTTTTCTCATTATTTTTAGGAAACACCTACTTTTAAACTTAGGTAAACAACAAAAGATATATGATAATGATTTCATTTAGATTTTATGTAATTTTTTCCAGGATTAATACTCAAATATTATACATCGATGACCAAGGCAACGCAACGGAGTGCGGGAGATGGAAGTCCTGTATTCCAAAGTGAGAGGGGCCCGGTATATAAAATCCTTCCGGACGGAATATTCTCTCCCGGATGCCCATCATTCCTTGGTTATTTCACCGATCTTTCTTCATGCAGCCTCTCGGAAGGCAGAAGTCATAAGAATTATTCCAGGTGGTCAACTCTGGACTAATGTCCTAGCTCAGTATTTAGCCTAAGTCTAAACATATTATTAGGACATTGTGTTTGATAAGGCTTACTAGATACGGATGTTTGAAATCTTGCGGCTACTTTATGATTTTATATTTAAGATTGTTATAATGTATTTCATATATTAGAAGACCTATTTATACAGCATACTGGAATGACTTTTTAAAATCACTGTGCTTAAAGTGAATAAAACAACTCTTTATAAGCACATGTCTGTAAAAAGTTTGTTTTGAGAATTTATGTTGTTTTTCAAATTTTTCTTAACTGTTAAATAAAGAAACTATTAAGATGAAAAACAGTTTAACTGATGTATATATTAATCTTACATTAGAAGAATAATAGTCTCACGATAAAATCTTATCCACCTTTTAGTTCTCCAATAGCTTGAGCCTGGCAGTAGTCAACGCATCCTTCGTAAAAAACTCCTTTTGCTACGAGAGCCACTAATCTGTCATGAGTAGAATAAGAGACGTCATGTCGATCCTTATCTTTTACTGTATTAGGAAGAAGGTGAGATACAAGGCGATTTATCTGAATTTGGTAAATTCTGTATTTTCTAAGGACGAAATGCTAAAATATTTTTATGTTTTTGATTAGTTTAGAATTGTAAAATATGGTCTTATGACAATTTCTCCAGAATATTACATGTAACAAAAGAAAAGTTACTATGATTTTTTTGAACGTTCAAAAAGCATCTAATATTATGTTCCAACTTAATTTATATATAAATTGTATCTAATATAGTAATCCTAAAGAAGTAAGAACTTTTAATTAATTTGATTAATCTACAAATTTTAGACAAAACCTTATGAAAGCACTCCATTCTTGCTGAACTTGGGTTCCAACTTTTGAAATCAGCATGAGCAGACAATTTGGGTAGTGTGAGCAGAGCACAAAGTTGACGATAATCTTCAGGAGTTGGACAGATATGCTCAAGATCTTTGAGACACTCAACAAGTTCCTTAATGGTTCAAATCATCAGCAAAATGAATGGGTTCTAGAATAATTATCATTGATTATAGGCAAATAATAAGATATTTTATTTTAAATCTCTCAATATCTTAAATATATTTAAAATATCGTAACTTCAAGCAAAAACTAACTTCAACAGCAAAGTCATTATCATGTAAAGGACCTGGTTCAAGTTTCACGCATAGTAATTCATAAAATTTGTATTTGGTTATATTGTATCTGAAATGCATCAGATTTTTTAAATCAGAAAATCTTATAGCTGGAAAATGCATTGATAGTTTATCAATTGATCGAAATAATTATTTATAGGTGAAGCATGGAAAAAATTACAAATGGATCGGAAAACAAACAACGTTGAAGTAAATATAAGTAAACAAGACATTTTAGTATGAATTGGTAACATAATGGCTATAATTACTCTTAATAAAAATCGGTAAAAAGAAAACGTATATTTTTGATAAATATGGATAGTTTATATAAAAGTAAGTAGTAGTTAAGTCTTACCGAAACGTTCTGAAATCGAAATCCTCAATACTTTTGAGTGGCTCAATAAAATCCAATGCATTATCCCACTGACCATCCAAAATTAGTTGTCGAAGAAAAAGTAGATCATCGGAATACTCGCCATTAATCACACCAGTTTCCCTTTCCAAAGAAAGCTAGAATAAGTGAAATACTGCAACGCCGTATCTAGATTTTACAAAAAGTTGCACCTGTATTTTTGAGCTTTATCCTGCATCCTTTTTTAGTTTCAGGATCAGTTCACCATAGAAGTTTCGAAATATGGTTAGAAACTGTAGGTTCATGAGCTAAAAAGAAGGAAGAGTATAATTGTTCTCTTCTTCCATAATTTACAAATGTCGATACATCCAGTATAGTGCATTTCGAGTGATTCATATGCAGTAGATCATATCATTAGGACGTCTGAGATGTCTCCCAACAGTAGAATGTGACCACACATTTGGAATCATAGATTCTGTTTCTATGATTTTATAGATGCCGCCTTTTCTGGGGCGTTGTGCGTTAGTCACCTAAGTGGTTCTACTCACACGCCTCTGATGTCTACCAAAATTAAATTAGTCTCATAGTAAATTGAGGTTAAATGCTTCATTTTGAATTCACGAGCCTATAGGATTAAGTTCCAAAAAGTCTTCTTCCATATGGATGATGGTGTTCCCGACAGCAAGATGCGAAAAAACAATTAACAAAGGTAGCCAATGTCAAATTCAATTATATTGTTATCTATATAGTTACATTTTCACAAAATAATGACACAGCATATGACTTATAAATCTCTCGATCGAAGCACTTTCTGATAGAAATTAAAGAAAATATAAAACTAATCAGAAACACGGGTCAGTAAGAAGAAGAGGTATCGAGATTATCCAGTCAGAAGTCTCTAGGAATGAAGATAACAAGATGAACACCGTTCGCTGAGTACTCTCGGAAAGCCAGGAAAATGTAGATATCTTTTTAACCAAAAGGAAACGCTTTCTCTTGGTAATTCTTGGTTCAGTGATGATAAGGAATTAACGAGTAGTTCAGTATCCGAACGGTCACTGGCTGCTCTGTCCACCAGGTCCTCATTGACTGTCGTCGCGCAATGCTAGGACTTTGCAACCATGCGTTACCTTAGATTGGTTCCGCTACTTCTGACTGCGTTTGTCTCAAACCAAAGCAAAAGGATCGATTTAGAACTTTGTGGCTAAAAATACTTAATCAGTCACTCGAAAAGCACTTGTATGTTTTTGAGCCACGAAAGAAGAGAATAAAGGTACTTTCTTCTATTAAGCTCAGGAATCTACGTTTTTTAATTAAGTTTAAATTCCAAGAAGATATAAGCCTGATACTAAAAAGAGGCAAAACAAGTCCTAAGAATTAATAAATGAAACTTTCCATAGAATTTGGTTGCAGTACTGTACCTGTTATAACAAAAGATTAATGTTTTTAAGGAGGCATATCGTATTCTCGCATGGCTTAAATGACAAATTAATTTAACAGTGATTATATTTTAATGAGTTACCTGTGTAATATGAAGTCCTCGCAATTCAAGAAATTCTAGTATGGATTTCAAGATATCTTTCTCTTTCAATAATAACTGCAAAGATGTTGATTGCACAGACGGTGATTTTGCCGGCATACTACATTTAAACAGCTGAAAATTACGCTATTATAGAACAATAACTGGTTTTGAAACATTCAAGCAAGTTAATATGAAAAGTTAGTAGAATTAGTATTAGAATTGACATACGCGATCATAAACGAATAAAGGTAGTTATGGGGACAACATTGATTGCTGTGGTTGAAGTGATTAGTTCTCTAGACAGGAAAGAAATATATCATCTAATCAAGTACTTTAGCGTATATGACTACATCCTCATACTCCTACACAAACATCTGAGCTTACCTAGTTAAACGTCATATTCGGCTTCAACTATGTATAAAGTTTAGAATAAGTTCTATAAATTATTGGGGTGAATTAGAAATAAAAAGGGCAATTCTGAAGTGCCATTTTCGTATTATAATTACTATACATCGAGGACTATTCGGGTGATATTCTACAAATTCTACGGTACTCAGCAGATGCTCTGTAGGTACACAGAACGGTGCCATGTTTGTGCCTATGTGCTTAATTAAAAATTTGGCCACATAACTAAACACGATCGGCGCTCCTTTTAATGCGAAATCAATACAATCCAAGTGAGGAAAGACCGGAAAACACTGAACCAGACACGACTTATTTCTCGGTGTTGCAGTCGGCTTTTCTGCCAAATGACCAATTGATTCTCTGACTACTCTTGTAACGTATATTCATTAGCATACACATCGGACACAGCACAAGTTGAGGGTTAGCTAATGATAGAGCATTTGTTAATCATGTCGTCTAATTCTTTTTCCACATACTCTTCCACTAGTAGAATTCGAAGAGAGGTTGCTGGTGTGTTGCACTTGATCAGTACCTCTGCAAGTTTTGTGAAGAAGTGTGTGGCATATCTGGTTATCATTACCATAATAATTACCAGGCGATAAACAGTATAAAAGAAGTTTGTATTAGTTAAACAATGAATAAACAATTCCCTCCTTGCTTGGGTAATCTAAATCGTAAACAACAAACTATTCTCTTTAGGTCTAATTAATTACGACAAATTATTATCTTTTCCTGAGCTGAAGTTAATAAAAAATGGTTTTATTTGTTTTAAATAGGCTATGTAAGTTGCATTTCACAGATTTACTATTTACACTATCATAAGAAAAGTTGTTGCATTTAGTTGTTTCATCAAAATTGAAATTTAGGGGAATATTTTAAATTTCCAAAATCAAGATGGTTTTTAAATGCAGATCGATAATGTTGTCAGTTGGTTGCGCGCTTAGCAATTGCTACTTGTAGAAGCAATTGAAGAAAAACTGTGGCTACAATCATGCGTAAGGGGAAGTAGTTAAATTCATTTGGTTGCGAAACCCATAAAAGAGCTTTGGTTATTACCTATGTTGCTTAGTATTTTGTAATTAAACTACTGATGATGGTGTAGGAGATGTCTACCAATCACTAAATAGAGGCATCACTGATTATCATCTGTGCAAAAAGTTACTGAAAACAATTTGATTGTTCGGCGGATGACAGAATAATACTGATATTCTGTATAAACTGCAGACGAAACATTTTTCTCAATTTGGGTTACACGACGCATAATAACTTATGCTTCATTTGACATGCTGTGGTATATGGCTTCTATACTATTCCTTATTTTGTGCACTTTACTGCTCTGCATACTTTGAAAGTTTTTATCCTTATATTTGCTACGCTTAAAACTACTTACTTCTATTAATAACACAGGACGAGGTATATTGCCTTTCAGTGTGATTAACCAAAATATGCTATATCAGTTATATAGAAAATGATTGTAATTTTCGTACGAGTCTTCCAGTTGTCCTGGCAATTTAGAATCATTACGACTCGACAATTTTGAAGAATGATCACTAGCTCATACACTTCTATGGGATTTCACAGTTATAGCTATTTAGTTAGGTAGTCGACGTATGGGTAAAATACACTATACGTAGCAATCCACAAACAAGCACAATTGGGGTTAATTTTCAGAATGGGTTAGCGATAAACTATGTTAGAAGTTGTGAAACAACATTACGACTTTATAGAACGTTTTTATCCACTATTCTTTAATTTTTGTGGGTGATAAGTAGCACACATTCATTATCCCAATAATGATAACAGGCGTCTGACATCAAGTCGTGGAATTCAACGAAGATGAAATAACTTTGGAGGCGTAAAATATACCTAGTTTTATGGTAAAGGCCATATTTAGGAATTAAATAAAGAAACGAACAACTAAGAGAAGACTATTAATGCGACAATAAATTGAAATAGATGAGAATATAATGAAATTTAAATCACACGTGAGGTACTGAAATTGAATTCAATGGTGATACTAGAAATCCATCGAGGATTGGAACACAACTTACGGAAAATTGAATATGTTAATAGCTTAAACGTGTAGATAGATAGTAATTTGCCCGTTATATAAGTTAGAGGTGAACATTTGCATACGAAACGATCAGTCCCCGTAAATAGAATGGTGAAAGATACAAAAAGCTGGATGAATAAAAGATGGGAAATTTAAAATATGATAGAATAATGAGTAGGTACTATGTATTGTGCTATTTTCGTGGTAAAACGGCTAAAAGTGACACATCTAGCCCTTTCGGGTGCAGCTGGCGCGTGGATCAATGCAGGGGCGCATGAATAGATAGATAGAACCCGCCCACGAACGAGTCAATTGAGAGCTGCACTCTAAGGGTCGACGTTCCCACCGCTTAACCTCATATCAATGGCTCAAATTCTCTAGATCGAATTGATCTAACACAGAGCCATCGCTTTAGAGTTCAAAAAACAGTGCGTCCTACTCTTCTCTTTACTTTTAGCTTGATTAGAAATACTATTAATGTGTGCCCTATATTCTGCAATATTATAGTACATACAATTAATGAGTCATTTTATCTTCAGTAATGTTAGAGATTATGGCTCATTCTTGAAGTAAACATTAAATTATTGTTAAAACAAAGTGATGAAAATAAAAGTTTTATCTGACATAGTGGCTGCTTAATCCACATTACGTCTCAGAGATGGCGGCAGATTTCAAAGGTGTTTCGCCTGGTGTATATTTCTTTGCAGAAAATTCTCTCAAGTTCTCATATCTCGAAGCGTACTCACTTTAGAATTTATGAAGAAGAAAGTAGGAATCGCCATCATGCATAATTTATTACTTGGTTTCTATCCCTATTCACTATCATTTGTTTCTTGAAGGTTATTTATATCAACAAGAAACTAAACGATAAGAGAGGAAAAAGTTGACGCAATGATAAGCTGAGAAAGTTGAAATAAGGCTAAAAGAGTTTTTGCAATATTGTACTATTAAGGTATTACTATCTTGCTATGATATCACTAGTGATTTAAAAGTGTTTAAAACTATTTAGGATTGCATATACATTAACTTGTGTATTTTTACAGAATTTAGTCAGATTCTGTTTCTTTGAGATTTATAAAAATCTGTGAGATGGCAGCGCTTGGAGCGGTGCGCGACAGTACTTCGTGTTGTGAAGTGACATGCGACGCGACCCCTTTGATAAAAAGTTGTACAGAATTCAAAGCAATTGATTTTAGACTAACCAATACTGCTTGCTTAGTTTTACTTAATATAGTAATTTATTCTGTTATCAATAATGGATTTAATTCCGCCTTTATAGTTTTTCAATATTTTGCTGTTATTTTGTGCATTTATACATGTAAAGTATGCAGTATGGACTTCCCGTTCATGATGTAAACATAATCGAATCTGATGGGCGGCTTCTTTTTTTAAATATAAAATAGAAGCGCTGCTCTGGCTGCGGTCATTTTAACTTGGATTATAATCGTACAGGAAGTTACTTTGAGAACGATGGATGATGACTACAGTTGACGGTAGTGTGTTAAACGTTGTCCGTCCACCACTCGCACTTATTTCCAGTTCAAACAGGATGAGATTATTAGCGGCACTATACATCCATAACCTTGAAATCTGTTAACGGACAATAGATATGTAACATCAGTCGTTTATATTTTGAAATTTTCCAGTGAAATATGTCTACTTACTAATTGACCAAAAGGCTTATATCAATTAAATATAGGGAAATCTACATAAATCATATCTTTCTTTATATTTTGCTGGAAATTAACAACAATGCCGATATTATCCTTTCATTTGAATAGCTATTCATTATACTTTCTGATTAATAGTGCTTTATGAAAATTCTCACTAATTTCCTTGATATATGATCGAAAGTATTATTATGATCAGCCACCGAACGGGTGACCCTGCACTAGGGCAGTGGGTGGGGTCAAGGCAAATAAACATCCACTAGGTGTGCCATACTTGGCAACTACATCCCTTTCACTAATTTCATCACTCGCTATGTTTTATTCATTTTAAATTAATGCTACAATTATAGACTGCCCCTTTATTTGCATTAGTGCTATTGCCAAAACGACTATTTCTCGGTGTACAGTCCAGAAATCTGTAATTAACATATTGGACTTAACTATTCTTTTAAAGTACTACTTCATTAAGTGAGTTTTAAAGAAGCGTTTTCTTGTTCACGTCTTATCTGTTATTGATTATTAGTGTATTAGTGTCTCCTACCATTCGGCATTATTTGCATAACCCAGATGCGTGCCATCGCGTACTTTTGGCTAGAACAGTTGCTTATTCACACTTTTGAATATTACTTTGACTTATTTCTATAAAATTTCAGTAAAATAATCCTAGGGACTTTGATTGCTAACTTTTTCATTAGTGTTAAAATTTGCATGCATATATTATCCCTTCTGAATTTCAAATATTAGAATACATTATGGTTTCTTCTTGCTTGGAGATAACGGCCACTCAAATGATCTATATACAGCAAAGGACTATTTTTTTCTCACATAAATCCTATAAAATCTTATCTAAATAGTTAGAACAACGTTAACTCTTGAAGTGCACTATAATTGGCTGATTCTTTCCCACGTCTTATCTGATGCGACTGGAGTAATTACAATTATGGAAGATTATTGATAGTAGATACGATATTTGTTTGCGAAAATTAAATGGGAATCTAAATAGTTGGATGATGTCTGTTACATTATCTTTTATTTTTACCATAGTTTTTAGTCTTTCTACAATTATTTTTAAACTAAGTTTAAGTGTAATACTGTTTTTAAGTCGTCTTTTTCACTTATATTTCTATCTTACTTCCTAATAACTGTCTTCATTTTTCAGTTATTTTATTAAAATATATTTAACCCTATTAACGACTCATTAGTTCATCTATATTTCTTAATCTTTCAATTTTTTACCTTCCATCTCCTTTACTCATTCTCGGTCTATAAGTTTAAAATCTTCTTGAGGATGCCTATGGACTTGTATAACATTTCTGTAGTCGCATCTGACTCACTGTGTTTTATGTCGTTCGGAAAGGAACTGTTCCAATGACGCATCCATCATACGGTTATACGATTTCCTCATATCAATGGAATCGAAACGAGAGCTTTGCAAAGTTTTTTTTAGATTCACAATTATGTTTACCTCACAGTGGACATTTTTTCCTTTATCGCTTAGTCAGTTACTTTTTCTTGCATAATATTTCTACTCATAATTTTAGGATATCCATGACAGTGTTCCAAACATGCTATTAATGAACAGTATTAATTAGTGTTTATTTGCCCCAAATTCCCTATTATGTTATAAATGGTGTACATATATTGCTTTCACAAATAAAACTTTTATAACTCATTCGCTTTTCCTTAAGCTTGAATTACAAGTCGAGAAAAAACTATATTTTAAATTATATATTTATAGCCTCTCGGTAATGCGACCGAATAGCCTTTTGGGCTGGTTGGTTGTTGTTCACACCCTACAAATATCAACATGCGAGAGGGATTACGATAATTACCAAGAATTTATTAGTACAGAAAGCGGTATTTATTTGATATATATATATACACATCAATAATGAAATATTTAAAAACAGAATATTGCTAGATGGATGTTAAATACAGTAGGAATGGTATATAGTGAAATATCGGAGTAATAATACATTTAGACGCATAAAACTTGATGGAATAATGATTTTAAGAGCTAAATAAAGTTATGAATAAAACTGTCGGCCAAAAAGGCTAGTGTCTCATTTCTTCTTTGTATTTCACACATAACCTTTCCCCACTCATGTTGTCCATTAATTTTCCCATCTTTCTATCTTCCAGTGCTACCACAGACCTCCTGCTACTTTCCCTGCCTTAGATCTCACTGAAAATGTCACTGCCGACCTCGCAACTTTCCTTCGACCCCCGTAATTTCTCATGTCGCATTTCCCACTTGTCCCTCTTCATTCACATCATTTGTGCATACTTTCCAAAATTAGTTCTAAATATGCACCTACATACGTTTTAACTCTTTCTGGACTGTTATAGTTAATTAAATTTAATTGGCTGGGTGCCAGCACGTCCCCCAATTTCTCACTTTCGCTCTTTTTTTTGGCGGCTTGTGTTTTTGGGTGAATTCTGTAGTTTTGTTCCTCCAAAGAAGCCGAATCGATCAAAAGAGGCAATCGATGGCAGAAAACTACAAAATACAAGGGACTGAAATTGGAACAAAGCGGAAGTGAGAAATCGAGGAACGAGTTGGCTCTCCGCCAACTGAGTTTAACGAGCGAAAATAGTCTAAGAGATCTTTCAACACTTGTTCAGCAGTTATTATGTAGTACTTGAAACTGCATCTTTACTAAATCGGATATGGCTAATATCTAAAATAAGCATATATTTACTTTCAATTTCAAATTTATGCTTAAATATTGTGGAATGCTGCTTCTTAAGATAAATGTGGCCTGTAATGGAGTTGAGTGCTTCTAAGTGTATTATTATCCCTAATCTTCTAAACGGCTGCACATCATGAACATTCAGGCAAACAAACATATACGGGAAATAAAAAAGGGATAAATGAGAGGAGGGAATGGCATGGAACATTTCAGAAAGAGGTCTCTTCCCAAATATTTTTAACCTGGCAACCAACTCTCTTATCAGTGCTTCTGCTACATGTGGACAAACTCACCGAGAGGAGTACTGCAAACTTGTAGAACATGTTCTTTTAAGGAAAACAACTCACGGCGGGTAGGTCAAATCTTTTGATAGTACATTTAATGCATACATTATGACGTGTGCTTATTTATAACTGGCTTTTAGTTGTTACTATTTATTTTCCTTAACTTAGCTGTAAGTTATCATGATTTTGCAATCCGTCTATGTGTCAATCTTCTTGTGTCACCTGCCATTTGGTATCTCTACCTTGCGAATGCACCGCTAAAGTTCGGGAACAATTTTTTTCAAACCTCTTGAGAAAATAGCAATGATATTCTATGAATCATTTAGAAAATAATGCTAATATAATAATAATGGTACTTTCTCTTATATATATTTGGAAGAACATAATAAGAGAGATTTCTTCCAGTTCCCCACAGTGCGATATTTGCGATGCGAACGATGTTCACCACAGGCATCCTATCGAATTTGCCATTGATGGAACACGGAGGTAATTATATATAATGAACAGTTATTAATACAATGTACTAATAATTTTACTGCTCATAAAGCACTTTCTAGGGTTAGTTTTTTGATATAAATATAAATATTCAATTTAGATGGTGGCAATCACCCTCACTAGCGAATGGTCTACGATTTGAGAAGGTTAATATCACAATAGATCTACGGCAGGTAAGCTATTAGTTGAAATTCATTCTTAATAACTCATATTGCTTTGTCCTTTAGGACTAATATTATACAAAAACATGATTTTTAACCATCTACTTCTTCAGGAATATCAAGTGGCTTATGTTGTGGTGAAAATGGGTAATGCTCCTCGACCTGGTACTTGGGTTTTGGAGAAAAGTCTTGATGGAGTGACATATGAACCTTGGCAGTATTACGCTACATCTGATGCTGAGTGCATGCGTCAGTTTGGTGTGCCGGCCACAACAGGAGTACCTCGCTTTCAAAGAGATGACGAGGTAGTATCACATTTATTTTCTTGCTATTATTACTGTAGGTAATACAATAGCAAAAATATTCGCTATATGATTTTTAAAATATAACTCAATCATTCATTTAGTCGTTTCATTTATTTTTACTTCCTCTTTATCAAATGCCTATCTTAAAGAAATCAATGGAATCTAATATTTTTAATAGGTTCATTGTACGAGTGAATACTCAAAACTTACTCCTTTGGAATTAGGAGAAATTCATACGTCTCTCGTAAATGGAAGACCAGGAGTGGAGAAGCCGTCTGCTGAATTACAAGTGAGGCGTACCTTTTTCTTTATATTTTCACCATTTGAAGGATTAATGAATTTTTACTGCACTTCCATGTTAAGCTTAGTTTTTGATTATATGTGATTTTAAGAAGTTTACTCGAGCACGCTTTGTTCGTCTGCGACTCATTTCTCCACGCACTCTCAATGCAGATCTCATGATCATAAATCAGCAAAGTCATAGAATCGATAAGAGTGTTACAATGAGGTAAGCAAAAGGAAGTAAACCATTTTTATAATAACTGTAATAACCTAATTCAATTTGCTTGTTCTGGTATAGTTAACTCGTCACACGGCAGACTCTTAGATGTTAAATAAATGTAATTCATTATAAATTAAGTGATGGGAAATTTTTAACAAAACGACAACATATTTCTTTAGATACTTCTACTCAATCACAGATATTTCTATTGGTGGTCAATGCATATGTTATGGTCATGCTGAAAGTTGTCCTAGTGATCCAGTAACTGGAGTGAGTTACACTATTTTGGAGTTACTTTAAATAATATAACATTGTAAGAATTCTATAATTAGAGTATTGTTGTTTACTTCAAATCAAGCGTGAATGGCGTGGTTATATGTAAAGCAGTAAAAGTTAACATTTTCACTACATCGAAAAAACCTTTTTGTTTAGAAGAGGTGTTTATTTTATTTTATATAATTAGAATTACCCATGAAGTAAAATTTTAGCAATTCAAATGCGAATGTAGACACAATACTTGTGGTGAATCATGCAATCGTTGCTGTCCCATGTTCAATCAGCTACCGTGGAAGCCTGGAACGAATGCTCAGCCGAATGTGTGCCAACGTTAGTAATGACTTATCATTTTCGTCCTTAACTTATCTGAATTATTCTTTCATATCTTCTTTTACTGCATGAATAGTAGATACAAAGAGATATATAATTCTTATTTTCCTAGAATGCCAATGCTTCAGTCACGCTGACTTATGTGTGTTTGATGAGGAGTTGGACAGGAATAAGTGGTCTATCACTCCTGAGGGTGTGTATGAAGGAGGAGGACGTTGTATCGAGTGTAAGGTGTGTATTAAATTAATGAGAATTTTTACTCAATGGATA
Organism: Heterorhabditis bacteriophora; assembly: GCA_964036235.1. NCBI lineage: Eukaryota > Metazoa > Nematoda > Chromadorea > Rhabditida > Heterorhabditidae > Heterorhabditis > Heterorhabditis bacteriophora. The sequence continues at coordinate 9,208,963 of OZ038427.1, read as the reverse complement.
TTTTCGAATTAAATATAAAATAAAATGAGTAGTTTTGCCCAAAAGTTTTTTTGTTAAATAATTTATATGACATAAATGTTTACGTGTTTATTATTTTCAGCATAACACGGAAGGATTTAACTGTGAACGTTGTAAAGATGGTTATTACAGGCCAAGCGGACTTTCACACTACAGGTATAATGTCCAGTAACAAATATTCATAGCATTTATAGATTAATGAGACAACAATTATTACAGCATCTATGGTGATTTTAAATAACTAATAGAGAAAATATATACAATTAGAAGGAAACAAGTTTTTCATTATAAAAGTGACATAATATTTATTTCTTCAGAGAAGATGCTTGTCGCAGCTGTGATTGTGATCTTGTGGGATCAATAAGTGACGTCTGCATTAGGGATGATCAGAGTGCACAAACTGGACAGGTAAATAAACTATACTACATTCTTTTACCTCTTTAGCAGCAAGGTCTTTCCATCCTGTCAGCATTTTCTCCTTTTCTTTCTTTACTACTTCAAATATACTTGCGTGATATAATCGAGCACAGTATACTGCGGAGCGGATTTTCCGCAAAATCTTAAAAAATTATTACGCGACACATCCGCATAGTTTGTAGTTTGATTGTCAGCGCGAAATCACGTGATTACGCATTTCTGGTAAATATCCCGACATTCGCACTCAATACGTCCAATTTTCTCACACCTCCAAAAAATTAGGCGTAGTCTTAAAAGTGAGTTGCAATCAATTTCTGACTTACTAAGATTGGTTCTAGATAATTTTAAAATGAGCTTAGACCTAAAAATTCATCTCAGAAAATTTTCCCAAAAATGATCAAGGGAAATAACGAAATCGACGAGAATAAATAATACGAAGATGACCGGAAATATACTAAGAACCTTAGAAAACGCATGGGAATCCCGTGTGGTTTTGAACTGATCGTTTCAAAAATATCTTTGGTAGTAAGCAGAAATTGGCGATGGTGTGAATACTAGAAATTCTACTAGTTTCGGATGTGAGCCAAGAAGTTGATAAGCCTTATATTGTGGAGACGGAATAAATGAACCTTTATAGAAGATAGTAAATTTATGATATGCTTAATTCTTAAATAAGAAACATTTAAATTCGCAGAATAATGAAGATTATTGATGGATAGAATTTTAGTAATTAGCTCAATAATAACCTAATCTTCGAGATCTAAGCAATCAAAGGTAATTAATAGGAGCTATGAGAAAATAAGGCTATACCAAGGTTTGGTGCTGATAAATATGTATATATTAGGGTTGGCATTCGAGACTAAAATATCAAGTTTTCGAGATCTTGGAAAAGCCGGATATTTCCCCAGATTCAGGGAGTCAGGAGTTCCGGGATGCTAACCCTAATATATATCATTTCAACTTCACTGTATTTCCATAAAATAGCTTAGAATCTAATTTTCCTTAAATTCCTAAGCGCATTAATTTGATAAATTTTAAATCTAACTAAACTTTGTTTAATCCATAATGATGCTAATACAAAATAATTTAGATTTGGTTGTTGGTTGTTTTTTAGCATCCTGGTGATTGTGTATGCAAAGCTGGTTTCGGGGGAAGACGTTGCGAGAGATGTGCTAGAGGTTATCGTAACTATCCTACTTGTGAACCATGTCCTTGTAACCAAGCTGGCTCCGTGAATTTCGATACTTGTGAAGAAGACAAGTAAGTCAAGAAAGTTAGAGGAAAACTCGGAATTGTAAAAAGAGGTTTATGAAATGTTAAAATCCTATTTCAGCTGTCAATGTAAGGCTAACGTCGAAGGCTTATACTGTGATCGTTGCAAGCCAGGCACTATTCATTTAAATGCCGCCAACCCACAAGGGTGTCAGCCGTGCTTCTGCTTCGGGATAACGAACAACTGCACGCAGATTGAGTGGAACACAGCTGCGGTATTACTTTGTTTTATACTTTTTTCAATCTGTTCCTTTCTAACCATCAAATTCTACTTTCCTCAACTTCTCTGCAGTTTCATGTCATCAATTTTACATCTTTTGCCAATTAGATGAGTTAGTGGAAAAATAATCCCTGCTATGAAAAAAGTAGGGGGAGATTTAAAAAGAAAATACGGCTAATTACTCTTTTCAAGAAAATGGATGTTTTTCTTTCTTCCCAATATAAGGTATTCACTGCATCTACTCTCAGAACTCATTCCTTAAATAGTTCCTTTAATAGTAATCAAATATATATATATACATATATACATATTTAGAAATATTTTCCAACATTAATATTTGCAAATAATTTAGCTTTTAGTTCCTTGGTACTGCCTATTCTCATTATTTTCTAGTTAAACTTTAAAAATGAGGAGACATTGCATTTTAGAAGTTTACCGATTTAAGTAAAATATTCTTACTAGCCTAGAGAAACAACAAATTTCAAAAAAATTGTTTAAGATATCAAACAATGTGGGCTGGAATCTAACTGATTTATCCGGAGGTCGTGATATTCGGCCAGAAACTGAAAATGGAGAGGTTCTCATGTTTAATGCAAACCAGAACAAGGATAGGTCATTATATTACTGGAAGGCTCCTGATAGTTTTAATGGCAATATGGTAGGACAATTATTCGTACTGCTGTTTTATATTTATGTATAATGCTTAAAATATTAGGTCATGATCTTAAGTATACAGTAATGGACATATAGATGTGTTTTCAGCTAAACAGTTATGGCGGTAATTTACACTATTATGTTTACTATGTCCCGACAGAGCAAGGGAACAGTGTACCTGTTGCTGATTTGGTTATTGAGGTATATAAATATCTAGTAAATTCAATTTTTAAACTTGTTCATAAAATTTTGTTTCAAATGTTCCATAAAGAATATACTTCAACATAGTATTCTTTATCTTTTTATACGAATCTTTTTTGTTTAGGGGAATGGAGTCAAGCTTGAATACTACACACGTATTGATTTCTTCCCAAGGGAGAACATGACAGTACAAATACCGATTCGGTTTGTATTAGTGTAGAGGACACTATGTAAAGGAAAAGAATAGGTGTTATAAAAGAAGGCATATAGTAAAATATTTGTCAATCTTGGAGAGATACCTATGCTAATAAAAGACGATAACTCTGTAAGGATTTTTTTCAGAGAAGGTAATGGGTGGTATAACTCTAATTCCCGCATGCCCGTTGACAAGGCAGATATGATGAGAGCATTAGCTAACGTTGAAAAATTCATGGTCAGAGCTATGTATCAACAAAAGCAACTGCAAAGCAGGTTCATATGTTTCTATTCATACATTTTTTTAATCACAAGTTACTAGTTTTAAACAATATTAGACAAACGTATTGTTATCATTTCTCTTAAGCAAAACTCCACGTTTTAATCTAACCTAATTCCTTTTTCTGGTCATGTATACTAACCAATTTTCCTACTGTATTAAGTAGATTACCATAGAATTTTGACTAATAGATATATGTTTTGTTGTAGTAAACTTTATAATATTTGCCATAACTATAACATCCTTCATCAAATACTTAAGCTTTTTCTCGTATAATATATTATTTAGTATCTTTGGCTTGACTTTGGACACCGCTGTACCACCTCCAGAGGTTGAAGCAAGTGAAGAGGATGTTCTGCACTCTGTTCCTATTGACACTCTAATGAGAGGAGTTGAAGTCTGCTCTTGTCTAGAAAACTTTGCAGGAAATAGCTGCGAAGTGTGTTTCACTAGTTTATTGACGAAAAATTAAATAAACCAGAAAAAATTCGAATTTTTGATAGATAAATATATCAGAATCAGCATATGCACTTGTATGATATCTGTCATTAAAATTATTGTTCAGTCCTGTGCACCTGGCTATCGTCGCGTAAATAATCAGCTCTACGGGGGACGTTGCGAAAAATGCAACTGCGAACAGCATTCTAACACGTGTGATCCATATACAGGAGCATGTACCATGTGTAAAGTAATGCTTTAAAAAAAGTATAAAGTTAACAAAGTATTCAGCCATTCTTTTGAAAGGAAGTGAACGTTGATAATAATATTCTAGCACAATACCACTGGTGACCGCTGCGAGTTTTGTATACCAGGACACTACGGTAACCCTTCTCTTGGAGGAGAGTTAGGAGCTTGCAAGCCATGCGCCTGCCCATCTCTCGAAAATAATAGGTCTCCAGAATGTGTTATGACACAGGTTAGAGTAGTTACATGATCCTATGTTCTACTTTCTATGTTTTTTTTTCTCCATACTACTCTTTAGTAGTTAAGCGTATATACACTCATTTCCAGTATTTTGAAAAATTCGGGAAACGAAATTTAGACTTTATGTTAAATACTAACTCTAAAGTGTATCCACATACACATCTGTCAGTTTTGATCATCTTTCTACAACTATGGTATTGTGGAAGACATTTTTTTAAATAATGCCCTACTTTTATACGAAAACAATTATATTGTTTAAATGTTAGGAAACCATTATACAATGGGTTTCAAAGTGATAGCACACCTTGTTTTCCCACTTTTTTTTCTGTTCTCCATCGTTAAATTGATCCAATTTTTTTTGAGCTAAGGCGTAATAGACTTGGAAATCTCCAGTTTTTATTACATCGTTTTCCATAAAAAATTGCCGCTTTTATGCTAATTTTTTTCAAAACCACTAACCCTTCGGTCTTTCAAAATGATAGCCCACTTTATTGAAACAAGTGTTTATGACAAAAAAACAACAACAATCAATGTACATAATAATTAACTAATAATCAGTACAATTTCCACTTTTATTAATAACCTGAAAAATTCGTTCAGGAACACTGTTTAGTAAATTTGTAGTGACACTTTGGGAATTCTTGATGGTTATCGACATAAATTCGATGCACGAGAATTCTTCAGGGATTCTCCATCGAATTCAAATTCTGAGAGTGCCAGAGCCAGTCCGGAATGTTCACGTCATTGTACTCCAGCCTAGTCTTGGTACTTCGACTAGCGTGGATTGTGGCATTATCTTGTTGGAAAGTGAAGCGAACACCTGGAAAACATTGGAGATACGAGACTAGACGATGTCCTAAGACATCCTGGTATTCAGCGCTGTTCTTCTTCGTCGACACAAACGCCAAGTCAACCAGTACCGTAGCGCTAAACTTGCTTCAAATCATAACACTTCCTCCACCGAAATTTCGGGTTGAAAAATGCCGAGGTTCCTTGTGCAAATCTCTCCAGTAGGAGTGCCATTTATCAGGACCATCTAGGTTGAGCTTCTTCTCGCCACTGAAGATCGTATAAATTCAAAATAATTAATTAATAGGCTTATTTTTGAAGACTCGTGGAAGTTGTACCGTTTCGTCGTCACATCTCATGAATATTTTGGCCCAACAAAGCCTTTCACCATTATGCCCTTGTGTCAGTTGTGGACACTTCTTCATCCGTGATCGGACAATATTGGGAAACTTGCTCAGCATTCTCCACGCCATGGATTCTGAAGCATCAATCGCACATGTCCTACGGGTTCCAACGGTGCTGGTCGTGTTATTCGACGCAGTCCGCAGAATATCCCTTTTTCACGGTCATTCAACTTACCAGATCGTCCACTACTCTTCTTTGTACCATATTCTTCTTCGTGACGCAGGAAATTCATAAGAGCCTTCCTAGAGCGCTTGACGACATCGGAAATCTGCTTCACTGAGTGACCGGCAGTTGACAGTGCCTTAATTTGATATCTTTCGTGTAGACTCAGCTGAGGAGCACGACCCATGAATTCGCGTCTACTCTTTTAAAATAACTCCAGAACATGCTAAATGTGCTATCACTTTGAAAGGATGAAAAGTGAGTGATTTTGAGAAGAATTAGAATGAAAGAGTAATTAAAAAAAAAAAATTTTAAACAGTGAATTTTGATCTGGAGATTTCTAAAGCTATTACGCCTCATCTCACGAAAAATTGGATAAATCTGACGACGAAGAACAGAAAAAAGGCAAAAAAACTATGTATGCTACAATTTTGAAAGACACTGTAGGTGAAAAAATTAAGAAGACATGGCTGATAATGCATGTTACAGACGTTTCATAATTAGAGCCCATTTAAAAGAAATGCTCGCAAAAAAGCAAAGAAACAATTTCCAACAAGTAGTAAATAACTTCTAATAATCAATGCAACTGTCCATTCTACTGATCACGTGGAAAATGCGTTCTATCATACTCGTTGACAGATTTTTGAGGATGACTGGATCAATTTTGCTCCACTCTTCTGAAACTATTTTCTTCAGATCCTCAATTGAAGAAAACTGTGTTATGGGCATAGATTTGACGGGCTAATATTCCCCAAAGATTTTCCATGGGATTTAGGTCCGGTGACCAAGACGGCCAGTCCATAAGTGCTATGTTCCTGCGCCGAAACCAATCCTTTGTACTGCAACTCACGTGGATGACAGCGTTGTCTTGTTGAAATATGAAGTTTTCTGTTGAAATCTGTTGTAATAAGGGAACAGACGATTTTCAAGGACTTGCTGGTAGTCGACACTATTCATTTTAGTGGAAACAAAAGCTAATTCGATAGCACCAAACGATGAAAATGCAGCCCCTACCATCAAACTTCCGCATTCAAACTTTGGTGTATAAAAAAACCTTCTCTCCTTTATCAAATCTCTCCAGTAGGAAGTAAATCCGTCTGGACCATCAAGGCTGAACTTCTTTTCGTGCTGAAGATCTGAATAAAATCGAGCTTATAACGGAAATTTACATGCACATGGAAAAAAGGGAATTACCTCAGTCCATTCCGAAGGCCAATGACATGTGTGCACGGGCAAAATCCATCCTGGCTTTCTTGTGATCTACTGTTAACGTGGGAAACTTCCTCATTCTTTCCCACCTGATGAATGGATTTGCCTTCAGTGCCCTCCAAAAGCGTTGCTTTCGACACAGTTGGTTAGTATATGCTTCTGATTTCATCCAGACTGGCCGTGCTATTTGATGCTATCATCGTTATGCTTCTTTTTTCTGTTTTCCCAGCTTGGTTGGCCTTCCTCCACTCTTTTTTCTTCCATATAAACCAGGAGCTCTCAGGAAATTGGTGACAGCATTTCTAGAGCGCCCGATTTTTCTTGCAATCTCCGTTCAGTTCAATCCAGTACCAGAAAACGCTAGAATTTCTGCTTTTTCGATATCATTGAGAAAGGAACCACGATCCATCTTGCGTTTACTACGCTGATCCACAAAAAGCGTATTTTCCACATGATATTCTAATTTTAAAGCTCGCATATCCTAAGTACCCTATAATTGGGAAACAGTGGAGAAGTCTACTTTTTGTGTTTGTGGGAAAAATGTATTGACAATCAAGAAAAAAGTGTAAACAGTCTTGACGATGTCACGAGGTGTCAGGATAAAAATTTTTCAAGATTTGAAACAGTGGATCCCGAGTTAGAACAACGAATGAGGGGTGTCTTAAAATTATGAAACGCATTGTTTACAATAGCAGAACGTATAATGTTTGATAGAATAATGCGTGTGCAATATAATTGCATTATTAACACAATTATTAAACTTTATCCTTCTAGCTGGTGGTTGCTGGCCCATCTGCATCCCAGGAAGATGCATACGTCTGCACAGCCTGTGAGAGAGGATTTGAGGGCAACAAATGCGAAATGTGAGTTTTGTTTTAATATAACCAAAATCTAAATATTTAACATATTTACTATAGTTAGAAAATCAGAAGGTGGGTATGCATTATTTAGTGACTCTATTCTATATATTATTTAAAGATTTGGGCGGAATTATCAGGTAGAATATCTGCGTCAGTACTTCATCTTTAAATCAACGGTTATGAAGAGCATATTATTAGGTCTACCGGAAAGTTCTGTCCGTTTTTGGAATAAAACAAAATACAAATTTTTCTTACCATCAATAAACTTTATTAAATGATATAATTGTCATTATTATTAATGACTTCTTGCCAGCGTGAGCGCAATTTGTATATCCCATCTTTGAACAATGTTTCATCCTTTGATGCGAAAAATTGAACCAGTGCTTGTTTTATATCTTCTTCATTTTTGAATCTTTTTCCATTCAAAAAATTTTGTAAGGACAAAAACAAGTGATAGTCGGAGGGTGCTAAGTCCGGGGAATATGGTGGATGCGACAGAATTTCCCAGCCTAGTTCTGCAATTTTTTGACGAGTCCCCGAAGCAGCATGTGGCCTGGCATTATCATAATGCAGTATGATGTCCTCCCTATTGAACATCGCCGGCCTCTTTTCTTGAACTGCTATCTTTAAATTCTCCAGTTGCTGACAATATTTCTCCGAATTGAGCTTTTCGTTCGGTTCTAAAAGCTCATAATGTATTGGTCCTCGAATGTCCCACCATATACACAACATTCTCTTATTTAGAGTCAAATTTGGTTGAGAGGTGGAAGGGCTAGGTTGTCCGGGTTCACAATATGCCTTTTTCCTTACGATGTTTTCGTAGGTAATCCACTTTTCATCCCCAGTTATCATCCTGTTCAAGAAGGGCTCGATTTTGTTCCGAGCAAGCAGAGATGTACATATGACGACTCGATCATCCAAATTCTTCTGACTTAATTCATGTGGCACCCATCTTGAATATTTCCACACCAATCCTATCTTCGGAATATGGTCCGAAATGGTTTGCTGAGCTGAATTAAGCCTTTCTGCGATCTCCGATGTTGTCAGAAAAGGATCTTGCTCCAACATCGTCTTAACAACATCGTCATCGATCAAAGATGGTCGCCCAGAACGTAGCTTATCATAAAGGTCAAAATCACCTGTTCCAAATCTTTCGAACCATCTTCTGCATGTCCTATCAGAAACTGAACCTTCACCAAACACTTTCAATAAATTTCTACATGCTTCTGTAGCATTTCTTCCTTGTTGAAATTCGTATAAAATACAATGGCGTAAATGAACTTTAGCAGTAGCCATGGGTACACAATCACTTCACACTTAAGACTAACTTGAATTAACTTTGTTTTGGTTAATTTGCTACGTCAGTATGCATATATTAAGCGATAAAAATAGAGAGCCGAACATGCGCCAAATAAACATGTGTTTACATGTCGAAACTTGTTGTCATTGAACCGGACAGAACTTTCCAGTAGACCTAATATTATATACTTCTTCAATGCTATAATAAGCCAAGGATAATGTCAATGTCCAGTGACAAGTACAACATCAACGATGACAACGACATTTTCCTGTTCAGAGCGGGTAAAAGACAGATTCAAATATACCAGAGGTTTTTCCAAAATAGCGACAATTATCATTAAAAACGATATGGTCTTTAGCCGATTTTTCGACCACTTTAACCTCATTAGCAAATGCGACAGGAAGAAATGCAATTCCCTGTTTTGTGAAGACACCCATTTTTTGTGAAACATCCAGACGAGTGGTGAAAGGACTTTTAAGATAAATCTTTATTTTGCCTGCTATGTATATGTATACATGTAAAAATCTCATCACATCACATTTCTCTAAAATGTTGAAGTCAAGTTATACTGGAAACTCTAATGTTTGAATAGTCTTTAAATTTAAGTTACTTTATAAGAAAAAACGAATATACAATTTAGGTGTGCCGATGGATTTTTCGGAGATCCATTGGAAGTAAACGGAACATGTAAAGAGTGTGAATGCAATGGAAACATTGACTCGATGTCCATTGGGAATTGTGATACAAAGACCGGAAAATGTCTTAAATGTATCGCTGAGACAACAGGCGATCATTGTGAAGTGAGTTAAAGAGGAAAATAGAGAGATAGGGAGAAAAAGAGAAGTAAGAAATAGCACAATTACTAAGAAAAATAAAACATATAGGTATTTAAATGCAGTAAAATAGAAGAAAATATAATAATGAGAACGAAATGATTAAGTAATTACTTCAGATTTGCAAAGATAACCACTGGGGCTCTGCTCTTAGTCATACATGCAAAGCCTGTGGTTGCCATCATATTGGGTCCACAAGCCAACAGTGTAGTCTAGAGGACGGAAACTGCATTTGTGAAGAAAATTACATAGGAATGCAATGCGATCGATGCAAGGTAGGAATTCCCTTCTTTATAACATTTTCCTTAGAATTGAAAACGTATTATGCTAAACTATGTAGTCGTATAAGTTCGGTTTTTTAGAATTTTTATGATTAGCCTACTTATTTTCTTATTAACTACGTATTAGGAGTCATAGTTTTATTTTAGGATGGTCATGGAGATATTGAGAATCACTGTCCAAAGTGCGATTGTGACCCAGTTGGTAGTTTGGGTGAAGACTGCGACCAAGTTAGCGGACAGTGTAACTGCCGTCAAGGAGTGTTTGGCAAGGTTAAAATTTCAATACGAAATCTCATTATGTGAATATAAAATCACCTGAAAAAAGTGATAAATTATATAATTAATAAAAGAGTAAGCAAACTATAAGTTTCCATTAAGAGATGCGATCAATGCCGTCCATCCTATTTTAATTTCACAGATGCTGGATGCCAGTTTTGTCATTGCAATATTTATGGATCAATAGATGATGGAAAGGTATTTTAGAGCATACGGCTTTTTTCTTGTTGATTTTCCTATGGATTAGCTTTTATATGCATATGTAATTAACCATATTTCAGTGTAATAACGTCACTGGTAAGTGTCAGTGCCGTGACAATGTTGATGGTACAATGTGCGAAAAATGCATTGATGGCTTCTTTAACATCACCAGTGGGAATGGTTGCCAGGTAGTTCATTTACTTTATGCTTGCTCTCTGGTATGGTGCAGCTGATTTATTGCTTCATATCATTTGAAGAAATTAACCAGTCTTATTTGACGATAAATGAACATATAAGGTGTCGTATTTGGATTAAAATAAATAGTAGTTTATAGAAAACTAGAGCTTCTGGTCGGAAGCTTCCTTAGTTTTGGTGCATTTAGGTGACTGAATTTAAAAATACGCAGGAGGAATAATATAGGAAAGATCAGTGGACATTAGTAGTAGGGGGCGCTAATAGTACAAGAGATTATTGCTAACAACTTTATTCGATGTGCTTTGTAAGATAGTAGAGTATCAGCAAGAATATAGTTGTTGACGGATAGCAGCTTGTATTAACCACTTGCTTTTATATCATCTCTATATCAGTTTATGTCGCTGATCTATCAATTGGTGGCTTAGGCTACAAAATAGTAAATGTAATACTAGAACATAAATAAGAGTAACGGAAAAAAAACTAAAGTCCATGCTTTGCATTCCATAAGGTTTATCAATAAATTTGCTATAGACGATTGCATAAGTTGGAATATATATCTATTCCAGACGTGCGACTGTGATATCATTGGTTCTGAAGGAGTATCGTGTGATCTTCACTCGGGAAAGTGTGTTTGTAAGCCAGGAGTAACTGGAACAAAATGTGATCAGTGTTTACCGAATCACTATGGACTTAGTGACGAAGGATGCAGTGGTATGTTTGAAATGTATAACTAAATTAAATATTTAAATTCTCTCATATTTGGTGTTTATATCTATAGCTTAAATTACTAGTCCATATTGTCTGCATTGCTCAAAAACTATTTCTGGAAAAATATTAGGTTGGTGCAAAAATAATGGCTGATTTTAACCTTAAACTTTAACGTAGTATATCTCAGCTTAGAATAATATTTATTGGTTGGAATTAGAACGACTAGAATCTACGCATTTTTTCTAACAAAAAACAGATCTATTTATTCCGGTAGCATAGAATTCTGGAATTCTGGAACCGGTGAATTCTTCGAAGGCGTTTTGAGCTGCTGCTTCGTTGCTGAGATCCTTCTTTTGCTGGAAGTTGTCGAGCTGATTGAGAAAGTGGCTGTTGGTCGGAGAGAGGTCTGGTGAGTAAGCTGGCTACGGTAGAGTCTCGTAGGCCAGTTCGTTCAATTTCTGCAGAGTCATTTGCGAGACATGTGGTCGGACATTGTCATGGAGGAGGATTGGCCTTTTCGATTGACCAGTGCTGGACATAAAGTTGCAGTTCTTGAAGCATTTTGTCGATTTCGTGGCAATACTTCTCTGCTGTGGTAGTTTCGCCAGGACACAAGAAGTTGTAGTGGATGACTCCACTTGCCGACCACCCAACAGTGGCCATACCCTTCTCTTGGTGCAGCTTCGGTTTGGGGAAGTGTTTTAGAGCTTCATCTTGGTCCAGCCACTGGGCGGAACACCGTCGGTTGTCGTATAGAATCCATTTTCGTCACACGTCTCAATGCGATCAAGAAATGGATTGATTTTCTTGCGCAAAAGAAGCGCAGAGCATATTTCGTAACGGCGAATTTTCTGGTATCCGTTCAGCTCGTGCGGCACCCATTTGTCGGTCTTCTTTGGGTTTCCCAATTTGGTGCAAATGTCGAACAACTGTCGAATGGTCAACGTCTAGTTCTTCTGCACCCTCTCGAGTTGTGTTGCGTGGCTCCGCTTCAACAATGGCCCTCGGTTGGTTGTCGTCAATGGCCCTAGGTCGTCGGCGACCTTCTTCATTTTGAAAGCTCTCGTCTCCGTTACGAAATCTTCGAAACCAATGTTGAGCTGTACGTTCGTTGACGGTTCCCTCGCCAAATGCTCGGTTAATACTGCGAGCGGTTTCCGCTGTTTCACGTCCTAATTTTAACTCGTACAACACAATCGCTCGAATTTGCTTTTTCCCCTTTTTGTTAGCCTAAAATAAGCAAAACACACAGTGAAGACAAAACCATGGACATAAATCACTAGAGTGGTTTCCGCGCTTTTAAATGGTGTATTACATAATAATAGTTAAATGAAAGTTTAAACCAAAATAAGCGCCTAAATTTTGAATAGCAAAAAGCGCAATTATTTTTTTGCACCAACCTAACATAAAATTCACTCCATTTGCTAATAGATTACTGGTATGTGGTATATGTGTCTTAGATTAAAGGAAATCTTCGCAAAAATGTCAATATAACAATTAGTTAATCTTTTATAATGAAACAACAGTTGTCATGTCGATAGTTAGGTGGGTGGTGTTCACAAACTGACACCACCATGGAAGGCCACCATGTGAAAAGTAATTTGGAAGGTGTACTGTCCTTTCTGGTATCAGAGTAGTTGCACTTACTGCCTGTCTATTTTCGCACAGATACAGCATGTTGGTGTTGCAGGATTCCTAAAACACACTATTCTAGTTAGATCTATTATGTTCTCTATCTATAATCATATTATTTGAAACTAGTATTTATTTAATTTATTCTAATAATAATCTTGACACTTATACAAAACCTCAGACATTCTAGCCTTCAGAATATAGTAATTTGATCTTCCAAATGAAAGTATAGTTTAGTGAGGAATAATCTTACTCTAAAAAACTGATGCATGATTTGATGTAAAATCGAAATCGAAATCTTTCTCTTAGAAACATTATCGTAAGCACTGTTTACCAATATTTTCTTCAATACCTTATTAGAGCGTTTGAAAACGTTTTCTATAACGTTGAAGTTGAAAAGACATGAAGAGTACTAAACTTAGCTTCTCTAATATTAGTGGTGATAATATTAGGTCAACTTCTTCTACACGTTGAATATACGATATAATTATGTTTCTGTGTAATATTTTGTTTATTTCCATTAATAACAAATTATCACAAAATTGAGAGATAAGCTGATTTTTTTTACTTCTTTAGAATGTCAAGCCTGTCCAGCACCAGGCCAAGTTTGTGATCCAGTCAGTGGTGAATGCGTTTGCCCATCAAATACAGTAGGCGAGATGTGCGAAAACTGTACAGAGAATGCCTGGAATTACCACCCACTTATGGGTTGCAATCTTTGCGAGTGCTCTGATATTGGTAGTATCGACGGAAAGTGCGACACAAATACTGGACAGGTAAGAGCGTTTCTACTTCCTTTAAATTTTTAAAAGTAATATTTTTAATATAGTAAGTAATCTTCAGTGCAAGTGTAGAAAGGAGTATGTGGGCCTGAAGTGTGACCGTTGTACTCACGGGTTCTTCAACTTTCCAAAATGTGAGCCGTGTGATTGCGTTCCAGCTGGAACTGATCCCTTGCAATGCAAAGATGGACTTTGTCTCTGCAATGAAAAGGGCGAGTGCCCATGCAAGGTGGGAACTGTGGCTATTTATTGGCAATATTAACTCAGCGGTAAAGTATTACTTCCTATTGATACTATAAAACAATTTATAAAGTGTAATCTGGTTTTTAAGTCTTTTTGATATGAATATAAGATAATACGTGGCATTTCTAGAGGCATTTTTTGAAACGGTTCACTAGTAATATCTGAAAATAAATAAAAATTATTATTGGGCATTACAGAAGAACGTACTCGGCGATAAATGCGATATGTGCAAGGAAGGGACATTTAGTCTTGATGCCTGGAATCCTCTTGGGTGTACTGAGTGTTTCTGTTTCAACAGGTTAGAAATTTCCTCATAATAGCAACATATTTTTTTTCCAAATTTAAACTAAAATTTCATATTTCATATTAAAAACTAGATGCTATGGTTATTCAGAAAGTGGAACTCCATAAATACATTGTTCTAGGTATAAATCCAATTTTATTGGAATACAATTGTTTAAAGAAGAAAGTTTAAACAAGTCGTAATTTAAATAGATAATAGTATAAGATTTTATACTTAATAGCAATATTTAGTAGCAAATCCATTTGCATCATAAATTGCCAGAAAAAACATTTAGCAAAAGTCTATATTTGTAAAAATCATTTTATAGCGTTAATAAAGTGGCAAACTAAAGCAACATTCGTTCATTTTAGTTGAGTTATAGACAAATGTAGAACATGTGCAAACTTTTGATTAGCATCGTTTGTCCATAATTTTCTTTTAAATTAAAAGTTGAAGTAGCACAATTGGTCGAGGAATAATATACTAGGTCGTTGCAGAAATTTTAGTCATTTTTTTCAAAATTTTGACTTTATTTCCATAGTATACAAATGCAGTTCAATCATCAAAATATTTTCCCTAGCTTTCTATGACATTCTGCTATCCCTGGGGTAACTTTCGGATTCTTTCGTGAAAAAACGACGTCGGCTTGGAGGCAATGAAGTCGACGATCCATTTTCGTCATCTGTAACAATTTTCCACAAAACGTTCTTCTTACGTTTTCTGCCAATCAAGCGGATGCATGAGTTGAGTCGGCGGCCAATGCTGTTTTCGGAGAGTTCATACGGTACCCACTTTCCAAGCTTGCGAATTTTCCTCATCTCATGCAATCGTCTTCAGACTGTTGCTTTATCAACTCCTAATTGTTCCGCGAGTTCTTCTTAGGTCTGCGACGGATTTTCTCCCAATAATACATCCAAAGCATCAGTCTTCGGCGTTCGTGGTCTCCCAGAGCGTTGTTGACCACTGTGAGGTACATCTCGGATGCCCTCTGCGTCTCCGACCTAAGCTATCCTATAAAAGAGGTACAGGCGGGGACACAAGGGAAGTGCGCGTGTCCTGAGGCTCTTACCCTTTGGCCTAACCTTTTCTTGTTGTTAATGTAATAAACCTTAGTAATGAACTCTCTATCTTATTAACCTTGTGTAAACATAGTCTTATATTAACATAAAGGAAGGATCAGCCTGATCACCTGATCCTCAACCTTTACACCACTGACATCAAAATCACCAGCTTTAAAGCGCTGAAACCAATATCTGCAAGTACTGTGGGACAAAACACCCTCATCAAGTACAGAGCATATTGATTTCATGCTTCAACAGCATTCTTGCGTTGTTGGAACTCGTAGAGAATTTAGTGTCGAATATGCAGTTTTTGGTGGCTCATCTTATTCTAATTATTTTGTGAGGTTAAGGTTGCCATTAAATCTTCACTTATGGCTTTTCACAAACTACAAACCCAACATTACAAATATGCAGAAGAGCGGGGATTTATTTAGGTTTTAAATAATTGTACTAAAGCGCTGAAATAAGTGACTAAAACTTCTGCAACCACCTAATACATATAAATGTTCGTTTAAACTAATAGTCCGGCTATAGTTTTACTATACTTTGCTTATTTCATTAAATATTTTGTGAATTTTTGCAATATGATAGCTAATATTATAGTACTCTTCTGTAGTGAACATAATTGTGGATATTAAAAATTAAAATTTTATTTCGCACTTAGTAACTTTCAGAACAAACTCATGCCTTCAAAGCTCATACGTTTGGCAACAGATCTATGCTGAGGATCGACGAGTTGTATTTGAGGAACCATGGGAATTTTACACAAAAAAACACAACGTCAACTTGCTCAAGGTTTGATTACCAAGTAGTACTCAGAAATATTAGATACAAGATAGAAAAATTGACGAGTGGCCTATTCGCATATGGGAAATATGTGGATAGAGAGTGCCTTTATAGGGAGTCTTGTTCCCTGTTAGTTATAGATTGTAATTTTTATTGTTGATATAATATAATGACAGAACGGAAAACGATAGGTGCCAATTGATGCTCCAGTGACAAATTATTCATTCATATAGAATTCGTAAGGCAAACGCATCTTATCTCTCAAAACAAAAAATATTTTGCATTTCACTTGCAATCGTAACAAGTTTCTTGAGCCAAACTATATATGTGTTATTCATGAGCAGTATTAAAGGAAAGTTGTAGAATGTATACTAGGAATATTGTAGGGAACCATTTGTGCGATGAGTCATGCGAATCTATCCAATTGCTGTGTGAGATAAATGCTACAGTAAGGTTGAAAACCACTATAAAGTGAATCACTGGTGGAACAATGACGAAGAGTTTGTTTAAGAGTAGTCGGGATTTATTTATTAATCACATAGAGGATGCGCCAGAAGTTCTGATACGGATGTGAAGTCGCGTAATTTTATGATAAAAATACTATTTGACATGAAAATTTATCCAGACGTACATAAGATACCAAACAATAATTTAGCTCAAAGTTTCCTCTTTTTGTGATCACACAAGCTTATAGAAGCTTCTCCAAGTAATCCACGGTGGGTCGCAACTCCTCTTGGCTAATTTCTTCCCAAGACTTAACTAAGACGCCATCTTAAAAGAGTCCAAATTGTTGTAGGATGTTCTACTCAGCTTATTTTTTAAGATTGACCATATTGCGAAGTCCATCGCATTCAGATCAAGTGAATTTGATGGCCAAATGTCGTTGCCCTAAAAGTCTGGAATCTCCTGCCGACACAACTCAACAATTGTTTTGGCTCCATGAGCTGATGCCTAGTCCGGTTGGAATGTCCAATTATGTGATCCGAAATGTTTTGAGGCCCAGGGAACCACTACCTTCATTAAAATTTCGTCTTGGTAGTATTTAGAGTTAATTTTGACATTTTCCCCGACGAATACCAATGGAGCTTTATCTGATACAGTTATTCCTGCCCGATCTATGACAGATGACGGAACATGACTTCTGACATTCACGGAAGCTTCCTCAGACCTCTGATGTCCACGTTGAAGACGTTGCCTACGGTTCTGACTATTGCACGCTGGGTTTACAGTGAAAATTTTCTCATCTATGAAAAGTACGTTTGAGACACGAGCTTGCCTAGCGATGTTTAAGAGTTTCCTTACTTTTCATAACGATTGATCCTCATTTTTCCGTCAACATGCGGGCTGAACGGATCTGATATGGGTAGAAGCCCACTTTGTGTTTGACGATCTTCCTCGTTGATGCTGGACTAATATTGAGGTCAAAAGCCATCTTCCTCATCGATCTCCTGTTATCTCGGAGGATCCTCTTCTTGACCATTTTTCTAACGCGAGAAGTTTTCACGGACCTGGGTTTCCCACTCCTAGAACTGTTCTTTACTGAACCAAGCTCCTGATATCGTTTCACAGTCCGATGAAGAGCCACTCTCGTGACACAGAGCTTCTTAGCAATCGCGGCATTCTTCTCTTCTTGCTTGTGCGAGTGGATTATGGTAGTGTGTAGAGCTTTGGACATTAAATAACACTTCAGATACGAGATAATTGAATGAAATTTTAAACATGGTCCAAAGAGGCTTTAGGAAACACGTTAAGATTAGCATAGCAAATTGCTACGTTATGTATGCTAATTTAAGTGCATCTGCATTTTGTATCAGAACTTTTGGCGCACTCTGTATAGAGGCCATTACCAGCAAAAATTATAATTTAATACGCAAAAGGTTCCACTTGTTACGGTCACTCTTTAGATGGTTATGAATTCGATGAACTGGTTTAATTGTTAACAGAAATATGGAATAGCAATTGATTGACGTAATGGTTTTCATTAATAGAAACATTGGACATAAAATGTCTTTTACGATTAATTATGTATTCAGAACTCCATCACTATTTATCTTAGTTTTAACAAGCTTGCAAATTTTGGGGTGTAAATAATCCTCTTGCTGTCTGTGAAATGTGCCTACATTAATAGATTTAAGTATCTGGTATTTGGACTTCTTAAATTAGAGCTACATTATGGCGACACATATCCTTTCGATGGTTGTGGAACGATAAAGTACACTATGTTCCCGTAGGAACTACCTATCTAACCGAAAGATTTATTTTAGTTACTAATGATTCTAAACTTTAAATCCCATCAACTGTCGCACTTAGGGTGAAATAGGGGATTTCCCTTCCTTTAAACCCTTACGCAACCCTCTTTTTGGGGTATTACACGGTCAGGCTAAATTTACTTGAGTTCTAAATGCGGCACAACACGTTGTTTAGATGCCTTTATTCGAACTAACAACGGAGAGAGCTCAGGAGACTCCGCCCTCTCTTACAATAACTACAAAGCGATTGTCTTACGTATAAACTAAAACAGATGCTAGGTTCTATTAGGCAGAATAATATTCGATTAAACGAAGAAGAAAATAAAAAGTGTCTACTGTTCAGGACATCAACATTTTTAGACTACAGCAGATATGTTGCAAACATTAGAACAAGCTCTTATTTTTAAAATTTATTTAT
Source organism: Heterorhabditis bacteriophora (assembly GCA_964036235.1). Lineage (NCBI taxonomy): Eukaryota > Metazoa > Nematoda > Chromadorea > Rhabditida > Heterorhabditidae > Heterorhabditis > Heterorhabditis bacteriophora. The sequence goes on along the minus strand of OZ038427.1, from coordinate 9,190,109 downwards.
AATTATTTATAACGGTTGGGAAAGTTTAGCCTGATGAACCGCTAATTTGTCCTCTCCTTTATGGAGCCAATGAGATAACTGCACGGATATCGTGGTGTACGTCACCCGCAACATTGGTATTGCGAAATATAGTTTAACTCGTAGTGAGCCGTAACTCACATTATTGCAGAATTCTTGGCTACAGAGCTTATTTTAGTAATAATTGGATCAATAGAACTCGATATTCTTTATACAAAATTATAGACATTTGAGTAATGGTATGTGAGTGATAAAAAAGATCTATTCTGGATCTGGATGCCCTGTCTTAAAGTAGGTAGCACCTATATTTCTAAGTCCCCTGTAAACGACACTGAATGTACGAATTTTCCTTCCAATATTTTCTTTATTAATGTTGCTATTATTCAGCTTAAATTATTTGTATATCTGATGTTTATTGTCCCTGAAAAAATGGATTATGATATCATAGGTACGATCATTGAATTAATCAATAGATTGTGTACATACCATCACAAGCCAGGATATTTTATGTAAAAATATAATATTTTTAGAAAATTTCAGGAAACGCCGGCTAACTTCAACAGCTATCCTACCGATGCAACACCGCTTTATTGGCAATTGCCTAGAGCTATGCTTGGTGATAGAACTACAAGCTACAATGGATTTATTCGCTTTAAGGTATTATACATTTATTTGTTATTCTTCATTTCTTCTTCTTTGCTAGTTATCTTTATCTATTTCCATTTATAATTCTAGATTTGGAATGAAGATAACCGACGTAGTCTTCATGGAGTACGACCTGATCAACAATATTTCCGCTATTTCCCTCAACTTATTTTAGTTGGAAATAATAGAATTGAATTAGAACATATTCCGCAGGATATTAGCGAGAGTGGGAAATATAAGGTGTTTATCTATTCTTTCTTAGATACTAACTATTTTTCGGAAAAAAAATCATAAAATTTATTATTAATATTGTTAAGTTTATAAATGAGAGTAAAACCATTTATCTACATATTATAACACGACCAGATCCGACTCCATGAATCTGAGTGGCGTTCTCGACATTTCCCTGAAGTGGCTGTAACTAGGAAACTTCTAATGATAGCACTACAAAATCTGCAAGGAATATACATACGGGGAACATACAATTATCCTGCTAGAGGAGATGCTATTACGATCAGTGAAGTGAGACTAATTTTCCGGACGTTTTCCAATATTGCTAATTATTTATTTCTCACTTCTTTAGGTAAAGAATAGTTGGGTACTTTATCTAAAACGACCACAATAATCAGTTGGAGAAACAATACATTACAATACAACTGTGATTTATTTAGATTTCTCTTGACGTAGCCGTTCCAATTAACTCTGCTGTCATTGGAATTGGGTCTTCTCCTGCCATAGGCATCGAACAGTGTACTGCGTGTCCACAGGGATATACTGGACTGTCATGCCAAAATCCGGCTGAGGGATATTGTAGGAAAAAACAAAGGTTACCAAATTTTATCAATAAATGCACATCATATTTCCGTCATCACTGTGTGATTATTCGTCGGATTAAAATATCATATTAAACACATGATTTATCTACGTAATTTGCAAATTTAACAGACCAAACTTTCAACACTATTTTAATGTTATTCTTCACTGTTCTAAAGATGATATTCAAAGTCGATACTAGATAAAATTGAAACGAGCACAACTATTTCATCAATTAAATAATTATATTAAGAGACTACCTAAACTCACCTGACGATATGATGCTGCTTGGGTGGTCTGAAGCCTGTGCGTGTAATGGACATTCGATCACTTGTAATGCGGAGACTTGCGTTTGCATGGTATGCCTTTGTTTTATCAAAATTAAAAATGTGTATCATAACTATTTTAGCTATGTTATTTAGCCAATTTGAAATTTTCTAGATGATATTTGTGGTAATATTTATGCATTTATATATAGATTCTTCCGACTGTGAAGATATTCATTCAGGATTGTGAGCATAATACCCATGGTGACTTTTGCGAGTTTTGTAAACCTGGATTCATCGGAGACGCTCGCGATGGCAGAGCAACTGCATGTACTAAATGTGCTTGTCCATTGGCTACCAACTCTTTCAGGTGAGAAACTATATAAATATATAGCCAAAATAAAATTTCCATGTCCAACCTTCATTTGACTTTCGTTTTTCACAACAATCAACCTTTATTCTCTGGTCATTTGTTATATTTGAATGTATTCCAAGGGAAACTGGAAAAGAATATATTTTAGGTAAAGCTTTAATGCGTTATTTACTAAATGGTAAATTGCTTTAGTGACACTTGTATTGCTGCAAATCATGGTAGGGGATATGTGTGCAATTCTTGCAAGCCTGGATATACAGGACAATACTGTGAAGGGTTGGTTCTCGTCAAATTCAAGTATTTTAATTACTTAAATATTGCTTAAATAGACTTATATGAACCGCTATTGGTAAATAAAATCTTCGTTATAGCTGTGTCGCTGGTTACTTTGGGGATCCTTCGTACGTGGGAGGATTCTGTGTGCCATGTGATTGTCATCCAGACGGTTCTGAGCATGGTTCTTGTAATCCGCTCACTGGACAGTGTGAGTGTAAACCGGGAGTAACCGGAAGAGACTGTAGTCGATGTCAGGACAGACATGCTTTCATAGATGGCATATGTACATGTGAGTTTTTGTTTAATGAATTTAGCTGTACTCATTAATATATTAAATATCATATATATATATATATATATATATATAGAGAGAGAGAGAGAGAGAAATTGTCTTTCCTTTTAGCTGTCATTTGTGTACTTCAATATAAAAGCATTTAAATTTTACGATTTATGCAAAATCTTTGGGGCTAAAAATAACTACTTAATGAGTAAGGTTTAAAAAAATGAAAGTTACGTTTCTACACTCTAGTTAAAAAAATCATAAATTATGCAGCGGTTTATATTCTTTCAGTCCAGTGAATGTTAACATTTCAATTAAATCATAATTTTACTATAACTGCATATTTCATTGCTATTCTACAATCATCATATCAACTGCGTTATATTTAGCTCTTTTTTCAGCTTGTGACCAGGGTTGCCACATGCCTCTCATGATCACTGTAGATGAATTAGAGATAACTCTAGCAAGGCAGAACTTCAGCAGCTTGAGGCCAATTCCTTGGAAAAGACTCAAGAGAATAGATAACAGCACCAATCGTATGTTTTTTATATAAATTGCATTTGTCGTATTAGGGTCGAAATAGACAGAATGTAGGAGCAGCTTATTAGCTCTGATCAGAAGTCCCCTTAGTCTAATGGCCTTAGAAAGATAGGTTCAGTGTAAATAGTCGTAGAGAGCGTTCGTATCACAAGAATTAATCCAGATAACTTTATTTTAGATAGTTAGCATTAAAGTAGGAAGCAGGCGAAAACATAGAATAAGACTAGGCAGAAGCAGATAGAACCCGAGGAATCAGAAAGGAACCCCGCTCATGGTGACCACTTCTTTTCTATGATCTCCAGATCCCTTTATTTTCCTGCTCGACCAGCTGGTTGTTGATGAGTAAGCTACACTGAGGAAGTTAAACAACAATCGTAGTGCTCGATTATAAACATTAGTTAAAGAAACTACGATAGTCCATGCTTTGCGCGACGGAATGTTTATTGTAATATAATTAATAATTATTTTCGTCTTTAATGCCCACTAATATGAGGGTTTTATAATATGTGACATAATAAATGCTGGCTGTTAAAGTTATTTCAGCTATTCAATATGGTAAGGAAACATGATTACAGGATCTGTATAGATCTAAAATTTATATATATATATATATATATGCTAGAATATGACTTGATTTATTCATATTTATAGTACACTATTTACAGTTTTTTGTTTTAGGTGGTTGCAGAAATTTTAGTCATTTTTTTCAAAATTTTGACTTTATTTCCATAGTATACAAATGCAGTTCAATCATCAAAATATTTTCCCTAGCTTTCTATGACATTCTGCTATCCCTGGGGTAACTTTCGGATTCTTTCGTGAAAAAACGACGTCGGCTTGGAGGCAATGAAGTCGACGATCCATTTTCGTCATCTGTAACAATTTTCCACAAAACGTTCTTCTTACGTTTTCTGCCAATCAAGCGGATGCATGAGTTGAGTCGGCGGCCAATGCTGTTTTCGGAGAGTTCATACGGTACCCACTTTCCAAGCTTGCGAATTTTCCTCATCTCATGCAATCGTCTTCAGACTGTTGCTTTATCAACTCCTAATTGTTCCGCGAGTTCTTCTTAGGTCTGCGACGGATTTTCTCCCAATAATACATCCAAAGCATCAGTCTTCGGCGTTCGTGGTCTCCCAGAGCGTTGTTGACCACTGTGAGGTACATCTCGGATGCCCTCTGCGTCTCCGACCTAAGCTATCCTATAAAAGAGGTACAGGCGGGGACACAAGGGAAGTGCGCGTGTCCTGAGGCTCTTACCCTTTGGCCTAACCTTTTCTTGTTGTTAATGTAATAAACCTTAGTAATGAACTCTCTATCTTATTAACCTTGTGTAAACATAGTCTTATATTAACATAAAGGAAGGATCAGCCTGATCACCTGATCCTCAACCTTTACACCACTGACATCAAAATCACCAGCTTTAAAGCGCTGAAACCAATATCTGCAAGTACTGTGGGACAAAACACCCTCATCAAGTACAGAGCATATTGATTTCATGCTTCAACAGCATTCTTGCGTTGTTGGAACTCGTAGAGAATTTAGTGTCGAATATGCAGTTTTTGGTGGCTCATCTTATTCTAATTATTTTGTGAGGTTAAGGTTGCCATTAAATCTTCACTTATGGCTTTTCACAAACTACAAACCCAACATTACAAATATGCAGAAGAGCGGGGATTTATTTAGGTTTTAAATAATTGTACTAAAGCGCTGAAATAAGTGACTAAAACTTCTGCAACCACCAAATATCTTTAATAAACTGTAATATTTTCAGAAGTCTCGCTGTTTATGAAAAGCTTAGAAGTATCGAGCAATCTAGATGGTACTGGAGAAATGGGTGACATCGTAAAAAATGGGAAGTATGCAAAGGAGGCATTTGGAGTTATTGAGGAAGTACGAATCTTCATTTTCAACTATTTTTGATATCCAAATTTAATTCATTTGCATATCTTATAACTGTGCAACATTATGGAATCTGTATTTTCTGTGAGTTCTATGTATAGTTTTAGTAGTTTCTCATATATTTATTTTCTAGGCACGTTTTCAAATGGAGCGCATCAATAAGAGCAGCACGTCGCTGAAGCAGTTCGAAAACATTGCAGAGAATCTAATTCTTGATACACAGCTTATATATGCTAACGTCTTCAACACTACGCAATTTTTGAAGCATTTTCACATGGTGTGTTTATAGTGTAACTTAAAGTTAGCATTAGCAATATAGACACTAAATCCATTTGACACTGTTGATTGCATGGTTATTTTCTATCTTCCTTTTACCGTACTTCATTTAGTTTGGCGGTTCATCTGTAGGCGGTGTGACACTAGATGCTTGGTCAGTGGAAGCTGAAGCCCATTATAATGCGACTGTGGAGAGAGGAGAGTATATCGAAAAAAGACACAACAGAGCAGAGCACGAACACAAGTCTGCACTACTTTCATTTTTTTTCCTTTCTTTCTATTCATAACCTAGATTTACTCTATCCTAATCTTACTAAGATACCACTGTACTGAATTCACTAAACAAGGCAAACATTTCTACCAATTCAACAACATTTTTTGTTTCAATGATTTTCTAATTATTGCACTTATCTATATTTCTTCTTAGACCAGCAATTATCTCTAACCTCATTTAACTTATCTTTTATGCACATTTACTAGTAGTTATATAATGTTTTACATTTTAGGAAAAATGAGGAACTTTTAAAAAAAGTTTTTGCTAATAAACTAAACGACACTTCATTTGAAAATCTCCAAAACCGTTTAGATGAATTTGGACAATGGTTGGATGATTACAGGTTAGATTTTTTTAGCCTAATTTTTTTTCCTGCTATTTTTTTATAATGCTCTATCTCATAAACCAGTTTAAAATTCTTTAATTACATTAAATTGAACAATTAGTAACTATAAAGAGTTGCTGATAATTCCGGTTCTAAAAAAATATAGCTATTCAAATATAATTTTTTAGAGCAACAATTTACGACAGCGCACGCAAGGATACTTCTGAAGCAGATAGAATGAGTGATGTTGTCGCAAAAAGAATAGATCGTCATAAGGCAAATTTTAATAAAGCTTAAATACGTAATTATATTTTCGTGCTTTTATTTTCGATTAAAAGATGAGAAAAAAGTGGAAAATTTTAAAATCATGTTTTTCTTAATATAAATGATCATATTTGACTGTTTTTAGGAAGTGAGCAACAATATTGATAGGCTTAAGTCTGAGGCGGAGGGTGATTTAGCTAGCGCTAAAGGCAATCTGGGACAAGCAAAGGAACAGGTGAAAATGGAGATATGATATGTGAAATGTTGAAGATTATCGAGGGCTTAATCAGAAAAGTTAGGTTACAATTTTCCTTCTAGGAATTATTAAACTTATTCGATGATAGCCGGATGATTAATGAAACTCTTAAAACTGCTGCTGATCAATCACTACAATGCAGAAATATTTCCATGTTGTAAGCCTTCTCTAAATTTCTATGCCTAATTCCTATTTTCTCTTGTGTTGTTTCCTTCCTATTTATAAGTTTTCTTTAACTATAATATTTATACGTTAAAATTTAGATTTGCTCAATTGATTGATGAGTATGATGAGATTTTCGTGCAGCCAGCCACTAAACATGCTGAGACACTAGAAATCGATGCTTGGAAGCTTAGAGATTCATTTCGAGACACGAAATCACAGGCGGAAAATCCTCTGAGAGCAGCTCAGGCCTATGAAGAAATTGTTGGGGCACTGATGAATGCTAGTAGCGCCGCCAACAACGCCGTGGTTCGTGCTATTTTATTAAAGCCTTTTTATTTATTTTTTGAACGGTTAATACAAGATTATATTACGTACCGCCCAAGTTTTCAGTTAAATATGCCAAATGTGGTTACTTACAGAAAGCTGCTGAGGATGCATATACTGAAGCCGATGCCGATTCAAATACGTCAATGGTCAATTCTGTAGAAACATCGAAGGGTGACAGCCAAACACTCGCTGAGGGTTGGTTATTTTCTTAGTTAATGCAAAAGACAAGATTTTGAAAATAGAGTTTTTGGTTATAAAAACACTTATTATTCTGTTCTTCTTATCGATTCTCGTTTTCCCGTTTTACCTTTTACTATGTAATCTTAGTAAAGCATTGAAGAACAGATCAGTTCATATTTGTTAAGATTACTGAATATGGAACTGTTGTAATTATATTATACTGAAATTCAGAAGCTTCATCCCAGAAATTAGAATGGGAAAAAGTAGATTTAAATAAACAGAGGGAGATACTGGAGGAACGCCTCAGTTTTGTGAATGAGCAAAGTATTGATATAGTGAAAAGGAAAGATATCGTAAGAAGTTGGTTTAGTCATTTATCATTTATTTGTTCACTATTATTATAATTTTTTCTAAAATGTGAAAAAATATCTTGCTGAAACTGTATAAAGTACTTATTAATCAAGTTAATCATATTGAAATTTGATGAGCTAAAGTTAATGTATGCATTCATTGAACTATATTTTTAAACTTCCTTTTCTTTAAAGAAGAAAATAGAACATTGATTAAAGATCAGTGGTCGAAGTTTGATGATCATCACGATCGCACAGCAGGCTTGCAAATGGTAGCTCGAGATGCAGACAAAAAAGCTGAAGTGGCTAAGAACAGTGCTATAGAATTAAAAGAGAAGGTGTGACTATATATATATGAAAATAGTAATTATAATACCATTTGAAAGTAAGTTACAAAAGGTTAACAATAGTAGATGGAGATATTATTATAAGTTTTCAGGTGAACACAATAGCGGATCACACGGATCAACTAGTCAATAGCACAGGAGAAGGAATTAGAGATGAAATCGAAAAAGTAGGTAGACTAACAAGAGTTTATTAGCATAATTTTACGATCGACCTATTAATTAAGACAAATTATATAGTAACCAAATCTTAAGTATTTGAGTTTGTTTTTTCTGAAATTATGTATTTTAAGGCAACTTTTTCATTGATTTATTTTGAGATCCGTCAAGCTCGAAATGAATTGGAGCGTGGGTCATCGTCTCTTAAGAAAGTAGGCGGTTTGAGCGTCTTGAACAAGAATAGAGTTGAAGATATGCAGAAGCAATTGACAATATTGAAGGATATGATCAATGAAGCTAGGGAAAAGGCTGGACAGGTTAAACCATATTTTAAAAAAATTTGCACTATTTAGTTAGATCAGTAATAGTGAAACTCTTTAAATGTACTAAACATCGTAAAGTCAGTAGAATTTAGGCACTGTTATTATTAAGAATTGTTTTGCTTCTGAAAATTTCTAAAACATTTCAGATTCGTCTGTCGCTAAAATCAGACGAGCGTGGAGAGTGCCAGCGCTCTTTTGTCTCATTTGCCCATCCAGCTCCTACAAATTCTTTTTCGGTCAAGTATCGTCCATTGAAAAATGTTCCAGATAGTACTGTTTTACTAACAAAGACCAAGTCTAGAAGGACGTTGCCCAGCGAATACTTAGCTATAGAAGTACGTTTTTAACTGAATAGAATTAAACTATTTTTCAAATTTTTATGCATTTGTTAATTATAAAGTCAGTATTAGAAGCTCATTAACTTAATATTTACTATTTAATTCTAGTATTTTAATATGGATTTATTGATATGCAATATTAGCAATGTTTTATAATACATTTACTATTTATTTTAATTAAAAATGTAAAAAATTGGTATTTATTTTATAGGTTCGGGATAAACGTGTGATAGTTCACTGGAACATTGGTAGTGGGAAGAAAATGGCAACAAATAGTCATCCTATAAATTTCATTCCTCTCAACGATAGATCCCACTGGTACCACATTGATGTGGAGCGCATAGGCAATGCCGTTAATCTCACAGTAGCTCTCAAAGAAAGTATGGTCGGAGAAAGTGAGCTCTCTCTCTCTCTTCTCTTTTAACCACTTATTAACTCATGTGATGCAAATTATGGTTATTTCAATCATAACCCATTGTGCTCATCTATTTAATCACTACGATATTTATCGTGTTTTGTGTCGTCCACACTATCGCATTAAGTTTCCCACTAATTTTAACTAAATTAAATTCCAGCTGTTCGTTTACGTTCAAATCCTGTTAGTGTTTACGTTGGTCGAACCGAAAGTGGAAGTGATGTTATTTTCAATACAATACCTGGAGAAACATTATTGAGTGTGGGAACAGATGAGACGAGTGCTCAAGAAATAGATTTATCAACACATAAAGTAGGATTATCAGATTTATTAGTATTTTGTATGCTGTTTGTTGTTGGCGAGAGAGCTTTAATAAGTAAATGATACATAATTCGAATAACTAAAATGCTGCACAATTTTTTCTTTAAACTTCCAAATATGATTAAAAGTATTTCAGTTTTACGGAGTGATTGGTGGTTTAACTATAGATGATGTTACTCAGCCCCTTTGGGACTTTTCCAGTACTACTGAAGAGTGCGAAGGTGCAACAGCACCACCACAATATGCTGCCATGGGATATATGTTCCGGTTAATATGTCTAATTCAATCCTTCTTTCCTTTTATCCTTCTTGACTTTTGTTAAAAACATTTGCATTAATACAGATTAATCGGGAGTATCTGCCTTTTCTTTCACTAATTTACCATCTTTTCCCGATAGTGTGGTTATATCAGGATAGTTTAAGTGAAGGAAATTATGTATAGTTCGAATTAATTCGCGTAAAAGATTTCATAACTGAAATAAGTTAGGAGCTAGTTCCATTTTTATTGGAATAAAAGTTGGCCTCTCCTAGAAACTTACAAGAACTTCTCATTTTTCTTGCTATAAAACGCAAACATGTTGCATTTTTATCATATATAATTCATGCATTTCAGTGATGGATTTGCGCAAATCAATATGGGTGTATCTGAAAGTACTACTTCATTTCTAATAGTAAGGTTCAACTCGTATTCTCTGAATGGATTACTGTATCTTCGTGGAAGTGAAGTGAATGGAGATTTCATATCGCTACACCTTCAGGAAGGGCATGTGGTGTTTAAAGTAAGCTTCTTGTGTAATGTATAACAATAAAACCATAATTGTTATTATTAACCCCATATTTATAAAGCAGATTATAATTTCTGCTGTTGTCATTTTTTAGATAAACTTGGGCGGCGACTCTTTTACTGAACTTAAGTCTAGAAACATTTACTCCGACGGTCGACAACATGAGATTAAAGCCATAAGGCAGAGAAATGAAATCCATTTACAGGTATACTTTTAAATTTTTAAGTTAGTTTTACGTTGAAACGTTTAGTTTTTCTATAGACTAATAGGTGTAAATACACAATGATTTGAATAATTTTTCCCATAAAAGCATTATTATAATTAATTATCAGCATAAGTGATTCTTCATCTCAGACGGCGAGACATTCAATATTAGGAATCTTTTAGAAGGATAAATGTGGCCTTTTTTTACTATAATGTATAGGTTGACAAAATCTAGGCTATCGAGAATTTTTAAATTTTATAACATTTTAAAAAACGAGGAATATCTTGTGAATTAGTTATTAGTGAGAATTATATTACAATAAACATTCCGTCGCGCAAAGCATGGACTATCGTAGTTTCTTTAACTAATGTTTATAATCGAGCACTACGATTGTTGTTTAACTTCCTCAGTGTAGCTTACTCATCAACAACCAGCTGGTCGAGCAGGAAAATAAAGGGATCTGGAGATCATAGAAAAGAAGTGGTCACCATGAGCGGGGTTCCTTTCTGATTCCTCGGGTTCTATCTGCTTCTGCCTAGTCTTATTCTATGTTTTCGCCTGCTTCCTACTTTAATGCTAACTATCTAAAATAAAGTTATCTGGATTAATTCTTGTGATACGAACGCTCTCTACGACTATTTACACTGAACCTATCTTTCTAAGGCCATTAGACTAAGGGGACTTCTGATCAGAGCTAATAAGCTGCTCCTACATTCTGTCTATTTCGACCCTAATACGACATGTAATCATTATTAACAACGGCCAATAACCTCAGAAGAACATCATCATGTGAGAAATAATATTACTAAGAGGTCTGAGGAGTTTTGGTGATTAAGCACGATTCGAGCTTCTTGGACTTAGGTGAAAGCACTGCTAGGACACTCTCGTTGAATACAGGTGTACGTACCTTTAATTTATTGCAATTATTTAAAATATAATATAAATCAGTAAGTTTAAAATCTGCACTAATTAAATGCGTAGTTGTAATTTGAAGAGTGGAGAATATGAAGAATACAAGTAAACAAGATAATTTTTCAAACATTTGTGCTAGTCAAACATTGAGATGAATTTAGAAGTTTGGCATCGATTGAACATGTAAAATCGTTGAATTATTTGGTCGAATTGTATTATTCTATTTCAAATAGGAATAACAATTATACTACAGTATACAAATGTTTCCTCTAAAATATTTGCTAAATGCCTGAAAACTCACTATTACTATTATAGTTCTGTAGACTATTTCTGTATCATATTAAATACTATATAAAATACCACTTTTAGGTTTTTCCAGTCCATTGAATTACGAATAATTTTGTAGTTTGTATTCTTCTTTTTAGGTTGATGATGAGACAGACCGTTCGTCTACAGTAATACCTGGCGAGAATTCAGCCCTTAACATTGATAATGATGAGCATTTCGTCGCAGGAGTTCCACCATCATTTAAGATCGAGAAATTCACTCAACATGCCCTTCAATGGAGAGGTTTTATCGGATGCATACATAGTGTCAAACCCTCTCAGGTTTGTCTTAAGCACTTATACTAGATTCATTATACCCTCTCTAATGCAGTTATAAGTGGTATTTATTTCTGATTTTGTCACATTTTCGCCATCATTTTTTCTTTTCGTATATTTAGGAAATTTTACTTGCTTATCATAAAAATTCATCAAAATATGCCTTAAATGTTTATATAGAAAATACAAAATCTTGACTTATAAATCAGTTATTTGCTCAACACAATTTTACAATCATTACTTAATAAATTGTATTAAACTATAGAAATATACCAATTTAGCGAAATTTTCTAAAATATATGCAATATCTTGTTAGTGGATTTGTTGAGTGAGAACCAACATATTTCTATTATCATTACAATCCATCTAAAGTCATTTTCAAAATCATCTTATCTTTTAGGCCTCGGAATTAGACTTAGGTCATCCGGTCCGGTCATATCGTCGGGAACCAGGTTGTCGTATAGACGATTCACGGCTAGTCCCTTCAAACAGACTCGTTGGGTTTCCGAGACCTGGGTATCTTCTTACCCAAGGAGTCGTAATGGATAATAATTCAACGTTAGTGTAAAATACAGGCCTCATATGTATGTTTTCTGCATTTTTTGATAAAAACTCAGAAAATCATACGAATTAAACTGCTGAAAAATCAACTTTACTTAATTAAGTCATTTCATCTTATTTAGTAGAAATGTTTCCAGTTTGATTTTATAGTAAGAAGTATGGTATTTAAAAAAATCATATATCTAAGACTTATAAAAGAGGGAGATCTGAAAAAGCAGGTGATAATTTAGAAATACTGAGTGATGTTACTCAAGACAAGGTTAAATAATAATAATATAATTTCCGTAACTAGCAAATGTACCCATTTAAAAGTCTTGTATTCTTTATAACTAATTAATTCTTATCATAATTTAGCCGACATAATAATATTATTTTTGAGATGATTGTTAGAATCCATAATTATTCAGATTTGGATTTTCGTTCCGCACAAGAGAAGAAAATGGAACGTTAATATTTCAATCATCTAAACTTTCCTCATTTAGAAGGAAACAGAGAAACAGTGAACGCAATGGAAAGGTAAAATCTAGCAAAGAATTTTTATAATGATTTGAAAACTAGAAATATTCTGAAACGTAATTTTTTGTAGATGTATTTAGTAGCATAGAGTACATACTTTTTTATTTAAAAAAAAGGTGAGTAAGGAACGATATAGTAGAATAAAGAAAACATAATTCAACTAACTTTTCAGGGATATATGGCGTTCTATCTCTTCCGTGGTTTCCTCGTTCTTCACTTTGGAAAGGTACCTATTACCAAATACCACTAAAACACTATCAATTCACTCAGAACTCTTCTGTTATTTTTCATAAATTTCAATGCTATTCTGACACCTACCTTTTCCTAATTTTTAACTCCAAATAATCATAAATATCACTTTTACAGAATGTAAGAAGTAAATATTTCTAGGATACGTCATCGCGAAAAGAAGTTATTACAATTCGATCCACACAAGTGTATAATGACGGGCAACTGCACTCAGTATTTCTGAGCAGAGAGGGGAAAATGCATGTTTTATTTTATACTGAAGTTTTAATTATTTATTTGTTAGTTAAATATAATTTTTCAGGGTACGTCTCCGCGTGGACGACAAAGAGTTAGGAAAGGGAGAGACGCTAGAGGACGAGACATCTGTAGGAACAGTCTCAAGTCAAATGTTTTTAGGAGGTATGGTAATAAAATTGAAATTAGCATCTCAATAAGAGTATAAGAAATATTTACCAAAATATGAAATTTCGTCACTGTGTAGCACAGAAGTTCTTCCCTAACATAAAATTTCAATATGTTAAATTTATAGTATAATTGAAATGATAATAAAATGGTTTTATCAGGATTTGCGGAACGTTCCAAACCACCAAATAATGAAATCCCAACTACAGTACCACTAATTGGATGCATTTCGGACATATCCTATAAGTACAAGTACTGTTTTCTAATAATACTTCGATAGGAAGAGAAAGGATAAGAGCAGGAAGATATTTAGAATAAGACCATGGAATTAAGAAGTGAAAATTTAAGTCCTTTAGCTAAGTTAACTGTTCAGACGATTGCCTATATTGCCCGAAGATCATAGTGCACAGTTGGATATTTGCGCTATGGAATCACTAAACTTTGCTTCACCTATTGGTGAGTATTTTGTAAACTACTAAATCATGAAAACGTGTAAATTTAATAGATTTCACGGTGAAAAATATTTAAAAATTACTTCAAAAAGTGACAGGAGAGAGAAAAGTGAGGATTTCGGAAGTATAGAAAAAATACGAAAAGAAGCGATATAAAAAGTTATCAAAGTTTTCGTAGACGATCCACTGGATGGGGATAGCTACAAAGGCCATCGAAAAAACTCACGCATAATATACCAACTGGACAAATACTCTTACGGTAATGTAAATTATACTTTTAACCATGTTTACATATAAATACATAGATATTTACCATTATTGTTTGATATCTACACGTTTGTGAGTAAGCATGAATTCAGGAGGCAACAAACTCAAGGATAATGTATCTGATAAGAGTGACACACAAAAGGTGGGTGTGATAATATCATGTTTGAGATTAATTATGAGTAATTTTCTAAAATATCACTTTAAGTTATAGATTTTCTTCTAAAAAATAAATTATAAACTATTATAAAAAGATTTCCTATAGTGTGGAGGTGGATTCCGATCTGCTATTCGTGACGGCACTGACGCCGTTCGATTTGGAGTATCGAAAAGCTCTCACAGCAGAATAAACTTCATAAACGACTATCCTAATATAACTGAGTTAGTTATCTTATCAATATTAAAGAAATTGTGTTATAATTGTTTTACGCCTTAAATGACAACAAAAGCATACCTACATGTAAGAGAGCACTCAAAAGTTAGTGGACTACAATATAATACGAATAAAACGTTTTAATATTAAAATTCATTTTACAATATTTTACATACATTTTCAAAATATTGGAGAGTTAGGTTTTGGTATTACCATTTTGCTGGAAATGAAATGAAAGATCCATTTCGTACTTTATGGTGCTACTGACATTTTTCCAAAAACTTCTTGACTATTGCATTGTGGCTTTATCCCTTCTTAGGAGCTCCTACAATGACAATTTTAATAGACTTTGAAAAGCTGTTTCCATGAATCTATCTGTAAAGGGTTTTCTTTATATCAAGCCAAGCAAAAATAGTTCACCATCGAGGAACACTTAGAAAAATGAAATTCTGATCACAAAAAATATTTTCCACTATTTTACTGATGGGTAAAATAGCATGGCTCAAAGTAGAGTTCTAGGTCTGAAATGTAAAATATATTTATTTCTACTTTATTCATAACAAATTATCAAATTTCAATTAAATTGTGAAGTTTCACTTGAGTTATACATGAAAATCTGATCGTCTACTGACCCCAAGAGTTGTTGTTTATTAGCATTTTCTTGAATGTAACCATCTATTTATAATCTATTAAATAGTAACTAACATGTTTTATTTTGGCTTTTTAAGATGTTAAACTTTATTTCAGATTCCAACTATCATTCTCTATGCGCACAGAGAATCCTACAGGAATACTGTGGGTTTGGGCTAACTATAAAAACTACACACGATACTTTTATCTCAATGTCATAGACGGATACGCTATTCTGGAGGTTCTTATCACTAATATAAAATTAAAATTTTTTTTTGGAAGTTTCTAGTTTAGGTCAAAGGACACAAGCAGCCAAAAATTCTCAAAGCAGAAGAGCGCCGATTAGATGACGGTCATTGGCATGATATTATAGTATCAAAGAAGGACAGGGAGTTACTTCTATGGGTACGATATGAAGAAAATTTAAAAGCATCTCTATATTAAAATATCTTATTAATATTTTACGGGCTTACAAACAATATTTTACAAATTTTTCAGATAGACGAGCTGCCACCAGTTTCTATACAAGACTGCCCTGCACCGAAGGTTATGAAACGACGAATGTACATAGGAGGAGTAATTTCCAAACATCGATCTCAATTCAAACTCAAAATTCCTGGTTTCGATGGGTGCATTAGAGATCTTAAGGTGAATTTAATTGAGCAATGACAATAAAGATGTAAGTATATAGATATAATAAAGAAAAATATAGGTAAACGGAGTGACTCAGCAAATGGAAGGTGACTTCTCCCGCGACGTCATTCCGTGCGCACGTTCATCGAAGGGCATGTATACTCATGACGGAGGATTTGCCGTTTTTGGTACTAAATTACTTGTGATTTAAACTGTGGTTTCTTTATGAGGATATTTCAGATGGTTTACAAAAAATTACCCGCTCAAAAGCCTTTAATATCTCTGTACAATTTCGCCCTGTTGTTGAAGAAGGTACCATCCTAGCCATTTTGACTAATACTAACCCTGATTCGGCTCGACTTACCATAGAAATCAAGCAAGATAAGGTATTTATTTTTTCATCAGAAGAAATGGTCAATTTAATTCCCATATTTTGGTGTTTTTCTTATTATGTATAGTAATTTTACACATATTGCTTTCTAATTACTAATAATTAATAAGAAACCCTTGTGCTAGTGTTTAGTATCTTAAATAAATTTGAAGACTAAAGTGCTTAAAATAACTTTAGATGTTGGTTACGGTACTCCACGAAGCTTCTGGGTTAGAAATTCGTGATGCTATACCTACCCTTCGCTCATTTTGCGACGGAGACTGGCATACCATGGAACTTAACATTGGAGACAGAATGATGGATGTAATTATTGACGGAGTAAGAAAACATTCTATTCTTTATAATTACTCTCTCATATAAGTTTCAATCCAAGTCCAATATGAAGTTTTTAAAAATATTTTAATTATTCTATAATAGCTATAACAATTTTTTATTCAACTGAGTAGAACAATTCAGAGGTACACCGAATTTTTTAATTGAAAAAATAGTATATGCGGTATTTCATGCTAAAAGTATTAACTGGAATACAATTCACTAAGAAAAAGATAGTTTAACTCAGTAAATTACCAATATATTAGGTGGTTGCAGAAGTTTTAGTCACTTATTTCAGCGCTTTAGTACAATTATTTAAAACCTAAATAAATTCCCGCTCTTCTGCATATTTGTAATGTTGGGTTTGTAGTTTGTGAAAAGCCATAAGTGAAGATTTAATGGCAACCTTAACCTCACAAAATAATTAGAATAAGATGAGCCACCAAAAACTGCATATTCGACACTAAATTCTCTACGAGTTCCAACAAGGGAAGAATGCTGTTGAAGCATGAAATCAATATGCTCTGTACTCGGTGAAGGAGTTCGCTCCTACAGCACTTGAAGATGTTGCTTTCGACGCTTTAAAGTTGGTGATTTTGATGTCAGTGGTCGATAACACTGCGACGCCACGAACGGCGAAAACGAATGCTTTGAAATCATTATTAGATGAAAATCCGTCGCAGACCTAAGAAGAACTCGCGGAACAATTAGGAGTTGATAAAGCAACAGTCTTGAGACGACTACATAAGATGGGGAAAATTTGCAAGTTTTGAAAGTGTGTACCACATGAACTCTCCGAAAACAGCGTTAGTCGCCGACTCAACTCATACATCTCGTTACTTGTTAAGCAAGGCAAGAAGAACTTTTTGTGAAAATTGTTACAGATGACGAAAAATAGATTATGTACGACAATCCTAAGCACGCACACATTCATGGGTAACCCCGGACAGCCAACAACATCAACTGCAAAGCCAAGCACTCACGCCAAAAAAGTCCTTCTGTGCATCTGGTGGGACATGAAGGGTGTGCTGTTTTATGAACTCCTTCAAAAGGATGAGACGGTTACTGCCGGGCGCTACGGTCGTCAAATGACTGATTTTTTTGATGCACTTAAATAAAAAAGACCATTTACTGGGCAAGGAAGTCGGAAGGCCATCTAGCAGCATGACAACGCTAGGCCTCATGTTGCTTTTAGTACTCAGCAGACGAGTTTGAACTTTGGTTGGGAAGTTCTTCCGCACGCGGCGTATTCACCAGACTTGGCACTTTCGGATTACCATTTATTCCGGTCGATGTAGAACTTTCTAGCAGAACAGTGCGTTCTAGATGTGGCTGAGCTGCGAAAATGGATCGACGATTTCATTGCCTCCAAGCTGACGTCGTTTTTTCACGAAGGAATCCGAAAGTTACCCGAGAGATGGCACAAGGTCATAGAAAGCGAGGGAAAATATTTTGATGATTGAACTGCATTTGTATATTATGGAAATAAAGTTCAAATTTTGAAAAAAAAGACTAAAACTTTTGCAACCACCTAATATTTCCTAAATAGCATTAGACTTCTGGATGGATAATAGAACTATACTAATTCAATGAAAATAATGTACAAAACTGCAAAATACATGGAATTTTAAGAAGTAAAATAAAACTGTAACCTCGGATAATTGACCCCGAGTCAATTGAATAATGGATTTATTTAGCAATATTAAGGTACCTTTTCTTTATATAGAAGTGGAAACTATTTGCTTAATATAGATATTTTTGTGCAGTTTTCCAAATGTTGATAACCATTAAGCTGTTTAGTAAAACTGTCCATTGTTGCTTGATACGTTTTACTACTTCATTTCCCCCAAATTTATATAATAAAAGTAGTAGCATAAGTTATGAAACATGTTACAATTAGATCTTAACTATTTAGAAGAATACAAAAGAATGAATAAAAATATAATTGAAGAGTAACACATTTGCAACATGAGTAGTCGCGGTATAAATGTATTTATTAAAATATTAATTAATTGATGGTACAGCTTAAACGAGAATACAGTTCATATCTACGCATCGTTTTTTATACGTTAGTTAAGTTTTTGCTTTTAAGAGAAATTAATATTGTTCTATGAGTTCTCGTATAGTTTCATTTACTTTTTAAAATTCATATTTTGCAAAGCAGGAGGCTCATACTCTTAATTTTAAAAATAAATATTTGAGGAGCGAAATGAGCTTCCTACCGATCATTTAACATCAGCAACTCGAGACCTTCTGCTTAATCTTCCTATTAATATTGCTGGAGTAACTGGTTGGTTAATATTTCAAAAATTGTGATTTACACTTCTAACAATATATAGAAAATATAACATGATGTAATGTAATCACAGATAAAATACAATCAAACAACAAAAAATTATTTTTCCAGCTCCTGTAGCTGAAAAACTATCAATGACATCAATGATTGGCTGCTTCCGAGAATTTAAATTGGCTGGCCAACGTCATTACTTTGAAAATGCACAAAAAAGTAATAAGATTCTAATAGATGGATGTCCATTTCATTAGATTTACTGTTCACTAAAAATAAATCGTCATAACAATGTTATTCTACATTACAAACAGGAAATAGTACAATTTAATAAGAAAAAAATAAATATGAAGAGAATGGACGGGAAATTGAAAAGCAAACATCATACGTATTAATTCCCCTTAAATCAAGTGTTCGTGCTCATTAGGCCAAACGAATCATAACGAAAAAGGTATAATAGTCAAACGCAGGACAACGGAACAAAACAACTAACACATACAAAATCACATTTGACCCGAGAACATCCTTTCTACCAAATGCGCTCGGATATAAAAATTTGCCTTATGATATTATAAAGACAAGGAGATTTGCTTGACATCTGCAGCCAGAAGGTCGCCGGTTCGATCCCGGCCAGGACCTTCTTTTAACTGAGTCGCAACAGCTTGGAATGTGTTCCCATGCCGAGACGCAGTGCATTATCACTGTAAAAAGCATACTGTTCACCTTGAGGATACTATGTTCTCGTCCGACAACGAGGTCCTGTGGTGTAGTGGTTATCACGTCTGCTTCACACGCAGAAGGTCGCCGGTTCGATCCCGGCCAGGACCTTCTTTTAACTGAGTCGCAACAGCTTGGAATGTGTTCCCATGCCGAGACGCAGTGCATTATCACTGTAAAAAGCATACTGTTCACCTTGAGGATACTATGTTCTCGTCCGATAACGAGGTCCTGTGGTGTAGTGGTTATCACGTCTGCTTCACACGCAGAAGGTCGCCGGTTCGATCCCGGCCAGGACCTTCTTTTAACTGAGTCGCAACAGCTTGGAATGTGTTCCCATGCCGAGACGCAGTGCATTATCACTGTAAAAAGCATACTGTTCACCTTGAGGATACTATGTTCTCGTCCGACAACGAGGTCCTGTGGTGTAGTGGTTATCACGTCTGCTTCACACGCAGAAGGTCGCCGGTTCGATCCCGGCCAGGACCTTCTTTTAACTGAGTCGCAACAGCTTGGAATGTGTTCCCATGCTGAGACACAGTGCATTATCACTGTAAAAAGCATACTGTTCACCTTGAGGATACTATGTTCTCGTCCGACAACGAGGTCCTGTGGTGTAGTGGTTATCACGTCTGCTTTACACGCAGAAGGTCGCCGGTTCGATCCCGGCCAGGACCTTCTTTTAACTGAGTCGCAACAGCTTGGAATGTGTTCCCATGCCGAGACGCAGTGCATTATCACTGTAAAAAGCATACTGTTCACCTTGAGGATACTATGTTCTCGTCCGACAACGAGGTCCTGTGGTGTAGTGGTTATCACGTCTGCTTCACACGCAGAAGGTCGCCGGTTCGATCCCGGCCAGGACCTTCTTTTAACTGAGTCGCAACAGCTTGGAATGTGTTCCCATGCTGAGACACAGTGCATTATCACTGTAAAAAGCATACTGTTCACCTTGAGGATACTATGTTCTCGTCCGACAACGAGGTCCTGTGGTGTAGTGGTTATCACGTCTGCTTTACACGCAGAAGGTCGCCGGTTCGATCCCGGCCAGGACCTTCTTTTAACTGAGTCGCAACAGCTTGGAATGTGTTCCCATGCCGAGACGCAGTGCATTATCACTGTAAAAAGCATACTGTTCACCTTGAGGATACTATGTTCTCGTCCGACAACGAGGTCCTGTGGTGTAGTGGTTATCACGTCTGCTTCACACGCAGAAGGTCGCCGGTTCGATCCCGGCCAGGACCTTCTTTTAACTGAGTCGCAACAGCTTGGAATGTGTTCCCATGCCGAGACGCAGTGCATTATCACTGTAAAAAGCATACTGTTCACCTTGAGGATACTATGTTCTCGTCCGACAACGAGGTCCTGTGGTGTAGTGGTTATCACGTCTGCTTCACACGCAGAAGGTCGCCGGTTCGATCCCGGCCAGGACCTTCTTTTAACTGAGTCGCAACAGCTTGGAATGTGTTCCCATGCCGAGACGCAGTGCATTATCACTGTAAAAAGCATACTGTTCACCTTGAGGATACTATGTTCTCGTCCGACAACGAGGTCCTGTGGTGTAGTGGTTATCACGTCTGCTTCACACGCAGAAGGTCGCCGGTTCGATCCCGGCCAGGACCTTCTTTTAACTGAGTCGCAACAGCTTGGAATGTGTTCCTATGCTGAGACACAGTGCATTATCACTGTAAAAAGCATACTGTTCACCTTGAGGATACTATGTTCTCGTCCGACAACGAGGTCCTGTGGTGTAGTGGTTATCACGTCTGCTTTACACGCAGAAGGTCGCCGGTTCGATCCCGGCCAGGACCTTCTTTTAACTGAGTCGCAACAGCTTGGAATGTGTTCCCATGCCGAGACGCAGTGCATTATCACTGTAAAAAGCATACTGTTCACCTTGAGGATACTATGTTCTCGTCCGACAACGAGGTCCTGTGGTGTAGTGGTTATCACGTCTGCTTCACACGCAGAAGGTCGCCGGTTCGATCCCGGCCAGGACCTTCTTTTAACTGAGTCGCAACAGCTTGGAATGTGTTCCCATGCTGAGACACAGTGCATTATCACTGTAAAAAGCATACTGTTCACCTTGAGGATACTATGTTCTCGTCCGACAACGAGGTCCTGTGGTGTAGTGGTTATCACGTCTGCTTCACACGCAGAAGGTCGCCGGTTCGATCCCGGCCAGGACCTTCTTTTAACTGAGTCGCAACAGCTTGGAATGTGTTCCCATGCCGAGACGCAGTGCATTATCACTGTAAAAAGCATACTGTTCACCTTGAGGATACTATGTTCTCGTCCGACAACGAGGTCCTGTGGTGTAGTGGTTATCACGTCTGCTTCACACGCAGAAGGTCGCCGGTTCGATCCCGGCCAGGACCTTCTTTTAACTGAGTCGCAACAGCTTGGAATGTGTTCCCATGCCGAGACGCAGTGCATTATCACTGTAAAAAGCATACTGTTCACCTTGAGGATACTATGTTCTCGTCCGACAACGAGGTCCTGTGGTGTAGTGGTTATCACGTCTGCTTCACACGCAGAAGGTCGCCGGTTCGATCCCGGCCAGGACCTTCTTTTAACTGAGTCGCAACAGCTTGGAATGTGTTCCCATGCCGAGACGCAGTGCATTATCACTGTAAAAAGCATACTGTTCACCTTGAGGATACTATGTTCTCGTCCGACAACGAGGTCCTGTGGTGTAGTGGTTATCACGTCTGCTTCACACGCAGAAGGTCGCCGGTTCGATCCCGGCCAGGACCTTCTTTTAACTGAGTCGCAACAGCTTGGAATGTGTTCCCATGCTGAGACACAGTGCATTATCACTGTAAAAAGCATACTGTTCACCTTGAGGATACTATGTTCTCGTCCGACAACGAGGTCCTGTGGTGTAGTGGTTATCACGTCTGCTTTACACGCAGAAGGTCGCCGGTTCGATCCCGGCCAGGACCTTCTTTTAACTGAGTCGCAACAGCTTGGAATGTGTTCCCATGCCGAGACGCAGTGCATTATCACTGTAAAAAGCATACTGTTCACCTTGAGGATACTATGTTCTCGTCCGACAACGAGGTCCTGTGGTGTAGTGGTTATCACGTCTGCTTCACACGCAGAAGGTCGCCGGTTCGATCCCGGCCAGGACCTTCTTTTAACTGAGTCGCAACAGCTTGGAATGTGTTCCCATGCTGAGACACAGTGCATTATCACTGTAAAAAGCATACTGTTCACCTTGAGGATACTATGTTCTCGTCCGACAACGAGGTCCTGTGGTGTAGTGGTTATCACGTCTGCTTCACACGCAGAAGGTCGCCGGTTCGATCCCGGCCAGGACCTTCTTTTAACTGAGTCGCAACAGCTTGGAATGTGTTCCCATGCCGAGACGCAGTGCATTATCACTGTAAAAAGCATACTGTTCACCTTGAGGATACTATGTTCTCGTCCGACAACGAGGTCCTGTGGTGTAGTGGTTATCACGTCTGCTTCACACGCAGAAGGTCGCCGGTTCGATCCCGGCCAGGACCTTCTTTTAACTGAGTCGCAACAGCTTGGAATGTGTTCCCATGCTGAGACACAGTGCATTATCACTGTAAAAAGCATACTGTTCACCTTGAGGATACTATGTTCTCGTCCGACAACGAGGTCCTGTGGTGTAGTGGTTATCACGTCTGCTTCACACGCAGAAGGTCGCCGGTTCGATCCCGGCCAGGACCTTCTTTTAACTGAGTCGCAACAGCTTGGAATGTGTTCCCATGCTGAGACACAGTGCATTATCACTGTAAAAAGCATACTGTTCACCTTGAGGATACTATGTTCTCGTCCGACAACGAGGTCCTGTGGTGTAGTGGTTATCACGTCTGCTTTACACGCAGAAGGTCGCCGGTTCGATCCCGGCCAGGACCTTCTTTTAACTGAGTCGCAACAGCTTGGAATGTGTTCCCATGCCGAGACGCAGTGCATTATCACTGTAAAAAGCATACTGTTCACCTTGAGGATACTATGTTCTCGTCCGACAACGAGGTCCTGTGGTGTAGTGGTTATCACGTCTGCTTCACACGCAGAAGGTCGCCGGTTCGATCCCGGCCAGGACCTTCTTTTAACTGAGTCGCAACAGCTTGGAATGTGTTCCCATGCTGAGACACAGTGCATTATCACTGTAAAAAGCATACTGTTCACCTTGAGGATACTATGTTCTCGTCCGACAACGAGGTCCTGTGGTGTAGTGGTTATCACGTCTGCTTCACACGCAGGAGGTCGCCGGTTCGATCCCGGCCAGGACCTTCTTTTAACTGAGTCGCAACAGCTTGGAATGTGTTCCCATGCTGAGACACAGTGCATTATCACTGTAAAAAGCATACTGTTCACCTTGAGGATACTATGTTCTCGTTCGACAACGAGGTCCTGTGGTGTAGTGGTTATCACGTCTGCTTTACACGCAGAAGGTTGCCGGTTCGATCCCGGCCAGGACCTTCTTTTAACTGAGTCGCAACAGCTTGGAATGTGTTCCCATGCTGAGACGCAGTGCATTATCACTGTAAAAAGCATACTGTTCACCTTGAGGATACTATGTTCTCGTTCGACAACGAGGTCCTGTGGTGTAGTGGTTATCGCGTCTGCTTTACACGCAGAAGGTCGCCGGTTCGATCCCGGCCAGGACCTTCTTTTAACTGAGTCGCAACAGCTTGGAATGTGTTCCCATGCTGAGACGCAGTGCATTATCACTGTAAAAAGCATACTGTTCACCTTGAGGATACTATGTTCTCGTTCGACAACGAGGTCCTGTGGTGTAGTGGTTATCACGTCTGCTTCACACGCAGAAGGTCGCCGGTTCGATCCCGGCCAGGACCTTCTTTTAACTGAGTCGCAACAGCTTGGAATGTGTTCCCATGCCGAGACGCAGTGCATTATCACTGTAAAAAGCATACTGTTCACCTTGAGGATACTATGTTCTCGTCCGACAACGAGGTCCTGTGGTGTAGTGGTTATCACGTCTGCTTCACACGCAGAAGGTCGCCGGTTCGATCCCGGCCAGGACCTTCTTTTAACTGAGTCGCAACAGCTTGGAATGTGTTCCCATGCTGAGACACAGTGCATTATCACTGTAAAAAGCATACTGTTCACCTTGAGGATACTATGTTCTCGTCCGACAACGAGGTCCTGTGGTGTAGTGGTTATCACGTCTGCTTTACACGCAGAAGGGCGCCGGTTCGATCCCGGCCAGGACCTTCTTTTAACTGAGTCGCAACAGCTTGGAATGTGTTCCCATGCTGAGACGCAGTGCATTATCACTGTAAAAAGCATACTGTTCACCTTGAGGATACTATGTTCTCGTTCGACAACGAGGTCCTGTGGTGTAGTGGTTATCACGTCTGCTTTACACGCAGAAGGTCGCCGGTTCGATCCCGGCCAGGACCTTCTTTTAACTGAGTCGCAACAGCTTGGAATGTGTTCCCATGCTGAGACACAGTGCATTATCACTGTAAAAAGCATACTGTTCACCTTGAGGATACTATGTTCTCTTTCGACAACGAGGTCCTGTGGTGTAGTGGTTATCACGTCTGCTTTACACGCAGAAGGTCGCCGGTTCGATCCCGGCCAGGACCTTCTTTTAACTGAGTCGCAACAGCTTGGAATGTGTTCCCATGCTGAGACGCAGTGCATTATCACTGTAAAAAGCATACTGTTCACCTTGAGGATACTATGTTCTCGTTCGACAACGAGGTCCTGTGGTGTAGTGGTTATCACGTCTGCTTTACACGCAGAAGGTCGCCGGTTCGATCCCGGCCAGGACCTTCTTTTAACTGAGTCGCAACAGCTTGGAATGTGTTCCCATGCTGAGACGCAGTGCATTATCACTGTAAAAAGCATACTGTTCACCTTGAGGATACTATGTTCTCGTTCGACAACGAGGTCCTGTGGTGTAGTGGTTATCGCGTCTGCTTTACACGCAGAAGGTCGCCGGTTCGATCCCGGCCAGGACCTTCTTTTAACTGAGTCGCAACAGCTTGGAATGTGTTCCCATGCTGAGACGCAGTGCATTATCACTGTAAAAAGCATACTGTTCACCTTGAGGATACTATGTTCTCGTTCGACAACGAGGTCCTGTGGTGTAGTGGTTATCACGTCTGCTTCACACGCAGAAGGTCGCCGGTTCGATCCCGGCCAGGACCTTCTTTTAACTGAGTCGCAACAGCTTGGAATGTGTTCCCATGCTGAGACGCAGTGCATTATCACTGTAAAAAGCATACTGTTCACCTTGAGGATACTATGTTCTCGTTCGACAACGAGGTCCTGTGGTGTAGTGGTTATCACGTCTGCTTTACACGCAGAAGGGCGCCGGTTCGATCCCGGCCAGGACCTTCTTTTAACTGAGTCGCAACAGCTTGGAATGTGTTCCCATGCTGAGACGCAGTGCATTATCACTGTAAAAAGCATACTGTTCACCTTGAGGATACTATGTTCTCGTTCGACAACGAGGTCCTGTGGTGTAGTGGTTATCGCGTCTGCTTTACACGCAGAAGGTCGCCGGTTCGATCCCGGCCAGGACCTTCTTTTAACTGAGTCGCAACAGCTTGGAATGTGTTCCCATGCTGAGACGCAGTGCATTATCACTGTAAAAAGCATACTGTTCACCTTGAGGATACTATGTTCTCGTCCGACAACGAGGTCCTGTGGTGTAGTGGTTATCACGTCTGCTTTACACGCAGAAGGTCGCCGGTTCGATCCCGGCCAGGACCTTCTTTTAACTGAGTCGCAACAGCTTGGAATGTGTTCCCATGCTGAGACGCAGTGCATTATCACTGTAAAAAGCATACTGTTCACCTTGAGGATACTATGTTCTCGTTCGACAACGAGGTCCTGTGGTGTAGTGGTTATCACGTCTGCTTCACACGCAGAAGGTCGCCGGTTCGATCCCGGCCAGGACCTTCTTTTAACTGAGTCGCAACAGCTTGGAATGTGTTCCCATGCCGAGACGCAGTGCATTATCACTGTAAAAAGCATACTGTTCACCTTGAGGATACTATGTTCTCGTCCGACAACGAGGTCCTGTGGTGTAGTGGTTATCACGTCTGCTTCACACGCAGAAGGTCGCCGGTTCGATCCCGGCCAGGACCTTCTTTTAACTGAGTCGCAACAGCTTGGAATGTGTTCCCATGCTGAGACACAGTGCATTATCACTGTAAAAAGCATACTGTTCACCTTGAGGATACTATGTTCTCGTCCGACAACGAGGTCCTGTGGTGTAGTGGTTATCACGTCTGCTTTACACGCAGAAGGGCGCCGGTTCGATCCCGGCCAGGACCTTCTTTTAACTGAGTCGCAACAGCTTGGAATGTGTTCCCATGCTGAGACGCAGTGCATTATCACTGTAAAAAGCATACTGTTCACCTTGAGGATACTATGTTCTCGTTCGACAACGAGGTCCTGTGGTGTAGTGGTTATCACGTCTGCTTTACACGCAGAAGGTCGCCGGTTCGATCCCGGCCAGGACCTTCTTTTAACTGAGTCGCAACAGCTTGGAATGTGTTCCCATGCTGAGACACAGTGCATTATCACTGTAAAAAGCATACTGTTCACCTTGAGGATACTATGTTCTCTTTCGACAACGAGGTCCTGTGGTGTAGTGGTTATCACGTCTGCTTTACACGCAGAAGGTCGCCGGTTCGATCCCGGCCAGGACCTTCTTTTAACTGAGTCGCAACAGCTTGGAATGTGTTCCCATGCTGAGACGCAGTGCATTATCACTGTAAAAAGCATACTGTTCACCTTGAGGATACTATGTTCTCGTTCGACAACGAGGTCCTGTGGTGTAGTGGTTATCACGTCTGCTTTACACGCAGAAGGTCGCCGGTTCGATCCCGGCCAGGACCTTCTTTTAACTGAGTCGCAACAGCTTGGAATGTGTTCCCATGCTGAGACGCAGTGCATTATCACTGTAAAAAGCATACTGTTCACCTTGAGGATACTATGTTCTCGTTCGACAACGAGGTCCTGTGGTGTAGTGGTTATCGCGTCTGCTTTACACGCAGAAGGTCGCCGGTTCGATCCCGGCCAGGACCTTCTTTTAACTGAGTCGCAACAGCTTGGAATGTGTTCCCATGCTGAGACGCAGTGCATTATCACTGTAAAAAGCATACTGTTCACCTTGAGGATACTATGTTCTCGTTCGACAACGAGGTCCTGTGGTGTAGTGGTTATCACGTCTGCTTCACACGCAGAAGGTCGCCGGTTCGATCCCGGCCAGGACCTTCTTTTAACTGAGTCGCAACAGCTTGGAATGTGTTCCCATGCTGAGACGCAGTGCATTATCACTGTAAAAAGCATACTGTTCACCTTGAGGATACTATGTTCTCGTTCGACAACGAGGTCCTGTGGTGTAGTGGTTATCACGTCTGCTTTACACGCAGAAGGTCGCCGGTTCGATCCCGGCCAGGACCTTCTTTTAACTGAGTCGCAACAGCTTGGAATGTGTTCCCATGCTGAGACGCAGTGCATTATCACTGTAAAAAGCATACTGTTCACCTTGAGGATACTATGTTCTCGTTCGACAACGAGGTCCTGTGGTGTAGTGGTTATCGCGTCTGCTTTACACGCAGAAGGTCGCCGGTTCGATCCCGGCCAGGACCTTCTTTTAACTGAGTCGCAACAGCTTGGAATGTGTTCCCATGCTGAGACGCAGTGCATTATCACTGTAAAAAGCATACTGTTCACCTTGAGGATACTATGTTCTCGTCCGACAACGAGGTCCTGTGGTGTAGTGGTTATCACGTCTGCTTTACACGCAGAAGGTCGCCGGTTCGATCCCGGCCAGGACCTTCTTTTAACTGAGTCGCAACAGCTTGGAATGTGTTCCCATGCTGAGACGCAGTGCATTATCACTGTAAAAAGCATACTGTTCACCTTGAGGATACTATGTTCTCGTCCGACAACGAGGTCCTGTGGTGTAGTGGTTATCACGTCTGCTTCACACGCAGAAGGTCGCCGATTCGATCCCGGCCAGGACCTTCTTTTAACTGAGTCGCAACAGCTTGGAATGTGTTCCCATGCTGAGACGCAGTGCATTATCACTGTAAAAAGCATACTGTTCACCTTGAGGATACTATGTTCTCGTTCGACAATGAGGTCCTGTGGTGTAGTGGTTATCACGTCTGCTTCACACGCAGAAGGTCGCCGGTTCGATCCCGGCCAGGACCTTCTTTTAACTGAGTCGCAACAGCTTGGAATGTGTTCCCATGCTGAGACGCAGTGCATTATCACTGTAAAAAGCATACTGTTCACCTTGAGGATACTATGTTCTCGTTCGACAATGAGGTCCTGTGGTGTAGTGGTTATCACGTCTGCTTCACACGCAGAAGGTCGCCGGTTCGATCCCGGCCAGGACCTTCTTTTAACTGAGTCGCAACAGCTTGGAATGTGTTCCCATGCTGAGACACAGTGCATTATCACTGTAAAAAGCATACTGTTCACCTTGAGGATACTATGTTCTCGTCCGACAACGAGGTCCTGTGGTGTAGTGGTTATCACGTCTGCTTTACACGCAGAAGGTCGCCGGTTCGATCCCGGCCAGGACCTTCTTTTAACTGAGTCGCAACAGCTTGGAATGTGTTCCCATGCCGAGACGCAGTGCATTATCACTGTAAAAAGCATACTGTTCACCTTGAGGATACTATGTTCTCGTCCGACAACGAGGTCCTGTGGTGTAGTGGTTATCACGTCTGCTTCACACGCAGAAGGTCGCCGGTTCGATCCCGGCCAGGACCTTCTTTTAACTGAGTCGCAACAGCTTGGAATGTGTTCCCATGCTGAGACACAGTGCATTATCACTGTAAAAAGCATACTGTTCACCTTGAGGATACTATGTTCTCGTCCGACAACGAGGTCCTGTGGTGTAGTGGTTATCACGTCTGCTTCACACGCAGAAGGTCGCCGGTTCGATCCCGGCCAGGACCTTCTTTTAACTGAGTCGCAACAGCTTGGAATGTGTTCCCATGCTGAGACACAGTGCATTATCACTGTAAAAAGCATACTGTTCACCTTGAGGATACTATGTTCTCGTCCGACAACGAGGTCCTGTGGTGTAGTGGTTATCACGTCTGCTTTACACGCAGAAGGTCGCCGGTTCGATCCCGGCCAGGACCTTCTTTTAACTGAGTCGCAACAGCTTGGAATGTGTTCCCATGCCGAGACGCAGTGCATTATCACTGTAAAAAGCATACTGTTCACCTTGAGGATACTATGTTCTCGTCCGACAACGAGGTCCTGTGGTGTAGTGGTTATCACGTCTGCTTCACACGCAGAAGGTCGCCGGTTCGATCCCGGCCAGGACCTTCTTTTAACTGAGTCGCAACAGCTTGGAATGTGTTCCCATGCTGAGACACAGTGCATTATCACTGTAAAAAGCATACTGTTCACCTTGAGGATACTATGTTCTCGTCCGACAACGAGGTCCTGTGGTGTAGTGGTTATCACGTCTGCTTCACACGCAGAAGGTCGCCGGTTCGATCCCGGCCAGGACCTTCTTTTAACTGAGTCGCAACAGCTTGGAATGTGTTCCCATGCTGAGACACAGTGCATTATCACTGTAAAAAGCATACTGTTCACCTTGAGGATACTATGTTCTCGTCCGACAACGAGGTCCTGTGGTGTAGTGGTTATCACGTCTGCTTCACACGCAGAAGGTCGCCGGTTCGATCCCGGCCAGGACCTTCTTTTAACTGAGTCGCAACAGCTTGGAATGTGTTCCCATGCCGAGACGCAGTGCATTATCACTGTAAAAAGCATACTGTTCACCTTGAGGATACTATGTTCTCGTCCGACAACGAGGTCCTGTGGTGTAGTGGTTATCACGTCTGCTTCACACGCAGAAGGTCGCCGGTTCGATCCCGGCCAGGACCTTCTTTTAACTGAGTCGCAACAGCTTGGAATGTGTTCCCATGCTGAGACACAGTGCATTATCACTGTAAAAAGCATACTGTTCACCTTGAGGATACTATGTTCTCGTCCGACAACGAGGTCCTGTGGTGTAGTGGTTATCACGTCTGCTTCACACGCAGAAGGTCGCCGGTTCGATCCCGGCCAGGACCTTCTTTTAACTGAGTCGCAACAGCTTGGAATGTGTTCCCATGCTGAGACACAGTGCATTATCACTGTAAAAAGCATACTGTTCACCTTGAGGATACTATGTTCTCGTCCGACAACGAGGTCCTGTGGTGTAGTGGTTATCACGTCTGCTTTACACGCAGAAGGTCGCCGGTTCGATCCCGGCCAGGACCTTCTTTTAACTGAGTCGCAACAGCTTGGAATGTGTTCCCATGCCGAGACGCAGTGCATTATCACTGTAAAAAGCATACTGTTCACCTTGAGGATACTATGTTCTCGTCCGACAACGAGGTCCTGTGGTGTAGTGGTTATCACGTCTGCTTCACACGCAGAAGGTCGCCGGTTCGATCCCGGCCAGGACCTTCTTTTAACTGAGTCGCAACAGCTTGGAATGTGTTCCCATGCTGAGACACAGTGCATTATCACTGTAAAAAGCATACTGTTCACCTTGAGGATACTATGTTCTCGTCCGACAACGAGGTCCTGTGGTGTAGTGGTTATCACGTCTGCTTCACACGCAGGAGGTCGCCGGTTCGATCCCGGCCAGGACCTTCTTTTAACTGAGTCGCAACAGCTTGGAATGTGTTCCCATGCCGAGACGCAGTGCATTATCACTGTAAAAAGCATACTGTTCACCTTGAGGATACTATGTTCTCGTCCGACAACGAGGTCCTGTGGTGTAGTGGTTATCACGTCTGCTTCACACGCAGAAGGTCGCCGGTTCGATCCCGGCCAGGACCTTCTTTTAACTGAGTCGCAACAGCTTGGAATGTGTTCCCATGCTGAGACACAGTGCATTATCACTGTAAAAAGCATACTGTTCACCTTGAGGATACTATGTTCTCGTCCGACAACGAGGTCCTGTGGTGTAGTGGTTATCACGTCTGCTTTACACGCAGAAGGTCGCCGGTTCGATCCCGGCCAGGACCTTCTTTTAACTGAGTCGCAACAGCTTGGAATGTGTTCCCATGCTGAGACACAGTGCATTATCACTGTAAAAAGCATACTGTTCACCTTGAGGATACTATGTTCTCGTCCGACAACGAGGTCCTGTGGTGTAGTGGTTATCACGTCTGCTTCACACGCAGAAGGTCGCCGGTTCGATCCCGGCCAGGACCTTCTTTTAACTGAGTCGCAACAGCTTGGAATGTGTTCCCATGCCGAGACGCAGTGCATTATCACTGTAAAAAGCATACTGTTCACCTTGAGGATACTATGTTCTCGTCCGACAACGAGGTCCTGTGGTGTAGTGGTTATCACGTCTGCTTTACACGCAGAAGGTCGCCGGTTCGATCCCGGCCAGGACCTTCTTTTAACTGAGTCGCAACAGCTTGGAATGTGTTCCCATGCTGAGACACAGTGCATTATCACTGTAAAAAGCATACTGTTCACCTTGAGGATACTATGTTCTCGTCCGACAACGAGGTCCTGTGGTGTAGTGGTTATCACGTCTGCTTCACACGCAGAAGGTCGCCGGTTCGATCCCGGCCAGGACCTTCTTTTAACTGAGTCGCAACAGCTTGGAATGTGTTCCCATGCTGAGACACAGTGCATTATCACTGTAAAAAGCATACTGTTCACCTTGAGGATACTATGTTCTCGTCCGACAACGAGGTCCTGTGGTGTAGTGGTTATCACGTCTGCTTCACACGCAGAAGGTCGCCGGTTCGATCCCGGCCAGGACCTTCTTTTAACTGAGTCGCAACAGCTTGGAATGTGTTCCCATGCTGAGACACAGTGCATTATCACTGTAAAAAGCATACTGTTCACCTTGAGGATACTATGTTCTCGTCCGACAACGAGGTCCTGTGGTGTAGTGGTTATCACGTCTGCTTTACACGCAGAAGGTCGCCGGTTCGATCCCGGCCAGGACCTTCTTTTAACTGAGTCGCAACAGCTTGGAATGTGTTCCCATGCCGAGACGCAGTGCATTATCACTGTAAAAAGCATACTGTTCACCTTGAGGATACTATGTTCTCGTCCGACAACGAGGTCCTGTGGTGTAGTGGTTATCACGTCTGCTTCACACGCAGAAGGTCGCCGGTTCGATCCCGGCCAGGACCTTCTTTTAACTGAGTCGCAACAGCTTGGAATGTGTTCCCATGCTGAGACACAGTGCATTATCACTGTAAAAAGCATACTGTTCACCTTGAGGATACTATGTTCTCGTCCGACAACGAGGTCCTGTGGTGTAGTGGTTATCACGTCTGCTTCACACGCAGAAGGTCGCCGGTTCGATCCCGGCCAGGACCTTCTTTTAACTGAGTCGCAACAGCTTGGAATGTGTTCCCATGCTGAGACACAGTGCATTATCACTGTAAAAAGCATACTGTTCACCTTGAGGATACTATGTTCTCGTCCGACAACGAGGTCCTGTGGTGTAGTGGTTATCACGTCTGCTTCACACGCAGAAGGTCGCCGGTTCGATCCCGGCCAGGACCTTCTTTTAACTGAGTCGCAACAGCTTGGAATGTGTTCCCATGCCGAGACGCAGTGCATTATCACTGTAAAAAGCATACTGTTCACCTTGAGGATACTATGTTCTCGTCCGACAACGAGGTCCTGTGGTGTAGTGGTTATCACGTCTGCTTCACACGCAGAAGGTCGCCGGTTCGATCCCGGCCAGGACCTTCTTTTAACTGAGTCGCAACAGCTTGGAATGTGTTCCCATGCTGAGACACAGTGCATTATCACTGTAAAAAGCATACTGTTCACCTTGAGGATACTATGTTCTCGTCCGACAACGAGGTCCTGTGGTGTAGTGGTTATCACGTCTGCTTCACACGCAGAAGGTCGCCGGTTCGATCCCGGCCAGGACCTTCTTTTAACTGAGTCGCAACAGCTTGGAATGTGTTCCCATGCTGAGACACAGTGCATTATCACTGTAAAAAGCATACTGTTCACCTTGAGGATACTATGTTCTCGTCCGACAACGAGGTCCTGTGGTGTAGTGGTTATCACGTCTGCTTTACACGCAGAAGGTCGCCGGTTCGATCCCGGCCAGGACCTTCTTTTAACTGAGTCGCAACAGCTTGGAATGTGTTCCCATGCCGAGACGCAGTGCATTATCACTGTAAAAAGCATACTGTTCACCTTGAGGATACTATGTTCTCGTCCGACAACGAGGTCCTGTGGTGTAGTGGTTATCACGTCTGCTTCACACGCAGAAGGTCGCCGGTTCGATCCCGGCCAGGACCTTCTTTTAACTGAGTCGCAACAGCTTGGAATGTGTTCCCATGCTGAGACACAGTGCATTATCACTGTAAAAAGCATACTGTTCACCTTGAGGATACTATGTTCTCGTCCGACAACGAGGTCCTGTGGTGTAGTGGTTATCACGTCTGCTTCACACGCAGGAGGTCGCCGGTTCGATCCCGGCCAGGACCTTCTTTTAACTGAGTCGCAACAGCTTGGAATGTGTTCCCATGCCGAGACGCAGTGCATTATCACTGTAAAAAGCATACTGTTCACCTTGAGGATACTATGTTCTCGTCCGACAACGAGGTCCTGTGGTGTAGTGGTTATCACGTCTGCTTCACACGCAGAAGGTCGCCGGTTCGATCCCGGCCAGGACCTTCTTTTAACTGAGTCGCAACAGCTTGGAATGTGTTCCCATGCTGAGACACAGTGCATTATCACTGTAAAAAGCATACTGTTCACCTTGAGGATACTATGTTCTCGTCCGACAACGAGGTCCTGTGGTGTAGTGGTTATCACGTCTGCTTTACACGCAGAAGGTCGCCGGTTCGATCCCGGCCAGGACCTTCTTTTAACTGAGTCGCAACAGCTTGGAATGTGTTCCCATGCTGAGACACAGTGCATTATCACTGTAAAAAGCATACTGTTCACCTTGAGGATACTATGTTCTCGTCCGACAACGAGGTCCTGTGGTGTAGTGGTTATCACGTCTGCTTCACACGCAGAAGGTCGCCGGTTCGATCCCGGCCAGGACCTTCTTTTAACTGAGTCGCAACAGCTTGGAATGTGTTCCCATGCCGAGACGCAGTGCATTATCACTGTAAAAAGCATACTGTTCACCTTGAGGATACTATGTTCTCGTCCGACAACGAGGTCCTGTGGTGTAGTGGTTATCACGTCTGCTTTACACGCAGAAGGTCGCCGGTTCGATCCCGGCCAGGACCTTCTTTTAACTGAGTCGCAACAGCTTGGAATGTGTTCCCATGCTGAGAAACAGTGCATTATCACTGTAAAAAGCATACTGTTCACCTTGAGGATACTATGTTCTCGTCCGACAACGAGGTCCTGTGGTGTAGTGGTTATCACGTCTGCTTCACACGCAGAAGGTCGCCGGTTCGATCCCGGCCAGGACCTTCTTTTAACTGAGTCGCAACAGCTTGGAATGTGTTCCCATGCTGAGACGCAGTGCATTATCACTGTAAAAAGCATACTGTTCACCTTGAGGATACTATGTTCTCGTTCGACAACGAGGTCCTGTGGTGTAGTGGTTATCACGTCTGCTTTACACGCAGAAGGTCGCCGGTTCGATCCCGGCCAGGACCTTCTTTTAACTGAGTCGCAACAGCTTGGAATGTGTTCCCATGCTGAGACGCAGTGCATTATCACTGTAGAAAGCATACTGTTCACCTTGAGGATACTATGTTCTCGTCCGACAACGAGGTCCTGTGGTGTAGTGGTTATCACGTCTGCTTTACACGCAGAAGGTCGCCGGTTCGATCCCGGCCAGGACCTTCTTTTAACTGAGTCGCAACAGCTTGGAATGTGTTCCCATGCTGAGACACAGTGCATTATCACTGTAAAAAGCATACTGTTCACCTTGAGGATACTATGTTCTCGTCCGACAACGAGGTCCTGTGGTGTAGTGGTTATCACGTCTGCTTCACACGCAGAAGGTCGCCGGTTCGATCCCGGCCAGGACCTTCTTTTAACTGAGTCGCAACAGCTTGGAATGTGTTCCCATGCCGAGACGCAGTGCATTATCACTGTAAAAAGCATACTGTTCACCTTGAGGATACTATGTTCTCGTTCGACAACGAGGTCCTGTGGTGTAGTGGTTATCACGTCTGCTTTACACGCAGAAGGTCGCCGGTTCGATCCCGGCCAGGACCTTCTTTTAACTGAGTCGCAACAGCTTGGAATGTGTTCCCATGCTGAGACGCAGTGCATTATCACTGTAGAAAGCATACTGTTCACCTTGAGGATACTATGTTCTCGTCCGACAACGAGGTCCTGTGGTGTAGTGGTTATCACGTCTGCTTCACACGCAGAAGGTCGCCGGTTTGATCCCGGCCAGGACCTTCTTTTAACTGAGTCGCAACAGCTTGGAATGTGTTCCCATGCTGAGACACAGTGCATTATCACTGTAAAAAGCATACTGTTCACCTTGAGGATACTATGTTCTCGTCCGACAACGAGGTCCTGTGGTGTAGTGGTTATCACGTCTGCTTCACACGCAGAAGGTCGCCGGTTCGATCCCGGCCAGGACCTTCTTTTAACTGAGTCGCAACAGCTTGGAATGTGTTCCCATGCTGAGACACAGTGCATTATCACTGTAAAAAGCATACTGTTCACCTTGAGGATACTATGTTCTCGTCCGACAACGAGGTCCTGTGGTGTAGTGGTTATCACGTCTGCTTTACACGCAGAAGGTCGCCGGTTCGATCCCGGCCAGGACCTTCTTTTAACTGAGTCGCAACAGCTTGGAATGTGTTCCCATGCTGAGACGCAGTGCATTATCACTGTAAAAAGCATACTGTTCACCTTGAGGATACTATGTTCTCGTCCGACAACGAGGTCCTGTGGTGTAGTGGTTATCACGTCTGCTTCACACGCAGAAGGTCGCCGGTTCGATCCCGGCCAGGACCTTCTTTTAACTGAGTCGCAACAGCTTGGAATGTGTTCCCATGCTGAGACACAGTGCATTATCACTGTAAAAAGCATACTGTTCACCTTGAGGATACTATGTTCTCGTCCGACAACGAGGTCCTGTGGTGTAGTGGTTATCACGTCTGCTTTACACGCAGAAGGTCGCCGGTTCGATCCCGGCCAGGACCTTCTTTTAACTGAGTCGCAACAGCTTGGAATGTGTTCCCATGCCGAGACGCAGTGCATTATCACTGTAAAAAGCATACTGTTCACCTTGAGGATACTATGTTCTCGTCCGACAACGAGGTCCTGTGGTGTAGTGGTTATCACGTCTGCTTCACACGCAGAAGGTCGCCGGTTCGATCCCGGCCAGGACCTTCTTTTAACTGAGTCGCAACAGCTTGGAATGTGTTCCCATGCTGAGACACAGTGCATTATCACTGTAAAAAGCATACTGTTCACCTTGAGGATACTATGTTCTCGTCCGACAACGAGGTCCTGTGGTGTAGTGGTTATCACGTCTGCTTCACACGCAGAAGGTCGCCGGTTCGATCCCGGCCAGGACCTTCTTTTAACTGAGTCGCAACAGCTTGGAATGTGTTCCCATGCTGAGACACAGTGCATTATCACTGTAAAAAGCATACTGTTCACCTTGAGGATACTATGTTCTCGTCCGACAACGAGGTCCTGTGGTGTAGTGGTTATCACGTCTGCTTCACACGCAGAAGGTCGCCGGTTCGATCCCGGCCAGGACCTTCTTTTAACTGAGTCGCAACAGCTTGGAATGTGTTCCCATGCCGAGACGCAGTGCATTATCACTGTAAAAAGCATACTGTTCACCTTGAGGATACTATGTTCTCGTCCGACAACGAGGTCCTGTGGTGTAGTGGTTATCACGTCTGCTTCACACGCAGAAGGTCGCCGGTTCGATCCCGGCCAGGACCTTCTTTTAACTGAGTCGCAACAGCTTGGAATGTGTTCCCATGCTGAGACACAGTGCATTATCACTGTAAAAAGCATACTGTTCACCTTGAGGATACTATGTTCTCGTCCGACAACGAGGTCCTGTGGTGTAGTGGTTATCACGTCTGCTTCACACGCAGAAGGTCGCCGGTTCGATCCCGGCCAGGACCTTCTTTTAACTGAGTCGCAACAGCTTGGAATGTGTTCCCATGCCGAGACGCAGTGCATTATCACTGTAAAAAGCATACTGTTCACCTTGAGGATACTATGTTCTCGTCCGACAACGAGGTCCTGTGGTGTAGTGGTTATCACGTCTGCTTCACACGCAGAAGGTCGCCGGTTCGATCCCGGCCAGGACCTTCTTTTAACTGAGTCGCAACAGCTTGGAATGTGTTCCCATGCTGAGACACAGTGCATTATCACTGTAAAAAGCATACTGTTCACCTTGAGGATACTATGTTCTCGTCCGACAACGAGGTCCTGTGGTGTAGTGGTTATCACGTCTGCTTTACACGCAGAAGGTCGCCGGTTCGATCCCGGCCAGGACCTTCTTTTAACTGAGTCGCAACAGCTTGGAATGTGTTCCCATGCCGAGACGCAGTGCATTATCACTGTAAAAAGCATACTGTTCACCTTGAGGATACTATGTTCTCGTCCGACAACGAGGTCCTGTGGTGTAGTGGTTATCACGTCTGCTTCACACGCAGAAGGTCGCCGGTTCGATCCCGGCCAGGACCTTCTTTTAACTGAGTCGCAACAGCTTGGAATGTGTTCCCATGCTGAGACACAGTGCATTATCACTGTAAAAAGCATACTGTTCACCTTGAGGATACTATGTTCTCGTCCGACAACGAGGTCCTGTGGTGTAGTGGTTATCACGTCTGCTTCACACGCAGAAGGTCGCCGGTTCGATCCCGGCCAGGACCTTCTTTTAACTGAGTCGCAACAGCTTGGAATGTGTTCCCATGCTGAGACACAGTGCATTATCACTGTAAAAAGCATACTGTTCACCTTGAGGATACTATGTTCTCGTCCGACAACGAGGTCCTGTGGTGTAGTGGTTATCACGTCTGCTTCACACGCAGAAGGTCGCCGGTTCGATCCCGGCCAGGACCTTCTTTTAACTGAGTCGCAACAGCTTGGAATGTGTTCTCATGCTGAGACACAGTGCATTATCACTGTAAAAAGCATACTGTTCACCTTGAGGATACTATGTTCTCGTCCGACAACGAGGTCCTGTGGTGTAGTGGTTATCACGTCTGCTTTACACGCAGAAGGTCGCCGGTTCGATCCCGGCCAGGACCTTCTTTTAACTGAGTCGCAACAGCTTGGAATGTGTTCCCATGCTGAGACGCAGTGCATTATCACTGTAAAAAGCATACTGTTCACCTTGAGGATACTATGTTCTCGTCCGACAACGAGGTCCTGTGGTGTAGTGGTTATCACGTCTGCTTCACACGCAGAAGGTCGCCGGTTCGATCCCGGCCAGGACCTTCTTTTAACTGAGTCGCAACAGCTTGGAATGTGTTCCCATGCTGAGACACAGTGCATTATCACTGTAAAAAGCATACTGTTCACCTTGAGGATACTATGTTCTCGTCCGACAACGAGGTCCTGTGGTGTAGTGGTTATCACGTCTGCTTTACACGCAGAAGGTCGCCGGTTCGATCCCGGCCAGGACCTTCTTTTAACTGAGTCGCAACAGCTTGGAATGTGTTCCCATGCCGAGACGCAGTGCATTATCACTGTAAAAAGCATACTGTTCACCTTGAGGATACTATGTTCTCGTCCGACAACGAGGTCCTGTGGTGTAGTGGTTATCACGTCTGCTTCACACGCAGAAGGTCGCCGGTTCGATCCCGGCCAGGACCTTCTTTTAACTGAGTCGCAACAGCTTGGAATGTGTTCCCATGCTGAGACACAGTGCATTATCACTGTAAAAAGCATACTGTTCACCTTGAGGATACTATGTTCTCGTCCGACAACGAGGTCCTGTGGTGTAGTGGTTATCACGTCTGCTTTACACGCAGAAGGTCGCCGGTTCGATCCCGGCCAGGACCTTCTTTTAACTGAGTCGCAACAGCTTGGAATGTGTTCCCATGCCGAGACGCAGTGCATTATCACTGTAAAAAGCATACTGTTCACCTTGAGGATACTATGTTCTCGTCTGACAACGAGGTCCTGTGGTGTAGTGGTTATCACGTCTGCTTCACACGCAGAAGGTCGCCGGTTCGATCCCGGCCAGGACCTTCTTTTAACTGAGTCGCAACAGCTTGGAATGTGTTCCCATGCTGAGACGCAGTGCATTATCACTGTAAAAAGCATACTGTTCACCTTGAGGATACTATGTTCTCGTTCGACAACGAGGTCCTGTGGTGTAGTGGTTATCACGTCTGCTTTACACGCAGAAGGTCGCCGGTTCGATCCCGGCCAGGACCTTCTTTTAACTGAGTCGCAACAGCTTGGAATGTGTTCCCATGCTGAGACGCAGTGCATTATCACTGTAAAAAGCATACTGTTCACCTTGAGGATACTATGTTCTCGTTCGACAACGAGGTCCTGTGGTGTAGTGGTTATCGCGTCTGCTTTACACGCAGAAGGTCGCCGGTTCGATCCCGGCCAGGACCTTCTTTTAACTGAGTCGCAACAGCTTGGAATGTGTTCCCATGCTGAGACGCAGTGCATTATCACTGTAAAAAGCATACTGTTCACCTTGAGGATACTATGTTCTCGTTCGACAACGAGGTCCTGTGGTGTAGTGGTTATCACGTCTGCTTCACACGCAGAAGGTCGCCGGTTCGATCCCGGCCAGGACCTTCTTTTAACTGAGTCGCAACAGCTTGGAATGTGTTCCCATGCTGAGACGCAGTGCATTATCACTGTAAAAAGCATACTGTTCACCTTGAGGATACTATGTTCTCGTTCGACAACGAGGTCCTGTGGTGTAGTGGTTATCACGTCTGCTTCACACGCAGAAGGTCGCCGGTTCGATCCCGGCCAGGACCTTCTTTTAACTGAGTCGCAACAGCTTGGAATGTGTTCCCATGCTGAGACGCAGTGCATTATCACTGTAAAAAGCATACTGTTCACCTTGAGGATACTATGTTCTCGTTCGACAACGAGGTCCTGTGGTGTAGTGGTTATCACGTCTGCTTCACACGCAGAAGGTCGCCGGTTCGATCCCGGCCAGGACCTTCTTTTAACTGAGTCGCAACAGCTTGGAATGTGTTCCCATGCCGAGACGCAGTGCATTATCACTGTAAAAAGCATACTGTTCACCTTGAGGATACTATGTTCTCGTCCGACAACGAGGTCCTGTGGTGTAGTGGTTATCACGTCTGCTTCACACGCAGAAGGTCGCCGGTTCGATCCCGGCCAGGACCTTCTTTTAACTGAGTCGCAACAGCTTGGAATGTGTTCCCATGCTGAGACACAGTGCATTATCACTGTAAAAAGCATACTGTTCACCTTGAGGATACTATGTTCTCGTTCGACAACGAGGTCCTGTGGTGTAGTGGTTATCGCGTCTGCTTTACACGCAGAAGGTCGCCGGTTCGATCCCGGCCAGGACCTTCTTTTAACTGAGTCGCAACAGCTTGGAATGTGTTCCCATGCTGAGACGCAGTGCATTATCACTGTAAAAAGCATACTGTTCACCTTGAGGATACTATGTTCTCGTTCGACAACGAGGTCCTGTGGTGTAGTGGTTATCACGTCTGCTTCACACGCAGAAGGTCGCCGGTTCGATCCCGGCCAGGACCTTCTTTTAACTGAGTCGCAACAGCTTGGAATGTGTTCCCATGCTGAGACGCAGTGCATTATCACTGTAAAAAGCATACTGTTCACCTTGAGGATACTATGTTCTCGTTCGACAACGAGGTCCTGTGGTGTAGTGGTTATCACGTCTGCTTCACACGCAGAAGGTCGCCGGTTCGATCCCGGCCAGGACCTTCTTTTAACTGAGTCGCAACAGCTTGGAATGTGTTCCCATGCTGAGACGCAGTGCATTATCACTGTAAAAAGCATACTGTTCACCTTGAGGATACTATGTTCTCATTCGACAACGAGGTCCTGTGGTGAAGTGGTTATCGCGTCTGCTTTACACGCAGAAGGTCGCCGGTTCGATCCCGGCCAGGACCTTCTTTTAACTGAGTCGCAACAGCTTGGAATGTGTTCCCATGCTGAGACGCAGTGCATTATCACTGTAAAAAGCATACTGTTCACCTTGAGGATACTATGTTCTCGTTCGACAATGAGGTACTGTGGTGTAGTGGTTATCACGTCTGCTTCACACGCAGAAGGTCGCCGGTTCGATCCCGGCCAGGACCTTCTTTTAACTGAGTCGCAACAGCTTGGAATGTGTTCCCATGCTGAGACGCAGTGCATTATCACTGTAAAAAGCATACTGTTCACCTTGAGGATACTATGTTCTCGTTCGACAACGAGGTCCTGTGGTGTAGTGGTTATCACGTCTGCTTCACACGCAGAAGGTCGCCGGTTCGATCCCGGCCAGGACCTTCTTTTAACTGAGTCGCAACAGCTTGGAATGTGTTCCCATGCTGAGACGCAGTGCATTATCACTGTAAAAAGCATACTGTTCACCTTGAGGATACTATGTTCTCGTTCGACAACGAGGTCCTGTGGTGTAGTGGTTATCACGTCTGCTTCACACGCAGAAGGTCGCCGGTTCGATCCCGGCCAGGACCTTCTTTTAACTGAGTCGCAACAGCTTGGAATGTGTTCCCATGCTGAGACGCAGTGCATTATCACTGTAAAAAGCATACTGTTCACCTTGAGGATACTATGTTCTCATTCGACAACGAGGTCCTGTGGTGAAGTGGTTATCGCGTCTGCTTTACACGCAGAAGGTCGCCGGTTCGATCCCGGCCAGGACCTTCTTTTAACTGAGTCGCAACAGCTTGGAATGTGTTCCCATGCTGAGACGCAGTGCATTATCACTGTAAAAAGCATACTGTTCACCTTGAGGATACTATGTTCTCGTTCGACAATGAGGTACTGTGGTGTAGTGGTTATCACGTCTGCTTCACACGCAGAAGGTCGCCGGTTCGATCCCGGCCAGGACCTTCTTTTAACTGAGTCGCAACAGCTTGGAATGTGTTCCCATGCTGAGACGCAGTGCATTATCACTGTAAAAAGCATACTGTTCACCTTGAGGATACTATGTTCTCATTCGACAACGAGGTCCTGTGGTGAAGTGGTTATCGCGTCTGCTTTACACGCAGAAGGTCGCCGGTTCGATCCCGGCCAGGACCTTCTTTTAACTGAGTCGCAACAGCTTGGAATGTGTTCCCATGCTGAGACGCAGTGCATTATCACTGTAAAAAGCATACTGTTCACCTTGAGGATACTATGTTCTCGTTCGACAACGAGGTCCTGTGGTGTAGTGGTTATCACGTCTGCTTCACACGCAGAAGGTCGCCGGTTCGATCCCGGCCAGGACCTTCTTTTAACTGAGTCGCAACAGGTTGGAATGTGTTCCCATGCTGAGACGCAGTGCATTATCACTGTAAAAAGCATACTGTTCACCTTGAGGATACTATGTTCTCGTTCGACAACGAGGTCCTGTGGTGTAGTGGTTATCACGTCTGCTTCACACGCAGAAGGTCGCCGGTTCGATCCCGGCCAGGACCTTCTTTTAACTGAGTCGCAACAGGTTGGAATGTGTTCCCATGCTGAGACGCAGTGCATTATCACTGTAAAAAGCATACTGTTCACCTTGAGGATACTATGTTCTCGTTCGACAACGAGGTCCTGTGGTGTAGTGGTTATCGCGTCTGCTTTACACGCAGAAGGTCGCCGGTTCGATCCCGGCCAGGACCTTCTTTTAACTGAGTCGCAACAGCTTGGAATGTGTTCCCATGCTGAGACGCAGTGCATTATCACTGTAAAAAGCATACTGTTCACCTTGAGGATACTATGTTCTCGTTTGACAACGAGGTCCTGTGGTGTAGTGGTTATCACGTCTGCTTCACACGCAGAAGGTCGCCGGTTCGATCCCGGCCAGGACCTTCTTTTAACTGAGTCGCAACAGCTTGGAATGTGTTCCCATGCTGAGACGCAGTGCATTATCACTGTAAAAAGCATACTGTTCACCTTGAGGATACTATGTTCTCATTCGACAACGAGGTCCTGTGGTGAAGTGGTTATCGCGTCTGCTTTACACGCAGAAGGTCGCCGGTTCGATCCCGGCCAGGACCTTCTTTTAACTGAGTCGCAACAGCTTGGAATGTGTTCCCATGCTGAGACGCAGTGCATTATCACTGTAAAAAGCATACTGTTCACCTTGAGGATACTATGTTCTCGTTCGACAATGAGGTACTGTGGTGTAGTGGTTATCACGTCTGCTTCACACGCAGAAGGTCGCCGGTTCGATCCCGGCCAGGACCTTCTTTTAACTGAGTCGCAACAGCTTGGAATGTGTTCCCATGCTGAGACGCAGTGCATTATCACTGTAAAAAGCATACTGTTCACCTTGAGGATACTATGTTCTCATTCGACAACGAGGTCCTGTGGTGAAGTGGTTATCGCGTCTGCTTTACACGCAGAAGGTCGCCGGTTCGATCCCGGCCAGGACCTTCTTTTAACTGAGTCGCAACAGCTTGGAATGTGTTCCCATGCTGAGACGCAGTGCATTATCACTGTAAAAAGCATACTGTTCACCTTGAGGATACTATGTTCTCGTTCGACAACGAGGTCCTGTGGTGTAGTGGTTATCACGTCTGCTTCACACGCAGAAGGTCGCCGGTTCGATCCCGGCCAGGACCTTCTTTTAACTGAGTCGCAACAGGTTGGAATGTGTTCCCATGCTGAGACGCAGTGCATTATCACTGTAAAAAGCATACTGTTCACCTTGAGGATACTATGTTCTCGTTCGACAACGAGGTCCTGTGGTGTAGTGGTTATCACGTCTGCTTCACACGCAGAAGGTCGCCGGT
The DNA here is from genome assembly GCA_964036235.1 of Heterorhabditis bacteriophora. Classification (NCBI taxonomy): domain Eukaryota; kingdom Metazoa; phylum Nematoda; class Chromadorea; order Rhabditida; family Heterorhabditidae; genus Heterorhabditis; species Heterorhabditis bacteriophora. Next base: position 9,145,538 of record OZ038427.1, on the reverse strand, counting down.
TCGATCCCGGCCAGGACCTTCTTTTAACTGAGTCGCAACAGGTTGGAATGTGTTCCCATGCTGAGACGCAGTGCATTATCACTGTAAAAAGCATACTGTTCACCTTGAGGATACTATGTTCTCGTTCGACAACGAGGTCCTGTGGTGTAGTGGTTATCGCGTCTGCTTTACACGCAGAAGGTCGCCGGTTCGATCCCGGCCAGGACCTTCTTTTAACTGAGTCGCAACAGCTTGGAATGTGTTCCCATGCTGAGACGCAGTGCATTATCACTGTAAAAAGCATACTGTTCACCTTGAGGATACTATGTTCTCGTTCGACAACGAGGTCCTGTGGTGTAGTGGTTATCACGTCTGCTTCACACGCAGAAGGTCGCCGGTTCGATCCCGGCCAGGACCTTCTTTTAACTGAGTCGCAACAGCTTGGAATGTGTTCCCATGCTGAGACGCAGTGCATTATCACTGTAAAAAGCATACTGTTCACCTTGAGGATACTATGTTCTCATTCGACAACGAGGTCCTGTGGTGAAGTGGTTATCGCGTCTGCTTTACACGCAGAAGGTCGCCGGTTCGATCCCGGCCAGGACCTTCTTTTAACTGAGTCGCAACAGCTTGGAATGTGTTCCCATGCTGAGACGCAGTGCATTATCACTGTAAAAAGCATACTGTTCACCTTGAGGATACTATGTTCTCGTTCGACAATGAGGTACTGTGGTGTAGTGGTTATCACGTCTGCTTCACACGCAGAAGGTCGCCGGTTCGATCCCGGCCAGGACCTTCTTTTAACTGAGTCGCAACAGCTTGGAATGTGTTCCCATGCTGAGACGCAGTGCATTATCACTGTAAAAAGCATACTGTTCACCTTGAGGATACTATGTTCTCATTCGACAACGAGGTCCTGTGGTGAAGTGGTTATCGCGTCTGCTTTACACGCAGAAGGTCGCCGGTTCGATCCCGGCCAGGACCTTCTTTTAACTGAGTCGCAACAGCTTGGAATGTGTTCCCATGCTGAGACGCAGTGCATTATCACTGTAAAAAGCATACTGTTCACCTTGAGGATACTATGTTCTCGTTCGACAATGAGGTACTGTGGTGTAGTGGTTATCACGTCTGCTTCACACGCAGAAGGTCGCCGGTTCGATCCCGGCCAGGACCTTCTTTTAACTGAGTCGCAACAGCTTGGAATGTGTTCCCATGCTGAGACGCAGTGCATTATCACTGTAAAAAGCATACTGTTCACCTTGAGGATACTATGTTCTCATTCGACAACGAGGTCCTGTGGTGAAGTGGTTATCGCGTCTGCTTTACACGCAGAAGGTCGCCGGTTCGATCCCGGCCAGGACCTTCTTTTAACTGAGTCGCAACAGCTTGGAATGTGTTCCCATGCTGAGACGCAGTGCATTATCACTGTAAAAAGCATACTGTTCACCTTGAGGATACTATGTTCTCGTTCGACAATGAGGTCCTGTGGTGTAGTGGTTATCACGTCTGCTTCACACGCAGAAGGTCGCCGGTTCGATCCCGGCCAGGACCTTCTTTTAACTGAGTCGCAACAGGTTGGAATGTGTTCCCATGCTGAGACGCAGTGCATTATCACTGTAAAAAGCATACTGTTCACCTTGAGGATACTATGTTCTCGTTCGACAATGAGGTACTGTGGTGTAGTGGTTATCACGTCTGCTTCACACGCAGAAGGTCGCCGGTTCGATCCCGGCCAGGACCTTCTTTTAACTGAGTCGCAACAGCTTGGAATGTGTTCCCATGCTGAGACGCAGTGCATTATCACTGTAAATATAGTGAATTCCCTGTATCCACTATCTTTTCCTTAATCTAACCCGATTAATAGTGAATCTATTAAATATAACACCAGTTCTAGACCTAGTTAATTAAGTTAATATATATTGTTTCCTTCCTTATATCATGTTAGAAAGTATATTGTACTAAAGACATTTTTGAAGCATGTATTAAGATGAAGCGCGATGATAAGCCGCGTAGCTCAGCAATGTTTTGAGAACGGCAAAAGAATGCCAATAGCACCCGTATATAAAGAAGCGCAAATGCCCACAACCCCCATTCGTTCTCCGGCGACCGTTCTATACGGTCTCTTTTCTTATTTATTCTTATTATTAATTCTTATTATTAATTATTGCTATCATTTTCCCATTGTTAACATTATTGTTATATTGTTTATTCTTTAGTAATAAAAGTTTAATTACCCAAGTTTGAGGTTCTTACACCGCTACTAAGAGCGACCTCTTACAACACAAGTCCCGCGTGGCAGGAAACAAACACCATAACACAAGAGGCTAACTCTTACATGGTGCATCGTCCAAATCGGAGGACCCACTTTTGAAGAAAAAATAAGTTAGTTACTTATTCAGTACACATATTTGTTTTTTAAAGTTTTTTCGTATCGGCTTGAACTAACACTGCACGATATTACGCTACGGATAGTAGCTCACTGGACTGTAACACTTTGTTTCTATTTCTACATAGTCAACGAAATATGGCTACACAGTTCAAACACCGTAAAAGCCAACTCAGTTGGGCTACGTCAGATGTACAGAAATGGCTAGCGTCCTCAGCGCAGCTAGAGAACCCCATAGGTATTCCTAGTGATGTCGCTCCAGCAGCAAGCTACATACACCTCATGTCCCAAGAAATACAAAAAGGACTCACTCGAGGGAACATCGTCATTAACAAGTTGAAGGAGTCTCTAGATCAACTCACCAAAGCGTATGATGAAGTTGAAGAAACTACTGCTAATGACGATGAGCAAATTACACAACTCATAGGTGCAGCAGAAAAACTGCTGAATGAAGCTGAAGAGCACTACACTGTACTAAAAGTTGAGTTGACTGGGCTATCATCAATGCATCTACAATTAACGGAAAACAACCTGAGGCCCGCAGTCACAGGAAGTGCAACAGCGTCCCTAGTCGCACCGCCGAAGTTAGCAGAAATTCCTATCCCCAAATTCAGTGGCAAGAATTGGGAATGGGACAGTTTTTGGCAAGCCTTCGAAGCTAATATACACTGCCAAGAGCTCACAGATTATCAGAAGTTCAGGTACTTGTATGAGGCAGTGGTAGGAGATGCACGCTCAACCATTAATCGATTCCAACTAGTGGATAACAACTATTCTAGAGCTATTGCTGCATTGAAGAAAAAATATGGAGATATAGAATCAGTAATATTCGATCTGAATAATCTGTTAAAAAGAGCAAATGCGAGAGGCTCAAGGATTAGCGACCAGAGACGTCTGTACGATGATCTTGCAGCCATTATTACGCAATTGCAAAGTAAGGGAGAGTCAATGGACAACAGGATAACATTAGATTTGGTCTTAACCAAATTTAACTCCATGATTCGTGATAGAGTAAGAAGAAGAAAGGCAACTCTCAATAACATACACCCATGGAACATGGAAGAGATGTTAGAAGTACTAGAAGAAATTATATCCACAGAAGAACGATTCGAGAGAGAAGAAGCAGGCGGCGAAATACAAGACAATACGTTGTATCAGCCAACAGGGAACTTTATTCCGAATGCAAGGAAACCCTACACCGAGGGACTCCGAGTGCTCAACTGTCCAAGCTGTCTACGACCAGGACACAAGTGGTTTCAGTGTACGAAACTAGACACGATACAACTCCGCAAGGAGTTCTTGCAAAAGAACAACATGTGTCTAAATTGCGGAGGAACTAATCATCAAGTGCAGAAGTGCACGTCAAAAGGATGTCGTAATTGCAGTAAGCCACATCACACATCGATCTGCTTCCGAAGTACTAATCAAAGCTCACCCGAAAAGCCAGCTACCTATGGCAAACCAAAATTGGGAAGCAGATCAGCCAGCCATAACTATGTTACCGAAGACATAAAAAATGGTGCTGAAAAGGAGGATGACGATATCCCCCGAGCTGTACACCATACAAAGGAAAACCCACAGAGAATGTCAAACGACAGGGTGATCCTATTGGTAGGAACAGCAAAAACAATAAATGGCAAAGAGAACAAACTCCAGGATGTCGATATACTCCTCGATACAGGTTCCGAATTGTCATTTATCGATAGTAAACTCTCCATGAGTTTAGGGCTACCAACCCTGGGAAAAAAGGACCTACTTATTCACAAGTTTGGATCCAACTCCCCAGAACGCCAACCATCCCGAGTTACGGCGATAGATATCTTTGACAGAGACGGTACGCAGCACCGACTGCAACTATATACGAGTGATATCCTCACATCCCCACTTACAAGTGCAACTCTTAGCACTGAAGATCTCCACTTCATAATGGAACAAAAGATAGAATTGGCGCTCCCGCTACAACGAAAACTAATACGTCCCCAAATCCTACTGGGATGCGACCAACTATGGACATTATGGAGCTCTAATGGAACACAAATAGTACTCCCCTCGGGACTACGACTGGTCCCCAGCAAATTGGGACACATAGTCACTGGTCTTCAACACGAAAAGACCGTTATAGCACCCCACGTCAATACTCTCCTATCCCATCAGCCGGATAGTGACGATCGCGAAACATGGGAGCGCTTTTGGACACTAGATTCTTCCGGTATAAATGAGTTCAGTGGCCCGGACACTATGGAACGGAACACAACCAACGCACGGGTTTGGAAACAGTTTCGAGAAACCATACAATTCAGGGAGGATGGCTACTACGTGCGCTTACCCTGGAAAGAGCACCATCCACCACTCCCCGATAATCGAGCAATTGCTATGAAAAGACTAGATAGTGTACTGAAGGCATTGAGAACCAACTCATGGACAATGAAGGAATACGATAACACCTTCAAAGAGCAACTAATGAAGGGAATCATTGAGGAGGTGAACGAAGGCGCCACTACCGATGGCATCGTTCACTACATCCCTCATCAGGCAGTCATAACGCCGCACAAGGAAACCACGAAACTCAGGGTGGTTTTCGATGCCTCAGCTCACTATAAAGGATGTCCGTCATTGAATGAGGTCATTCATCAAGGACCTCTCATCATGCCTGAACTCTACGGAATGCTAATAAGATTCCGAATTCCAACAAATGCAATAATCGCCGATGTGGAAAAAGCATTTCTACAAGTGCGATTGCAAGAAACCGACAGAGATGCTACAAGATGCTTGTGGGTCAAGAACCCATTTCGGCCTCCAAAAGGTAGCAATATTATTACCTACAGATTCACTAGGGTTACATTCGGCATCAATGCATCTCCATTTCTACTAGCAGCAACAATACGCTTCCACCTAGAAAATGGCAAGGAAAAAGGTACCCCTTTAGCAGGGGAGATTCAGCAAAACCTCTACGTAGACAATCTCCTGTTAGGAGCTCAAACATCGGAAGAGGCAATAGAAAAATACCAACGTACGAAAAATCTCTTTACCGATTTAAATATGAACCTACGCGAGTTCAGATCTAACAACCAAGAATTCAACGCACGAATCCCCTCAACAGATCGTGCCATGAATCATATCCTGAAGGTCCTCGGTATACCATGGGATTCGAGAAACGATGAGATTATACTATGTTGTGTCCTACCGCCCAAGGAGAGATTTACTAAAAGGACAGTATCCCAACAATTAGCATCAGTGTATGATCCACTGGGACTACTTGTTCCGTTGTTGTTACAAGCCAAAGTATTCCTTCAATCACTTTGGGCAACGGACTATGCCTGGGACACACCATTGGAGGACATCCACAGCTCAATATGGTTGGAGATTTCGAAAGATATCAATCAATGGGAGAAACGCATTCCTCGTCGCATTTCTAGATACAACTCACCCACAAAAATCGTAGTATTTGCGGACGCAAGTCAATACGCAATCGCTACATGTGCCTATTTAAAAACAGATAATGACTGTCAACTACTCATGGCCAAGTCAAAGCTATCACCAATAAAAGGAATATCCACTATTCCGAAAATGGAGATGAATGCAATTACTATTGCAACACGATTAGCCTTAGCAGTATTCAACGCTCTGCGCACAACAGTACCTATAGATGACATTATCATACTATCGGACTCGGAAATTGCATTAAAATGGATACAAGCCCCTATAGACCGGAAAGGTCTAGGAGTTCTGGTAACCAACAGATGCAGAGAGATACGAAAGATTTTAATAGAAATCTCTAATAATGGATTGAGGATCCAGTTCGGACATGTCCCTACTCATCTCAATCCAGCAGATTGTGCAACACGAGGATTATCAGCAAAGGAGTTCACCACTCACTACTGGTGGAGTGGACCTCAATACATCAGAGAGGACTTAACCAGGTGGCCTACCAGCACTAATTTGTTTATGATCACTTTGGAAGGCGAGAAGTCAGAAATAACAACCACCAGTAATCAAGTATCACGTATCCACAATGAAAACGACTCATTGCTCAATTGGAAGAGACTAGATGGAGACTTTTCTAGCGTATTTAAAACCAAGAGAGTCATGGTATACGTATTGCGTTTTATTCAACGCTGTATTGCAAAAGTATCCGCGGTTACCAGAAACAGGATTACTACCACTCTACCTTTCTTAAACACGAAGGTAATCCCTATCAGTGTTCAAGGGTATGAACTACAGCAAGCTCATGACGCACTAATAAGGGACTTTCAACGAGTTACCATTACAGAAGGAGTCTTAAAACAGTTTAAACAGCTGAATCTACAGAAGGACTCCATAGGAATACTTCGGTGTTACGGAAGAGTCAACCAGTCACAATTAAATGACGACGAGAAGAATCCTATATTCATAACTCCAAAAACTTCATTGGCGTTTCTCATCGTACGTGATAAACACGCAGAATATCACAAAGGAACTGCACATACGATGGCAGCAGTTCGAGAGCAATATTGGATTCCTCAACTACGACAACAGGTACGAGGCATAATTAGACGGTGTATTCCGTGTCAAAAGATGAACAATCTACCATACAAGTACCCGGAAACACCAGATCTCCCACGAAGACGAGTCATAAGGTCACGACCATTCCAACATGTAGGATTGGACTACTTCGGACCACTGACTATATGTTCTGGAAAATTGAATGATCATAAAGTATACGGTTGCATACTGACATGTACGACAACCCGACTTATGCACCTGGAAGTTGTCACGGACATGACAACAGCAACGTTCATCAATGCTCTGCGGCGTTTCATGGCTCGAAGGGGAGTGCCGTCGACTATCACAAGCGACAATGCACACACCTTCACATTGGGAGAACAAATTCTAACCAAAGTCACACAACAAATTATCACGGAGCCCGCAGTTGACGACCTAATGTCGAAAAACGGTATCACTTGGCACTATAACACACCGTACTCGCCGTGGCAGGGCGGATTCTACGAGAGGTTGATAAAGCTAGTAAAACACGCGTTATATAAGACATTAGGAAAACAGGTTGTTAATCTCGACAACCTTGCAACAATCCTCACAGAAATTGAAGCGTGTCTTAACACACGGCCACTAACATATCAGGAAGAATCATGGGACAATCAACCTCTTCTTCGTCCTATAGATTTTATTCAAAAAGATATGCAGATAACTTGTCCTTTTGAAGACATGGATAACACTGATGATAACTATCTGCCAGCACATGATATGTATCAGTTACACACTAGACGTGAAGCAGAACAAGCACTTCGTGACTCTCATTCAAGAACAGAGAAGTTCTGGGAAATCTGGCAAAATCAGTACCTCAAGAACCTAAGGGAGTTTCACAAACAGAACCTACTAGTCAATCGAGTAGGCACAACTACTCCACAAATTGATGATATTGTGCTAATATTTGACCCAAATCAACCAAGGAATTCCTGGAAGATTGGCAGAGTCTCGAAGCTGACACCAACAACAAACGGCGAAATACGCTCAGCAGAAGTGATACTACCCAACAGAAGACTCATTCAGAGACCAATAAACCTACTCATACCAATGGAAATTCCGGATCCACCTTGTCAAGAGAGAAAGGGGCAAAAAGATAATCAAAAACTAGAGGGCAACCGTGAACATTCTACCCGTCCACACTACAACCTTCGACCACGGAAAAAAGTGGATTATAAGGAAGTCGATGAGTCAAACGAAGAGGAATATTCATACAACGTTAACACAGTTTATCGACCTTCAGGGATCAATAGGACTACTTTTACATACTTTGTCGCAGTGATGATATTAGTACACCCATTATCAGCTACAAAACTAGATAGAGATTTGTTGTGCACAGATAGAGGTATACAAATCACTAAAGGGGATGCAGAATCCTACGAAGTATGCATCAACAACTACTGTTGGATATACCCAATCCCTAGTGAAAAAGAAACTATTTACGTATCACCAAGCATCACATTGCACGATTATGTGGTTCAATGGAAAATTCATCGTGAAGATAAGATAAAGCTAATATATCTAACATGTCCAGCAACTCCGTTTTGCGCCAACATCAATTGCAACCTATGCACGGAAATGTTAGCTAACCCGACATGTTGGCCTAAAACGGCAATTGCCTCAACAGGAGTTGTGATATATCTAGTAATACTACTTATCTACTTCCTGTTTTATGTCCCAGTTATCCTAGTGTCACCTATCGTACTAATCTTTAAAGGAATAGGATACACCATATGGGCAATAACTCTCTATACAGTACAAACAATGGGATCAGTCGTCAGAACATTCGATTATTATCGGATTCGACAAAGGCAACGACAACGAAATATCAATTTATGGAACTCAATGACAGTAGTCGGGTTATTCGGCATTCTACAGATAGTAGCACCTTGTCAAGAGGTGGATATATTCTCCCACATGGATCGCACTTGCACAACGATTGACCAGCAGAATACCTGTACGCTACGCTCATCTCAAGTACTCAAGATCAATCCTTTCAAGCAGGAAGCATGTCTCACGTTATCAACCAACGGAAGTATCTACAAGGAGATACGAATACGATGGAAAGAAGTCCAGCTTACATGCGACAAAGAGACGATAATGTTTACGAGAAGCACGCAATACAGGGTGCTGGATAGCAAGAGATGTCCTCATTCAGGATCTTGCACCCAGGAGAAATGTTCAAAAATCAATAGAACGTCGATAATACCAGAACTCCAAACAGCCAACCATTACCCTGGAATAACGCGATGCGTAGAAAGCTGTGGAGGACTGGGATGCGACTGTTTCTATCCGAGCTCCGGATGCTTATTCTATCGCATCTACTTATTACCAATGGATGAGCACCTATACGAGATTTACAGATGTACTAGATGGAGAGAAGCAGTACTAGTACACATTTCGATAATGGATAAGTACAGAAATTATTCCGAAAAGACAGAGGCCATAATAAAACCCAACATTCCTTATCAATGGAATAATATGACAATAACCCTATCGGAACTCGCTATTCCACCCACACCCTTGTTAGCGGACCAGTTCGTATCAGATGGAAAGAATACAGCTAGATGGGTTCAGGAATATACTCCACCTCTTCAGTGCGTCACAGTGGAAGAGGCAAAAACGCTTAAATGCAAAGTAATAGAAGATTGTTTCTGTTCTCCAGCAGAAAACACAATCAGGTGTGATTGCAAAGAACGCAATATAACGCAGATCTTCTACAACATGAAAAATAGATTGCCTTTCATATCACCGTCCGTTCATTTCAAACAAAATAAATCGTCAGTAAAAGCGACGATTACAAGCTTAGCAACGGCGGAATTCATTCTGCATCTAGAAGAAACGACGCCTGTGTCAATAAAGGTGCAAGAGTCGACATGTTCAATTGAACCCACACATATAGAAGGATGCTATTCTTGTTCAAAAGGAGCCAAAGCAATTGTCACTTGTATTGCGGAAAAGGACGAGCAAATAGCAGAGTTACGATGTGACGAACACAGCTTCACAATCCCTTGTTCGTTAAACGGAACCATGTCCACACTAGCATTTAGCTACGATAGAGCAACAATACATACAAGATGTGAAATCAAATGTGGAAAAACACCTACCTATACCGAAATATCAGGAATCCTGAGATACACCGGAAACCTTCAGCAGTCTCTAAGGAGGGTAGTTAACGGAGAGAGCAAGACGTTTTCCGAAATTAATATACCTGACATTGGTCATATAGCCAATGTATTTATTCACTGGTATACAACCACGATAATCACGGTGATAGGAATATGCATCGCAGTCCTAATCACCTATCTATACTTCGCCACTTGCGGAGCACGAATACTATTGTCCATTAGTCGATGCTTTTTTCGTGTCCTCTTCAGAGTGGGAAGATGTTTTCTTCGTAAGCCACGAAGGAAAAGGACGGAAACGAAACAACTCTAACTATAAACACTTACTCTCTAGAGCACATATTTCTAGCTCACGTAGTTTATATAAAATGTACATACGTATGATTGCACCATTTATAATAACCCACTTAATGCACACTATACTTCACAACACCTGTAATGGGTGTTATCACATGAATGTCACCACCATTCATTCATCGCACCAGGCACCGCACACATTCGTCAAAATTTATTATAGCCATTATTTTAGCATGCCTGCCCATAAGAATAGCACCTACCTAGAGGAAAGACTTCGACAAGAACTAAAAACAAAACTTATCAGCGCAAAGAACACCACAAAAATTCCTACGGAGAAGGACATTCTCGAGGCTATAGTCCAGCATGGGGATAAATGTTATCTTATCGCGGATGACTACCAGACAGCATTTGTCGAGTACGAACACTTATTGCTCGCAACCGAGATAACACTATCAACGACGGGCGGAGCCCAAAAGCTGTTCGTCGAAGCCTCACTGCTTTTGTCGAAACACAGGCATCTGTTTCTGAGAAGATACGACGAATGTACTCGGTTCAACAACGCGCATGATATATATGAGATACTAACTGCAGGAGGTATCCTTAATGAGTTAGAAAGGACAAGCTCAATAGCGGATCTAGCAAACCGGAATCCAAAGGACGCCCCAAACGGACTCGTAAACTGTCATTACGAAAGGAGTAACGTCAATGAGATGTTTAAGCTAAATCAGATGATGTTCATGGAACTTTTAGAAAGAGAAGAAGACGACATCAAAGTCCAAAAGGACAAGATTATAAAAAGACAACGGGCAGAGGAAGAAGAGAACAGAGAGATGAAGAAAGTACTACAGGAACTAAGGGAGATGACACACTCTCTTTTAGAATCACGAGAAGAAACACAACCGCAAACACACTTAGAGGAGCTGAAAGGATTGAAAGAAGCTATAGTGGAAATAAAGAAATCGCTTCGCATCCAAGAGATTCTTCATAAGACAAGAGACGAGAAGCTTGATAACCTTCAAGAATCGATCAAATTGTTGGCTACAGAGATGAAGTCGAGTAACACAGCGCTACTAAATCAGACTACACAGGCATTATCCGAAGCCAATCAGCGAATTGAGGAAGTCATTAACACGAAACCAGTGGTGAAGGATACCAGAACAGTTGCGACACAGTCTACATCACAGAATCCGTACCATACTCAAACATCATCTACACAGGTATCCAACGCTGATTGGTACGGAATCCAACAAGAAGATATTGGAACAATATCTCTCGACGAAACGGCAGAACAATTCAATAGAAGAGAGGCACGAGAGGATGAGATCCGGAAAAGGAAGCCTCCTAGCCCAGAAGCAAGACACACGCTCCAAGAAAGACTACGAGACCTGAAAAATTCCATAAAAGAAGGCAACGAAATCTTAAGGAAAAAAGAAACTAAACCCAGAAAATACGGCAAGAAGATAACCAAACCAAAGGATGCCACGATGGATTGCATATTCTGTGGAAGAGTTGGAGATCACTACTCAGACGTATGCCCATCCATCCGTAGGATAGTAGACAGGACAAGGATCATTGAAGGACAAGAACGGTGTTTTCTCTGTCTCTCTAAACACACGAAGAGAGAGTGTACGAAATACCATGAATGCTTCTACTGTACTAAAAGTCACAGCTACAAAATAGACCTAGAAAAACACCACAGCGCCATTTGTCCCTTACCAGAAGAAGACGAGACCATCCGGAGAGAGATAAAACAAATGAAAAAGGAAATGGAGGATATCGAATCGACGCTGAGACAGCAAGAAGGAAAACGAAAAAGGATAAACACGTAGGACACGAACAAGCATTAGCATCATCGTCGCCTCGGCAGTATAGTGAATTCCCTGTATCCACTATCTTTTCCTTAATCTAACCCGATTAATAGTGAATCTATTAAATATAACACCAGTTCTAGACCTAGTTAATTAAGTTAATATATATTGTTTCCTTCCTTATATCATGTTAGAAAGTATATTGTACTAAAGACATTTTTGAAGCATGTATTAAGATGAAGCGCGATGATAAGCCGCGTAGCTCAGCAATGTTTTGAGAACGGCAAAAGAATGCCAATAGCACCCGTATATAAAGAAGCGCAAATGCCCACAACCCCCATTCGTTCTCCGGCGACCGTTCTATACGGTCTCTTTTCTTATTTATTCTTATTATTAATTCTTATTATTAATTATTGCTATCATTTTCCCATTGTTAACATTATTGTTATATTGTTTATTCTTTAGTAATAAAGGTTTAATTACCCAAGTTTGAGGTTCTTACACCGCTACTAAGAGCGACCTCTTACAACACAAGTCCCGCGTGGCAGGAAACAAACACCATAACACAAGAGGCTAACTCTTACAGTAAAAAGCATACTGTTCACCTTGAGGATACTATGTTCTCGTTCGACAACGAGGTCCTGTGGTGTAGTGGTTATCACGTCTGCTTTACACGCAGAAGGTCGCCGGTTCGATCCCGGCCAGGACCTTCTTTTAACTGAGTCGCAACAGCTTGGAATGTGTTCCCATGCTGAGACGCAGTGCATTATCACTGTAAAAAGCATACTGTTCACCTTGAGGATACTATGTTCTCGTTCGACAACGAGGTCCTGTGGTGTAGTGGTTATCACGTCTGCTTTACACGCAGAAGGTCGCCGGTTCGATCCCGGCCAGGACCTTCTTTTAACTGAGTCGCAACAGCTTGGAATGTGTTCCCATGCTGAGACACAGTGCATTATCACTGTAAAAAGCATACTGTTCACCTTGAGGATACTATGTTCTCGTTCGACAACGAGGTCCTGTGGTGTAGTGGTTATCACGTCTGCTTTACACGCAGAAGGTAGCCGGTTCGATCCCGGCCAGGACCTTCTTTTAACTGAGTCGCAACAGCTTGGAATGTGTTCCCATGCTGAGACGCAGTGCATTATCACTGTAAAAAGCATACTGTTCACCTTGAGGATACTATGTTCTCTTTCGACAACGAGGTCCTGTGGTGTAGTGGTTATCACGTCTGCTTTACACGCAGAAGGTAGCCGGTTCGATCCCGGCCAGGACCTTCTTTTAACTGAGTCGCGACATCGTCAAAGTTGGGAGATTTTATTTGTCGTGCAGTTTTCGTGCTAGATTATTATATTTGCTCGCCGCCTTTTTATTTCGAAGTATGCTAGTTTGATGGTTGGTATTTTGTTTTTATATTGTTGGTAATGTCTAGGTTAATCGATATTTCTTTACGATTCTAACTTTTATTTATTTTATTATGCTGTAGTTATTGTTAATATTCTGTCGTTAGTTTGTAATTAAGGCATGTATGTATGTGAATCAATAACTGGCATGCTTTGTATCTTTCCAGTGTGAGTAAAAATTTTAGGCCGCCTAGATTTGTTTTCATATATTGTTTTTTCTGTACCATTTAGTGGTTATCTATCATTTTAAATTTTTGTTTGAAATCCAGTTACACATATTGTAAGAAATAGTCTGCTTTTCACCAATATTTTTATGTGAAATAGTTTTACTATTCCTAGTTATTATAGGTATTTAATTTGTGATTGTATTGAAATCTACTTCGTGTTTATTGTTTTCATTGATTTCTTGATATTGGAATTAATTTTTTCAACTTTGATTTCACTAAATTTTGCTATGTAGGATATTGATTTTCTTTGTTTTCTCGCTATATATATCTGTTAGTATAATTATTTAAAATATTTCAGTTTTCTTTTATATGATTTTGAGGCCGTTTGTTATTTCCTCATTTTATGGATAAATTTTTTAATATTTAATCATAACTAGGCATATTTTGTTAAAAGAATTGTGTCTATTTATTTCTTTATGGTAGTTAAAATAATATCCATTACATACTAAAATTACCTTAACTATGAAGGTATTTCTTATTTTAACTATTTAATTTACCAGTTTTGTATTGAGATATGAATTGCTTCAATGAAAATAGTAATATGTTTTCGTCATATTTTTGCCCACGTTTGGCTCTCATTTTTAAAATTACACACGTTTTTATTTTTTACGGTTTTCCGCTTAATTGTTCTTATTGGGTATTATTGTCGTTTTAAAGAATTTTCGTTTTCGTATACTACTTGGTTTATACGTGAAATTATATGAATTGTTAAACACTAATGTTTATAGCATTTCTGTTTATATACTTTAAATTCATAAAAACTGCAGTTATATTTTTCTCCATGCTAATTTATGATTCCTCCTGAAGTGTTGGCGTAGTACTAGGATGAAGGGATTTTTTGTTTCTTAATGATTTTTTCTGCAGTTACCAAGATTGTGCCATAAATTATGCCAAGTGCTGAAATGTGGAAAAACTTTTTCATTTTTTAGCATCTTATGGTGAACTTTCTTGTTTAGTAGTTTTCATGTTTCTAATGCGTGATTATAGCGTAATCTACTAAGCTGTACTAAGACTTATCGCATATTTGACTCTAGTTTAAGAAATCTTTTATTACTTAAAACTGGCGTTCCAACTTGGTTTATTGATTAAGTAAATCATTTGTTTTAAGAACATTACCTAAAAATATGAATACTATCAAAAAGAAGCGGTATTACATGAATTAAATCCTTAACTTTGGGGAATTTCTTTAGTATTAGTAATTTGGAAATATTTATCCGTCTGTGAGCTTCGTTTAGTCCTGCTTCTTAGTGCTTTTATATGCTCCGTAATTCTCTATATATCGATCATGATATATTTTATAAAATACATTCTATCGTTTTCATTTGTCATGTTTTAATTTATTCCAAAATGTTGGGATTGAAATTATAAAAGTTCTTTAATGCTCCTTATACATATTTGAAGACTATTTTATCGCTAATAATTTTTCAAAATTTTAGGGTCAGGTGCAGTTCTGCAAATAAGGTTTTTAACTTTCAACATCCTTCATACTATAATAGCCGTTTTACCCAATTTAATTGTTGTTCCTGAATTAATTCTAGACATTGAAATTCGTACTTATTTTAAATGACCAAATTGTGGACAAAGTAATAAAGATATGTTCATATATAATTTGCGTTTAAAAACATCACTGGAGCTATAGAAATGTAGATGTTCTAGTAGAAAATTGTAGAACTTATCCGTTTAAAATTTCTTGCTTTGGGACATAAATGAATTATTACAGGATATTGTTAATTGTACTTGATGACTCACCAAACAAAAGAAAATGGCTATGAAGTCAACTTTATATGGTATAGGATGTATCCTGATTATAATTTACTATCGTGGCCTTAATTGGTGTAAAACGAAACACGAAAACCATTCCATACTTCATATTTAGTTTCTTTGCAGGAATATTCACTAGACCAAAAGTTGGGAAAATTGTGTGCTTCTGAATTTGATTTTTTTCCCCAAAAGATTAAATGTATGTAATGAGATAAAAGAAATTTAGTATATCGTAATAAGTAAGAAAACAAAGACGCCATAATTTCACGCTGTATAAATGGACAGAGGAACTATTTCGAATTTTTTAACAGATTTTATAGGACAACATTTAGAGTCTCACAAATGTATGCGTAAATCTCGTGCCTCGGTAGCAAGGGCGTAAAGTCGGTGTCTGTCGACGCAAGCGCGGTCGGTGCAACGGGTACAAGTGCAAAGTCGGTGCAACATGGGTGCAAGCGCAAAGTCAGTGTCTGTTGACGCAAGCGCAACATTGGCGCAATGTGAACGCGAAGTCGGTGTCTATTGACGCAAGCGCAAAGTCGGTGTCTATCGACGTAAGCGCAAAGTCGGTGTCTATCGACGCAAGCGCAAAGTCGGTGTCTATCGACGCAAGCGCAAAGTCGGTGTCTATCGACGCAAGCGCAAAGTCGGTGTCTATCGACGTAAGCGCAGAGTCGGTGTCTATCGACGCAAGCGCAAAGTCGGTGTCTATCGACGCAAGCGCAAAGTCGGTGTCTATCGACGCAAGCGCAAAGTCGGTGTCTATCGACGTAAGCGCGAAGTCGGTGTCTATCGACGCAAGCGCAAAGTCGGTGTCCATCGACGCAAGCGCAAAGTCGGTGTCCATCGACGCAAGCGCAAAGTCGGTGCAACATGGGTGCAAGCGCAAAGTCGGTGCAACATGGGTGCAAGCGCAAAGTCAGTGTCTTGCCATTGAAGGTATAAATTTAGCGCTTTGTTAATGTAAACTCAAGTTTTGAGTAAGAGTAACGTACTGGATAAGAATGATGATTGAACCGTGAATTTTCCGTCCGGATATTTTGACTATTAAACTATGCAAGGTTTTAATTTCGAACTATTTCTTGGACGACCTTTCTTAATACGTATTTATGTATACTAACGGGATTATAACCTCTACCTTTACACGTTAAAGTCGTTAACCCTGCTGTTCTGTGTTTAGTTTCTAAAAGGAAACCCTGTTTTATATAGTATGTTTAAGGAATAAATTTTGGAGATATGCCTTCTGCAATTTCCTCCACCCGTCTGCATAAGAACGGCATATTTGATATGGATGATCAAGCGTTCCTGCGAGCATGTGCAGTGATTGGAGGCGTCGTTATAGTAGTGGCTATCTATTGCATTGTTAAATGTTACAGGTAATTAAGATCAAATTAAAGAAATATGTTAACCGTATATTGCTATGAAATTCATGAACTACATAGTCCTACAGTATATCTTATGATCTTAAATTAAATAATTTCCATCTAATTTGAATGTGGCTATAGCTAAAAAAGGTGGGTATGTATTCTCGTTGTTTCTATGATTATTATGTCAGCGTATTATTTAGAGTATTACCACATTCTAAAAATTTACTCTTGATGGTAATTCCACCTAGAAAAGCCCATTAGATGGTTAGTGGGATTTGATCCTTTAATTCACACCTTTAAATTGTAGTTTATTTTTCGTTCTAGGTCAAAGTACTCCTTGCGAACACGTGTACGTAAATATGATATCCTATCGGCCGATGACCTTCGAAGACCAGCCCTGGCTAGTTGTTCTGAATCCGAAGACGAAATCTTTGAAGAGATATCGGACCGCCAAAAATTGGTACCAAGTGGTTCCTAACCTTTTACACAGTTCGTATCAATGTTCCTAGATAGTGTATGGTTATACTTAATATTACTCATATATTAAGAACTACGATGGATAAGGATTAATTTTCTTTAGTATACTTGCCAATGGAACTATAATATAGAACTGAAATAGAACACAATGGTTTCATATGGATTATAGCGATCTCAATTAACAATAGTATTTGCATAGATTTTTTTATTGCTGGTTTCTATGTAAGGACTTATTATATACAGCAAAATAATTTTAATACAAAAAAGAATCAAGTAACATTATTGTAATAAAACTATTTAACAAGTTGTATTCAACAAAAAGTACAATAAGAATAAATTTAAACAAGGACGGACACTAATGTCATTGTGTCAACTACTACATTTGAATTTTTTTAGTTGAATTGAGATTTTCTAGAGAAACTGGATTAAATACGAAATCCAGAATTAACTTTTTTATTAAAAATGGCCAATGCTGTTTTCAGGTAGGAAGAATACCTGGGAGCCTTCAAGAGATCCAGAAATAAAAATAAACTGGACCCGTACGGATATGAGGGTAAGTGAAATCAGATGATATCAGATTCACGACAAGTGAAATGCCAGGCAGCATATAAGCTGTCGGCATAAAACACCAGTGATGGATCGAAAAACCATAAATGATTAAAACAAGTGAAGTAATAGAATAAAGTAGCAAATATAAAAAGATCACGAAGATGGAATTATGGGAATTCCAAAGTAGAAATATGAAAATAAAAAATATGGCTAAAAAACATTTAAATAAAGGATTCTGATTACATTCGATATTATACTTTAGATAAAGAGCAAATAAAAAGTTTAAATTAAAAAGTATTTTTTGTCACCGGCCTTTTTAACTGTATTGATGTTTAATGTTTTGCGTCTTTTGCAGACGTTCCTCTTCACAGTCCGAATTTAATGAATCGCTGATATCTGATGATAAAATTTCTATCGTTTCCACTGGGATACCATTTCGTACTGCACTTTTTGAGAAAATTGAGGTAACCGGAGCCTATAAACAATTTGTAAAAGAAAGAGAAAATCGGTAGTTGTTTGCAAGTCACTACATGATTGTAATATATTTTAATAAGTACAATCAACTAGTGATGAAGTTATTTCCAACATTTAAGTCTCCTGCACATTGCGTATTAGAATGGCAGTAAAAAATTAGTGAATACTCATTCTATTCTTAAAATTAGGAACTAATTGATTAGCTAATGATCTAATTAGTCAATACTACACTTGTTCTAAATAATTTAGCGTATTTTTTAGATTTTAGGACTACTTTATTTATAATTATGCAAGATTGTTATTAAGATTGTTAATTATATCTAGATATCTATATTACTAACGGGCATCCAGGAATTATGCTGATAAAATTCTAGAATATACCAGGATTGTATGGCAATTTCCTAATTGTGAATGCGTCATTTTGTTTCTAAATAATTACACGAATTTTAAGAACATCTACTAATGTATATGCTATACTAAGACTACATTCTTTACGCTCACATTAAGTAAAGCCTTAGAAATATACTGGGCACTATATTGTATTTATATACCCTATGTTCAATGTTTATTTTAAACAGCTTGATACATCTGAGCCGCGTTATAGGAAAACTATACAACTTAAAAGCCACAAAAATACTATTTTATATTTCTTTTTAAATCCATAAACTAAAACTACATGTTGTCAAGGAAAAGTGAAGAGGGAATAACAGCCTAAAACTGCCAGAAATTAATTTACTTCTTCACTTGTTATACTATCTCACTAAAACAAACCTTTCCATTTTTAGATTTTTTAAGGGTTTGGTTGGAATTTGTATACTTTGTCTTTCTCAGCGTCTCTTGCAATTGCATGTTATCTTCGATTTCTCCCTTATTTTCATCATCCCATATCAAAAATTTGCCCAGACCTATCAACATCCTCAATAGTATCGATATAAAGCAGCCAATCACCTAAATACGTCAAGTTGATACATTTATGGAAACATTTTAAATCCTAGAATTTTACGTTCAAATATGATGATATTTTAAAGCTTAAGCTGTTGAAAGCTAAATCCCAAATAAATGTAATACCTATCAGGAAATTTATTTTAAAAATTCTTCCTAATGAATTTAGATAACCAAATTATTTTTAACATATGCAGAATAAAAATAACTAACCTTGCCCGCTAGAAATGCCATTGGAAATACAAAAAAAATAAGAATTAACCAGAAATATATGGTAGGCTCGTATTCGAGACAACAAGACGGTGCAACCATGATAAGTTTTACAGGAGATACTGAAATAAAAATAATATATCAATAGTGAGGATTTACATGTTTGATAGTGATAAAATGGATAATAACCATGCTCAGAAAATTTTTTCACCACACCCATTAAAACATACCTTTTCTTCTCTCATGTGGTCTATGCAATTATACAGCCCCCAGCTCGTTTTCATGGGTAGTTGGATGCACGGTTCTTCACTTATAAATTTTTTTAAATGTTCTTTCCCCCTCAAAGAACAGTAATATCACAAATAGTTTCCTCAAACTGCTTTCTGGATTCTACAAATTAATATAATTCTTCATTATCACGCATAGTATTTAGGTTAAATCAATTTCGGAAAGACTCGCTTTGACAGAATAACGTCTATTTCAACCACATATACTCATGCCACTAGGATAACATAGAATGTGATTATATGTTATCTCATAATTGTATTCAAATTTCTATACAATTAAAAATAAGGCATATTCATGCCGAAAATACCATAAGAGGCTAAATTGAAATACTGCCAGGCTGACAATAAAAAGTTAATTGCTGATAATACCAGTGTATAATTTCTGATAATTTCTGCAAAACATGAGGGTGAATTACAAATAGGCGATAAAACTAACAATCTTACGCAGTGAGACTAAGTGTTTCAAATAAATCCAAAATTATAAGCATAAGAGAGGTAGTTGTTCAAAATCTTTAAGCAGTTATCTAAATAAGTACAATATAAACGGTGTATAGAACTGAATTCACAAAACATTTTCAGGAAAGCCAAATCAAAGAGAATTTTGTAATTTACGCAAATATGATAGGCAACAGCAGAAATTATATGTTACAAATTCGTTTAACGACACTAAAAAGACGCGATATTTTAAATTAAAGGTATATTATTAACCGTTACTATTTCCAACATTATTTTTAATGGCACTTTCGCATCCACTCGTTAATATACATCACTTGTCCAGTCTAAAATGAGTGGCAATGCTGACCTTAAGTAATTTTGGTGATAGTAATGTAACTCCAAAATATCTAAGTGGTAAAAGTTAGGATCAGATATTAGAATTAGCATTTCTACAAGAACGCTATAAAATTTCATATTTGTTATTATAGAAAGAAAAACGCTCCTAAAATTTCTTGCCCCAAAAATACTAAGAAAATGTATATTCCCTTATACCAAAAAATTTCTCAACTCTATACAATAATTTAAACCCCAAAAAGCGAAGGAGTGATAATGTATAGCTAATCTGCAAAAAAGTGAAGTGTAAAACAAATGTTAGCCTAGTTGTGACATAAACGCATACATTTACAATTTTTGAAATTAAAACTTAATATTTTCAGTAATTGCTTCCTATTGGCATTTAAAGTTTTAAGATCTGATAAAGCGAAATATTCACTTAGCGATGATCTTCCTTGATCAAGAAGTGAATTTTAACTTCTTTTTTCGTATTTTCTTCAATTACGACCTCAGTATGCTTGATCAGAGCAAAGGCTGCTAACCCATAAACTATACATGGAAAACCTGTAAAACTGTATCCGATCAAATATTTTTCTTCATATATTTTAAACTAATACACATAAGCTTTAATATCCCTTTTTAACCTATTTTAGATGAAAAATACATATAGCATAGCATCTTCCATTAGCAGTTATTTGGAATTAGCTATCTTCATCTACCTTTTCTTTCCTAGCCTTACTTTTACTATTTTTAAAAATATCATCTTTCTCTAATAAACTAACCGAAATTTATAACTGTTATTAATCGATACAAGTTATTTTCGGCTGTGAGATTTTGCACAGGACGTTTTGTGCAGTGGTACTTAATGTATGGAAAACAACCGACTCTGTAAAATATTTAATAAAGAAAACCAACGAATTAAAAATTCTAAGTTTTAAATTACGAAAAACTGAAAGCCCAGTTATCATTAAACCAATTATTAAATTGGTGTAAAAAAATAACTGTGCTTTTTGCTATTCAAAATTTAGGTGCTTATTTTGGTTTAAACTTTCATTTAACTATTATTATGTAATACACCATTTAAAAGCGCGAAAACCACTCTAGTGATTTATGTCCATGGTTTTGTCTTCACTGTGTGTTTTGCTTATTTTAGGCTAACAAAAAGGGGAAAAAGCAAATTCGAGCGATTGTGTTGTACGAGTTAAAATTAGGACGTGAAACAGCGGAAACCGCTCGCAGTATTAACCGAGCATTTGGCGAGGGAACCGTCAACGAACGTACAGCTCAACATTGGTTTCGAAGATTTCGTAACGGAGACGAGAGCTTTCAAAATGAAGAAGGTCGCCGACGACCTAGAGCCATTGACGACAACCAACCGAGGGCTATTGTTGAAGCGGAGCCACGCAACACAACTCGAGAGGGTGCAGAAGAACTAGACGTTGACCATTCGACAGTTGTTCGACATTTGCACCAAATTGGGAAACCCAAAGAAGACCGACAAATGGGTGCCGCACGAGCTGAACGGATACCAGAAAATTCGCCGTTACGAAATATGCTCTGCGCTTCTTTTGCGCAAGAAAATCAATCCATTTCTTGATCGCATTGAGACGTGTGACGAAAATGGATTCTATACGACAACCGACGGTGTTCCGCCCAGTGGCTGGACCAAAATGAAGCTCTAAAACACTTCCCCAAACCGAAGCTGCACCAAGAGAAGGGTATGGCCACTGTTGGGTGGTCGGCAAGTGGAGTCATCCACTACAACTTCTTGTGTCCTGGCGAAACTACCACAGCAGAGAAGTATTGCCACGAAATCGACAAAATGCTTCAAGAACTGCAACTTTATGTCCAGCACTGGTCAATCGAAAAGGCCAATCCTCCTCCATGACAATGTCCGACCACATGTCTCGCAAATGATTCTGCAGAAATTGAACGAACTGGCCTACGAGACTCTACCGTAGCCAGCTTACTCACCAGACCTCTCTCCGACCAACAGCCACTTTCTCAATCAGCTCGACAACTTCCAGCAAAAGAAGGATCTCAGCAACGAAGCAGCAGCTCAAAACGCCTTCGAAGAATTCACCGGTTCCAGAATTCCAGAATTCTATGCTACCGGAATAAATAGATCTGTTTTTTGTTAGAAAAAATGCGTAGATTCTAGTCGTTCTAATTCCAACCAATAAATATTATTCTAAGCTGAGATATACTACGTTAAAGTTTAAGGTTAAAATCAGCCATTATTTTTGCATGAACCTAATAGTATTTAAAGCAAAATATGATTATCTTATAACCTGATTTTCACTTGACATAATTAAATAGTAATATTAGTTATGATACCATTAATGTTAGTACTTTAGGTATAAATTAAATGGAGTCAAGAAATAAAAAGTAGAGCAGACCCCCATAAAATCATTAATAAACTAGATATTTATCGAGAATATCCAAATAGGGAACTATCCCAAATATTCTTAAAAGTATTAAGCTTTACGGGTTAAGGCTTAGTTATTAAGTGATGTATTTCAATATATACAAGCGAATACTACAAGTATATTCCAGCTAAAAAGAAATCGAAAACCAGGAAACCTATCTAGATAGCAAAAACAAACTAATCAAATTGTTGACTAGTCTGACTAAATTCCCGATTTTCACAAATATTGTGTACAAGCTTTGTAAGTATGAAAATTAAACTATAAAAAGTAGATAGTGACAATGTTATTAGGAAAATTAAAAGAAAAATAATCAAATCTGAAACAAAACCTTGCTATAGTATATGAGTAATAAATTAACAAAACAGGATCAACTATATAATAAAGTAAATTGTTAATTAAACGCTAGTTGTGAGTATGAGTACAATAGAAGTAGAGATCCTATATTAAGCGGATTTTTAAAAATATATTTAGAATTTCGCTCTTAAATTTAAGTTGAATTATACTAAATCAATAATAATAGGAAAATCACTTAACAAACTGATAAATTACTCATATCAGCTTGAACTTTTAGTTTAACATCTAAAGCATACGCCTTAACATCGTGATAGCTTGTAGGAATTATAAACAAGCTGGCTTAACATATTAGTTCTTAACATTTTTCATCCATAGCAGAAGTTTCAATGAATATTCCTAACGACTAACAAACCCTTAAATTCTTCAAAAGTTAAGAAAAGTTTTTGGAATCTATAGGGCACACTGAGGATATAAAAATATTCTTTCCAAATTAATGTTGTTAAGGGAACTACAGAAATTGTTGAGAACTGTTGTTAGGTAAACACTAATATTAAGAAATATACAGCTCTTGCATCAAACTGCTTTTGGCATTCAACAACGATTCTTATAAGCTTATGAAACAAATAATAATTATTGGAGGATTTTCTTAGGAAAACTAAATCGATAAGTAGTAAATACCATGAAAATTAGTGGAGAAACTTCGTGAAAGTCAGTTTATTATATTTTCTAATTAACATAAGGGATATAAGCGTTTAATTAGTACCTAAAAATAAAGCGTATAGAAGGTTACAGACACACTGGTATCACGACAGCAAGTATCGACAGGATGATCAATTACTATGGGCATGACAGTTCAAAACAATCTTTTTGCCGATTAAATGACTTAAATCTCGACTAATTTATATTGTTAGCTGATAATTAGTTCCCTTATATAAAGCTAATTTCAGCATTTGGAATTTATATTGATACATTCCGTTTTACAGAAATATAAATTCAATATAATCTACCTAACTTTCAGAATTGTATTTTACTCATATAATAAATAATAAAATAGAAAGAAGACTTAATTACAACATCTTGCTTAGAACATAAGAATATCCGCAAAAAAAGGGATAGAAGAAGACAAATCAGTAAGACTAGATGTTAAACTTGCATTTATTATTGTTGCAGTAAGAGAGAAAGGTAAACAAGCATATTATAAAAGAATAACATGAAGTCTAAAGCACTTTCGTGCTAATATAGAACAGAATAGTGATACTAAATACAAAACACGCTTTCTAATGCATGCGAGATCCTGTGTTTACTCTGTGAAATGATGGAATGAACGCGACGCATGCAACGCGCGTTGCGTTCATATTGGTACATGGTTGAATTTATAACGTTCTTCGTAAACATCTCACATAAATATAAAGACGGTTCTTTGGAATTCCTCCAAGTTCTACATATTGTTTTAAACAGGAAAGATTAGTATTGAAATAAATTACCTCTAACTAATTAAAGTAAGGAATATGCTTGTAAGCTTAGTTTCTAGGCTGCATGTTCTTTCGTGCTTAATTTTAAGTGTAAAGAGTAAGTAAACCCGAAATTGTACCTGAGAATATGGTAATTTTCTCCATCAACACCAAAATTAAAGTGTTTGAGTGCATAATGGTCGTCTTGAACTTCCCTGGAAGAGAATATTGGAATTCACACAAAACAATGAACACATTTAATTTCGATCAAATTTTCTGTTATAGGAGGAATATATAGATTCAAATACATAGATGAAGGAGTTTTACCGGTATTCAACAAAATATGATGTCCAACTTGGGTAATTTCTCTTTCGAATATATGCTTTTAAAACTGAAGAGGCAAGAGGTCTCTTCGTATACGTACTTCGAATAACCTCACGATAGGGTTGAATGAAAAGTCGGTAAAACATAATGCTGAAAAAGCAATATCGGTTTAATGTAAGACATGCCTAAATGGTGCAGGAACATATACATGGTACTTTCCTAATTTCTAGAAATTAAAATTCCATTTCCATAAACTATAGTAATCAAAAACTTTTAGATTTACGAACATTTACGAGCTCATGATCAACTAAAAATGTATATAATGGGATGAAAGAACAATATATGCGATCTTGCATCACAAATCATGGTTATTTGTTAGTTCTGAACAAGCTTTAATAGACAATCAAATAACCATTTTTTTAAACTCAAACCCACCAATCAACGATTTCATCATAGTACTAAGCAAGAGAACTCGACTGTTATAGTGTACTATTACAACAAATATGCTATTTTTATTGCTGCGAAATAATAGTATCTTGAGTACAAGATGCATAAATAATTAACCTTTTGAGTCGTACGTGTTCAGCAAAACGACTAACACGTACAAAATCACTTACATTATAGACATTCGAAAAGTTATCAACAATAGCAATTTTACAAGATGAAGTTATAACAGCAGTATTAAAGAAGATTACAGGGAATAAGAAGTGAATATATAACGAAAAGTGAGGTGGGAATATGTAAGAGTATATATAGTAATAACTGAAATGAATAAAATGGAACTCCAGTATTCAAATCTAGAGCATAATTAAGCAAAGCTTAACAATAGAGTACATATAGTTTTCGTACCGATCAAATTCGCGATGAAAGTCAAGAATGTTTGTAGAATAAATATTTTTGTAAGGATATAAAAACCTATGAAATAAAAACGGATATCTGCAAAATAAAAACCTAATTTTGCATTAATTTCGATCAGATGTTAAAATGATTAAAATGTTATCACATTGTATGCAATGAATTCATAGTTTGGCAATATTTCCAGAGAAATGAAATAGACAGACAAGAATTAAACTTTTAAGAAAATTGCTGTCTATTTCATAAAAATTCGATCACAATAAATTAAACTTGGTATCACAATTCACTAGCTGCTAGCTCTGTTATATGATTACGATGACAATAATCCGTTGAATAAAGAGTAATAGAGTTACACATAGCAATGCAAATCAGATGGTCTATTAATCAAGTTCGAAGTGATTAATGAAATCGTAGAATCATTTCCTCATTCACCTCGAATGTTCAGTAATCTCATCTTCTGAATCTGAATCTGCATCAACTGGCGGAATAGCCTTACGAGATAAAGTATTTCTCTGTATTGTATTACGCTGGTTTGCTGGTTTCACTAAAAATCCTGCTATATTAATTTATAAAGGAGATATAGCATAGAATTTTGAAAAATAACTGTATAAAGTCATAAAGAAAATACAGGTTTTTCAATTGGTATTATATGGCATACAATTAAACCACAAAAGTAATATAAATATATGCATATACGAAAGAAGGAACGCAAGACAAAAGAAAGAAATACCTGTTATTATCAAATTATGTGCATTAGCTACCATCATATCAGTAACCTGATCAAGTGTTTTTCCATGAACATCAATACCATTTACTTCTAGTACCTCAAAATATTATAATAAACTTGCTCTTGTAGTATTCATATAGTTTCAGCTAGAAAAATACATATACTTATTATATAGGAAGCTATAATTTTAAAACAAGGCTTTATCTATTCAATGAACATATACAATATTAAGGATAATAACAGCAAAACAACCTCATCATTAACTCCTAGTAGTCCCGTAGATTCAGCTAAACCTCCATCTACTAAACGAGAAATGAAAATCCCTTGAACTTTCGCAACTCCTCGTTCAGTAACTCGCACTGATGTACCATCTCTACAAATAATTAAATCTATATAAAGATCATCTTTTCCTATAAGGTTGTTTCATTACAATATTTCTATAATGAAGATAAATAAATTATTGTATCAAAATAACTGCCATGAGATAGAGATTAAAGGATATAGACTGCACCTTATATAAAACCCGAGAGGCCTTTCAGAGCCATGTTTGCATAGTCGAACTCTTCGATGAGCTTCTGGCACAATATCTACATCTATGATAGCCGAAACCTCAAAAATAAAAATTTTAGTTCAAATAAACTGTGATATGAAGGAAAGTGTTTTTAAAATGATATGACAATAATAAATTACATGTTTGTATTAAACGAACATTTGGCTTAGTTTTAACTTAAAAATTCATTTAAAGCAAGGACCTGTCTAAAATCCTCTGGATTTGATATGGAATAATTTCTACGTGGCGGCTTCTGAACTGCGATCAATGAAGAAAGACCCTTGCGTTTCCTGATAAATATCGGTCATCACATTCTTGAATCACCAATCATACTTCATTCTGTAATCATCTTACTTAAAGTAAACTATATTTACAACTTCCGGAACCATAATTTTTATCTCAAATTTCATTCTGAAGTGTTCAATGCTATAAGTGGCATTGGTTTGGACACACCGATCACTGTCTGTGCCGTATCCATATTTTTCCTCCCATGATTCACCCTTTCTCTGGATAAGTAGTCGAAGTGTGGGCCGAGCAGACTCAAAAGACTTGCGCAAATTCTAAATAACACAAGATTTTTAACATACATTATAAAGTCCATTTGGCAGAAACTCATCCCGCCTGATGGAAATATCTAAGCTTTTCATAAATTATTAGTAAATATTACCTCATCATTTGTAATTGGTAGCAAATCACCACCAGCTGAATTATAGCATAGAGTGAATGGCACAGACTCGAGATGATGAAGTTGCTCAACCAACCGCCGAAAATTATCGTAGGAGAATGCCTCATTGTTGTTTGATAGTGAAAAACGACGCCACTCTGCATCAAACTTCGACTTAACCTGCATTAAAAAATATTTTAAATCCATAGCGATGCCTTCCACTTATCCAATTCTATCCAATTATAAATAGCTGATATTTTCTCTAAAGACACTTTACTATAACAATTTCCATTTATAGTTAAAGTGCAACGTAATTCTCCTTTATAAATCAAGTTTTCGTCATTGCTTATAACATTACCTGCAATAAAGATGGAATCGATGTCACATTCGACTGATGATGATGAATGGGATTCATCGCTTGACGGCAGTGACCGTTCTAAAATATTCCATTTATCTTATAATGTAATAAAAAATAGTTCAACTGAACTCACAGAATTCTTACTGTTCACTGATCCTCTGCTGGACGATGTACGTCCATCTGAATTGTAGGACATCCTGAAACTTTCTATAAAGCACTGACTAGACTGCATGTTAGTAATGCTGAATATAAAATCAAGGAATGAAGATAATATTCAAGTTAAATACTTGAAAAAATAAAAACGAAATTAAGTAATTCGAATGTTTTATAAAGTATTAAGAATAAAAAAAAGCACAGTAATTCCAACAATAAACCCGAACAACAACAGTTTAAATTACTATAATAGCATAGCTCAAATAAAAGACTACATTGCTTTAACAAAATGAGTCATCGGCATTCGACCAAGAAATGTAGCTATTCCTATCTTAATACGAAAACTATTTAGTCTTCATCTGAATCATCTAAATCCAAGCCCTCCAATTCCTGAAATAGAGCCTATTATTTAAGTACCTCATAAAAAACGACACAGTTAGTGAAAAATGTATTACCTCTTAGAAATAACTACTACTTTACATTTGACAAAGGAACGATTATAGAAAATCAAAAAATATTTGACTGAAATACCTCGTCAAAAAGTGATTCATCGATCTCAACACTATGCTCGACAAGTGCCACATCGGATAAGTTCAATGTAGCATCTTTAAGGAACAATTCTCGACCAGTCAACTTACCAGACAGTGCATCGTCACGTTCCTTAGAATATATTTTTATTTTCTAAACTATAATTAAAAACTATGAAAAAATCTACCATTATGAATATAATTAATGTTATCAGATACTAACATCAAATTAATCAAAAGTAGAAAATACTTTATACACACAGAATAATTTTAAAAAATCCGAAAACACTTACCGCTTGTTGCTTCATAGCTAAAACTTTTCTTTCCTTATCAAATTTTTCTTTCCAGGTCTTGAACGTTTCTGGAGTGACCGTAGTACCTAGAAATAGAAGTCTAGAGTTTAAAAAATATATACCTAAAACCTGAAAGAGGAACAGCTTAATTACAGGCCATGGCAAAAAAAAACACCACTTTTGTTGATGAAAAACGTGGAATCGAAATTATACTGTCACTATTCAAAAAATACTCCTTTATATAAAGGGTTAGCTTTAAAGCGCCATAAATATGCTTACCCTCAATATGTTCCCTTATTTTCTCTTCATGATTTATCACTTTAAAACTTTCAATAGTTGTTAAATATCATTTCAAGTCAGATACACCTGATCTTTTAAAATGTATACATGATTCTTTAAGTATATGCTAAAATTAAACAAACAAACCCTCAAATTTTTTTCTTGCGATTGCTTCTACTTTTTCTTTCTCAGCTTCGGCTTTTTGTTCAGCTTCAGTGATCTTCAGTTCAACCAATTTACCGATTTCGTCCTATATTATTCCGTTCGAATAATCTAGTCAATAAAATAAAGAAATATTAATAATTTCGTAAAAACTGTATTGACTAATGAACGACATTAGATTTTAAGAACATTGCAAAATATATAACCAAATTTTAAAGATGATTTTAAATAATCTATCACTGATAAAACGTACTTGCATAGCACTAACAATTGTGAAAACCATAACCATCCCAAGATTTTCACTTGCTACCTTCTCGAGTGCCGAAAATAGAACAAGGTAATTTATTAAATAAGAAACTATCTACATTAGTAATAAGTATTAATAACTAGAGACAAATAGCATGTACTTATAAGTTACCAATGCAATTGAAATGTCACCTCAATAGATTTCTGCATTTGTTCACTGGTAAACATATCTTCGGATGTTTCTACTGATATTTTGGGAATAATATCTGGGTATAACTCAGGTAATTCGATGAGAAGGGAAATCTCGAAATCATCACAACCTTCATTCTCAGACTCCTAGAAATAATATTCTGTGAAATTCTTATAGGTTACATTATGAGCAGGATCCAATTAGTTTTTAAAAATAAAACAAATTATTTAGACAGAGTACTGAATAGCTAATGAAAATTATAAAATACTTTTAACTGACGAATATAACAACAATAATGAAATAAGTTGTTCAATTAATAAAAAAGTATTCTTTGTTATGGCTCATGAGATTAAATCATGAACTACCTGGTTCCCTTTCAAATTAATACGCATAGAAATATTGGGGTATTCATCACATTGTACTTGAAAGTCCTCTTGGTAAATAGCTTGTAAAGCTTCTACTTCCTGTGTTTGTTGTTCTTTATAATCCATAACGCCGGATAAATAAATGAATTACTAAAAAAAATTTCATCCACAATTATATATTAAAATTTACCAGTTTATATATTATAATTGTAAGATGTAACTTTTACATAATTAAAGTAAGAACTTAGGGATCCTAAAAATTAAATGAAAGCCATTATATATGGGAATGCTGTGAATAAAAAAAAATAAACATTAAAATTTAACGAAAAATATATAGAAGTGTTAAATGTTAAAACATTAACAAAATTTACATCCATAGTATGTCTACACAAACTCCCACAAAATATATCACCGACTACTATACCATGATGAATCATAGCCAAATCTACATGGATGACCGCGCCTTGATTGGCATAAAATACGAATGGGCGGAGTTAACTTCTAGTTTATTGGGTATAAATTATGTTCTCTTATGTGAACTCATTGAAATGATTTAACCAAATCTTACGCGAGTTGCATTACATTGAGCTATTAAAAAACAAGAAAGTGTCATTTTCACATAGTACTAGATTCAAGTTTATTCACATATTTCCAAAATTCCCATATTGATTATTTCAACAATCCAATTTTAAATGAGAAACAAACTCTTCCAACGACATTTTATGCAGTTTATTAAAGTATGTTGTTTTAAAATATCAGGAATTAAGGGAATGTGACTTACGGAATCAATATGAAATACAGTGTAACAGAGTATGGTAACTGAAACGCTTGAACTAAATTATTGAAAAGCATATAATATTTTTTCTATCTTTAACTATTATTTTTAATATAAATATTCGTCAAAGTAATTATTCAGTAAAGGGTTAGTCTGCACAATTACATAAGTATACTGAATATTCAGCTTGTTAAGGCATTACCGATGAAACTATCTTCTATCATTTAAAGTTTGTGGTCATTACATGCTTAAATGTATAGTATTTGTAGAAGAGGATATTAAGAAATTCCAAGATAAGGAAATTGTTAGTCAGAATAACCCATAATGAGACGGATAACAAAGTTGAAACGAAGGTGAATTCATGTACTTTTACTCTACGGGCTACGCTAATGATTTCAGCTATCCTTCTTGAGAAAATATCGATGCTTTATTGTCGAGATAATGGATTTTGATGTTTATTAAAAACGCTGAAATTTGTGATGAGTTTCGAATTTAATTAACACACTTTGAGAGAGTCAGATCAATAGTTTCAAACTACGAGAAGAAAAACTACACTTCGCCCCATAGATATACACTTCTTGCTTATCTTATCATCAGGTTCTTTCCTTTCCTATTTTAAAGACGTTATATACGATTAATCATAAATATTGTTATTTACTAAGCGTTTAGACTTTATAACATAGGAAAATATCTGCCAGAAATAAAGTTATTTTTCCTGATGTTACTAGGTGAACCTACAAAATTGACAGCTTTACATATACTAATAAGTTAAATTTAAAAATTTTCAAATGAATTTCGCTGAAGAATAGAAAATGTAAGCACGAAATTTTTATGTGTATATCAACTTACTTAATGATGTAGTATTCTCATATTAATTTCCTTCTATACAAATTTAATCGCGATGAAATATTTCCAGCTGCAGAGGATGAAGTATTAAAAGAAGCAGATCAGCATAGATATGATAAATGTCATTTACATATATTATTTACTCATAGAACTTTCTTTAGAAACTTATTTGCTATACTATTATAAATTTCCAATAAAATATAGGCTATAAGAAATTCTCGAGAAAATTTAATCTATGAATTTTTTCTTTCAATGATTCGGAGACGTTTAAGAACAAGAGTATTTATATATCTGTTACATTATTATGAGTTATTTGATTATTTTAGTGATTAACTATTGAGTAGGAAGAATATTACAATTTCTCCATATTTTTCGAAAATCACAAAATATAGTAACCGTGTTTGCAAGTAAATATGCTTCCATTCTAGGTATAAATGGATGTTTCAACTCTAATGCTTGGTCTAATCCTATTATTCATAGTATTTATTATAATAAGATGGCATATCGAAAAAGCTGAGATTTCAAATTTAGAAATGAAGCCTATTTTTATAACTGGGTGTGATAGTGGTAAGTGTTAACAACTGTATATAGGGTGTCCACGACAAATAAACTTATTTAAGAAGTCTATATCCTCCTTAAAATTTGACTGAAATTGTCAGTTAGAAGCGTTTATCAAAACTTAGAGATTTAGCTTTTCACTGTATTTTCTTAATTAGCATATGCCACATATGAAAAGTATAATTATCGATTTTATAAGAGTGCCGATGTTAGCGTTTTTCCCACATGGATTCGACGTCGTCTATCTCAGATTTTCACTACTCTAGTAATTGAAAATGCTTTTAATGTGGAAACCTTGCTAATATTAAAAATTGCTAGGATATTTATGGATTTGATGGTTCCAGCATTTGTCGTCCACAAAAATAGCGCGATTGGCTGCGCAAGGTGTCAATCGAATAAAAGAGTAGAATCCAGAATTGCTGCAGCAAACGGGGGACACGAACAAGTGCGCTATAGTGAAATACGAATTGGGAACAATGAAATGATATCACTTTTATACCAAAACATGTAAGAAAGCATTTTCAGTTCCTAGAGTAGTGGAAACCCGAGATAAATGAGGCCAAATAAGTGCGAAAAACACCAAACTTATAATTGCAATTTGCAAGTGTGAAATATACAAATGAAGTAAATACAGGCAAAAGGTTACATTTTCAAGTTTTCAGAAACACTTTTAAGGCACAATTTTAGCCGAATTTTAAGGAGGATATAAGACTTCTTAGATAGGTCCTTTTGTCGTGAACACTGTAGACAGGTAGAAAAACTTTAGATTTTCACCGAAATTGGCGATTTTAATATACACATATAAACAATGTTTACTGTTTCAGGCTTTGGTCGTGCTCTGGCAATTAAATGTGCGCAGAGAGGCATGCCAGTGTTCGCTGGGTGTCAGTTTAATGAGGTATGGGAAGATATTACACTATTGCCTTATTCAGAGAAATAGTATCATGGGATTTACTATGACCTTATTCTAAATTATGCTTAATTCCAGTAAAGTTAAGATGGTAATTTATGAATGAAAACGTACTAATCTTTTTGTGATTTTTGTGTATTTTTAATCTATCTACTCTTATAGTCTAATTATTTGGATAAGATATAGAGTGCGTTTCATAATTTTAGGACACCCCTCATTCGTTGTTCTAACTCGGGATCCAGTATTTCAAATTTTGAAAATTTTTTATCCTGACACCTCGTCACATCGCCAAAACTATCTATACTATTTTTCTTGATTGTCAATACATTTTCTTTCACGAACGCAAAAAATTCATTTTCGCTGTTTCATAATTATAGAGCATTTAGGGATATACGATCTTTAAAATTAGAATATCATGTGGCAAATATGCCTTTTGTTGGCCAGTATAGAAAACCGAAAATGACTCGTGGTTCCCTTATCAACGATATCGAAAAAGAAAAAATTCTAACGTTTTCTGATGCCGGATTGAAGCAAACGGAGATTGCAAGAGAAATCGGGCGTTCTAGGAATGTTGTCGCCAATTTCCTGAGAGCTCCTGGTTAATATGGAAGCAAAAAGAGTGGGGGAAGGCCAACCAAGCCGGAAAAACGGGAAAAAAGAAGGATAACGATGATAACATCAAATAGCACAGCTAGTCTGGATGAAATCAGAAGCATCTACTGCTCGACTGTGTCGAAAGCAACGCTTTTGGAGGGCACTGAAGGCAAATCCATTCATCAGGTGGGAAAGAATGAGGAAGTTTCCCACGTTAACAGTAGATCACAAGAAAGCCAGGATGGATTTTGCCCGTGCACACATGTCATTGGCCTTCGGAATGGACTGAGGTAATTCCCTTTTTTCCATGTGCATGTAAATTTCCGTTATAAGCTCGATTTTATTCAGATCTTCAGCACGAAAAGAAGTTCAGCCTTGATGGTCCAGACGGATTTACTTCCTACTGGAGAGATTTGATAAAGGAGAGAAGGTTTTTTTATACACCAAAGTTTGAATGCGGAAGTTTGATGGTAGGGGCTGCATTTTCATCGTTTGGTGCTATCGAATTAGCTTTTGTTTCCCCTAAAATGAATAGTGTCGACTACCAGCAAGTCCTTGAAAATCGTCTGTTCCCTTATTACAACAGATTTCAACAGAAAACTTCATATTTCAACAAGACAACGCTGTCATCCACGTGAGTTGCAGTACAAAGGATTGGTTTCGGCGCAGGAACATAGCACTTATGGACTGGCCGTCTTGGTCACCGGACCTAAATCCCATGGAAAATCTTTGGGGAATATTAGCCCGTCAAATCTATGCCCATAACACAGTTTTCTTCAATTGAGGATCTGAAGAAAATAGTTTCAGAAGAGTGGAGCAAAATTGATCCAGTCATCCTCAAAAATCTGTCAACGAGTATGATAGAACGCATTTTCCAGGTGATCAGT
Organism: Heterorhabditis bacteriophora; assembly: GCA_964036235.1. Lineage (NCBI taxonomy): Eukaryota > Metazoa > Nematoda > Chromadorea > Rhabditida > Heterorhabditidae > Heterorhabditis > Heterorhabditis bacteriophora. Next base: position 9,110,520 of record OZ038427.1, on the reverse strand, counting down.
AGAATGGACAGTTGTATTGATTATTAGAAGTTATTTACTACTTGTTGGAAATTGTTTCTTTGTTTTTTGTATTTATCACGAGTGCCCTAAAATTATGGAACAGTGAAAAACAAACTTTTTGTTTAAAAAAAATTATTGGAAATCAGAAATAAAAATAGTAGATCATCTTGACAATTTGACAGGATATTAGGATAAAAATTTTTGCAAAATTTGAAACACTGGATCCCGAGTTAAAACGACGAATAAGAGGTGTCTTATAGCTATAAAAGGCACCATATATTTCTTTAAGAGTGTAAATGAACTCCGCTTGATATCTAAATCAGTAAGTGGTAGAATTGACGCATTTACTATGGACGTGACATGCGATGAAAGTGTGGCAAGAACAAAAAAGTATTTGGAGCTTCAAACACTCAAATATGGAGGTAATGATGTACAAGGTGCGCCAAAAGTTCTGATACAAAATGCAGATGCACTTAAATTAGCATACATAACGTAGCAATTTGCTATGCTAATCTTAACGTGTTTCCTAAAGCCTCTTTGGACCATGTTTAAAATTTCATTCAATTATCTCGTATCTGAAGTGTTATTTAATGTCCAAAGCTCTACACACTACCATAATCCACTCGCACAAGCAAGAAGAGAAGAATGCCGCGATTGCTAAGAAGCTCTGTGTCACGAGAGTGGCTCTTCATCGGACTGTGAAACGATATCAGGAGCTTGGTTCAGTAAAGAACAGTTCTAGGAGTGGGAAACCCAGGTCCGTGAAAACTTCTCGCGTTAGAAAAATGGTCAAGAAGAGGATCCTCCGAGATAACAGGAGATCGATGAGGAAGATGGCTTTTGACCTCAATATTAGTCCAGCATCAACGAGGAAGATCGTCAAACACAAAGTGGGGTTCTACCCATATCAGATCCGTTCAGCCCGCATGTTGACGGAAAAATGAGGATCAATCGTTATGAAAAGTAAGGAAACTCTTAAACATCGCTAGGCAAGCTCGTGTCTCAAACGTACTTTTCATAGATGAGAAAATTTTCACTGTAAACCCAGCGTGCAATAGTCAGAACCGTAGGCAACGTCTTCAACGTGGACATCAGAGGTCTGAGGAAGCTTCCGTGAATGTCAGAAGTCATGTTCCGTCATCTGTCATAGATCGGGCAGGAATAACTGTATCAGATAAAGCTCCATTGGTATTCGTCGGGGAAAATGTCAAAATTAACTCTAAATACTACCAAGACGAAATTTTAATGAAGGTAGTGGTTCCCTGGGCCTCAAAACATTTCGGATCACATAATTGGACATTCCAACCGGACTAGGCATCAGCTCATGGAGCCAAAACAATTGTTGAGTTGTGTCGGCAGGAGATTCCAGACTTTTAGGGCAACGACATTTGGCCATCAAATTCACTTGATCTGAATGCGATGGACTTCGCAATATGGTCAATCTTAAAAAATAAGCTGAGTAGAACATCCTACAACAATTTGGACTCTTTTAAGATGGCGTCTTAGTTAAGTCTTGGGAAGAAATTAGCCAAGAGGAGTTGCGACCCACCGTGGATTACTTGGAGAAGCTTCTATAAGCTTGTGTGATCACAAAAAGAGGAAACATTGAACATCAAATGAGCCAAACTATTGTTTGGTATCTTATGTATATCTGAATAAATGTTTATAATGATATTACGCGACGTAACATTCCTATCAGAACTTCTGGTATATCCTGTATAATTATTTGTTTAGTTTATTTACATATTGCATACATATTTCTTCGTTTCTTCATCAATTCAGAGTTAAAAGATAAATTCGAATATTTACAAACCAATTATATATATATAGATATATAGATATTTATTTTAGGTCTTCATGGCATTATTAATAATGCTGGAATTCTAGGTCATGCATTTTATGATGATTTTCTAACTATAGAAGATTATAAGAAGGTAATATTTGTTTAAGCTCATAAAAATGCCTTTCAAAGCCACTTTCATTAAGTCGTTTAAGTCTGAGTAGACATACAGTGCAGTAGCGTAACCGTGGCTGTAGTCGTTATATATATAAAAAGTAGCACTCAACTGCCTTCCCATCCATAACTTCCTTGAGAATACGAATTTTGAACTCAAGTTTGGATTCAGCATCGAATTTCCGATATGGTAGATATTATTTTGTTCTTGTTGGAATAATTTATTTCCATTTTGTACAAACATTGCTTGGTTTTGTTTAATTCTTTTCCAAACCTTTACCCGTAGTTATTGCGGTGTATTTTGTAGTTGTATTCAAAAAAGGAACCAGCTTCGCTTAACAACTGATTTTCAGTTGATTCCAAACCTAAGTTCGAAATTCGCATTCTGAAGAAAGTTATGAATGGGAGAGCAGTTGAGCACTACTTTTTTCTTTTGTATATAACAATTACAGTCGTGGTTACGCGCCTCCATTGCATATAAAATACCGAGAAAGATAGTCCGTGAAAATAGTAGTCGTGGAAAAATATTCACTATAGTTTTGCAATTTAGACCCTTTACTATAAATTTTTTGTGTAAATAGTTCAATAGATTTTTATTATTATCTTTGCATGATAAACTTATTGTAAATAATCAGAGATTTGGCAAAGAACATAGTTACATTGAGTAATAGCGGATATACGTTAAAAGATTTTACTCTAGTACTAGATCGTTCATAACTGCCGCCAGTGTGAGAATTTTGCAATTACGCGTACGCATCTAGATTTAACGCCGGATTTTCAATCTGATGTCTATCAAATTTATCAATTTCAAAATAAATTAGTATAAAAAATATTCTTAGCTTTGTCTAAAAATTACAAGTTTAAAGTAATAGGTAGTGAAGGGCTCGAGAAAAATTTGAAGCAATAGAATATGAAAAAAACATACATCACAGTTTGTTAAAATGCATTTTGCACCAGGTAGTATATTTTGAAAAATGGCGATTCAAACTGAACGTTAAAAAAATTAGATGAACTTTGATAACAAATATAACTTAACTAAGGTGTAAAAGAAACATTGGAAATAAAGAAATTCACAACAACAGTGGTCTGTTCATAAACAAAAAAAAAGTATTTAAAATTTTAACACGAAATTTGAAGTAAATTATAATTAAGGCTTAATGAAGTAGGAACAATTATACAATTATATCTAATGCTTGCTGATTATAGATACTATATTCTATTATTAGAAAGAGAAAACTGTCATTAGTTAAAAATTGACGCTGACTTTTATTATGAACAAAGTAGAAAAAATACAAATAATTTAAGAATGATTTAATCCAGTGTACATTTCTTTATTAGTAAAAATTAGGTTTAGAAAACTGACTGAAAATTTGTTTAAAACAAATGTGAATTAGTAACTACTAGCTAATACTCTAGAAAAATCATATTAAGGTGGCTGAGGTAAACGTCTGGGGTGTTATTAGGGTAACTAAAGCACTTAAAGGACTGGTTAAAAAGACACGGTAAATTTTTTTTATCGTATTCACTGGTAAATATGATTTTATATATAAATTACCAGATTTGCTTTAATATTTTTTAAATCTATTTTAGCTTTTATTTTGGAACATTTTATGTTTAAAATTAATTTTTTAATTGTCTTTTAAAGACAAATGAAGGGAAATATCCTCTAAAACGCATCCTTTAGAGGACGTATTGTGATTATTTCGAGTATTTGCTCGCGACTTGGACTTCCAGGAATAGGCCCCTACACTGTATCTAAATTCGCTCTTTCTGGCTATTGTGATGTCTTAAGGTACATTTTTCTAAACAACGGTGATAAACAATATGCTCCACCTTACTTAAAATTATTTGTTTTATTTTTTTATAAATCATTTCAGTTAAATGCTATTTTCCTCATTTATATTATTATCTTTAAGATTTCCTACATCCCACATAAGAAATCAACCTTTCTGGATTCCTCCAATTAATTAAATTCTATTGATTAGATGTGAGCATGTCCCTCGATTTCTTATTTGAGCTTTTTTTGATTCCCAGTTCAGTTCTTGTAATCTTCCGTAATCGGAAGGACGTTCTTCAGTTATTATGATTAATTTGAATTAGATTTGGTGAGACATAAGTATATCTATCTTTAAATCTATCCTAACTAAACTGAAGAAAATAATGCAAAAGTATAAATACAATTGATGACTTCACTCACTAGGATAATTTTTAGACAAGAGCTTAGGGTATTTGATGTATCAGTCCACGTACTCGAACCTGGGTTTTTCAAAACTCATTTAACAAATACTGTTAATGTCGAGGTATGTTTTCATTAGAACATCTCTTTTAGTAGTAGAAAAAGTTACAAAACACAATAAATATGTTTTTGAATCGTCTCAGAGCCAATTGAATGAACTCTATGAAGCATGCGGAGAAGACGTCAAAGAAGAATATGGAATAGAATTTTTTACTGGTGGTGGGTAAACAAAGAACCGAAACTCTATCAAAAAAGAATATAAAGTTGAATATTTTAAAAAGGGTTTAAAAAATAGATAAGTTACATTACATTATATTTATTAACACTTCTTTCATGTATAAAGGTAATAAATAATATGGAATGATCATACAAGAATATAATACCAGGTATATACATAAAATGATAGAGAAAAGAGGTTAATTCAGCTAGAGCAGTAACGCTCGAACTTCTGAATGTAGTAAGCAGTGAGCGAATTGAATATGTTACCGATGCCTATTTCCATGCCTTAACAGCAGTGTACCCGCGATTTCGGTACCAAGTTGGATGGGATAGTATCCTATTGTAAGTTAAGATATTTAATATTTTAAAGAGTTTTTTTATTCGATTGGGCAAGTGATTTACTGTACTTCAAATATCCATAAAATATTAATAAAAATGGAGTTAGTTTTATAGAAAGAGATAAAAATGTTGGTGAAGTACAAATTCTTTTAATTACATGACTTAGTTTGTAATTATAAGAAATGAGGATGAGAAAACTATCATATCAAGCATTCATTGCAATTTTATTTTACGCTGTTGCAGCCACCTTGAAGAATTTAATTTTAAGTTATTGAAAATAATAATTGCTTAAATGCAAATTAGCACTAAACTATGCTAAGATGAAAATATCATAAAGCATCAAAATATACCGTTTTTTTTAGATTTATTCCTCTCTCCTTCCTTCCAACAGCTATTCAAGATTTGATTTTAATGATCTCTGAGAAGTTGGCACACCTACCATTACCAGCAGCACTAAAAAGGAAATAGGTATAGGGCTTATATACAGTATATAACAACTGTAAAGTTCAAATCTTCAAGAATTTTGGAATTCCACATTTTAAAGTCGAATATACTGTCTGTTTACATTTGTGCAATAGCATTTTTCATTAACCAAACTTCTATCTTACGTAATTGATAATTATTGCTCATAGTACTATATATGTGTAAGACTACGATTGTTTAGTTGCCATATTTGTTTGACAGTTATTTTGAGTGACAAAATTTCACATGTCGTAAGTAATCTAACGTCCAATTAAGCAAAATTACGTGATGTCTCTATTGTTATTTACGTATTTCATTGTGTTCATTACCTATACTACAACGGACTGTGTTTATTTACCTTAGGACTCAAACACAATATTGAGGTATAAAAATTTATATAGTAATCAATATATATATATATATATATATATTACAAATATAAACAATAATAAAAGACTACATGGTTAAATCTTCCTAACATTCTCTCCTCCAATTACTCTACTCCTCTTCCACCTTTATGTTTCCGGAATACTCCGCCTCTAAGGGTAAACATATGTTATCTAATCTACTCCGGTTTCTCTAATCTAAATATCGTAATGATTAGCTTCATTTACAATTATAATAGTTGCATATCAATCAGGAAGGACTTATAGGATCGAAAATTACATTGATATAGAGGAATATAACTATTTTCCAATGCTCTTTATGACACGTCATTTTAAAATAGATTTCATTATTTGGCATACTACTATAACGCATTTCTCATTGATGTAATGGTCGCATGTTAGCTCAAATATTACTAAGTAGTGTCATCTTTCGATGCTTATTGATTTTAATGACTTTCCAGTACATGGTAATTATACTTTTCTACACTAGTTTTTGTTCAATAAATCTACTTCCTTCAGATAATGACTGATTGCCGAGTGAGACGATTCAGTCGTGAATCTGGATGTTATTTTTCATGTACAATGGGCTTAACTACATGTGTCATAGTTATAGTTTAATTTTAAGCCTTTCCAAATATATCAGCTTAAATTTGTTCTTATGCGTCAAGTTTATTTTCTTCCCTCATATTTTACTCGAGTGGTTTTTATATCAACAGTGATATTGAAGTATAGTCACTTGGAAATAATGTAATAGTGCACTAGAATACTTCTTTCTGTCTAGGAATTGGTGAAATAATTATTTTTAACGCTATTATATAAAGTTATGAATAAAACTGTTACCCAAAAAGGCTAGTGGCTCATTTCTCTTTTGCATTTAACATATGATCTTTTCCTATTCATATTGTTCATTCATTTTTCCATCTTTCTATTTTCTAGTGCTTTCGTACAGCTCCTACTACATTCCTTGCCTTCGATCTCATTATAAATACATATATCACTGTAATAATTTTCTATGCCATGTTTCTCCATTTACTCTTTTACATTTACATCATCACGTTTAAATTTTCAATAATTCATTCTAACTATGGACCTACATACGTTTTCAATTCTTTCTGGGCCGTTCTAACTAATTTAATTCAATTAGCTAGATGCCAACACGTCCTCCAACTTCTCACTTCCACTCTTTTTTTTGACGGCTCGTGTTCTTGAGTGAATTTTGTAGTTTTGTTCTCCAAAAAAGCCGAATCGATCGAATGAGACAATCGATGGCAGCGAACTACAAAATACATGGAAGAGGAATTGAGGTGGACTGGAAGTGAGACGTCTAGGAACGGGCAATAGCCGGGAGCCCCGCCAACTTAGCTTAATGTTTTATTTCCCCATTAAACATAAAATTACATGTAAATTTTAACCTATACAACCCTTTTAGAAATATCTAAAGCACTTCATTATTTCGGGTTTTATCGGATATCCTAGTACGACTTTAATTTTTCTAATTTCTAATGTACGCAGTGCTGATTCATCTTATTTTTGTTTAAAATCATATTATGGAAATGCATAGATTCGACAGAATCATGGATCTTCCTGAGTTCTGTCTGGTTGAATTTAAACATCCCTTTCTTGCAGTGATAAGTTAAGTTCCAGTGATTGTGTTCGATTTAATTTACTTCCTATGATAGATTTAGTTCCGTTTCATCTTAAATGTTCAGTAAGCTTGTTTTATTGCCAATTGAAAATTTAATTTATATTGTTTGCTGTCCAATTCCTTAATATATGTTCAAAAATATTCTACCAATAGTTCGAACACTCAACATCATTCTTGAGATTGTTTACCTTTATCTTCGTATGTTATTTGGTCTACTGTTAGGAACAAAGAATATATGCCCATTTAAATTTCTTTCTGGAACAACAAAGAACAATAGAGATAAACTACATCCCACGAGAGAACGAGGGAAATCGTTAAACAGTGTACATACAGCGGACGGACTGTTTGAATTTCCGCTCTCTCCCATGCGAGAACCCGCGAAATTCAAACTACTCGTCACTGACCCAAAAAATTAACTGAGTAGAGAGATACGTACATTTAGAACTTCCCTTCTACTAACATAACACTATGGGAAGTTGCTCAGCATTTGGCTTAAGATATTTTATCATTTAGGAGTTTACTTGGCCAAATGGAAAGCGATTATAGATAAAAAATAAAAATTAACATTACGCGAAACAAGTCGATTCAAAGCAATATTGAACCAAATAAATACCACCGTACACGATTATTTGTACATGACTTCGCCGTTGTATAAAACTACGCACACTAAATATAACAAAATAGGAAAAATGATTATGGAACACGAAGTGACATTGCAATCGTAAACCAGTTAGCACTATTGATTACGAAGAGAAGTATAATGAGGCACTAGTGACCACAAATCCATTCAGCTTCATTACTGCCAAAAATTGCTGAGCATAATTTTCCCTTTTTAAGGAAATGCTACATTTTATGTTCAGAGTTGGCTATAATGAATTTTTCTGAATGATCTAACATATGTGGTGCAAAATAGAAATCGAACGACATGACATGTCAAATACTATTAGAAAGGTAAGTAAGGACCCTTTACTACTGATAAATAGCTAAGATCATGCTGTACAATCAAACTACAGGAATCCACTGGGTAGTATTGCGTGGAAAATAGAACAATGTTGTTTTCGGGGTATGTCCGGCTACTGTGTTTTGAGGGCTGTAGATGCTTAGAGATACCTGCAAATGATTAAACGTAGTAGTATTTGAATTGGATGCATATAAAGCTCCATATGTAAAGAATTTTTACATTATATGTCGTTTCTCATAAAAATAGAGAATCGTCCAATGATAAGAATGTATTATTAAATGTTAGATATTAGCTGAATTTTTATTTATTTTAATGTCGAAATGCCAAATGGAGTATTCTTAGACAAAATTTAATAACTAATATGATTTTAAAACTATTACTCAGAGTAAGATTCAGTTTTTGGTAGTAGAATATTAATATAAGAGATTCATGTGGATTTCGATAATATTCTCACCTGAAAAGCAAGCCTATCGATCATGGCTAGTGTTTGTCTCCTCTCATGGTTCATCAGACATACGGTACTTTCACCTACGACCCTGTGTAACAGCATGAGAAAGTCGTATTTAATTTGACTTTGTGCCAAAATGGATGAAGGCGCCTGACTAGTGGAAGCTTCTGAATCAGTCTCATCACCCGAGGTCGAACACTTAAAAAATATATTTATCAGTTTCAATATGAAATCGAGATGCAATTGTAGAGTATTTTAAATCTCCATGATATAAAATAGTAGACTGTCATGACATTAGTATTTATAGAATTACTGCAATTCGCGCAGATTTCACTCCTTACGTCCCCGTTTAAAGTTTCTGCAAAATGGTGAAACCAACGCAAAAGACGTGGAAAAAAGCAATTAAAGTAAAATTCATTAATAAAGTATTCATGATATCGATTTTTTTAAAGGTAGTTCCGATTACTTTAGCGTCTCTATAAGTATTATTGTATACGTTCTTTCTCTCCTGGTAAAAATGAAAACGGAAATTAGTATACATGTATCCATTTAACCCAAGAAATAAATTCCAATAGTAGATCGTATGCATATACTATTAGGAACAGTTCAACCCCTCACATATCCATATATCATTAGTTATAAGAAGTAACATCTCTGTTTCCACTTTGTAAATTACTCTATAGATTGATGTCTCCCGACGCAACTACTATGTGTTGCCTTTGGCGTCCGACCGATATTCAATTACTTTGAGTGAATCTGTGAATTACTAGCGAAAGAAGAGGTTACACATTACATGATGTCACGGGAACCTTGCAGAACTTCTATATATCAATTGTTACAAACTAATTACAAGTGTCTGGCTTTACTGACTCAAATAGCCATATATTCCACTTTCAAATGAGATTAAAATATAACCCTCATCTTGAACTCTATCTTTCTCTACTAGTCCATACAGCTTACGCAATGGATTTTTTTAGATAATCAAATGAGGACTGCTCTTATGGGCAATGTTTTCATGTGCGATGATGTCATAGGCTCATTCGGGTGAAATGAGCGCCTCGAGCAGAATCGTCGGGGAAAAAACAAAGTAACCGAAATAAGGCTGAGTATCAAATGTTCACTAGTCACTCCATACACCAATGATACCAGTGAAATATGTAATCACAAGGTGAATAACCGGTAATTTGAGAAACGCATTCATGATACGATGATGCATTGAGTTATATTAACGCAAATGAACCGACATAAATATTAGCGAAAGATCATTTAACATTTTAACTTAAAAAAGTCTAAAGATGGGAACAATGTGAACTCTAGCGAATTTCTATTATCTGAACTACAGCGGCATTAAATTAGGCAACATCTGCGTATCGTAGACGGTCAGACTCTTTGAAGTTTGCCGCCATGCCCTAAGGGCACATATAGAAGTGGATTGCGAACTATGTCACGTAGCACAGAACAATGAACTTTAAACTAATGAGAATAATTAGTTTTAGCGACATTAAGTTATTCATTTATTCCATGAAGCAAAGAACTATATGTAGTGATGTCTTTTCAGAATTAAGAATATATCTGGAAATTTTTAGTATTACAATAAATTTTGCTTCTTGGCCTATATACTGTGGCAAGTGATAGATATCTCTCCTCAATCTTTCCTACACAATAAGAAATAATGGCATTACAACTGTTACAACAATTTACAACTGTTAAAATTAATCAAAGTATATTGAAGCCTTTAGTAACTTAATCTTGAGATTACCATTATCCTTGAAATGTAAAGATTTTATTTTAGTTTCCAATCCGTTTTGGTATACATATCTACTGCACGAAAAGTTCAAATTTACACAAACCTGGTCTGAATTGTTCCCAAAATGATTGTCTAGATAATTCCTGAGCTTTTGCTCTTGACTACATACATCAGGAAAGTCGATGAAGAATCGGGAGCACATATACCTAGATGGAAATATCATATTTTGTTATAGTTTGAAATTATTTGTTTTTTTTCGCTAATTTTTGAAGGTTATTAAAGCACAGAATATCTACTAGAAATTGTGATTTTTATGCAGATAATTAGTATAATACTCTTATTTACTTATTTCTATTATATAATTCACCTCTCAAGCTGTCTACATTTTGACGGTCTTGCTGCTTTGTATCCTCTGACTAAAAGATGGCAGTACTTAAGTAAACCGCCCCCACGGATTTCCTCAGGCCTACGAGTATCAATCAATCGTTCATGTAGGTGGTTCATAGCCTAAGAATAAATTTACATAATAATAATAATAATATGAAAATTATATTAGAGTGGGAAATATGTAAATATAAAAGAAAAGAAAATGTATTTGTAGGGCACTTTTATAAGCCTATTGTAGATAAATGTTAGTAAGTCTATGAACTATACTAGACGAAACTATCAACTAGTTACTAACATTTCAAACATTTTAAAAATCTTTAATATTATATAGAAGATGAGAAAGACTACATTTCCCATAGAACTTACTTGATGAACATTTCCAAACATGCTCTCAATCTTGACTTTTGGTTCAACCGCATATAAATCATCAATGAGCGGATCCAATGTGATTTGAAATGAATCAACACTGAACTCAAATTGTCTACGCATTTTGTCCACAAATTTTAGTTCGATACACCGACCAAAGTCATTGTGTAGGGAAAACAATGACCAACGATCATCTTCACCAGATACCTAAATAAGCTTAATTTAGTTGTTTTCTGATAATGTAGATTTCATTTGGTGACTGCTTGACCATTGTATTTAAAACAATTGAGAAATCGTATAATCCAAAGCTCAAGCTATTGTTTTCCGGAAATGTTTGCTTATTGCGATAAACACCATAATACACACCTTAACCATCTTTCTCATATACACATCCTTAATCGTATCGGCGTTAATTTTAGCCTTATTTGTCGCTCCAGGCATAATATCCATTATGGTTTCAAAAACTGCTGCTCGAACCTATAACAGATTTAGAGTACCATATCAGGTAGATGATGTTACTAAAATAACAAGTCATGATGACTAAAACAATTACTACCGCACCTTGTCAAAACTGTCTGACCCTTCCACTTCCATGGGGAAGATGAGGTCCAAGTCTGCATACACAAAATCATCAGCGGATGCAATAAACGACGCTGCTCCTCCGTTCAGTTTCACACATTTTGGAGGCATATTTGCGATTCTAAAATAAACGTAATTCTTAGTATCTACAGAACATTCGTGTGTGCTAAATCATATAGTTTTCAAAAATTGTACCACTTAGAGGAGGAAAAGTTCAAGTAATAAATTCTATACATGTCTTTAATAATGAAACATTTGATTTAAAGAAAATAACAGACTTTTGATAATATCATGAAATCTCCGCTGATAATTACTGTTTACATTAGCCTATTTACATATTCTTTAACCCTCCTCATTAAACTTGTTGCAGTATAAAATTACCCTCTTAATTAATACAGTGATAGTTATAGCAAAGAAAGAATTATATATGAATAATCTCATTAATGAAGAAGTAACGCCAATTTAACGCTCAATATTACCTGTAACTTAATAATAAACATCATTACTAGTCAAATAAACGCAATTTATAGAGCTAATACTTTGAAGGTAAATAAGAGAAAAATAGATGAAATGAAAAGAAATAAAGGCTAACCTCAATTTTTCACGAACGCATGAGATAATATCAATAAGACGCACAGAAATTGTTGGAAAGTTTCCTTTCCCATGGATATCTACTGTGTCGTTAAGAACTGTTCGTAGACGATCAATCTGAAACTTTATTATTACTTAAAAATTCTGGTAATAGCAAAAAGACAATTTGAGAATAAATGGTAAACTAGTATAGCCTGAAATTTTATCCCTACACCTATAGGAAAGCATTAGTCGTGCGAAGGTCAGCACTAAATCCTTTCTATGATGTTCGCCTAGAAAAACTCATTCTATTTCCGTCCAGCTATCTGGATAAATGTGACTCTACTATTTAAAATTGAAAACCCACGCACTTAACAATCTCTAGCTTGAAATGCGAATTCGACGCTAATCTATCCATGCGTGAAAAAAAGAAAGAATAATAATAATCATACTGGATATTTCCAGCTAATTTAAAAATTATCCTTTGGATAGAGATATTAGTGATACTCCAATAATGTTTTATTATAGTCACCTTATTATGCATCTAATTAGGAGATTATAATTAAAAAGATGTGTGCGTGGTAGCACAAATTAGTAGCTTTTTCTGTAGTTATATGTTCACAGCTGCATACTTATTTAAATGCTAGAAATGAGCTAAAATCAATGGCTGCTATTTAAGTCACAATTTTCCATCGATTATGGAGATAAAGTGCAGATATAGAGAGTAAGACATATTTGTGACAAAATACGCACACACACGTCCACTCCATAATAACGCTATCTTATTCGCTATTTCTTAGGATTGCCAATGAACCACAAAGTGCATTTAGCTTTGCACTATAAACCCCATTAAAAGCAAATATGTCTGTTTTCCAACTACCGTTAAGCTATTCAAATAGCTATAATTATTAGAATATTAGCAATATTTAACGACCATTAAATTAGCCTATTTTTACCTACAGCAAGTCATCGACGAATGAAGAGAATACTTTTTCTCCTATCTATCGTCACTTGTTACCTGTTCTAATACTAAATTGTGGCGATTCAAATTAGACCGCAATTTAGTTAGGATTATGGTTTCATGCAGAGAACATAACACAACGTGATCGATATATCGATCAATTGTGATCATTAAAACTTGACGCAGATTTTTACCCGAAAACAAGTGGATTGTCGTCAAAATCGTGTTGTTTTGGATGCATCACACTCTCCATGTTACCATTAAACTTGAAGCATGGTTGTCAATCTACTTGTGCATTCGTCTGTCTAGTTTCTATGCACACATCAATTGCATAGAACGATGATTATAGAAATACATTATTAAAATGTGGGAATATCAAGACGTAATGTTGAAGTGATGGCTTCCATGGCAAATGTTTAGTTTATCTCGCGCCTGCTGCAGCTTACATAGTCGCTGTGACTAAGCATACAATAGTCATAAATCATATATGCATCAATCATCTAAAAAGAGGCAACAACAAAATGGGATAGATATGTTTTCGTGATATTCTCTAGGAATTCTGCTTCAAATTTGGAATTTGGAATTTGGAATCTTAGAAAAGCATTAATTGGAGTATTAATAATAAAATCATTTTATTTAATTGCGATAACTTCCAATTAATTAATTGTTCAGATGATTTATACTAAGAAGCAAGATTGGCTTACTTATTTTCCTCTTGCTCTGTATAGATTGAGGAACTAATTTTCCACTAGATTTCCTTGTAGAAAGTCATATAAATTAGTTTCCACCCACATACTTAATTAATTATCCCCTAACTTTATATGCATCTAGTTTTATAATAAGTTTGCAAAGAGAAATCGATGTAATTACATATAATTTTCACCGTAGAATATTGTGATTGCATTTTACCATAACATCATTATGACGAAAATAAATCTCTTGATTTTCTTAATTGAATAGATTTCTGCATGGAGCATTTCGAAAGACAATATATGCATCAGTGACATTTTCGTTACGTAAAAATCTCAAGAGAATAAACTGATTGTTACTTATTTCTAGCCAATGATATATAATGAAATTCAATGAATATGCATAAAACTGCTTGCAACTGAATGCAGACGACGTGTGTTTAAATAGAAAATCAACTTGAAGTGTTAGATTAGCAAAACTCTGCTTTGTTTTTGCATCTAATAACTCCTACACCACGCAGTATTCGTTAATCACTAAGTATTAGGCAACTTTCTACGCACCCAGTCATGTGGTTAGAATGATGTCATGGTGACTGCGTGACTTAACCGCAGTCGACTTCCGACGGCTGGCAGAGAGCTATCAAACAATGCTTAACGAGATAGACGACGTCATTCTAAACAGTCCAACAAAGAATTATTGTGGAAATAAATTGACACCTACAATGCATATATTTTACTATAGAGAAATGAGCGGGGGACAGATGAGAAAAGCCTAGATGAAAATAACATCACAGATGGAAAGCTCTTAGCGATTCAGTAGCACTAACATAGTTATGGTGACATTAGGTCTACGAAAAAAAATACTGCTTAAAAATTCAAAAAGTGAATAGAATTATAAGATAGAAGGCTAGAACAAAAGACCATAATTATGAATATTTATAATTACTCGCAACAAAGCTATTATTTCCCTAATGTACTGATTACATGAAGAAATAATAATACCCCACACCATGCAGTAATGTGTTTGATTCTGTTTATAACAAAATTCTCCTCGTAAAAACGTCTAAGAATATCAACATAAAGCATTATATAAAGAAATAATATCAAACATAATGAAATATTACTATATTGTAACCAAAAAAGATAAAATGAAGGTAAAAAAGTAAAGTACCTGTTTGCTGGTGAGGTCAGTAGTACTAGAGATGAAATGTCCTTCGTTCTTCATTCTCGAACTGTGGGGATGAGGTGCAACTGTTAGCTGAAAGAAACTGCATTTGTACAGACATGTCCAATACGTGTTTTGTTTGCTTTTCACTCAGTAATGCTTCTCGATACGACATTTTAAAAGCATAACAGAGCTAATGTTAAGTAATTCGATAATTGATTAAATATCACTAACATGGAATAGATAGTAACCATTCAAATCATGAGTCTATTTTCAACATCTATAAAAATCTAAATAATCTTAATAACAGAAATTGCGCTGTTTGAAGACAGTTTCTAATAACTCATTACAAAAAGGTAAAGACTAAACGATTCCACCAAGTCAGTTAATGTGTGATTAAGAGTATCACGTTTACATGTCAAATGTGATAATAATGGAGTAACTCGTACTTTTATCATCATTTAGAGTAATTTACAAAGGCTCACCCCCCTCGGCCAATGCGATACAATATTTTTTCTCATAATTCAGTTTGTTTATAGTATCAGAACAGCAATAATGGCTGGATATTGGGCTGGATCAGCTTTCAACCTCTTCCGCAGAAGGATGAGGATCAATGCTGTTGGCGTAGCTAGCATAGTGCCCGCCCCTCCCTTCTACCTCCTCTTTCCAATAGATCTTTTCCTACTTCGTCGTCACCGCCCTCCACATCTGCATGCTCTCTCGCCGATGTCGTTGTCATCGTTCCATCCTTATATTGCCTATACATAAGCCTCTCGTTGACAACGCTGCTCTCTGCACACTCCTTATTGGATGTGCTCTTTTACACAAGCCTCAGGCGTTGTATTCAGGCCCCCGCATGACGACACTAGTCTTGTTGTCGGTCAAAATGATGTCATAGAGATATCTGGAGGCGTGGTTTGTCCCGTTGACGTTTTCTGGGAACTTTCCAAAACTCGTCATCTAGGGATATTGACAAAACAAGCTCGTTAAATATAGAAAATGAATTGCTCCTTACTTTTTGTACGGTTTGTATTTTACTTTTGGTGGGCATTCAACAATTCAGTTGAATAGCCTATTTACGTTAATTGATTTTCTCGTGCTATAGTGTGAAGGATAAAACCTCTACACCACCATAATAGATTAGAATAATCTCAAATATAAATCCACTCCAACCATGCCAGGGAAGTACAGTGGACCAGCTGAGCCAAAGTATAAATGGTTAAAAACTAGGTTTTGTGCAGTGAAATTAGATTCATCTAACGTTATAAAATCCAAAACAAATGTATCGAGTCTCAACGCCTATTGTCAATTCAGAGTTTACATTGATAGGTTCTGAAAATCAATCTTATTTGGCAGATGGAATTATAGGAGCTAAAAATTAGATCATAATAGCAGTATTCAACTTGAGTAAAAATATATAGCTTATAGAATTAGTTGTTCTAGAAATAAGTGATATTCTCTCAGCAGCAATCCTCTTTTTGGTACTCCAGTAAATAAGATGACTCCAAGTCTTATTGTACAAAAGGAAAAGAAGTACACTTTCACTACGTATGTTGACTATTTGTTAAATAGTACTTAACTTTTTAGTGCAGGCACTTTACGTTACCATAATTTATTCGTTCTTTTGTAGTAGATAGTGTGAAACAACGGCTTGACAACAATAATCGTTCAGATGTTCATTCATTTGTATCATTATTTTTTGAACTAATGGACACCTACATTTCCCATAATAAATCAGGGCAGTAACTTTTAAAGCCATAAAGTTAGAAAATAGTCGATCAAATGATATTTACTTCTTTCCTTCAGGCGTCATTCTTATATAGCGCATTTTCTTCCACTATGTTCTCTTCATAATCAAAATATATTGTTTTAAAGCTAACTAATTTCTATGGGAAAAAATGGTTTTGAAATAGCTGAATCAGGCGGACGCTGATGGAAAATTCACACCAAAACGTTTGCATCGATTTGCGAGCATTGCTGTCTTGAAGATAGGATGCAGATTATATTTCGAATCCTCGCTTTATTGCACTTTAATCAACATCCTTATTTCACAAATAAAATGAATTAACAAGTGTGCAATAGAATTCCGTAGGCGATGAGCAAATAAATGAAACTGGCAGCTATCACACATAACCTATTAAAATACGGATTAGCCCCAGTAGTTTTAACTGAAGAGAGAGAATTTCACTACTTCAAAAAAACGTTACTTAACTAACAGTTTCGATTTCGTATCTCTAAAAGATTTTCAACATCGTACAGTTTCAAATAAAGGATCATCTTAAACCAATTTTGAAAGTAGCATTATGTTTTTACATTAATTTTTAACAACGTTAAGCTAATACATAAATAGTAAAAATATCAGCTACTTCACTGATCTAGTGAATTTTTGAAAAACTCATTGTAAATAGTACTGAATCATAATATAATTTATAGGAATAACTTAATGTACAGACGTTTCGATTTAAATAACAACTCATATTAAACCAATATTTTGTGGGATTGCATATATATATACAAAAATAGTAAATTATAAAGTTTGAAGTAGCAACATAATATATCAAAAGAAAAATAATATAGAAGACCTAAAATCATATCA
This sequence comes from Heterorhabditis bacteriophora, assembly GCA_964036235.1. Taxonomy (NCBI): domain Eukaryota; kingdom Metazoa; phylum Nematoda; class Chromadorea; order Rhabditida; family Heterorhabditidae; genus Heterorhabditis; species Heterorhabditis bacteriophora. The sequence continues at coordinate 9,092,810 of OZ038427.1, read as the reverse complement.
CTATAGTTCCACAAAAAATAAAACCTTATACGCCTCTTTCAATTTTATCTTTAATATTAAATCTAGCCGCGTTTTTTTTTTCAAATTTTTCTAGATTATTCGAAAGCTAAGAGTTATGAGATGGCTGCGTTTTGGGCGGTACACTACGCTACGATGTGGCACGCGGCACGACCCCATTGCATGTTATAGGCTAAATCAATAGATTTCTTTAATTTTCCAAAGATATTTATGGTGTATCTATGCATCTTGTTATTCAATCAGTCTTTTATGTTAAATCTTTGGCAGATGTCATGTAACTATCTAATATTAGACTAAGTTCTCAAACAAACAACATAATACTATAGTATTATTACTTTTGCATCAATGTGCTTATGCTTTATTTATAATTTCTAATGCACTTAAGCTCTAAAATAATATTTTAGATATACGAAAGTGAACAGGAAGTACCATAAGTACATAAATAATATAGTCTCGTGCAAATTTAACCATTACATAACTGGTACAAGTTTTCAAATGATGACCTTTTTTGGTACGTTACTTCGACATCAAATTATCAAATTTGACCAGGTTGTCGAGTTTTTTGGCAAATCTTATTAAAATACACTAATGTAATCTGTATGTTTAACGCATTGAAGTGTTTTTCATTTAATCTATATAGATTTTCCTTAAGATGATTTGAATTACTCTTCTTATCATAAAAAGTACAGTGTCTACACCATAGTATTCTATGCGATAATAAGGTCAGAGGTAGAATTAAAAACATACGATAGTTTCGCATTTATCAGCGTGTACGTTGTTTATGAGCACTTGTCAGTGTCAGCGTGAGCTTGGATAGATTTCCAATATTATAGTTAGAATAAGAATACGGTATTACTTAGTATAATCTATAGGAAATCTGGAGATAAGAGATTAACTATCTTTAGCTTTCATTCAATATTAACTGATATGTAATAGGTACAGTAAAACAGTGATTTGGCATGTGCTTTTATACTAAATTAGTTTAGTATTAGAATCATTAAATAAGCAAAAGCGTAGTTAATAGCTTTAAACGATCAGTATCTTGTTTGATCATTACTTAATATTTATCCAATAAGCCAATTCGTTACGCTTATTACGCAAACTGCTGCCACCGTGGATTCTAAACAGAGGCTCAAGCTTTCTTTTAATGATTCAAAATAATTGGCAGAATAAGCTGTGCGTTCTATTAGCAAATCCTTTAAGTGTTTAACAATGTGAACGGATATTGGCCGCAAAGGAATTGGTTTCCTACCATTTCAAAGCAGCGTAATAGGGGAACATCGTTTTGCAAATACTGACGTAACAGACAATAATACAGTATACTTAAACAATCAATATGTGAGTGAGAATTTATGTGGATGAACTCAAGGTGGAAAGTAGAAATAGTTCATATATATATGTATCTAGCTACGCGGTATGGGCTTATCAGTATTTGTTTTTCTATATTGTTTCCGAATAACACTCCACTCCCCTAATTGCACTTGCCCACGTTCCGCAAAGCCATCTGTCTTGTTTAAGCAATAGAGAAAAATAAACTCACCATTAAATATAAATGACTCACAAACTGATCACTTGGATGATTCTCAACTTATTTAGCGAACATTCTTGTAAACTCCTGAACACTGTCAAAAGCTTCTCTTTGTGTTACTTCGTCACCTTCGACCAATAAATAAATGAAAAGTGAACAAACATTTTTCCTAACTACCAAAAAAGCCGAATCATTGATAGCGTATTTAGGACGTAATTGACTAAGTACAACTAATGCAATGGTGTATATTGTATGTTGCCAATAATAATAACTTCTGTTCTAAAAAACGTTTACGTAACTGAATATGCTTGTTTATTGCGCGTGCCTGTTTGCTTACTGTCAAGTTTATTACGGTTAAATGTAATAAAAATTCTGAGGAATAGGGTTTGATTAGAAATAAATGAATATAAATTAAAATGACCTTAATTTTATGCACATAGTTTTATATTAAGTATCTGTTGTCTCCTATCAAGTATTCAATTAGGTAGAGTTACTATGTAGATAGATCCCTGGTTGAAAAAGCGCATTATTGTTTTTGTGTACAGATAATCTCTAAATCCAATATTATTGTTAGTAGCATTAAAATCATACATTTTAAACACCTATGAAATTAAATCAAAGCCGACTAAATTTTTTGAAAGTGTTGTGGTCAGAATGTCCCTACATTAACTAGATCTCATATATATATCTATATATATATATGAGATACATAAATGCTTCCGGCTATTTTAATTTGCTTGTAATTTCTATCTTAATTACTCTTTGAGGATACAATAAAATATAGGGTAATGTTATGAAGAGATAAAATGTAAAATAATAAGTAGCAATGGAGCCGAGAGTTTGAGGCATCTGTTATGGTCATAAATGAACTTAGCTAAGATCAGGATTCTTGAAAATTTCTCAGAAAATGATTAATACTATAAAGCAGATTAATATATACCAAAATATATAGCATCAATATGGAAGGATAAGTAGTCAGATATATGATCGGAATCGAATTAAGAACACTTAACACATAATTGCAAATCGTCTGTATTTTGTAATAGTAATACTAAAAAATTGTATAACTAAGGAATAAATTATACTATTAAATAGTAAAAGGATATTCTCTCAAGTTCTTCATGGAAGTTTCAGTTGTTGAAGACTAACGTTTTGATTAATTTTCTCGCCTGACCGACTGTGTTTTTTATACATTCTCGGCGCAACAACAACAACGAAAAGTCATGAGAAGGTTGAAAACGAGACAAGCGGTTGATTAAGAAGAATAATCAGAAGAGTCAAAATAATATTTCTACGTCTCCAATTACACACTAATCACTGCACTTAAATGTTAGATATGATAAGAAAATTCCTATTTACTTCCTAAATGAAAAGATCGTTTGGTTGCAAAATGAGCGGTGAACAGTGTCACCTATACACTTAAGATTTCATATCGTGTAGTTTATATTATATAAAGACAAGCTATTTTATTATTTCTACTTTAACCAAGTGAAAAGTAATTTCTCGAACTCGACCCGCGCGTACTTTGATCTGGATTTAACGTGTCTGTTGCATACTGGCTGACAGCTGCTCAGTGAAATTGAGGACATTAGCTGCGATGATTCATTTATGTATAAGCAGTCGGAAATAGAATGTGATGATTTGGTATATTTACTTCTATAGATGAAATTATTTTTTTTCAATATTAACAATGCCTGACCACACCAAATATCACTATTCACCTAGTTAAAATTCAAACATCTCATTCATAAAAATAACACATATTTGGTTAAGTCATCTATTTAAATTTGTCGGTTTTAAATTACCAGCAATATCTACAATATTTTTCGAGTTATAATTATAATTATAGACACCAATTATCTATAAATATTCAGAAAAGTAGTAAAAAAACATTTTAATAATGCAATAAAAATTACTCTGAAAATATTTGCTGATTTAATCACTAAATTTATATATATATGATTGTACTCCTTCTAATCCTCACCTTCTAATGTACTATATACTTATCATAAATGAACAATTAGTAATGACTTACTCTGCTTCGTTATCTTAGGAAACTGCTTACAACATCAGGAAAGCTAGGCTTTGCAGTAAAGTTTCTAAGAAAATAAAAAGTACTTAAATATGAATCATAAATATGAATGTTTGGGTGCTTTCACTGCTAAGTAAAAGCCAACATTTTTCAATTATAAACGCATAGGTGAAGAAGTCTTATTACACGGGCTTAGAAGTCAATCACCTCTTGTCAAGGACAAAAGTAAAAATGTAGACAAGCAAGAGCTTCTATAAGGGGCGTGAACAATATTTCAAAGAGGATCGCTCAATTACAGTGAAATTTAAAAGAGTAGATTGCGTTTCTCCATAGTGTAAAGAAAACGTTTTCGTAGTTGACCAGCATCATAAGAACTTTTAAAACGTCTTATACTGGAAGTCTACTATTTTAGTTATCTCTTTTCTAGCGATAATCATATATAATTTATACCATAGTTTAAATAATGCCTCCAGACAGCATATTTATATAAAAAGTTTGGCGAAACTACTCCACGACTGTCATTGCTCAGCATTAGTTCTAAAAAAAATGTGCATAATCACTGCCAAAGCGCGCTCTACGGTGAAAATATAAAACGACTAGATGCAGTTAATATACTAAACAAGTTTCTGACAATGAAATGTGTCTCTTTAAAATTGTTTTTATAGGTGGTATTTTTAACAACTTTTAAAATGGATATATCCTATTAATCTTCTATTATTTCTTACAGAAATTTATTTTCGATAGACAATTGTGATGACTCACATGACTGTAAAATGCATCCTAATCAGTACATTTTCAGCTGAACACGCCCTATTTCTAGTTTGCGTTTAAACGATAATAAGTATGGATAGATTAAATTGTTATGCAACCGGTATGAAGAGTATTTAAATATTATATCACATGATAGATTTCAAATTTATTCTATAACTGTTTCAGCCACTGTTTTATCACTTATATACGTTTATACGTCACAGTAACTAATTAAAAATTGGGTATGTATAAAATTGATTGAAAACTTAAAATTATATCTAATTATAAAACTGGATTTTTAACTGAATTCGTAAAAATTAATATATAAAAACTCACATTCAAGATATGGTGAGAATAACAAAGCGAAATATCTAACCTCAATTCCTTCCATCTTCTTCCAAGTAATTTTCCTGCGTACCATTTCCACAACTGAAAAGGACGTCTTCTATTTATTGAAACGGGAACATCTGAGTTCAAACTAATTTCCCACTTTTAATACTTTTATAAATATCAATAATTGGAACGACTTTCTAAAACGAATCCAACTAGATTTTTGATGTTGAAAGTTTCCAAGATATTAAGCAAGGAATGTTTTTGTAACGTGTGGTGTAAAGATAAGAGTTCATTCGGTTGCAGATGGACGTTTGGTGGCAATCAAACACGATATATATTTCGCTCCTCCAACTAGAAGAATGGTCACTTGCCTATTTTTGAACGCGACTGTTACAGAAACGCGCGTAGTTTCTAGTTGATATTACGCTGTTCTCAGTAGTTCAAAGGCAAAAGTTTGTGTAACCGTTTGTAGATACTACATTTCCGGTTCCAGGTATTTGAACAAGTAATATTTGAATAAGTGAAAATAACGTCATTATTCAATAATCCAATATAAGCAATTTAGCACAAAAACTTGTATTAATGGTGCTAATGACGTCAAGTAGAAGTTGATTTTAAAATGCATACATTATGTGTAATAAGATACTATAAATGATCAACATTGAACTACTCTTGATTTAAAGGTTAACTACAAATGCACAAAAAGCAGATAAGGGAAGAAATTTTCATGGAGGTAAACAATCAGTCAAATGTTTTTCTATTTAATAATATAGAATTCCTATTTCTATTCTAAACTTATTTTTTAAGCATTGAACAAATACACATCTAAAGCCTAACTGTGGCAACAATATTTAGTTACATAAAATGTCTAACTTGAATAAGTTTATCATACATAACTTTTATCGCTGACTTGTGCACGCATGAAGCGAATCTTTAGTAGTCTCAGCCTCTATTATTATTTTATATTTCTTCAAACCAAACTGTTTGCTCTCACTATATCTCCATTTGCTTGCCATATTGCTTTCTTCCTATTCACTAAAAGCGTTATCAGTTTTCTATTACTCGGATAGAGTAATCAATACTAATTCACGAATGCAAATGGGTGAATAAGCGGGAAACATTATTCAAAAGACTTTTCCCTAATACTAGTAGTACTACTGAGTATCACATACACTTATTCCCATCAAAAATTGCTGACAAATTACTATAACTATAATGAGGTATGCTGCGGAGAAAGACAAGTGGAAAAATAATAACGGAGGAAGGAAGGGGATTAGATATCCTAACGATTCTCCATATTACTACTGGTCATTATGAAAGCCAAGCAAAAAATGAACACTTGCGAAATAACTAGAAGAAAGAAAGACCAGACATTGAAAATGAACTTCAGGTGAATTAATGAGCAACACATGCGCTTCTTAGAGAGACAGATGAGATAAAAACGTCAACAAAGATTCAAAACTAGCACATGGTTCAGTAGATTGATGACTTAGATGAAGTTATTTTTATAAATATATATACATACTGGTTTAGTATGTACCGGTAATATCTGCGTCAGCAGAAGAAACAACAGCACCATACTATGTTTAAAAAGGTGCTCCTTGGTTATTGATATTTACTTGGTTACCTATGATGCACTAAATGTGGTTCTTGATTTTTATGAAAACAACTTTCTCTATCAGCTGTTAGATTCTTCTGAGATCATTCAAACTATTTTGCGATGATGATTATACTAAACATGTTGCTCGAAGAACCAATACTGACCACAAACTGGTGTTTGCTGATAAATTAGTAAACGAAGGATAAAATATGATTCTTTAACAGTCACTCCTTGAAATTATTTCGAGAAAAAGAGACTTTAATCAAACAATAACAAGATGTGGATGATTGAAAATATGGAAACAATTTGGGAAAACAAATAAAGAGACGAAGCCAAACAAGCAAATAATTACAATGAAATATTAACAATTTAGGAAGAATTTATTACCTATCGTAGTACCTATATTTTACGATTCCCTTTGAATTAAGACAGTGCTAAGTGTATAGTTTTATAATTCTGCGCATGGATTTCATCCCTTGCATATAAGCGTTCCAAAATCTGGTGCTATGGCAGTATAATAGCAAGCAATCGAAACGATTTTTTGCCTAGAAAATATTTTTCAGAACTTGACGGAAACTAATCCAGTAATCACGGCCTATGAATTTTGAATGTTAGACTTTCACTATCTTGGAGCACATAACATCGTCCCATTGTGGGAATAATTAATTAAATTGCACTTCTATTTCGGGATAGTTTAGGTAGTCACTAATGTATCACATGAGAGGGAAACGAGTTCATTGATCTTTAGAGGTCTTGGAGAAAAGATACAGGCTAAGTACTGAGAATTATTCCACGTTTTACAAATTCTTTATTTAACTTCTTTCAAATTCATTCTTGAACTCTAACATAGTGTAACCTAATCATTTTCAAGTAACTTATCAGGACTTGCTTACACTCCTTAGAAATAGACTTTAAGGCTAACTAGAATAAAGGTGAAAAATCTAGATTCTTTCTGAGAATAGTATTGCGTGAAAACAATATCTTCAACGTAACAGTACTAATGATACGACTATATTTACAGCAAAAACACCAATAGTCGGTCAATTAATTAGAAAATTACGTATTTTTGTAGTATATAAATATAATCAACAAATAACATGATTAATCTGACATTAAATCGTTGACTGACAAATAACTTACTAGATATAGTGAACCTACCTACAAAATTCACGAAGAAAACAGGTGAAAATGGCATGAAAACAATTGCAAAATTGATGCAGATTCACGTAATGAATGAAAAAGCGCATGAGAGATTGCCAACGACTATATAGATAAACGTCAGTGTTATGGAACCAATTCCGTGTAAACGGGAACCGATTGTTCCCAGCACTAACAATGTTTGGTCATGGTTCGGGAAAACCATTGTGCGCATTGCTAATGGTAGGTATATATCCGAAAAAAGCCTGTAGCCACTCGCTTCGCCAGTTCTGCATCCGCACATTAGCTACTTACTTCTATCGATACGCTTTTATACTTTAAATTATGGAGAAATCAAAAATGTGATAGGCGTGATAGATCTACATGCGCCTATCTATCTATCCATCTATCTCAGCCGTTGAATGAAAATATAAAAACACATCTGAAACTAAAGAGAATATGTGGAAACTTGATAACTGAAAGCGAATCGTACAGTCGCACGACACGAACAGCATATTTCGCACCGTTAACATCTATGATATTCGGCTATTTTGTTCAATAGGTCTGTTTGCCAACGTGGTTAATGGGAAAACTGGGAGTTAATATTGTATTCATCACATAGTTCAGAAAAATTGATATACCAGACAAATTATCGCCTTTCTCCTATTTCATATCTAGCCACGTTTTTCTTAATAACTTGGTATATCTTTAGGAGAAAAAAATTCACAAAGATAAAATTGAAAAGCACATCTAACGATGTTTGATATTAAATTTCAATGATAGAAGTTAGAATAAACAATGAAAAAAATAAAACAAACTTGGACACTGTGAACTAAGACCATATGGCCAGTGACAAAAGATGGTATGAGAATGGAACAAAAAGCGAAAAAAGAGAGATGAAATGTGACTTAGACATAAACGGCAATATGTATAGCTATTATCACATTTTATTTAGAGAAAACGGTTCCTCGCGTCAAGAATTGATGTAATGCTGCAATATTGTTTGGTTATTCCGAACGATGTATGTAGGCACCGTGAATTAAATCGCAATCGAATTGGGTTCCAAGCAAATTGATCAGAAAGTCTGCAGAATTGGAGAGAAGAAAATGAAGCTTAGAAGGTATTATTTGTGCTGCTAAATTACTCTCACCAATTCTCTCTCCTAATATATACACAATAGGGATAGTACTCTATATGTGTATCGTAAATAGATAACTAAATAGATTGATAGATAGATCAGAAAAACCATAGCCATGCAAAGTGACGGCTTAGTTATTCCTATGATAACGACGTGTTTCTTCATCTGATAACAAGCATCTGTCACAACGCGCACATTTCTTTTCATAAACAGTGATAAGGCATCTTGAATATGGGTATGTAGTCTAGACGACGTTTGAAACTCGTATAGATGAACGAGCCTCTGTTGACGAGGTGGCGAGGAGGGATTTGTTGGAGACGAGTTTATTCACACACATATCATCTCATATTTCATGCTTTAATGATTCTTTATTTTTGACTGAAAGCTATATACTGAAAGATTATAACTCCACATATATGATAGTTCGAACTGAATTATACATCTTCTGGAAACAATTATCTAATATAAAACAAAGTTATGAAAAGTGCTGAAACTTGCAATACGATGTCACTCTACCAATGATTAATAAAAAAACTCATTAGATAAATGTGTTTGACCAAAGTTATACAGAAAAACTAGTCTTGCTGTATTCATGCGCCACGCTATATATTTCCCTAAGATTACGAAACAACTGCATCATAGAATTATATTCCTTTATTCAAATAGATTACTAACTTAATGGCCGTTTAAATGAAATCGCTTTATACTTAAAACACATAATCTTAGACCTTAAGTGAGCCTTTTATATCAAACCTTGCCTTCAATTGTCTTAAAAATAAATAATTAAGTGAAAATAAACAAATAAATGTTTTGTTTAAACAGTTAAATAGTTATATTAGAGTAATATAAGCAAATGATATACAATAAAAAGTCACAAAAAATATTTTGATTTTAATTTTAGGAAGATACACACGTTTCTGATAAAATAAAGATTTGTTTTGCTTTAGCACCCCGTTGAGGATTGGTATCACTGTTTCAAAATTTCTAGGGTAATATGATCTAAAACACTAATATTCAATACAGTTCTAATCGAAAAAAAACCTCGCCGTGATATTAGCCAAGTTTTCAAGGACATTGCTGTTTCAATTATGATAAAATTAAGATGGATAACTGTCACTTTTAAATGTAAACATAAATCGAGAATTGCTCATTGCTCGGGTAGTACAAGGACTGTCGTCCATGGTGTCAACTTCCTTGCTCATTAGCCCATCATTCACGCTCTGATTGGCATAAATAAAACACAATACCACGAAAATGTTCGAATATCTGATAGTAGTTACAATTAAGAGAGAATAAGTTGTTCCACAATTCTAGATTTTTCCTAAATTTCATATCTCATTGTGTTGGGAACAGGCGTCCCCTCTTATTCTATACCTAAGGAATTATTACAGACCAGACGTTCAGCCGAACATAACCTAACACCATCACATTTTGTACCCAATCATAACCTTACCTTAGGTAGTGACGCCTCGCCTCGGATACCTTGTATATAAGACCACCTAACACGGTGACCGTGTTCTCTTGATAGTGTTGTTATATCCTTATCTAACCGTGATAAATAACTTGCTTTTGATCTATTCATATTCCCTTCCCAGAAGGAATACAACACATTGAGAAATGGATCAAATAATAGAACCATCTTCTTCAAACTACCATGTGGTCAATTGCCGCTGTTCCTGAATCTCGCCTTTATGAATGAAATCGATAATTTTCATTCCAGATTAAAATGTTGATCTCACTAAATCTGCTTAAATAAGTCTGGTTAAGTATACTAGAAAGTACAAAAACGTTATATATTTGTGGAACGGTGGTGATAATATGTTCTCGTGAATCTGTATGGTTTGAGAGCAGTTGTTTATCAAAGACAGAAAAATTTGCTAGTATCTCTTAAACTCGTAGGCGTTTTTAAAATGGTCAACGAAGCTTCCGAAATCATCTTGGTGTAATTTCTTCCCACCTTACATGTCTTTTTTGAAGGACGATTTGATTGGTGTTAAATAACCTCACTGATCTCTTTAAATCACAGATTATAAACAGAATTCCATCTAACCCATAATAATGAAATTAATGCATTATTAATTGGTTTCAAAACAAGTAAAGACCTAATATTAAGTCGTCTTCTTACTATATACGGTAGAATTTAGTGATTCACACTAGGTGATTATATCTCGTTCTTTGATCACGTTATATGGGTTATAAAATATGTTGAAGGCTACATTAAAGACTTACACATTCACGTTATTATAAACGATTCCTTCTAAAGAATTTCCTTCCGACTCTAATCGTCCCTTCTCTTCGTATCTAATTTGGTCTAGTATTTTATTTTAGAATCTTAACTGTAAATTTAGAAAATCTTGACTTCTTCAGTATTTCTAGTTAACTAAAACTTACTTTAATTCCGCACAACTATTTCCTCGTGCGTGCTCTTCGCATTTAACTCCGCCCATTAGCCTGCCTTCAGCACTCGTCGATTGGCACACCCGCACGCGGCTGAGCAGTTGTTTACGATTTCGAATCAGCACAAAATCGATTTCTTGTTCATAAGTATAGTATCTTATTTTTTTATGTGTTATGAATGATTTTTTCACTATCAATTCTTTTTAATAGTAGCTGATTTCACTTTGTTAAACTTTCATAAGAAATAATAATGCATATAGTTTCAGCCATGTCGACATATTTGAACATATTAACATAAATAAGCAATCACTATTATTGTATAATAAATAATTTCGGTGCATTAATTAAGTTGATGACAACTTTTTAGTTTTTCATAACATAAGCAAATTACTTAAGGTCAGAATCCGAAGTTGTTTGTTATTACAATTATACCCAATGAGTTATATTAGTGTTTTCAGTAATATGAAAAGAAGTTGCAATGGAATCTCACGAGACAACGATAGTAGGGAAAAATCTATTCAAGAAGTCAGATTAAGACCTAGGATTTCACTATTTAGCGGATGCGCCATCATAGTTGGGGTCATTATAGGTTCCGGAATATTTGTGAGCCCTAAAGGTTTGTTGAACATTTTCTGGTAATACTTTTCTCAATTAAAAAAAATTTAGCTGAAAGTTTAATTGTTTAATACATGATTAGCTATAGCTACTCATTTTCAGGAGTCTTGATAGAGTCGGGAAGTGCCGGCCTTTCTCTACTTGTATGGTTCTTATCTGGAGTATTTTCTATGTTGGGAGCCTTATGTTATGCTGAACTGGGGACTTCAATTCCAAAAAGTGGAGGAGACTATGCATATATTTGTGAGGTGGGGATATGATCGAAATATTGACGTTGATTAGAAATGGAATACAGAATTAAACAAACATCGAAAAATATAGCGCTTAATATTGGCGTTTTTTATAGGCTTTTGGTTCACTTCCTGCCTTCCTTTTTCTTTGGATGGCACTCATTATAATTAACCCGACATCTAATGCTATTATTGCCTTAACGTTTGCTAATTATGCTCTCAAGCCATTTTTCCCCACGTGCGACGTTCCAGAAATGGCTGTACATTTGGTGGCAGCCTGTACCATTGGTTAGTTGTTCCCTTTAATGTTTTCCATAATACTTCATTTCATCAGGAATTTTCCTACATAGCGTTAAGAATTTCGTATAGTATCAAGTATAGCTAATTTAATAAATAGTAGCGACAACAACTGGCTTATACATTTTTACTAGAATAAGTCTGTAGTACTGTTACAATATTATTTATAATGTATTTGAATTAGAGTGATATTTCATTGGTGCATTTTAGTCTTAAAATTGAAAATATTTTGTCACCTATTTGTCTAGTGCAGGACTGTTGTAAACATGCCGTTCTTGTTAAGAACGGCTGAAAACATTCGAACAATAAAAAACTGGATCGCCGCCACGAGAATTTAGTAGGGTTTTTCATTCATAGACAATGCATTCGGAGTGTTTGGGTTTCATAGGTATCAAAATCGTAACAGAATATTGTTTAGCTGCTGATTAAACGATTAGGTGGAAAAGCAAACACGTCTATTTAAATACTGGCACTAGGCCAAATTTCGAAAGGTAGGGTTGGAATAATAGGTTGAAATTCCGCTGTATCATGCGATCATATATATGATTATGAGTAAAATGCTCTGTTCGTAAGCGAATCAAGAAGTTTGTTTCGGTTAAGCAGTATGGGAAGAACTAGGTGAGAAGACATTTCTTTTCATGTTAATATTAGTATCTATTCGGATGTAAGCTAATATGATAAATACGACGTACGGAACTAAGACGTTAATCGACAGTTATAGTTTTGAGCCCTAAAGAACAGGAGTAGATTTGGAGAGTAATGATACAATAGAATAAGCATTTTTGAGTTTTCTACTTTAAACCTAGATTATGCTATATATATATATATATATATACAAGGATGGATGAGACTAAAAATAATTAGCTACAGTAGTTCAATGATTGTATCTAAGTTATTGAAAGTAGCAACAACTTCACTAATAATAATTGTGCGATTGAAATGGACCTTGATCATATGCATTAGTACCTAAGAATCAAGCATTGTCCTTAGTTTATGTCACTAAAATAAGTTGATGATGTGAGCAAACATCTTTTATGTTAGAATAATTTGTATACGACGAGAAATATTTAACTAATTATATTGTCTCTAGAATACTACATGTTCTGATTTTAAATATTCCTTTTTCGATAACATCTAATGTCATCTCTTAACTTTTTTCTTAATTTACACCGGGAAAATTATCTAATAAGCACTTTTCATCTCACGTGACGATCCGATTAGTTCCATTTGAAGATTTTGAACAACAATTAATGAAATTATCAATCTTAAAAAGCTCGTGATAGTATCGTTTCTAATTGATTACATCTCACCAAAATGAACTCATACACGAAGATTTATTTAAGATATAATGTTAATTGCTGCAGTTTTTATTGAAGATCTCTACTTTGGGGATTCGTGTAGTAAACTTGTTCAATTTAAGTTTATAACTTTTAACGCTAAGAAGTGAAATGATCAAGATGTACTGGCACCTTTATGTAAGTTAGTGGCTAAAACCCATATTCATCCTAGACATTTTTCTATAGGTAGTTAATGTTATAGATTGTTATAAGTATTCAATTATCAGTTAATTCTTTATCCACATTGCTTGATTATTGGAATTAGGTGAACATCCGCTGATTTTAATAGCATATTATTAGGGAAGGTAGGACATGTAAATGAATTGTAAACTGCGGAGGTACAGTATGCAATAGGCTTATGTAATATAAATTTGAGAATATAAAAAAAACAACTTTATAGTCATCTAAAGCTCCTTTGTTGGTGGTCTGCACTTTATAGCTTCACTATCACTATGCAAATCAATCAATTTGTCCTTAATGAATGGATGAATAAATGGTACTGCATGTTTTTATTTTGAGATGGAACTCTAATATAATATGCCGAAATTTGCCAAACTGCTTTTGAAGAGAGTGGTGAATAGGTTATCTATCATAGCCAATTAATGAGATATGGTAATGATACCTATAACAATATCGAAGATCTTACAACAATAATTATATAACGATTTTTAATAACATTTTTTTAAAGTTTTGCTGTAAATTTTGTAATTCTTGAGGTGATGCAAAGTGTTCAATCTAACATGGCTCGTCTGAACAATTTAAAACAAGTGTTTCAGCTATGTGGAAGACGATTTTAGCATGATCTTCACTTCAAATATGAGATTTCGCCTACAGCGACCTATCAGAGAGCCTGCCTGGTGCCTTCAGTTTTATCAGTCGTCTGCAACAGTAACTAAAGCTACATTCAATGCTTTCAACTGACCACTTAACGTCGCCAGAATAATCTGCAAATACTCACGGTAGCATGGTAAGGTGGATATTATTTTCAGTTAGGTATTTTATAATTTTCACTAGTTCTGAAACCCTGCAAAGATGCTATGTCGCACAACTTTAGACTCTTCCCAGAGTTAGACGACCTTCTAATAAACTAAATGCTGTTGGTTTTTGCTATTTTCTCAAGGAAATCTCCTTGGCCACTTAATCCGTCAACTTCAGTAGAGGATATCCATACTACATGTAATTGGAAAATAACAAGCCCTATTCTCTTTAAGTTCGGACAATGCTTGATATAAATATTCTAGAAAATTACATTTTTAATTAGCGTCAAAATGTTCATTGTGAGAATGATCTCCACTGATTTACCAATAATTGAAAAACTTAAATTCAACTGGTGTGATTATTTTCAATTCGTTAATCTAATTGACCACTTTTATTAAGTTGGAAGTATATCCATAATTTTGATTCCAACAATATCAATTATCATTGATGATCTAATAATTTCATCTAAATGGTTAATTCTTTAATATCTCACCAGTTGTAATTTTATTAATTACTAAAATCGATGAGAAACCCAATCTGTACTTAGAAAACGGAAAATTAAATGAAAAGTTATACTGTTAAAATACTTATGGGCAATTAAGTTAATATATTAAGTCATGAAAATAAACTATTTTAGTATTTTTGCATATTTTCTGCAGTGTTTTGATATATTGAATCAACTAATGATGGAAGTGACTTTCCACGAGAAAACCTCTCGCACTTGTAACTGCTCCATGAACTGTATGTATTTTTTCTACAAATTTAAAAGTAATCCCTTTAAGACCTGCATATAATTCCAGTAAAGATCGAATTTTTAAATCTTATTTGAAGATACCGTTCCTTTATTTCAATACTATAATTATAGATAAATATATTAGGTGCTTGCAGAAGTTGTAGTTTTTTATTTCAGTGATTTAGTACAATTAAAACCTAAATAAATTCCCGCTCTTTTGCATATTTGTAATGTTGGGTTTGTAGTTTGTGAAAAGCCATAAGTGAAGATTTAATGGCAACCTTAACCTCACAAAATAATTAGAATAAGAGGAGCCACCAAAAACTGCATATTCGACACTAAATTCTCTACGAGTTCCAACAACGCAAGAATGCTGTTGAAGCATGAAATCAATATGCTCTGTACTTGATGAGGGTGTTTTGTCCCACAGTACTTGCAGATATTGGTTTCAGCGCTTTAAAGCTGGTGATTTTGATGTCAGTGGTCGATAACACTGCGACGCCACGAACGGCGAAAACGAATGCTTTGAAATCATTATTAGATGAAAATCCGTCGCAGACCTAAGAAGAACTCGCGGAACAATTAGGAGTTGATAAAGCAACAGTCTTGAGACGACTACATAAGATGGGGAAAATTTGCAAGTTCTGAAAGTGTGTACCACATGAACTCTCCGAAAACAGCGTTAGTCGCCGACTCAACTCATACATCCCCTTGATTGCCAGAAAACGTAAGAAGAACGTTTTGTGGAAAATTATTACAGATAACGAAAAATGAATTATGTACGACAATCCTAAGCACGGACACATTCATGGGTAGATCCCGGACAGTCAACAACATTAACGGTAAGAAAAAGTTCTTCTGTGCATCTGGTGGAACATGAACGGCGTGCTGTTTTATGAATTCCTTCAACTGGGTGACACGGTCATTGCCGGGCGCTACGGTCATCAAATGACTCATTTGTTAAATGCCATTGAACAAAAAATACCATTCACTGAGCAATTAAGTCAGTAGATCATCTTGCTGCATGACAACGCTAGGCCTCATGTTGCTTTTAGTACTCAGCAGACCAGTTTGAACTTTGGTTGGGAAGTTCTTCCGCACGCGGCGTATTCACCAGACTTGGCACCTTCGGATTACCATTTATTCCGGTCGGTGTAGAACTTTCTAGCAGAACAGTGCGTTCTAGATGTTGCTGAGCTGCGAAAATGGATCGACGATTTCATTGCCTCCAAGCCGATGTCGTTTTTCACGAAGGAATCCGAAAGTTACTCGAAAGATGGCAGAGGTCATAGAAAGATAGGGAAAATATTTTGATGATTAAACTGCATTTTGTATATTATCGAAATAGAATGAAAATTGTGAAAAAAATACTAAAATTTATGAAATCACCTAATAAATAGTTGTTTCAATTCTATTTTGAGTAATTTAGCAATGATAAATAAAACCTAAGTTGAGTTTATATTATTAATGGCTAGAATAAAACGCAAATAACTATCACTTAATCGTATTATTTGTGTTCTATGCAGAAGAAATAGTCTAGAGCGCAATTTAGACCGATAGCACAATATTTGCAGATGGAAAATTACTAATAAATTTGAGTTCTCTGTATGACATTTTATTTTGCTTAAGCATATATTGAAATCTCCTTGAGGTGGCAGTAGGCGTTAGATATAATCAAAACCTGGATTTGGGACGAAGGAAATAACAACGGATGATATTTTTAAACAAACTTCAAGAGTAATAGAATTCAATGAAGCTGTAATGCCGTCTTAGTAATCAGTGATCTATAGAAAATTTCTCTCATATAAACCTCTTCTAGTCATTTATAGAAGCAAATATGTGTTAGTCTATTCTAGATTCCCTATAAGCCAGATTAATAAAATCCTAGAAGCGTGTAAATGAATTATCTTTGAGACGAAGTAACCATAGCCTTTTTGGGCACTCGATGCTTTTATGTACGAGTCAAAATAAACATTCATTCATTCCTTGTAAAAGTTTAGCGCTGGATTTTAGGTCAATCATACACATGTTAATCCTTAATGAACCAATGAGATCTGCATTTTTCAGCTCTGCTCACCTTCATAAATTCTTATAATGTACATCTTGCTACTAGATTCAACGACACATTTACAATTACAAAAATTGTAGCTCTTGTTATCATTATTCTCACTGGATTGGTTTGGCTGCTCCTAGGTCAGTAAGAAATTACTTTAAAAATTCTATGGCTACTGGAATTTTGTCGAAATTGTGATATTTTTAATATGGCTAGGAACAATTATGAGATGGATTTTTAAATTTTGGCAAACAGTATGTTAATCTATATAGGAAATACGGAGTACTTGGGTATGCCTGAAGTTTTGGAGGGAAGTCGTACAGCGCCTTCTTCTTTGTCACTAGCTTTCTATTCGGGAGTGTTCTCGTTCAGCGGATACAGTTATTTAAACTTTGTTACCGAGGAGCTAAAGCAGCCCTTCAAGTACGAATATTCAGTCTTTCATACACGGAAAAATAAAGGAATAAGATAAAATAGAATGTAAAGCAAATAGTAAAGAGATAGTTTATGTATTTCAATCAAAAAGCTAGTACTCTTTTTGGAGCTGTTAACAGATTTCCATGTAATTAGAAGAAGAAGAATTACGGATATTTATGGGAAAATTATTCATTGAAAATTTATAGGAAACTTGATAAATATGCGAACAAACAAAAATCGTGGCAATAAATTGATTTTAGCAACTGATATAGTTAAGACTAACAAATATACTCTTCATTTTTTTATAAAACTTAGCCGATTGGTGATTTTATAAACGTGCATAAAGTACGTAGAAGAACCATGTGTTATCCATTCAAACCTTCATCGATTTATAGTTTGCCAAGGTGGTATACATTTGTTTATTTTTCAGGAACCTTCCACGAGCTATTTATATATCTTTGCCTACCGTTACTCTTGTATATATGTTCGTTAACATTGCTTATTTTTCTGTATTATCAGTTGATGAGGTGCGTTCGCTATCTCATTTCTAATGGTTGTCATTTAAAAACGGCTATCATTTTGTTAGAAGGTACGTTGAATTCTGTATCCTACAGATACTAGACTCTGATGCTGTGGCTGTGTCATTTGCGAAAAAAGTCATGGGACCTCTGGCTCCTATAATGCCCATTTTTGTTGCATGTTCTTGCATTGGAAGTCTCAACGGAGTGCTGTTTACTGCATCCAGAATGTTCTTTGTAGGAGCTAGGTTAGGTTTTACATAGATATTTTCACAGTTTGTAATTTACTGTGGGGCTTTTTTCGTCTCTTGTTCAATGTTTACACGAGGTATTCTATAAATTTCATTTTTAACTTTAGAAATGGACAGCTACCGGAGATGTTATCAATGATATCAGTTAACTATCTGACTCCAATGCCATCACTTCTCTTCTTGGGAAGTTAGTTTAATGTATTTTAAATAAATAGCGTTTTTCTACTTCATTTGTACACCGTTAATACGAATCTTAATTAATACAGAATGTTTTAAAAGAATGGCACACTATTTTTTCGTTTTTTTCTGTTCTCAGTCGTCAGGTTGATCAAATTTTTTTGAAAATCAGACAAAATAGCCTTGGAAGTCTCTAGTTTTAATTAAATTTTTTCTATAACAATTACACTTTTCGTGTCGTTATTTCTCAAAACTGTTTACCCTTTGAAAGTGATAGCTCACTTTATTAAAATACATGTTTACGACAAAAATAATAACAACCAATGTATACAACAATTAATTAACAGTCAGCATGACTACTGTTTTTATTAATAGCCTGAAAAATCCGTTCAGGCATACTGTTCACTAGATTTTTGATGACACTATTGTGTACTTCGCTCTACGCCTTGCTAATGACACTTTGGAAATTCTTCACAGTTACCAGCATAAATCCGATGTACGATAATTGCCCAGATATTCTCCATCGAATTCAAGTTCCGAAGGTGCCAGAGTCAGTCCGAAATGTCCACGTCATTGTTTTTCAGCCAAGTCTTGGTGTTTCGACTTGCGTGGATGGTGCATTATCTAAATCTAACGCCTAAAAAACATGTAAAATTCGTGACTAGACGATGTCCTAAGACATCCTGGTAGTCAGCGCTGTTCATCTTCGTCGAGACGAACGCTATGTCGACTAGTCCCCTAGCACTGAACGCACCCAAAACCGTAACACTTCCTCCACCGAAGTTTCGGGTTGAAAAATGCCGGGGTTCCTTATGTAAATCCCTCCAATACTAGTGACAACCATCAGGACCATCTAGCTTGAACTTTTCTCATCGCTGAAGATCGCATAAATTCGAAATAATGAGTTTATAGTCTTATTTTGAAGACTAGGACTTTTCCCCAGTCGCATCTCATGAATGTTTTGGTCCAGCAAAGCCTTTCACCATTATGCCCTGGTGTCAGTTGTGGACACTTCTTCATCCGTGATCGGACAATATTGGGACACTTGTTCAGCATTATCCACACTGTAGATTCTGAAGCATCAATGGCACATGTCCTACGGATTTCATTGATGCTATTCGACATCGTCCGCAAAATTGTCTTTTCTTCATGATCGTCGAACTTTCCAGGCCATCAACTACTCTTCTATGTACTAAATTATTCCTGAACACGCAGCGAAGTAGTAATAGGCTTCCTGGAGCGCTTGACGACATTGACAATCTGCTTCAGCGTATAACCGGCAGTTGACAGTGCATTGATTTGACGTCTTTCGTGTAGACTCAGCTTAGGAGCACGGCCCATGAATTCGCGCCTACTTTTTTAAAATAACTCCAGAACATGCTAAGTGTGCTATCACTTTGAAAAGGTGAAAAATGAGTTATTTTGAGTAAAATTAACGCAGGAACCTTTAATTTTTTTTACGAAAAAAGAATAAAATGGAAACTGGAGATTTCCAAGTCTGCTACTCCTTACCTCAGACAAAGTGGGATCAGTCTGACGACTGAGAACTAGAAAAAAGTAATAAAACAAAGTGTGCTATCCTGTTTAAAGACACTGTATTATACAAATCATGTTAGGATATCATAAATGTCAAGTACTGTAAAAGTTTATAAGCTATCATATTTCTTAAAGTAAAAATTAGGAAAAATTCGAAAATGATTGTATATTATATATATATAACGCTGGATTCACTTGTGATAATCTAAGATTACATTTATGAACCAATAAGTTATCAGATGTATATAATAAGTTATTTTTTGGAATATCTCATTCTATTAACAGAAGAATAGCTTGCTTTGAAATTCGAAGTTTTTAGCTTTAAATAGTCAGTGAAGAAAACTAGGATATCCTATGTCAACATAATCTTTTCGTATTGACACATCTAATTAGTTCTTCTTTGTATATGTAGAATTTGCCGATAAGCATAGAATAAATTATTTTAGTTTTGGGAACAGGATAATTATCGTATGACAATATTAATTTTTAAATTAAACATGAAAAAGATGAAACAAGGCATATAGCGTTCTATGGTTATTTAACACTTAAAACATTATTGAAAAACAAAAACAATTGATGATAACATTACTTGAATGAAAGATTTCAGATCAACGTAATTTAATTTTTGCAGTTCTTTCAATCGTTATGCTATTTGTCGCTGATGTATTTGTCTTGATAAATTACTGTGCATTTGCGGAAAGTTTTGTGGTTGCTGCATCAGTTGCTGCTTTGATAAAATTGAGATTTTCGAAGCCAGATATGCAGAGGCCTATAAAAGTTAGTTTTAATTCACGTTCTTCTGTATTTAATAAGAAATTTCACTTTAAAGTATTTCTCTGCTTTTCAGTATTTTTTCTGTCTGCTAATCTAGTTATAGTTACAACAATAACTTGTACTCCAGTCAGAAGTGGCTATTCCTGTAATGATAAGAAGTTTAATACTTACATGAATTCAAATAGCACTCATTGAAAGGCCCCCCTCTTCCTTATTGCATGTTTAGCAACATTGTCAGTACATTTTTCAGTATTTTCTGGCACTCTTCTAACATCTTCATGGGTAGTCGCATATTTTGGCTTACAACTAAGACGTTTACGCATACCCATAGAGACACTTTATGTTAGAGAAAAACCGCTGAACATACCTTGTCACTAGTATTTCTAATCTTTTATAATGTAGAATATGCTAAGGCTTATTAATTATTAATGAGTTTTCTCACGATTATTGCCAGGAAAATATTAATCAATTACCGATAGATCAGCGTTTAACTACCAACCAAATATCTCATTGCGAGTATAGATTTTTACTTGATCAGAAATAATTCCATACTGTTTCTTAAAACAAATGTCTCCCATGCATTTTCACTATTAGGTGAAAGCGTGTTGTGTTATTTTAGCAGGGAGACTTATTACATTGAATATTTCGCACCAATAAACAGATTTTTATTCAATATCATAATATGTTTGGCACTTAATAATTTAAGTTAGACACCAGTCGCGGTATCAAAAGATGTAGATTATGGCTGGAATTTAGGAGTTCTACTGCAAAATAGAAGGTGATTGTTGTAACTTTTTGCATAGAAGTGCTTAGATCTACCCCATTTACTTTCACCTTGGATTATTTCTGTTCTATGGCTTCCTTTTTAGCGAAAAACCTCATTAACTGTAATAAGCGAATGCAGTGAGTACCTTCAAAATGTCTAGCTATTTTGTTTGGAAGAAATACCTATAATTTCTGCGAATAAATTATTAGTACTTTGATTTTTGTGGAAGCATAGTCCTGTAATACAGTCAACATGGATATAATTTTCAGTCCCAATATAGAAAATTAAATCATGTGTTAAAGAAATTATAATATAAATCACCACGTAATTTGCAATTACTGTTACCTATATATATATAAGAAACCGATACTTTACTACTGTCGAATATGAAGTACCTGAAATCTGGAATTCTACAGAAATATAAATAGGAAGTAGAATTGCTCACTTAGATGATGTCTAATTGTTTATTATTTGTCGATATTTTATGACAAAAATCCAAAACAAGGAAACTATCCATCAAGAATTTACTAAATCTGAATATTGAATGGAAGTGAAAAGAGTAAATTACCATTGCAACCAGTCCTAATTTTTAGATGCTGAAGTTATGAAGCTAGAAAATGGTTTTCTTCCTCGATAAAATTCCCACGTCCAGACAGTGTTTCCCCTATTTCTAGATCTTAAGATTGATCTTAGAATTATACTCCATGATTACACTGTTAGGAAGATCTGCACAATATGAATTAGATATACGAAATATGGTCCAGCTGTGCAATATCAGTCGTTGATGCAGTTTATCTTTTTAGCAGAGCAGGAATATTAACTTAATTATAAGCCTATGAAAAGTATCTTTCAAATAACCGACATAAGTGAAATACGGGTAAGTCGAACTCATAGATTCAGATGGTTCCAAGTATTACAAGTTGTGCTACTAATATTCCTCGTTAAAACACCCGAAATGGTATCGGAAATTCTTTTAGTAGAAATTATCATTATTATAAAATTACATTTGTCTAGCAGAAATAGAAATGCATTGATCACTTACTGTTAATCCCAACAGGTAGTATTATAGTGTTCAAAATCAAAGGTAAAAACGGGAAAAACCATACTACGCTCTGGACGTTTTCTATAAGGGATTTATAATTTAGGTTTTAAATTCTAATAATTCGCCAAATATTTCCGCTGGTTTCAATGTTCGAAATCTCTTAATTCCTTCCATTGGTGCATTAATTTATTATATATTGAACAAATGCGAATAAGCCTAAGGAATTCAATCACATAATGCTAATCTTAAATTTATGAGCGTCTCAAAGAGAATGGTTATGGAATATTTAGTCCTAAAATATCTCCGTGATTTGTTCCGTTGTGGATGAGTGGTTAAGGGCGCCAGACAAGGCAGACGACGCGAGTTCGTGTTCTGTGACTTACTTTTGGATGTCACTTAATTTTTGCAACTTCCAAAAACGGTGTCTTGCGTAATCTACGGGACACGAGAACCCCCTATCAACGTGTGCCGTTTGCGTAGTTGGATTTGCGGCTTTTAAGGTCTGTCCAGCCACAGACTGCCACAACTTCTCAGGTTCTCCGTGAGATACGGAGACCGTGAAGCTGGCATTCCAAAGGCTGGTAGCAGATCCCGCACCTGGAAAGATCAGGCCAAGTATTTTGGGAATGCTTGG
Source organism: Heterorhabditis bacteriophora (assembly GCA_964036235.1). NCBI lineage: Eukaryota > Metazoa > Nematoda > Chromadorea > Rhabditida > Heterorhabditidae > Heterorhabditis > Heterorhabditis bacteriophora. The sequence goes on along the minus strand of OZ038427.1, from coordinate 9,069,519 downwards.
TCTGTATATTCCGGGGACAACCAGTCTTGGGGTCTCAAAATGAGATCTCCAAGTTGGAGTCTCTGGCTGAGATCTTCTAGGAATGCTTTGGGATAAGGGATATTAGGATTATTATGAGTTTTAAATTAGGGTAGAATTAACTAGAATAATTGATGGTAGATAACTACCATTCAGTCATTGGTAGATCAGTAGCTACCGTAGGTAGGTCAATCCATCATTGGTAGATCAGCATTTATCATTGATAGGTCAGTAGCTACCGTAGGTAGGTCAATCCATCATTGGTAGATCAGCATTTATCATTGGTAGGTCAGTAGCTACCGTAGGTAGGTCAATCCATCATTGGTAGATCAGCATTTATCATTGGTAGATCACTTGTTAAATTTTGAGATCATCGCGCACACTGATCTACCAATGATAAATGCTGATCTACCAATGATGGAATGATCTACCAATTAAACGTACTGATCTACTTACGGTAGATACTGATCTACCAATGATAAATGCTGATCTATCAATGATGGAACGATCTACCTACGGTAGCTACTGATCTACCAATGATAAATGCTGATCTACCAATGACGGATTGATCTACCTACGATAGCTACTGATCTACCAATGACTGAATGGTAGTTATCTACCATCAATTATTCTAGTTAATTCTACCCTAATTTAAAACTCATAATAATCCTAATATCCCTTATCCCAAAGCATTCCTAGAAGATCTCAGCCAGAGACTCCAACTTGGAGATCTCATTTTGAGACCCCAAGACTGGTTGTCCCCGGAATATACAGACCAAGCATTCCCAAAATACTTGGCCTGATCTTTCCAGGTGCGGGATCTGCTACCAGCCTTTGGAATGCCAGCTTCACGGTCTCCGTATCTCACGGAGAACCTGAGAAGTTGTGGCAGTCTGTGGCTGGACAGACCTTAAAAGCCGCAAATCCAACTACGCAAACGGCACACGTTGATAGGGGGTTCTCGTGTCCCGTAGATTACGCAAGACACCGTTTTTGGAAGTTGCAAAAATTAAGTGACATCCAAAAGTAAGTCACAGAACACGAACTCGCGTCGTCTGCCTTGTCTGGCGCCCTTAACCACTCATCCACAACGGAACAAATCACGGAGATATTTTAGGACTAAATATTCCATAACCATTCTCTTTGAGACTCTCATGAAGTTAATCTCTTAGATAAGTAGCTTTGTAATTTAATGGTTTAAGCCTTTATTGGGTTACAAGAACATGATGGTGTTGGTCGTAGAGGATGCAAACAATTTGTGTCGTATAAGTTTATTTCTTTTCTGTTTTAAGATATACATTGCAATAGGATGTATGTACATTGTAGATCAAAAAACTTATCAGTTTTGTAATTTTGACTGTTTTAGCTGAATCTCTTCATTCCGGCACTATTCTTTTCACTGTGTGTTCTTATGCTAGTTCTTCCCTTCTTCTCACAGCCTCAGGAACTATTCATCTGTCTTGGAATTATCCTCTCTGGAGTTCCTATTTATATCTTGTTTCTATATAACAAGGTAAAACCAGACTTCGTATACAAACCTTGGGGTAAATATTTTCCTACTAAACAACTATTTCCTAATATTTATGCTCGTAATTCTAGAAAATTATGTGTAATTCCCATTTTCAATGTAGAAGTATTTATGTCATATTTTATTAAGCAGTTAAATATAGTTCCTAATTATATTATTACCAAAATGAACAAATGCTATCTTCTTTAAATAATATTTAAAATAAGCTATATCTTTTCAGCTTGTCTAACTCACATAATTCAGAAGATGCTATATTGCGTCACTGAGAGTGGCGCTGATACCGAATAAAAGGATTTGTAATTTTGTTTTCTTAAAAATTTTATATTTAAAATATATCATATATATGAACGTATCGAACAAAACAATATCGTTATAAACATTTACCGTTTGAAATTTTTGGGTATTAATTGTTGACTTCTCCGTAATATGTTGTCTTTCTTGCTTATGAGTTGATTCTCTTAGTCTTGTTCGTTTTAAATCTGGAACATTTCGCATGTACTCCTTTTAACTAACTCTGAGAAACAGTAAAATTTATTATTTTCTATGCAAATCAGTTTCAATTAAAAGTGGTATATGTGTAGGATGTCTACATTAAGAAGACTTGTCTAAGAAGTCTATATCCTCCTTAAAATTTGACTGAAATTGTCAGTTAGAAGCGTTTATCAAAACTTAGAGATTTAGCTTTTCACTGTATTTTCTTAATTAGCATATGCCACATATGAAAAGTATAATTATCGATTTTATAAGAGTGCCGATGTTAGCGTTTTTCCCACATGGATTCGACGTCGTCTATCTCAGATTTTCACTACTCTAGTAATTGAAAATGCTTTTAATGTGGAAACCTTGCTAATATTAAAAATTGCTAGGATATTTATGGATTTGATGGTTCCAGCATTTGTCGTCCACAAAAATAGCGCGATTGGCTGCGCAAGGTGTCAATCGAATAAAAGAGTAGAATCCAGAATTGCTGCAGCAAACGGGGGACACGAACAAGTGCGCTATAGTGAAATACGAATTGGGAACAATGAAATGATATCACTTTTATACCAAAACATGTAAGAAAGCATTTTCAGTTCCTAGAGTAGTGGAAACCCGAGATAAATGAGGCCAAATAAGTGCGAAAAACACCAAACTTATAATTGCAATTTGCAAGTGTGAAATATACAAATGAAGTAAATACAGGCAAAAGGTTACATTTTCAAGTTTTCAGAAACTTTTAAGGCACAATTTTAGTCGAATTTTAAGGAGGATATAAGACTTCTTAGATAGGTCCTTTTTTCATGAACATCTTGTATACCATTTATTGTAAAAGAAAAAATTATATAAATAAAACTTAAGCGAATTGTTTCTACATGAAACAGAATGAATAGATTTACCGCATGAATAGAATATTACATCTTACTACGGTCTGAAGTTTCATATAGTACCGATGGGAAAGTGGGCTTACGATGACTAAATTAAAAAGTAGGGCAAATTTTGACCCAAAGGCATAGATTTACTAGCTCTGCTAAGTACTTTTCTTCGAACAGGGATGGTATTATGAAATAATAATTAATATAGTGTTAAAGCTGTAAACCATTTTTGCCACTGAGTATGAAAACTAAATCCTAACAAGCGTAATAAGAGTATTTTTAAAAAAAAGTTAATTTCGACTATTCAAAACAGGAATTCCTTTGTTGGTTCCTGGTCTGCGAATGTAGGGAAAGTTATTCCTCATATATATGTACAACCAAAACATTAATGGAACCACAGCGTAGCTAACGTAAGCCTAAGTAACAGGGTGTTAAATATTTTTTTTGAGTTTTCACAATAGGAAGACTTATTCTTGTGAACCCTAAAAATGCTGTACTGAACCATATGAATTAGTAGCAAAACAGTATTTAGTTTTATAAAGCTTTTCTATCTCTGTTAGAATTGATGGAATTACGATGAAAAGGTTCCCGAACTAAGGTTGGGTGCTGAAACTAATAGGATGGTAATGCTAGGAAACAATAATATGGGTCTTGGTTGATTGTTTTACTCGTGCAGTTTTTATTCGTTTCACTAAGTATTAAGCAACTAGCAAACATTGATAAATTAACCAAGTCAAAAGTTTAGAAACTACATCATCCGATGAGTGAAATACTACTTATATGGTAAAGTATATAAGAGAATATTATATTGTTAAGCGTAATAGTCAAAGGAGACTAAAAATATGGTGTTGAAAAGGTTTTCCAAAAAAGTGTAACGCTTACATTTGATTGCTAATATTAGGTTGGTGCAAAAAAATAATTGCGCTTTTTGCTATTCAAAATTTAGGCGCTTATTTTGGTTTAAACTTTCATTTAACTATTATTATGTAATACACCATTTAAAAGCGCGGAAACCACTCTAGTGATTTATGTCCATGGTTTTGTCTTCACTGTGTGTTTTGCTTATTTTAGGCTAACAAAAAGGGGAAAAAGCAAATTCGAGCGATTGTGTTGTACGAGTTAAAATTAGGACGTGAAACAGCGGAAACCGCTCGCAGTATTAACCGAGCATTTGGCGAGGGAACCGTCAACGAACGTACAGCTCAACATTGGTTTCGAAGATTTCGTAACGGAGACGAGAGCTTTCAAAATGAAGAAGGTCGCCGACGACCTAGGGCCATTGACGACAACCAACCGAGGGCCATTGTTGAAGCGGAGCCACGCAACACAACTCGAGAGGGTGCAGAAGAACTAGACGTTGACCATTCGACAGTTGTTCGACATTTGCACCAAATTGGGAAACCCAAAGAAGACCGACAAATGGGTGCCGCACGAGCTGAACGGATACCAGAAAATTCGCCGTTACGAAATATGCTCTGCGCTTCTTTTGCGCAAGAAAATCAATCCATTTCTTGATCGCATTGAGACGTGTGACGAAAATGGATTCTATACGACAACCGACGGTGTTCCGCCCAGTGGCTGGACCAAGATGAAGCTCTAAAACACTTCCCCAAACCGAAGCTGCACCAAGAGAAGGGTATGGCCACTGTTGGGTGGTCGGCAAGTGGAGTCATCCACTACAACTTCTTGTGTCCTGGCGAAACTACCACAGCAGAGAAGTATTGCCACGAAATCGACAAAATGCTTCAAGAACTGCAACTTTATGTCCAGCACTGGTCAATCGAAAAGGCCAATCCTCCTCCATGACAATGTCCGACCACATGTCTCGCAAATGATTCTGCAGAAATTGAACGAACTGGCCTACGAGACTCTACCGTAGCCAGCTTACTCACCAGACCTCTCTCCGACCAACAGCCACTTTCTCAATCAGCTCGACAACTTCCAGCAAAAGAAGGATCTCAGCAACGAAGCAGCAGCTCAAAACGCCTTCGAAGAATTCACCGGTTCCAGAATTCCAGAATTCTATGCTACCGGAATAAATAGATCTGTTTTTTGTTAGAAAAAATGCGTAGATTCTAGTCGTTCTAATTCCAACCAATAAATATTATTCTAAGCTGAGATATACTACGTTAAAGTTTAAGGTTAAAATCAGCCATTATTTTTGCACCAACCTAATAAAAGCCAATTGCAAAAAAATAAATCTACTTCTTGTCCTAATGGACCTTAGATTCTGCCAATAGTGTGCCGAATATTCTGTATCGGGTCACCACACATTTATTTTACAGCTTATATAGATTTATTACATCATGCGTCTGGTCTCTCACCAGAGGCTCACTGACCTGACCTATATCTCAGGTGTATATAAGTGCCAGTTTACGTTAATAAGCATTCTTACCACAAGTAAAAGAGCATTCTACCACACCGATAGTCAGCACAGATAGTATCATTTTTCACTTCTTAGATTACCATCACTCTATTGTAGCAATATATCACCTTTAAATTATGCCAGCTCACTAATATATTTCAGATTCATCGATAAAAAATACTTTTGAAATAAAATAAATGTGTATTTCATTCGTTTCTTTCTATTTATTGTAATTTTAAGTAGTCTTCCATAATCAGCATTACGAACGGCACTAAGAAGAGATTATTACTGTGAACTAACCTACGACAGGTGTAGTCCTATAAAGAACCGTTTGATAAACTCTTCTTCCATCAAAGCTCTTCATTTCATTTATGCTACGAAGAATATGGTCACTTCCTTGCTTTCTAAGTCCATAGTCCACCATAATAAAATGTTTGCATTTCTGCTAGGAATATTATAAATACCACAGATAATGGATAACCAATTGTATTTACACATCTTTCAATGAATAAAACATCACAAGATTAACAATTCAATGTATTTCATTGAGGCTCATAAGAAACAAGTGGCAGTATACAAATTTAGATAAATATGAGTGAAATGATTGTCAACTATGTAACAACTTATCTTACTGAGTTAAACACTACAAATACCCGTTTTCTGGATGGTATTTCAGAAGAGATACAATTATATAAAGCTGTGCTTACAATCAAATACTCTTTGTTTAGAAGTATATATAAAACACTAATTAATAGCTGAACGATTGAGCAGAATGGCCGCATTCTTAAAAAATATTTTGTAGGCATTGCTCACAGTAATAAAATGGAAAATATGCCTACAAATAACAATTAAGTCAGATTCTTGATAATATTTAAAAAAAACTAAATCGGTTCTCGATATTGTCCATTCGAAACCATGGTGTCTTGGGCCTGAGCTGAAATTATCAGAATTTCTTAGATGCTAAAACTTTTAAAATTTGAGTTTAACATTTAACACAAAATTAAATGAATTTTACTAAATCTTTTTCACCTTGATCTAATTCTCTCACTAAGTCTCCCATATTTGTTGTTATTTGATCAGCTGCATTGAGGAGATCACCCTGAAATTTCTTGCATACTGCATTCTGAGCATGTCTTATTCATAAAATATATATAATTTTAACCAATTTGATAAGTCATTGATGTGCTGACAATTATGACATGAAATTAATATGCATATCGACCTGCAGGCTTGTTGCAGGTAGACTCCCTGAACGGAAAGCATTTGAAACCTTCGAGCCTACACCTGACAGAGTCTCCGGTAACTGGCACAAGGACGTTGAAGGAAAGGTAGTACCAGGAGCCTAAAAGTAAATGTAATAACTTTAGAAAATTTTAATGTTATATTCCCACTTACGTTTAGTTGTGTCATGAGCTGTTCCAACTGAACCATCAAATCCTTTCTTTTCTTTTGCATAATAAACATTTTTTCTTCTAATTGAGATTTTCGATCACGTAGTCCAGATAAGTGACTATCTTCGGATAATGCCTGGAAGAAAATATTCGCCATGTTATAAGAAGAACGTACTATAGGACTCTTACATTTATCATGGATTTAAGTATAATCATTTCTTAATTTGAAAAGATGTATTTGCCAGCTTGTCTTTTACAATAAAGACATGCATATATAATTGCGATTTACATAAATTCCTTTCATAATTAGGCTATCTTCTTTTAGACCTGTTACAAACTACTACCATCGTATCAAAAAACGCCACCGGGTTATCAAAGACAAAATATACGAAAAATGGCATATTACTATTTCCAAACATACTATCATACAAAGCAGAGACGATTTATTACTTTTTGAACTTTGACTTGCACTCTAGTAGTACGTCTGCTATCACCAGTACATTAAGCCCAAGTTAAGTGAACTCAGCAACTTAGAACCGTACAAAATTAATTAGAGGCGATAGAATGTAAGAGCTTTTAAACTTCCAGAGTCAGTCCGACTTCCAGTAGCTCTACCCCATGCCTTTATCCTCAACTTATGCCTTTTACTATCCCTCTCCTCACTATTTCGCTCGTTATTATCGATAAAATTGATATTCGCATTCTCTACCACAGGAAAACGTCTGGTAGGACATTCTAATTCTTTTATCTTGGCTATATTTGCCCCAAATAGGAAATACTGTATTAATGGAGGAAATCTAATTTAAGAAAAGACATGGGACTCAATTAAATCTTATCGATTGTTTAAAAAAATTCGCACAATTTTAAAAATGTGTATTTATATATAACCCACTTGACTTTCCAACCTCGCCATTTCTCTTATCATTAGTGAATTCTCTTCTTCAAGTTGGGCTATCAAGGATCTTTCATCCAGTGGGGCAACTGCTGAAGCCGATCGGTCGCGTCCATTTCCCAAAGGGTACTAGAATATAATGGTTATAACAACACATTTTTTGACTTTTCCACTTGCCTAGATTTTATCAAAAATGTATCTGAACATGTGTTAGGCACAACATCTTTAGAATGATTTCTAGCAGCTTCAAACTTCTAAATTTGGAAACATTTGACATTATTTTTGTTAAATGAAAATATACAGACTATGAAAAGCATCTTCCACAGCATTTACATCTGAAAATCTTATTTTTATACAACTGTATTAACATATTATATTCTTTGGAAAGCGATTTGGAAATAATACTTACATCGGCTCTTCCACTCAGCTTAGCTGAGTATCTAGCTATAAGTTTGTGCTCATCATCCATAACACCTCCATTTGTGATCTGACCAGGGAGAAGGACAGTACATGGAGGCCACTCAGGAAGTGGATCCGATGGATGACGGCTAAAACAATATAATTTATTATGAATGTATTCGTTTTATAATTCCAAGATTATCTTTAAATTAACTATTTAGGAAAAGCTCAAACTTAACATGTTTTATATGATTAACTATGCATTCCTATATTTAGTCGTTATGAATATCTAATAGATTGATACTGCTTCTAACATTAATTATTCCGTCATTATTACCATTCCAGTGTTAACTTGTACAAGAAATATGTTCCAGAAAAAAGAGGAAATCAGCACAATCATTAGTGGAATATCTTCAGTAATGTATTTTTGCATAACTTATGGATGCTAGATGAGTAAAAACAACCTTTCAAATGTGGAAATACCATTCACTTAAATAAATGCATCGATAGCATAATGCTAATAGCTACCATTAAAAAATTCAACATTTTTCAGTAGGTTATAATTTGAGTGCACTTGAACTATTTAAAACTTTCTCTAATAGGGTTGGCATTCAAATTCAAATTTCGAAATTTGAATTGACCTACTTAAACGCCAACTCTATACTCTACCTATCGATCTAATCGCTAAGTACAACGTGACTCTCGAAACTTTAATTCGCAGTTAATATGCAATGAGATATTTTCCGTTCTCTATATAGAAAAACATAGCGTTCAACTAAAATACCAATAACCAGACGACTATTTTGTTTTTATCAAGTAACACTGTTGGAAAATAAAAGAACTTCCATCACAAACAAATATTCAACGAATGCAAAACACAACAAAGTGTGATTTTCCTTTCATCGCAAACTAGTTCCGTAACAGTAGGAAGTGTTGACGGTGTAAAGTGATACTTAAACGTGTTAGATCGTGCGTCAAAATATGTTTCACACCACAAAGGAAAAGTGAACAGGACAAGTAGAACTTGCGTGATCTCGCAAGCGAGACAGCTGGAAGAAACGGACGCACGTCGGAATCTTGTGTGCTCTGCCATAGAAGGCGGGGTAGAATTCTAAATAAGTATCATACAGCCGATAAACTGTTAAACAAACAGAAAAGCATATTATCCCGTTTATATATATATATAGCATTTCCAACAATAAGAACAATTGACGAGTCGACTACTAAACATCTAAATGAAATCAAGATGAAAACGAAGGCCTTTTCTACGAAAATCCATATCATTGCTCGGGATGAAAGTAGCTGCACAACCGTCTCTTGAAGACACTATAACACTATGCTATAGATAAAAAGAGTATAGGAGAATATATCTGGCGATATCTAACAAATAATTAAGGCAAGGGAAAAACAAAAATGGTCTTGTATTTTCTAATATACAAATATAACTCCATATACTTATTTAAAAAGGGATTACTCAACACTTATTTCACCATTCTATAAAACAAATGCCATAAATGCCTGTATTATAGCGAATTTTAAATTAATGAACAAATGGATGGTAGTGGATAAGATGAAATTCCTGAAGGAATCGTGAATGAATACATTAACATTTTGAACTTTATGGATTAATCGGGAGCATTTCCCGTATATATTGGGCTGATTGCCAGTCCGTAAAATACAAGTTAAATATTTTCGTGAAGATAAATGACACACTGCTTATTGCCAAAACAAAGAGACGAAATAACAAGAGGCTAACGATACTAACGGAGAACAACAATTTCAACTGAATTACCGACGAATAAGAGTTCGAATAGGTAGTGAAGAAGCATGTACAACTCATTATCACCAGTATATGTAACTAGTAATATTTAGGTTCAAATTAAAATCCTTTGAGATTACTACAGATGTGTATCTGAGGTCAAGTTTAAACGAGAGCAAAAATAAAATGATATTAAATAAAGATATTTGATAAAGAAATTATCACAGTTACTTTCGCCTCTACTCTTATTTTAGGCAACTGTTTCATAATAAAAAAAGAATGTAAACAATAAACCAAAGAAAGACACTATTGCCATCTATACCATGCCATAAGGACAAGTGTTTAGCATTTTTTCTTACTCTTTCTGAATGGAAGTGAAACATAATACCACCATAATCGAGGTTAATAGTGAAGGTAGGAATAGCAATCTAAGAAGATGTATAACTAATGTTGTTAAAACATGTGGCAAATAAAAGAAGAATATAGTTTCTTAATTTTTTGCTGCTGATTCTGAAGTTCTTGTTCAGTTTCCCCTAAAGCTATTTTATTCTCAGCTACATTTACGCTTAAAATGATGCGGTTACAAAATTTAGCAAATTAATGTAGAGCGAACGTAGAAGATTGAAGTACTAGCACTAGATATGATGCGTTCGCCACTAGTCTACTCAATTAGATCCGTAGACTCGAAACAGAATTGAATTATAGTTGTTAAAATGTTTCAACACAACACTTTGAAAACAGATTTCACGGTCATATTCATTTAAAGAGTAACTCCGAAAATATTGGGAAATGAACCGATTGAAAGTAATTGATATACGAAAACAGATTTATCATTTTTGATTTCTTTAGTTATCACAGCTATTGCTGGATGATATTAGGTTGGTGCAAAAATAATGGCTGATTTTAACCTTAAACTTTAACGTAGTATATCTCAGCTTAGAATAATATTTATTGGTTGGAATTAGAACGACTAGAATCTACGCATTTTTTCTAACAAAAAACAGATCTATTTATTCCGGTAGCATAGAATTCTGGAATTCTGGAACCGGTGAATTCTTCGAAGGCGTTTTGAGCTGCTGCTTCGTTGCTGAGATCCTTCTTTTGCTGGAAGTTGTCGAGCTGATTGAGAAAGTGGCTGTTGGTCGGAGAGAGGTCTGGTGAGTAAGCTGGCTACGGTAGAGTCTCGTAGGCCAGTTCGTTCAATTTCTGCAGAATCATTTGCGAGACATGTGGTCGGACATTGTCATGGAGGAGGATTGGCCTTTTCGATTGACCAGTGCTGGACATAAAGTTGCAGTTCTTGAAGCATTTTGTCGATTTCGTGGCAATACTTCTCTGCTGTGGTAGTTTCGCCAGGACACAAGAAGTTGTAGTGGATGACTCCACTTGCCGACCACCCAACAGTGGCCATACCCTTCTCTTGGTGCAGCTTCGGTTTGGGGAAGTGTTTTAGAGCTTCATCTTGGTCCAGCCACTGGGCGGAACACCGTCGGTTGTCGTATAGAATCCATTTTCGTCACACGTCTCAATGCGATCAAGAAATGGATTGATTTTCTTGCGCAAAAGAAGCGCAGAGCATATTTCGTAACGGCGAATTTTCTGGTATCCGTTCAGCTCGTGCGGCACCCATTTGTCGGTCTTCTTTGGGTTTCCCAATTTGGTGCAAATGTCGAACAACTGTCGAATGGTCAACGTCTAGTTCTTCTGCACCCTCTCGAGTTGTGTTGCGTGGCTCCGCTTCAACAATGGCCCTCGGTTGGTTGTCGTCAATGGCCCTAGGTCGTCGGCGACCTTCTTCATTTTGAAAGCTCTCGTCTCCGTTACGAAATCTTCGAAACCAATGTTGAGCTGTACGTTCGTTGACGGTTCCCTCGCCAAATGCTCGGTTAATACTGCGAGCGGTTTCCGCTGTTTCACGTCCTAATTTTAACTCGTACAACACAATCGCTCGAATTTGCTTTTTCCCCTTTTTGTTAGCCTAAAATAAGCAAAACACACAGTGAAGACAAAACCATGGACATAAATCACTAGAGTGGTTTCCGCGCTTTTAAATGGTGTATTACATAATAATAGTTAAATAAAAGTTTAAACCAAAATAAGCGCCTAAATTTTGAATAGCAAAAAGCGCAATTATTTTTTTGCACCAACCTAATAAAATTGACTGAAAGCTGTCGCTCGATTAGTTTGTAACCGGGTCAATTTGAATCAGTTATATTAATTGTTTTCCGTAACTAAAATAATTTAGTAGATAATGAGATGAGATCAAATATACCAAAAACAAACTTATCATTATTCCCACTTAAATAATCTTGCTTTGGGTAAATCAGAATACATACATTTATATATGAGATATAATACCTACCGCAACATAGTTGGAGTAGCCGGTACGATATTTTGTAGCTCCAGTGGTCTCTGTGGTCTTTCTGAGAATAACTGATGGTTCTTTGGAGTAGAAGAGGGAATACATTGGAGTGATTTGTGAATAGAATGCGCCAGTTGTTTGGTAGGAGACTTCTGAAAATAACACATAATACAAATTATAAAACTAATTTTTCGTGGGGTTAACTTTAACAGGCATGATTTTTGTCTAACTATTACTGATGGAATTATGCTAGCACCATAAAATTTTATACTGCATATTGAAGTATTTTAAAAATGGGCTTTTCAAAGGGAAGATCACCCAGAATTGTATATTCGTTTCTGGTATGAAAATTTAATAGCAAGAGTCGAAAGTACGCTACGTGATTCAAAGATGCCATTATTTCTAAAAAGTTAACAACTTTTATTTAAATAATTAAAATGCTTTATCGACTTTGTTTCCTTAGCGACGAGGTATATTAACTATTCATCTGCATCGAAGGCAGAGCTTTGTGAATATATATAGTGTTACGAATATATCCGTGACAGAGACTTGTCCTGTTTTAGTACAGCTAACTGACTCATGTCCTTTGACGTGCGCTTTTATCGACTAGTCACCTAGCAGAGCACGAGAATAACTTGTTTCATTGTGAAGAATTTACCTCCTAGTTTGTTAAGAATTAATATATAAATGCAGAAACACGAAATAAAACATTGGTTATTACATCGTGTGTTCGAAAATTACAGCACTAGTATTTTTTTCATAATAATCAGACGCCGATGTCGTTGAGCGTTACCAGAGAATTAAATGTTCGTAACCACCAGATAATATCAATGGAAGACGAATAAAACGTTATTATTAATTTCATTTGATTTCATGATTTTCTGCGGAAAAAATAACATGCCGATTGGCAGTCTTATTAGGCTTTTGTCTTTGTCTATCAATCCCGCTTATATAAACGGTCTTGTTTTCCCATATGTCTCAGTCTTTATCCTCAATAACCTGTCTACAAATTGTTTTAAATTATGTGCCCCGCATACAAAAAGGCATATACAGTGCGTTTCAAAATGATAGCACACTTTGTTTTTTTTGCCTTTTTTCTGTTCTCTGTGGTCAGATTGATCCAATTTTTTTAGAGATGGGATGTAAGAACCTTGAAAATCTCCAGATTAAATTTCATAGTTTTTCATGAAAAATTACCACTTTTACGCTACTTTTCTCAAAACCACCACTTTTCATCGTTTCAAAATGATAGCACATTTTATTAAAGTATGTGTTTATGACAAAAAACAGTAACAATCAATGTACATAATAATTAACTAATAATCAGTACAATTACTACTTCTATTAATAACCTGAAAAATTAGTTCAGGCATACTGTTAACTAAGTTTTTAACGACACTTTTGTCTACTTCGTTCCATGCTTTGCTAATGGCACTTTGGAGGTCATTGACGGTCTCAAACTGACGGTTATCGTCATGAATCCGACGCATGAGAGTAGCCCAAAGATTCTCCGTCGGATTTAAGTTCGGGGAGCGCGATGGCCAGTTCATAGTGGCCACGTCATTATCCTCCAACCAAGTCTTGGTGCTTCGACTGACGTGGATTGTGACATCATTTTGTTGGAAAGTGAAGCTAACGCCTGTACAGTGGGAAATACGGGACTATACGATGTCCTAAGACATCCTGGTAATCCACGCTGTTCATCTTCGTCGAGACGAACGCTATGTCGACTAGTCCCCTAGCACTGAACGCACCCAAAACCGTAACACTTCCTCCACCGAAGTTTCGGGTTGAAAAATGCCGGGGTTCCTTATGTAAATCCCTCCAATACTAGTGACAACCATCAGGACCATCTAGCTTGAACTTTTCTCATCGCTGAAGATCGCATAAATTCGAAATAATGAGTTTATAGTCTTATTTTGAAGACTAGGACTTTTCCCCAGTCGCATCTCATGAATGTTTTGGTCCAGCAAAGCCTTTCACCATTATGCCCTGGTGTCAGTTGTGGACACTTCTTCATCCGTGATCGGACAATATTGGGACACTTGTTCAGCATTATCCACACTGTAGATTCTGAAGCATCAATGGCACATGTCCTACGGGTTCCAACGATGCTAGTCGTCCTATTCGACACTATACGCAAAATTGTCCTTTTTTCACAGTCATTCAACTTGCTAGGTCGTCCACTACTCTTCTTTGTATCATATTATTCTTGGTGACGCAGGAAATTCATGATAGCCTTCTTGAAGCGCTTGAGGACATCGGCAATCTGCTTCACCGTGTAGCCGGTAGTTGGCAGTTCTTTGATTTAACCTCTTTCGTGTAGATACAGCTTAGGAGGAGGACATATTATTATGATGGTCCAGGATTAGTGAATTTGCGCTTTTTTCATTAAATAACACCAAAATATGTGAAGTGTGCTATCATTTTGAAACGATGAAAAGTGGTGGTTTTGAGAAAAGTTAGCATAAAAGTGGTAATTTTTTTATGAAAAAACGATGAAATTTAAACTAGAGATTTTCAAGGCTCTTACATCACATCTCTAAAAAAATTGGATTAATCTGACCACAGAGAACGGAAAAAGGCAAAAGAACAAAGTGTGCTATCATTTTGAAACGCACTGTATAGTGCCGGCTTATAGCAAAGTCGGTGGAGATATAATGGTTTTATTATTATTATCGTATCGTTAGATTGTTAATTAAATAAAGTGGTTAGTACTTGCTTTAACTGTGCAATACTTAACGAGCTCCAAATATAAGTTGACCAGATGGGGACATAACTCAGCCAGTACTATACGAATATCTGTGAATTATTTTTGCAAATTATACATAAGGAAGAAGACTGAAAAGTGCGGACTACCACGACGTAAAAGAATATCATTTTCTTCCCTATTTTCAGTTATTTTCTGGTTTCCATATTATTTTATAGCAGGATATTAATGTCACCCCTGCCAATCAAAGCACTAAAACTGGATAATGAGAGGAAAAACTGACCCTCCACTCTCTACTGTCAAAAATATCCAGCCTATTACTGAAAGAATTTATCAAAATTTATATAGTCTTTTTAAAGATAGTTAAGAGTAAGTTAGGACGGGCTGAATAATTAGTGATCTATGATTTCCAAATGAATCGTATTCTCGAAGTCACTAATTATTAGGTGGTTGCAGAAGTTTTAGTCTTTTTTTCACAATTTCCATTTTATTTCCATACTATACAAAATGCAGTTCAATCATACAAATATTTTCCTCGCTTTCTATGATCTTCTGCTATTTCTCGAATGAGTTTCGGATTCCTTCGCGAAAAAACGACATTGACCCGCGAGTTTCTCTTGCATCTGTGACAAATTTTCATCCAATAATTTCAAAGCATTCGTTTTCGCCGTTCGTGGCGTCGCAGTGTTATCGACCACTGACATCAAAATCACCAGCTTTAAAGCGCTGAAACCAATATCTGCAAGTACTGTGGGACAAAACACCCTCATCAAGTACAGAGCATATTGATTTCATGCTTCAACAGCATTCTTGCGTTGTTGGAACTCGTAGAGAATTTAGTGTCGAATATGCAGTTTTTGGTGGCTCCTCTTATTCTAATTATTTTGTGAGGTTAAGGTTGCCATTAAATCTTCACTTATGGCTTTTCACAAACTACAAACCCAACATTACAAATATGCGAAAGAGCGGGGATTTATTTAGGTTTTAAATAATTGTACTAAAGCACTGAAATAAGTGACTAAAACTTCTGCAACCACCTAATATTATTTGCGTTTTTATTATTTCCGACTAAAGTTATGCATAATAATTCTATCAAATATTTGGTTAGAAGAATGCTAGGACAAAAAACATGGGAGGATTATTGACAATTCCCATCATATATAAATTCATACTAATATAACTAATACTAATCTAGTAATTTAGAGGAACTTAATTCAGTGTAATTAGAATAAACAGAGAATTTTCAGTATGACTTACATATGTAGAGTATTCCTTCATTTCGTGCTCGTTGGAGTGGTTTTGACTGGTTCTACCTCTCCAAAAGCAATTTTGACAAAGCTGGTAATTGGAACATCGTTGGCACTTATAACGAAATCCAGTGAACGATCGGACCTAAATTACAGTGATATAATTATATTTTCTACATCAACATTCTGTAGCAAGCTTTCAATATTAATTATTTCTTAATGCCAACAGTTGATTCCTCATTGATAAATAAATCTCAATAATTTCTGTCTTTCAAATTTACTTGGAAAATTCAAAATGCTGCTGTTTATTAAATATTTCTATATTAGCAGCTAGTATTTGTTAAGGAATAGAAAACAAAGCAAACTTCAAACAACGCTTTGGAACATAAATGCAAAGTGCCAATTATGATGAACACCTCTTCATTAAAAGAAATTGCGTTTATGTTGAAATAAAATAAACTATTTATTTCATTATCATCATAGGTACTTAAAGGATGAAAGCATGGTATCTTAATCAAAGTCATTATCATAATTTTTCCATATTCCAACAATTGATGGTCTATTAGCTAATATTTAATAAGAATTTTACCGTTGATGACACACTACGAAAATTGTAAGAGATCCATCAAAACTGCAAAAAGAAAGTCGAAATAGTCAAAAGAAATAAAGAAATAATGAAGACCCTTATAAATTCTCCATAATTCCAATAATGAGTTTTATGCTCATAATAAAACACATTGATGCTCAGATCTTCTTTCATCTAATAATTATAAAAATTCATAATCTCAAAAACGTATATATATTTTCGTAAAACTTCTCAAACCTAGTTAATTAATCATTAACCAACTTCTTACGGTTGTTATATTTTGCGTTATTCAGACTATTTGCTATATAAAACTTCAGTATATTATTAATCCTTCTATTGATAATGATTATAGTACATTAGTGTCACGCCACTATTAGAAAACTATAAGTACTATTTATATATACAGAATTCCTAACGTTGGCTTACACTGCTTATAGTTGGGTCAACAATTTTAAAGCAGGTTTTCGATACCATAAGAACAGAATTTCTGCCTGTTTTGTCTACATTATAAACCACCGAAAATTAGTTTTTTTAAAAGAAAAATCGAAATTTGAATAACACCATAAATGACGTCATGGATGTTGATAAGTATTTTTTCCTGTTTCAGAAAGTACCAACTGCTGGCACTTAGCCATCAATTACAAGATATATAATGATATTTTTCCTCGAACTTCATATCTAATATTTAAAGTTACAATTTCTCTATATAATAATGGAAAACAGGATGAACGACCTTAAAGTGATACTCCAGATTATTTGACACCGTGGGTTAAGTAAGTGAAATTGTCCTATCTACAAAGACCAGAGTACTAACAGGTAGAGTAGAACAACAGCTGATATACCAATATAATGCACCTCACTTCATTTTTTTAAACCAAAGATTCAACATATGGAATGGATAGGTAACAAAGAAGATATAATCCATTGGAATCACATGAAAACATACATTCAATTCTCTTCTTCTTTATCTAGCCGCTTTTTAAATGCAAATAAACAAAGCAAAAAAGAAATTATTATAAGGATATCAGTCGGATGCTATTATCAAGGAGATCGAAACTGCATCAATACGTTGGTATACAAGATTCTCATCATTCATCATAATCAGACATATTATTATACTCACCTGTCAAGCCATGCTATGGATGATTCTCGAAAACACTAGTATTTGTTAATACATTATTAGACAGTGGTTCAGGATGGTTTTTGCTACTCAAGTATTAAAACGATGTGACCCTGACTTCAAAACATCGAACTCATATTACTAACTGTAATCGCTACGAAACAGTCAATTGATACCTATATAAATGATAATTATAGGGCGTAAGTGGACTATAAATCTTTTCACTGACAATGAAGCTCAGAATTGAGAACAGCTAAACTAAATGGTTATAATCTCATGGTTCCACTTTTTTTTAAATAAGAAAGATGACTACCTTCTTCAAGAAAAATCTGATTCTCTTCATAACGCAACCAATGATTGACTAAATAATGTTGTCGAGGATATCCGAAAATCGAAAATCTGACACAGTGGGACAACTAACTGTATATATACAGTTTGTCCCGATTGTGAAACTAGCAACTTAGGGTTGTGTTTCTTGTCCTCGTGTTTATTACTTAGTTAACCCCTCGTATACACATTCCAACATTAATCCATAATTGTACTTGTTCAACATAGTGTATTCGCGTTAAAGTCCCACCCCTTTATCTTGGAAGGTATTTAAGTTTGTTTACCTGATGAAGAGATAGAATAAAAAATTCTCAGATCGATTTGTCTGAGCTATAGAAAATTATTAGCACGCACATACAATACGTACCCCAAACGGTACACAGTTCCCTAAATATCGTCGAAAATTATAATAGTAGCAGCACCCCATTACGGAATGATTTACAGTGGATCTTCTTATTGAAAGAGCAACGTTCCTTAAATCGACTACTCTGTCGTGATTAAACAGAACCAATGAGTATCTGAGGTAGAGGATATCTGACAACCAATTGATAATTCGTGGGGTTAAACTCGCAATGCTGAGCGTAGATAACTGAATTCTTAAGTGACGAATAGCGGTAAAGAACCCCCCCATCTGCTTGCAGTGCAAAACAAATAAACTAAGTATTTTGTCTATCGTTTCCTGTACAGTAAACCACTACTTTATTTAAGTTAAAAATGTATCGTATTCAATAATTGCAAATTAAATACAAAGATTTGTTTATTTCACGTAATTCAATGTGTAAAAAATGTTTTTATATAAAAAAATTGGCCTTGGAACAATTCGATATTACCTGTCGTCGAAAAGACGACCATCTAGTCTTGTCTAGACAGCTATTCATTGTTTACCATTAACTTAATCGCCTATTACCTCCACTTCTAACCATTGGCTATAATCTTGCAAGACTATGTTATCAATCAATTCCCTTGTTTAGACTCTGCTAGCCCAACCTCGATCCCTTATCATGGGATAGGGCGGAGTTTGACAGACAGTATTTAAGCCACCTAGACCATAAGTTGTGAATCTTTTGGTTGAGTGAATAAACAATCTTGGAATCAGGCCAATTAACAGTCCGAACCAGAACATTACCAGAGGAGAAAATTTCTGTAGATATATTTAAATTGGTAGGGAGTCAACCTACATTTCATAATAATGAATATAAATATACCAACCTGGCATGCATCACAGACAACAGGATGATAGACATGTTCAACAGCAGCCATTCTGTGAAGTAGTGGAAGCCACATGATGCAAGGAGGACAGGGATCCGATAGCAATACATCCAAAAACATATTTAAAGTCACGCTTTGATCCTAAATGAAGGTTTCTTAAGGTTTATTTTTTACCATTAACATTTTGGTATTTTTTCTTACCATTTATTGGTCTATTTCACATAATTTTACGAAATAATCTTGTATATAATGCTTAAACCACCTGTATTTAATACAATTATTTATTTTCCTTTAAAAAAATCGTTATTTCCAGTTAACTAAATGACTTGTCATAAAGAAAAAATCAGCAGAAGTGCAAATACACACAAGTAAAAGTGGAACCCATTACGCAGATCTTCAGAAAGTTTTAGCGTTTATTGACATAACTGTACTGTTATTAGTAGCACACTCAGCGACGCAATCGCTTACGTCAATAATTTTTAAACAGCTATTTTTTTGAATAGAGTAGAGAAAATATGCCAGTTGATACCGAGATGTTTCGCAAAAAGAATATTTCTAGAAAAAAGAAGAAGAATATTAACATGTTCTGCGCTGAACGTATTGCAAACGACTATTGAAGGAAGTGAGTCTGCTGCAACTGCAATGTATAACACCAAACCTTAGCATATCAGACAGCCACTTAGCATTAAAAACTATAATAAAATATTAGGTTGGTGCAAAAAAATAATTGCGCTTTTTGCTATTCAAAATTTAGGCGCTTATTTTGGTTTAAACTTTTATTTAACTATTATTATGTAATACACCATTTAAAAGCGCGGAAACCACTCTAGTGATTTATGTCCATGGTTTTGTCTTCACTGTGTGTTTTGCTTATTTTAGGCTAACAAAAAGGGGAAAAAGCAAATTCGAGCGATTGTGTTGTACGAGTTAAAATTAGGACGTGAAACAGCGGAAACCGCTCGCAGTATTAACCGAGCATTTGGCGAGGGAACCGTCAACGAACGTACAGCTCAACATTGGTTTCGAAGATTTCGTAACGGAGACGAGAGCTTTCAAAATGAAGAAGGTCGCCGACGACCTAGGGCCATTGACGACAACCAACCGAGGGCCATTGTTGAAGCGGAGCCACGCAACACAACTCGAGAGGGTGCAGAAGAACTAGACGTTGACCATTCGACAGTTGTTCGACATTTGCACCAAATTGGGAAACCCAAAGAAGACCGACAAATGGGTGCCGCACGAGCTGAACGGATACCAGAAAATTCGCCGTTACGAAATATGCTCTGCGCTTCTTTTGCGCAAGAAAATCAATCCATTTCTTGATCGCATTGAGACGTGTGACGAAAATGGATTCTATACGACAACCGACGGTGTTCCGCCCAGTGGCTGGACCAAGATGAAGCTCTAAAACACTTCCCCAAACCGAAGCTGCACCAAGAGAAGGGTATGGCCACTGTTGGGTGGTCGGCAAGTGGAGTCATCCACTACAACTTCTTGTGTCCTGGCGAAACTACCACAGCAGAGAAGTATTGCCACGAAATCGACAAAATGCTTCAAGAACTGCAACTTTATGTCCAGCACTGGTCAATCGAAAAGGCCAATCCTCCTCCATGACAATGTCCGACCACATGTCTCGCAAATGACTCTGCAGAAATTGAACGAACTGGCCTACGAGACTCTACCGTAGCCAGCTTACTCACCAGACCTCTCTCCGACCAACAGCCACTTTCTCAATCAGCTCGACAACTTCCAGCAAAAGAAGGATCTCAGCAACGAAGCAGCAGCTCAAAACGCCTTCCAAGAATTCGCAAGAAAAAGCTCGATCCCCACAGAGAGATTAAATTTTAGGCTCTAATCATAGGAAAACAACTATTTTCGCATTCTTCAAATTCATCCCATTGCTGTTTTCTTTCGTTCTAGTAGGCGCAAAATCTTAATAGCTCAACGTATCTTTAATATGCACTGAATATTGTCAGTATAATGGATTTGTTGTATATCAAAGAAAAATTGTGAAAACCACCTCTATGGGACAAGTTATCCGATAATATAAGAAAAACCTACTGCAAAAAATATATTTGCTTATCATAGGACTGAAGAGAACGATGAGATCCTGTGATCTCCCGTACGAGCAGAAACGAATTATTTAAATGTAGATTAGAACATTATGCTCTTTCAACAAAAATATTCAGCCACGAATGAAACCGCTCTCTCAGCATATCTAACGGCTTACCTACTAGATTGCTCATGACTTAAAGAAACTGCTAGAACAGATTTTTAAATTTGTAAAATGACGCTGATAATAAGCCTATGTGCTACTATTTTTGCGATCCTGCCATAGTCCTCTGTTACATTTATATCATCATAAATTAATATTTTCAGATCAAATATATTATATTGTTCGAAAAATCCTGTGAAGAACTTATGCTATTTTGATACACTGAGTTCTAAAACACATGGAAATCCTTTTCATTAATGAGCCAAGGAATTCTAGCTCCAACATCATTATTATTAAGATACATAGTAGTTATTTTTATCCATGTAGTATCCAAAATCCCTCAATTCTATGCTTTATACTTATAGATACAAATTCGCACTTTAAAAAAAAATGAAGATGCCATCTGTTTTCTTGCATTCAATTATCTTAATGTGGAACAAGTAGGAATTTAACAACTCTTTTCAACTGACTTTTTGAAAACACTGGCTCACTACGGCTTCCGAAAACCCGAATGTAGGCGCTTCAAAGACGGCGGTAGTTAAAGCGAGGACTTGTTGAAGGAAATCTGTGAATCGGTCGTACTCCAAAAATCCAGAAGAATCTGATGTTTGAGAGAACATATCTGTAAGCGAAAATAGAGACCTAAATGATGACGTAATTTATTCTCAACAGAAATAATAATGTTGGAAGCTTACATCGAAGTTTATCTACAAGTTTTCCTGCACAAATAGTAGCAAGGGCGATTTTTATGGAAAAAACACTTAGACGACCAGTTTGCTGTCTGAAATAGAAACGCTATAATTAATAAGCAATAAGTCATTTTCGTTTAAATATGTCTACTGAAAATTATAATTATTAGATGTTTACTCTTCAGGAATAAAAGCTGAGCATCTTTAGTTCATTGCTCACATATCAAAGCCCACTTTCAGTGTTATAACAAACTATTTAAAAAGAACCAACCCATGTGATGTAAGAGCAATTTTATTGCATGAAAAACTTATATCATTAAATAATGGAATATTTTCATCAGTAATAATTATTAAGCAAACACAGTTACTATCTCAGATTTAACCAGTATCTTAAGTTTAAACTTTTGTGCATAGAGTAAATATACTCACCTGTCATACGCTCCGAGTAAAAAACTTAAAAGTAATGATATTGATTTGTCTGTGTCAATTTGTTGCGAAGAAATTAGCCTCTTATTAAGATTGTGAAATATTGTAGTTAGCAATAGTTCTAAGCGAGACGTTTTGACCTGAAAATATTACAGTTAAAAACTACTACCGAGTAAGCCTATTACAAAATTTACGTAATCTTCTACTCTGTAAAGTAGACGAGATGTAAAAACCACTTATATAGTTAATGATACGACCATCACATAGACAAAATCATCTGAAATAACTGATAACGGATATATGGTTCTCAAGAGTGGTTGGAGTAAAAGAATAATATTGATGCAATTGAGTTTTTATGGAAAATATTACAAGCTAGATGATTCCTACGAGTATTCCAATTTCAAAACGCTTTAAAAGCTTGCTTCAGAATTAATTCCGCAGTAAACTCAAAAATATAATTTTATACTATTAGAAACATTCCATCTGTCATCAACAAAATTAAAATTTTTTTATATCCCCTTTTCATAGAGTACCAATTTTATCTGTCCGAACTCAAAGCTAATATCTCTAGAGAATACTAGTATTTCATCTAACTACTATAGAAAATTATAAACCCAGAAGTATAAAAAATATATTATTAATTCTGTTAAAGATAAGAATATTAAAATATTAAAATTCGAGCATTTCTCTACTCTTTCTGACCGTGGAATCAGTCTGAGAAATAGAAAAACTTGATAGAAAATGTTTCTCATTGAATCATAGAAACACTCGTTTTCATTCCAACTACACTAACTGCAGTAAACTTCAGTCGTTTATTGTGTCTAATCATTAATAAGCCCAAATAGCGGCAGTATGGAACATAAGTAAAAACCAGTTAATGCTCCACTCAAAAAGAATTCACGAATAAAATAGATAGGAAAGGCTTCACTAACTTCCGCGTTAACATCGAAATTCTTATTAAACAGCGAGTAGAGCGAAAATCAGCCTATATTAGATCAAAGTGACAAAACAATAATATGTTCTGATAACAACTGAGATCGACATGCTCCGCAATCTTACTGGTAACTATAAACGAACTGTCATGTATATCTCTAGTCTACCCTGCGTCTCTAACCCAGCTGTCTATATAAGGGCAGCGCGGGGCGGAGTCAAGGGGGAGATGCGGGTGTACTGAGCTCTGACCCTATGGACATACTGTAATTGTAACTATTCTTTAGCCCTCTATCTAATAAACGTTATCATCCAGGATGTATTCTTTATAACTCACATAATAATAATCCGCTACACATTAAAGGTTAGTTGCCAGCCTGATCACCTGGTTACCGAAACCCCTTCACAGACTATCTTCTCAATACCTTTTACACCAAACACCCTTAACATAAAGGTCACCAATACCTTTACAATAGATTCCTATAAGTGCTAACTTATAGTACGCAAAGAAGAAGACAACCTTTATGACGTCTTAATTGATTATTTACTTTCTTACAAAGCAACTCCTATAGCAGATATCGTTACTGCTATACCTAGCTCTCCTTCTCCTGCTATATCCACCTTAGCTCACTTACCGCCAGTGACTATCCAACCGTTCTAGGGAGACATAATTAAATGGCCCACATTTTGGGAAATTTACAACGCGATTATCCATTCTCAACATCTAGATGACTGTACTAAATTCTACCACTTAAAAACCCTCTTGCGTGGGGACGTTTCTCACCTTATTTCTGACCTAAGCGCTGACTCGTTTAACTACCCCATTGCAATCACCCTTTTGCATGATTCTTACGGTAATACAGATGATATTTAAAATAAATTAAGGGCACAAATTCTCTCCTTCTCTATT
The DNA here is from genome assembly GCA_964036235.1 of Heterorhabditis bacteriophora. Taxonomy (NCBI): domain Eukaryota; kingdom Metazoa; phylum Nematoda; class Chromadorea; order Rhabditida; family Heterorhabditidae; genus Heterorhabditis; species Heterorhabditis bacteriophora. The sequence goes on along the minus strand of OZ038427.1, from coordinate 9,045,084 downwards.
GGCGGTCAAAGCACTTCCGCCATGTTTAAATCATACCAGTTTTTGCTAGGTATTTTTCGACAGTTAAAGAACCTAGGCGACACTACTGACACCACCATGTACGCACAAATTATAGAACGGCGCTTCCCTAAACATTTGTTGATGAAAGTCCTACCAAAAATAAAATTGCGCCCAATTACTGCGTTCCATTTATTGGATAAAATAGGCTACATTCTGAAACAAGAGACTACTGTCGAACGCATTTATGATGAAAATAAATATATAACGCTTCATTCTCATAAACATCCTCAACACGCCTCCGATAGGCATTCCAATAATACACAAGGACGTTTTTCGCACAACGAGAATAATTATATTCTCACTTCTTCGACCTTCTCTGCTGATAGTACGCTAAAAAGAGATAGTAAAAAATGTGCCTATTGCTTTAACCATAACCATTTTAGCACCGAATGCAAAAAATACGAAAATTCCGAAAAACGTAAAAGCCGCTCTATTGAACTACACTATGTTTCAATTGTTTAGGTACGCATAGCATCAAAGAGTTCAAAAGTAGGAAATTATGCCGCATTTGCAGCCAAAAACACCACACATCATTATGCTCCTGTTCGCAAAAACCACAAACTAATACGTCTGTTTCTAACGGTTCTAAAAACGCTCACATGCCAAGTACAAAAGATGTTAAACTAAGCACACAGCGGTCACCACAAAAACCCTAACGCGTGTCGTTTTCAGTCTTAACAAATGGAATACCACATGATGAATCACAAAATCTCTGTTGTTCCGGGACAGCAATCAATAATTCAGCTACGACATCTCTAGAAGCATTACTTATGTGCGCATATGTAACTGTTAGTAATCCCAATAGCCTAGAGAAACTGAAGGTTCTGGCCATTCTGGACTCTGGAAATAACCGCTCTTATATCACTTCTGATCCTGCAGATACGCTACAACTTTCTCACAACAAAGTAGAGCAAATTCAAATTAATACGTTTGCTGATAAGTCCTCATTCCTCTTGCAAACGTACTCACATTCATTGAATCTGTACTTCAGCGATAATTCATGAAAAATAATGCGGTACAGTCTGTGAATAGCATGACTTCCTCTCTGAGATTTGCCTCTATTAAATCGGATCATTTATCCACAGTTAATTCACAATCTGTCACGAATATCCTATTCGTGAAACTATTCTTAATTTTTCTATATTTAAACTATAATCATTACTCATCTAGATTTCGTACAAATGAGCATGTTTTGGTTGTTTGAGGTCCGCTGTATAAGTTCTTCTGTCAGATCGTAAAATTAGATCGTATAGACTGTCTAGGTGGAAATTATAAAAGAGGAGCCTAATGGCTTTTATTCAGTCAGTGTTAGAGTGATAGTATTAGAGCTTATCCAGTTTTACTTCGCTCCTCACCCACGTTTCATTTATATACTTATTATTGCCGTCGTATCTATTGTTTCGTGAGTATTCTCTTAGCGCTGATTTGATAATAAATATTATTATATATATTCAGTATCTTACTGTCTATTGGGTTAAAACTATCCACAACGCGGCCATAGTTTTTTCTCCAATACAATCAACTCTAACACTTCTACTTTTATCTGAAAAACCATTTGTCCCCATCGGTTCAGATTATCTGTGGGATATCCTAGATAGATATTCTTAAACTGTACTTCCATCTGGATTCGTACTTCTCGATACTAAACTAGGCTTCCTACTTATTGGCAAAGGCCATCTCTCTTCCATTAATAAAAATATATCTTCTATTTATACCTCCGTTGATCATCCTACCTCTGAAGCTAACTCTCATTTAGAAAATTTTTGGAAGCCTGAGTTAATAGAAATACATGATAATCCCAACGTTTCTGATGATAAAGAATGCATGCGAATATTTAGCTCAACCATAACACAACTATGTAATAGATACATAGTAAAATGGCCTTGGAAATTAGCTGATCCAGAGTTACCTCCCCATCTTGCCCTTTGCAGTTCTAGACTAATCTCCGTATATAAAAAACTCAGTGCGGATTCAAATCTATTGCAAAAATACGACTCTATTATTAAAGATCAGCTAGCACTTGATATTATAGAGCATGCTAACAAAAATAAGAAGCCTGATGGTTCCATCATTCACTATCTGCCGTATCATCCTATCATTAATATGCAGAAAGCTACCACTAAAATGTGCATTGTTTACGATGCTTCCGCAAAAACAAGGAATAACCCTAGTTTGAATGATTGTTTATATAAGGGATCAGTTCTTCTTCCCGATCTGTACGGTATTCTCCTGCGTATTAGATTAGCACCTATTTTGATTAGCGCTGACATTGAAAAGGCATTTCTGCAAATCAATTTAGCACCTCCGGATAGAGAAGTGACTAGGTTCCTATGGCTAAATTATGTAACCAAACCTCTCAGAAATGACAATATTGTTGCGTATAGATTTATTAGAGTACCTTTCGAGATAATGTCTAGCCCTTTATTATTAAGCGCAACCATTAGATATCATCTCAATCACAGCGATAGCACAATAGCACATAAGGTATGGCGAAATCTATACGTAGACAACGCCTTCATAGTAGCCGACACTATCGAAGAAGCGAAAGCTGCTTATTTTGAGTAGAGAAAACTATTCTCGAAGGCTTCTATGAACTTCAGAGAATTCATTTCAAATAACGCGCAATTTAACACATTTTTGACATCACAGGATCATCCAATTACCGAAAATTCAAAAATATTAGGAATTAAGTGGAACACGATGCAGGACATATTACATTTTTCTTTACCCACCTATAATGCTAAGGTTACCACTAAACGTACTGTTCTGAAATTTATCGCATCCTTATATGATCCACTGGGCTTACTTTCACCAATATTAGTCTTAGCCAAACGATTATTGCAAAAGTTATGGAAAATCTCATCACCTTGGGATGATGAAGTAGCTTGTGACTTGAACAATGAGTGGTTAAAAATCGTAAGTACTTGGCACAACCAACATATTACAATTGACAGGCTAATACCCACTTCTCGTTCAAATTCAACTCAATTGCATTGCTTCGTCGACGCTTCTGGACATACTTATGGTGTTGTAGCATATCTTAGACTAATGGACAGCTCCAATAACATAACCACTAAGCTAGTTTTTGCCAAGAATAGACTAAGTCCAATTAAAGGGATGACTATCCCGCGGTTAGAATTAATGGCAATATTGATAGGTTCGCGTATGATTAAATTTCTCATCCAACCAATTAGATGTGACCATATCTGAAACCTTTCTTTGGTCCGATTCTACTTGTGCACTTCAATGGCTATCTACATCTAAAGAACTCCCTATTTTTATAGCAAATATAATTAAAGAAATACGTAATTTAACCTGTACTACGTATTTTCTTCATATCCTCTCCGAAGATAATCCTGCAGATATTATTAGTAGAGGTACTACTCCTAATGACTTACTTAATTGTGACTTATGATGGACAGGACCACAGTGGCTTCACCTCTCGGATGATAATTGGCCTAGTAATATTCATCTTAGCACTCGAAACGATAAAAATGAAAGTTCTGATATCTTAAGCTGCAATAATATCTATGTGGCTACTGATATTCCAAACGCTTGTGAGATAATTGACCCTACGCGATACAGCTCCTTTTCGTCCTTACTTCACATTATTTGCTATATATTATTTTTTATATTTAAATGAAACAAAAGCAATAGAACGGATATGTATATGCGACTAAAAATATATTACCGTAACGAACCCATAACTGCAAAAACTCAAAAAATAGCTACACTGTATGCATTTAAATTTTCGCAGATGATTCACCCTCCATCTGATGTAGAAATCATCCAGTTAAGATTACAACGCGACGAACTTGGTCTATGGCGCGTACATAGTAGATTGGGTTTCATTAACGACACTTATGACGCTAACTTCCCCATATACTTAAATCGCTCATGTCATATTGCGCACCTCTTTATACTTCACATTCATAAAACCTTAGCCCACTCCGAGACTAATGCAACGATAGTTAATCTTCGTCAAATAGTTTGGATACCCAAAGCGCGAACTACAGTTAAAAAATGAGTTAAAAACTTGTGTATGGCCTGTAGAAGAACTTTAGCGAAACCATATCCACTTCCACCCATGCCTCCATTTCCTATATTTCGCATTACTGAATCACGTCCATTCTCCCATTTAGGCGTTGATTATATGGGTCCACTTGCATTCAAGAATTCAAATTCGCAAGTAGGAAAAGCTTGGATGTGTCTTATCACATGTCTAGCGACCAGAGCCATTCACTGCGATATAGTATTATCACTTAAGGCTGACTCTTTTATACACATTCTACGCCGCTTCATTTCATGCAGAGGTCTACCTCAATTTATCCTATCTAATAATGGATCACAATTCAAGCTTGCATCCAAAATTTTGCTTTCACGTTTCCTCAAGGATTACTGCACGCTTAAAAGTATTGAATGGAAATTCATCACTGAACTTGCCCCATGACTAGGAGGTGTTTATGAACGATTAGTCGGAATTTTCAAGCAAAGTTTCAGAAGGGCTATAGGTAAAAAACTTCTGAGCATTGATGATTTAATTAGTACCACATACGAAATTGAAGCAATAGTAAACTCCAGACCTCTTACTTACTACAATAAAGACACCTCATTTAAACCTTTACGACCTATTGACTTTATCCTCCCCGGTAACTCTTGTATTTCCACGCTCACCATATTCCATGATGATGATGTATATTATATGCCCATTGCTACCACCCAAACCTCTCTTATTAAAGTATGGTCTCAATCTCACATTTGTGCAAACAACTTCTGGGATATCTGGCGTAAGGAATATCTTTACTCGTTTAGAGACATCAATCGATGGGAACATAAACATCCTAGGTCTGTAGCAAACACCACACCACGAGCCGACGATATTGTACTTTTACGAGATGATTCTACTCCTCGTGTTCATTGGAAATTAGCCAAAATATGCGAGCTTCCCGTTTCTTATGACGTTCGCTCCGCAAAAATACTACTACCTAATGGTAAAATGTTAAATCGAAGCATCAATTTCCTATATCCTCTTGAAATCAACTCGTCTGGCTCTGGTTCTTGCGCTCCCCCCGATACACCTGACATTCAACCCCCGTCCAGTTCCTCTTCTACAAACGAATCAAGTATAATGTCACCAATACCACGTCGCTCAAAGCGCATCGCCTCTCTCCCTCCCAAATCATATATTTACTTCATCTATCTCATTAGTATCGTCTCTAATACATTAGCTAACGAAACCAGATGTGATAATACCTCGACAGTACAGCTAATCCATCTACACGAATGTACACATTCTGGAGTAGCCATATATTTTACCAATGAGGGATTCTACTGCTTTGACTATCATACGTGCGACAGCGGTACCTTCTTGCATAAATTTGCGATACTTATATGTGCGGACCCCCTTGCAAATGCCCTAGATGGGCTACCCCTTGTAGCACATATACCGGAGATCAAATATCCTATAGCATGAATTTTCTTCCTCAATTTAAGTTACTACTAAAGGATGTTTCGCCCACTTTTTGTTCAGATTCAGGTGATGTTTCTGCTTGAAACAGCTCGCTCACTTCGAAATCCTTTTACCAGATACAGTTATTTGATTCTTCTCTCCACCTACTCTCTGATATCCATTTAAAGATTTCCGACACAGATTTACTAGATCATCATACATGCGTCGGAAGCGACACTACCATTAGTGGTACATCACGCTACTGTCAACAGTTTCCATGCAATTATCGTTCGCGTAAATTCTGCTACTATCCACAACCTCCTATAACCTATATCCTGCTTAATAATTACAGTATTCTTATAAAAGCTTGGGGAATAATTACCCGCCTGTTTCACGATTTCAAGTCCGTATCATATGTCAATCATTGCTCGGATTGCTCATTTACGTGCATCCACAACGGTTCGGTACTAGTAAGGCGCCCCACTACAAAGCAGCTTACCATAGAGATATGCTCTAAGAATGCCATATCTCCTAGTATTTGTCATATAACTAACGATACCCTCTTAGATACCTTCGATATTCCACAGGAATTTTTAACTACCGACCATATTGTAAACCTTAAGATTTGGAGTAAAGGTCTTTTAATCTATAATCACACAAGTCATTCTCATCCGTTGACATCTGTAAACATATTAATTGCGTAATATGTATACCATATGCTGTTCAATGTAATTTTAAAGTTGAAATATTTCTAGCATTACTTCTTACATGGATTTGCGTTCTCTTCATTACAACTTTAACCAATATTCTGCTTGTGATCTTCAAACTGTCCGCCCTCATAAAATTTATCGCATGTACTGTCATACGTATTCCAATTTAAGTTATATATTTCGTCCACTATGTAATATGCTCCAAAAAGCCTGGACATCCTCCACCATGTACTAAATTACGTATCTCACAGCGCTCTCTAAAAGATAGAACTCTACTACCTATGAGATTTACACTCACCATTGTTATTCTCTTACTATCTCCTACTATGTCATATGAGTGTACGGAAGTAAGTAGCTTACAAGCTGACACGAACTCATACACCATTCATACTTCTGGTTCTCTAGAATATAATTATGACACTTCCATCCTCCTAACTCTATCTCCTAATAATCAAACAGTTTGCCTCTCATTACTTGATCCCAATTAGGCAAGTAATCTGGTCTCTCAAAATCATCATGTCCCCAGTCCTTCTCTTATGTCGTTACAAGAGCCTCTTCTTTACCCGAGATCACACCTTCATCTATCCTTCTATTAGAAGATGTAGTCTCATGGATTCGCACTCTAATAACTTCTGCGAAACAATTCAACCTCATGAACCTATTGCGGAATTCTCAAACACTATTAATAACATTACAGGGTTTTCATATTGCATGGAAGCCTGTGGCTGTCTTGAATGCGGATGCTTTCTATGCACTCCCGCTTGTCTCTTCTATAGAATCATACCAAAATATACTTCTCCTAGAATATATGAAATCCTTACCTGCTCCACGTACGATACAGAATTCACTGCCTCTATTAGTCTGAATATTAATAGACAACCATCGATAGATACTTCTCTAGTATTAGCACCTGGTCAATATTCTACTTAAAACAATATCTCTTTTAATATTGTATCTACTTCCTTACCTACCATGCCTATACTTGATACTTCCTTCCTTCGCTACGTCCATTCTAATCAAATAAGATTATTATCTACCAACCCAGTTGGTCAACCCCAAGCTGGTGCTATAGGTCAATTACAGTGTAAATCTAAACACGACGCGGAAATATCTAACTGCATTTTTGATCCTAAGGTATGTCAATGTCACCCATCCTCAGACTCTGTAAATTGCCAGTGTACTTTCTCGAATAATTTCCAACTATTTTACGAGAACAAATTCGTACTTCCCTTATCTCTAGGTAATGTACATTTAAGAGCTGATCTGCAACAGGTAATTCAAGCTGAAATTACTTCTTCTTCTACGGTCCAAATGCAGATCACTATACATAACTTGAGAACCGTAACTAAAATATATGATAGTACTTGCAATTTAACAATTTACTCCTTCTCTAGGTGTTATCAATGCAACGTTGGTGCTGTTGGCAACCTAACATGCTATACTGATTTTAGAGATATTTCGACGGAACTTCAATGTGAGCACCAGCATTTAAATGTAAAGTGTAATCCCTCCGGATATACTTCTAAAATTCAATTATACTTATCCTCCGCTTTATTAAATATGAATTGTGTACTTCTTTGTCCTCATAATAATCTCACTTTCGTGGTTAAAGTTTCACTACAATATATTCTTTCTTTTCTTCTAGCTCAATCTAACCACGTTGATACTACGCATCATAACTTTGTATTTAATACTTCTTATAGTCTTCCATTCTCTTTTAAGTCTTTGACCGAATACTTTTAGCATTTACATCCTTTGAACGCTATAAATAACGCTTTGCATACTGTCTTCCTACTGATTACGTTCAGATTGATACTATGGCTCTCTATCATCACATATCCTCTATATAAAACACTTATTTACTGCACCATAATATACCCTATCCGACTATCTTCTAGAACACATACTTCCTTTTCTGCACAGGGCCGAAAGAATATTTGACTCTTTCACTCTTCACTTCATTTACACACCTATGCCACTTCTTACATTGTTTGCCCTTACTTCCTTTATACTACTTCTCATCTATCTTATTAATCACGATTTAGTTTGTTTATTATGACAACCACGTACTGTCCATCATTCGAAGCAAGTGACTGGCATCTGCTGCCTATTCCATGCCAAACACGCGCTTATATCGAAATCCTACCCCCCAAGAAGAGTGACGACCTACGAAAACATGCTGCCTACCTACGATGGCTAAAGGACGGAAACATCCCCGAGCACCCGCCCGTGGAAGCCCCTCAAGCGCCCACATCTAAACGTATCGTGTCATCAAGGACGTTGGATCCCCATTATTTGGAGATCCAACTTCTGTGGAGCTCAGACGACGAGGACGAAAGCAACACCCACCGAGTGGCAGGCCCTTCGAACAATCGTCGAATGGCAGGTCCTTCGAACAATCGTCGAATGGCAGGTCCTTCGAGGAAAGATGTTCAATCTCTCTTTCCCATGCGAGCCACAACTCCGGAACCGTCTCCTCCTCCACAATCTTTCCAAAAGAGCCAACCATCTCTAACTGTACTACCACCTGCCGCCAACTTTAGATCCTCATTTCCTAATACTGGCACCGTCATTTCAAAGAGGAAAATTCAAACAAGAAACCTATGCAGTTTTTGTGGAAAAGAGGAATTCTGTATCAACTGCTCAATGTTCACCAGCCCAATGGTCAAGCTGCTCACTCTTCAAGCCCACTCCAAATGCCCCGTGTGTTTTCACAAACACACTTCCAATTATGTTTGTAAGAAACAAGATAACCCTTGTTATAAATGTAACCAACGTAGCTACTATCATAGTGTCTGTATTAAATAATCCCACCTAAAGACACATGATGTAACACTCTCTTCCTCGGAAAAGTTACCAATATTCTTATTCGTAATCATGCTCTCGTTGTGACACTTAGGTTCATAATTATTACATTAGTCATCACATGATATCAGAATGCCGTACGCAACATATGTTTATACAGCTATGTTATGAGATACAGTCTTATCTCATGATAGCCACCGTATAAAAGAAGGCATCTCCCTGTCCTCGAGGTGTTCAATTTAGTTCTCGTCCTACAGTTGTCATTTTTATCCTCTTACTTTATCGTTAGGTTTCGTAATTATAATTTCGTTCACCTCTAATAAATCTTATATACCCTCTTGCGTTCACTCTTACCTATTGAGCTAAGAGCTAAGCAGCGGCCGTTAGTAAACTTTCTCAACACCCCATTCCCGCGGTAGCACTTTCCAAAATCGCCCTGCCTACGTTTACTGGAGAAACATCCGATTGGAAGAGATTCTATCAGCTATTCATGAGCACCGTGGATGCCAACGTAGGACTGCCTGATGTCGCTAAGCTATTTGGTTGCTTCACTTAATGCACAAGCTGCACAATGTGTGGCTGGTTTTGACATTTGTAATGAAAATTACAGGCCAGTACTGGAACACTTAAAACACAGATTGGGAAGCGACAAACAAATTCCGAGGAATCTTTACAAGGCTCTAGGAGAAAACCGTTGTTCCGGCAATACTCTAGTAGACATCATAACCTATGTAGACTCTCTGGAGGCCATCCTTCTCCAAATGGAAAGCCAAAATCTACCTTTAGATTTAGAATCTAACCTGTTAATTATAGAGAAGACTCTCCCAGTTTGGATCGATGCTCAACTACTTCCAATTAAGATTCAGGACTCAGATCTTAATGTTACTAAACTCAGAGCACACCTATGACGAATTCTCGATAATGCTTCTGAGAAGACGGTGAGGACACTGACTGAGCAGGAAAATGCGGAAGACATCACAACAATGCAGGCCAACAAAAGGAATATCAAACTCAACCCGAAACAAGGCAATCTATTCAAAGATTCAATTAAAATGATCACCAAGGGTCGTCCCACCCGAGGACGAGAGTCACCAGATAAATGCCAATACTGCGATGGAAGCTATAAATCGCGAAACTGCACTAAATTCGAGACACCACAAAAAAGGAGCACGCGTGCACGAGAACGAGGGTTATATTTCAATTGTCTACGTGATCATTTATTAAAGTATTGTAAATCAAAACAACATTGTTCCAAATGCGGAAACCAGCACAACATCTCGCTATGTATAGTCAGCCCCAGGGATACGTCACTTTCTGCTATCCAACAAGAAGCCACTGAGGTAATTACGACCACTTTCATCCAGCTTCCAATTTCAATCACTAGCGAGAAAACAGTCACTCTGATGACGACGGAAGTTAACATTGCCAATCCAATCACATGAAAAGTGGCAACTGCACTGGCCTTTTTTGATACCGGTTCGCAGGTGTCACTTATCACAGACAAACTTGCAAAGGCCTTTGATTTATCAGGACCACCCGTAGGAACTATGAAAATCGCTGGATTTAATGGAAATATTTCTTGCGTACCGTTTCGTGACTGCTCAATAGGAATTTTGAACACAGATGGAGACATGGGAAAGATAAAGATATGTTGTGTTCCCACAATAGCACATAGCCTTCAAGTTGTTCGCGTACAGAGAGACATTTTAACACCGACAGAGATCATACGCAAACTACGCGCGCCATCACTAATCATCGGTAACGATTTATTTTGGACGTTCGTCACTCGTCGGCTCGACCGATTCATTGAAGGATACCAACTGATAAGCTCCTCTGTTGGTCCATTACTTTCAGGATTTATCCCGACTGCCAACTCACTTACGACAAATCTGTGTGCAAACATAATTGTAAGTATATCGGATAAGAAAGTAAACAAGCAGATCCACGACTGGCTCGCACTACAGACAATAGGGATAAAGGAAGACCCTTATGCCAACGAGGATGATGCTGCCTGGACTCGCTTCAAGGATACGTACAAAATCGAGGATGGACGTTATGCAGTTAGTGTACCTATCCGTGACCCAGATGCCGAAATCACATCAAACAAAGGATTGGCAATCCAGCAGCTGTTGCAACTAAAAAGGCGTTATAGATAAGAAGTCGCATATCGTAACGGAAATACGTGGCATCATAGATGAGTGGCTCAAAGAGGAAATTATCGAGAAAGTACCACATAAGGAATTAGACAATACGAACTATGGTTTCTGTTCATACGTCCCATTTCACATGATTACAAAGGAAACACCCAACGTTACGAAATACCGTATTGTACACAACGCAAGTGCACGAAGAAAAAATACACCATCACTGAATGACCTTCTCTACAAGGGTCCTGTCAAACTACCGGACGTTCTAGGAACTCTTATTCGCTTTGGTCAGCATCGAATCGCCGTCACTGCCGACGTCAAAGCCGCGTTCAATTAACTTGCCGTAAATCGCCCAGACAAGGATTTACTGCGTTTTATTGTGCCCAACGACTGGTCAGCACCTTTCACCAGGGACAACTTAATTGCAATGAGATTCCGACGGCTGAACTTCGGAGTCATCTCATCGTCATTCTTAGTTTCGGCTGTCCTGCGTGTTTATTTAGAGAAGAACGCTACACCTGTAGATGAAGAACTGCTAAGGTCCACCTATGTGCATAATGTACTGATTGGCGCCGATACACCCGATGAAGCCAGAAACAAGTTCGACTACGCAAAGCACCGCTTCACGACAGCCATGATGGACTTGAGAGGGGAAATATCATCTGATGCCACTCTCAACAAGGAATGGAGTTCTCCTACCGAGCGTACCACATTTCTAGGGATCTCATGGGATCCAGCAGCAGACCTACTATTTTAACTAACTCCGATAACAGTGAGCATGGCAACAAAATGTTCTCTATTAAGAGAAATCTCAACTGCATACGATCCGCTTGGACTCATTTCACCTGCAATACTCCAATTCCGCCTCTTCATTCAACTACTTTGGAAAAATAAGAGAGAATGGGATGATTCATTAAGCGAAGAGGAAAAAAAGATATTAAGGAAAATCCGCCAGACACCAGAGGAGTCCATCTGCGTCCCGCGGCTCGCACACACAGTCACCGATGGGACCGCAATGGACATACACGTTTTTGTTGACTCGTCAAAGGAATGCTTTTCAGCATGTTTATACGAAGTCACCTAATTGTGAACAATTGCCACTGCTAATGTGTAGCAAGACTCGTCTAGCGCCCCTTAAAGGAACAACCATTCCCCGCCTCGAATTATTAGCATCACTAATAGGTTGTCGGTTAGCTAAATTCGTAATATTACAGTCTGCAGGTCTGCTCACTGACACTACTTACGTCTATACGGACAGCAGATTGCTTTGGCTTGGATCACAGGAGGTAAAATGTCTCACCCACCGTTTGTGCAAAAACGACTCCAAGAAATACGATCATTCGGGTTTTGTTTCAACTACATTTCAACAAGCACCAATCTTGCGGACATCGCAACACGAGGACTCACTATGTCTCAACTAAAAAATGCCGAATTTTGGTGGCACGGACCCCCATTTCTAAGGAGATTAGAAAAATATTGGCCCAAGGACCAAGACAAAAGAGATGATAAGAAGGAAGCGCCACCAATGGATGAAGAAAAAATGTTCAGTTCGATGAACGTTGCAGTGGTACCGACAAGACCAGAGGAAGTTATAGGACCTAATCCATTGCGCCATAGTAGTTGGAAACGAATAATTTCCACAATTTCAGCGATGATAATATTTATCAAAACCACGACTAAGGACCGAATTCGCTTTCAAGGGGAACTATTGATGGCCGGTTAACGGAAATCCATCAAAAACGACCCTGTGCAACCAGGCCAACAAAATCGCAATACATGATATGCAACGCCGCAATCCACAATCTAAAGATGACATAATAAATTTGCAATTATTTATAGACAATGATGGACTTTGGAGATCGAAGGGACCACTGGAAAATAGCGTATTGCCATCGGACGCCAAGGATCCTATCTACATACCACGACATGATTCGGGAACATGGCTACTAATCAAAGATACACACGAAAGGTATCACCATTCAAGCACATTCCATACACTCAATGAACTAAGAACGCGATTCTGGATACCAGCAGGGCGGGTTACAATACGGAGAGCTATTGCTAGTTGTAGACCATGCAAAAGGCGTAACACCAAACCGTTCCAACTCTCTACCATACCATCACTTCCAATCTCAAGAGTAGAGGTAAAAACACCATTCAGAAATGTGGGAATTGATTATATAGAGCCTTTCTCTGTAAAGATAGCAGAAAATTTGTTAAAAAAGGTATGGGTGGCCATCTCTACGTGTATTACGGTACGGCTAATACATCTTGAAGTTGTGATGAGTTTATCTTCAGGAGAATTCTTACGTAGCATGCGCAGGTTCGTAGCTAGACGAGGACGGCCATCATTAATTATTAGAGACAATGGACCAAATTTCAAGGGCGCAGTAAACACAGTCATTAACTGGAAGGAGCCTAAAGAACTAGGAATCTCGTTAGATCGCTACTGCACGAATTAAGGAATAGAATAACAATTCATTTCGGCTAATTCCTCGTAGACTGAAGGCGCTTACGAATGTCTCATTGGGGTTATGAAACAGTCATTACGTGGAGCAGTTACTAACTCCCTATTCACATTAGAGGAGTTCTCTACAGTTCTAGTTGAAACAGAAACAGTAGGAAACACCAGACCATTGGTCTATGTTAGTAATGAAAATGTCGCTCTCAGGCCTATAGATTTCTTGATCCCATACGCGATGCCCGGCATTCATAGTCCAGAACATTATATAAACAGCAAGGATACGCACCTGTTATACACTTAGATACACATCAAACACCGAATAGATAAATTCTGGGCATATTTTCAACGAGAATACCTAACGAGCTTGAGGGAACGGCCTTTTCGTGGACTACATTAGAAGAAAGGATGTATACGACGTCCACCTAATGCTGGAGAAATCGTAATAGTCAACAAACCTAATATCAAACGAGGACAATGGCGTCTAGCGCGAATCACGAATATCATTGCTAATAAGGATTGTGCAATTCGAACTATGGAAGTAGAGTTCGCCAATGATCGTCGATGCTATCGATCAATCGCCACGATTTACCCTCTTGAAATCAGCAACACAGAAGAAAACGAAAGTAAAAATGATGCTACACAACACAACGATTCCACGGAGCTACAGACGATGGATACGGAAATCATTCCGGAAAGGTCAATACCACATTACAACTTGCGCCATCACCCGCCAGAGAAAGTAGAATTTCAAGAATAAGAAGACACAGACTTCCCTGTCAGCGGCAGTGTTGATAATATTAGCACATTACATGTTAAAACACGTAGTGTTATGTATAAATAGCTGGTCTTGAGTTTAATAAAGGGCTCTCTATTCGTACTACCACTGTTACGCCACCACAGATTTAATAAATACAGCTGAAACTTATCCAATAAGAATAAGTCCACATCATATAATCAGATATAAAAAAGCGATTTAAAGACCGATTTATACTCAATAAAGAATATGAACTGATAAAATGTAGAAACAGATTAAAAAAGGTTCAATCTTACATACGATTTAATAATCCCATATTTATATCAACCATATTATCAGTAAGTAAATTATAAGTGGCATCCATAAAAAAGTAGAACTATGGAAAAGAGCATGTATTAATCTAAAACCACGACACGTTTATTATTTCTATATAATAAACTTCACGTTGAATGGTGACGGGCCTAAGCCATTGGAGTACCACATTTGCATTCCTTAATTAAAAACTGCATTTTAGGAAAAACACCACATTTTAATGCATCGACTATTCAAGAAAATCGTTCTTTCAAATAAGTCGCCAAACTTATTTGAATAGAAAAATATTGCCAGCATGGTTAACCAAAGTCAAGTAGAGTAAAACGAGATCACAAAAACTAAAGATAAGCTAAATAAATTTCTGATAGTTGCGGAAAGTAGATGAATATACGAAAGCAGCAAGTCGAGAAAAAGGTCTACAAAACATCACGGAACTTTAAATGAACCATAAATAAGACGGATATATTCCTGATATAATAAATGATAGCCTGACAGACCTGCTTAAAATTGATGAGAGGTGCACAAAATACGATATTTGAGAAATAAATGTTAGAGGAACAAGTCCAAAACAATGCACAACAGGTCTCTTATGGAAAGAGAACAAGACTAGATAATTTTAGCCCATAAAACCTTGGATTAACAAGCGAAAAAGTGAAAAATTTATTACAGAAATCCATTAATATATAGGATACGAGCAATACCTGATCAAATTTAAAAAATTTCTATAGTCACGCGCAGCATAGAAGAAAACTGTTAATAGAAAATGAAAAAATTTAGTGTGGAATCAAATATTACCCACATTGTGCATAGAAAAACAATTCTAGAGCATAATTACGCAAGAAATTAAAGTAATAATAATATAAAATATTAGGTGATTGCAGAAGTTTTAGTCACTTATTTCAGTGCTTTAGTACAATTATTTAAAACCTAAATAAATCCCCGCTCTTTTGCATTTTTGTAGTGCTGGGTTTATAGTTTCTGAAAAGCCATAAGTGAAGATTTAATGGTAAACTTAACCTCACAAAATAATTAGAATAAGATGAGCCACCAAAAACTGCATATTCGACACTAAATTCTCTACGAGTTCCAACAAGGGAAGAATGCTGTTGAAGCATGAAATCAATATGCTCTGTACTCGGTGAAGGAGTTCGCTCCTACAGCACTTGAAGATGTTGCTTTCGACGCTTTAAAGTTGGTGATTTTGATGTCAGTGGTCGATAACACTGCGACGCCACGAACGGCGAAAACGAATGCTTTGAAATCATTATTAGATGAAAATCCGTCGCAGACCTAAGAAGAACTCGCGGAACAATTAGGAGTTGATAAAGCAACAGTCTTGAGACGACTACATAAGATGGGGAAAATTTGCAAGTTTTGAAAGTGTGTACCACATGAACTCTCCGAAAACAGCGTTAGTCGCCGACTCAACTCATACATCTCGTTACTTGTTAAGCAAGGCAAGAAGAACTTTTTGTGAAAATTGTTACAGATGACGAAAAATAGATTATGTACGACAATCCTAAGCACGCACACATTCATGGGTAGACCCCGGATAGCCAACAACATGAACGAAAAAAAAAGTACTTCTGTGCATCTGGTGGGACATGAAGAGTGTGATGTTTTATGAGCTTCTTCAACTGGGTGAGACGGTTACTGCCGGACGCTACGGTCGTCAAATGAATGATTTTTTGATGCAGTTGAATAAAAAAGACCATTTACTGGACAAGGAAGTCGGAAGGCTATCTTGCAGTATGACAACGCTAGGCCTCATGTTGCTCCTAGTACTCAGCAAACTATTTTGAACTTAGGCTGGAAGTACTCCCGCACGCGGCGTATTCACCGGACTTGGCATCTTCGTGTTACCATTTATTCCGGTCGATGTAGAACTGTCTAGAGGGATGGCGCTTTCGAGATGCGAAAATGGATCGACGACTTCATTACCTCTAAGCCAATGTCGTTTTTTCACGAAGGAATCCGAAAGTTACCCCAGGAATAGCCGAAAGCCATAGAAAGCGAGGGAAAATATTTTGATGATTGAACTGCATTTTGTATAGTATGGAAATAAAATTGAAATTTTGAAAATGACTAAAACTTCTGCAACCACCTAATACATACAAAGGACCATCAGCTTCATAGAGACAGCTAATGCTGAAAAACCATTCGTCTGAAGAATTAATTAACACAATGTGTATATAACAACATTATTTAGCCATCAGTCATGGAAAAGTACAAACGCCGTTCTAACTCGACTAAAACTGTCGTTTAAAAGCATTTAAGAAGGCATATTTTGACCTCATTTGTTTATCTCAGATTATCACTACTCTAATAATTGAAAATGGGTTTTTTCCTATGAAAGACCAAGCTATTATTTAAAATTATAACGATATTTATAGATTCGATGCTTCTAATACTTGTTCTCTGCAAAAATATCGAAATTGGCTTGCATGATCCGTTGCATAAGCTATCAATTGTAAAGATATCGATGCTAACAGATTGATCGTTCAATGATGTTACTTTTCTAAGAATGATGGTAAATATAGAGATCAGTAGACGGTTCTCACATTTTTCGCGCACCTCTTAAACTATACAAAAACAGCTGTTTTTAACAGTTAGGGAAAAATTGTAATGTTTTTGGTTTTTTTATTGGTTAAGCTAATAAATATTTGTTGCTGGTCGGAGGAAAATGTAATACCAACATTACATAAAATCTTAAATCCCACAATTGGCGCATATCAGGACAAGATATAAATGAAATTATTGTTAAGCATGACAGGAGGAATTTTGGAATTACAGACCTATCAAGATTCTAATTCAACAAATTAAAGACCGCTGAACAGTAAATATACATTTTGGCAAAACAATCAAACGAAAGAAGCACAAAGTTTTAAGGCAACTACGTTCAATATATAACCTAATAGAATTAACTGTGCCTACACCACTGCATTGAAATTACTTATTCGAAAGATATGCATACTTAGAAAGATATTACTGGTTTACATATGTAACTGGTTTCCACCGATCTCTTAAATCTGTATTCTCCTATTCATGCCTTATTTCTAATCCCCAACATATTCTTGGAGATTGAAACGGATTGTGGCGTTGTAATACTAGAATGAAAGGTGCGTGGGAACGACTGTTAAGATCGGTAAAGAAAGCTCTGGATTAATCTGTTGGTAGGAAAAAGTAACAGAACTTAACAAAAATTCTTTTAAAAAGTCATTTCACGACAAATTAAGAAATTATTTGAATGCTATATACCAATCGCTAAATTTCAAACAGAAGTATCATATGGAAAATTACTAATATCGTTCGTCAATCTAAAATCTTTATACATATCCCTATAGGAAAGATTACAAAATATGCAAACCATGGAACTCTGTGAATTATAAAACATACTCCTACCTAAACTCTTAATGGGAAACCCTCCACTGTTAGAGCATGAGTTTTATACGGCGATCATCTTATACTTTTTAATCACCATTTGTCTAGTGGTCCCTTTAACAGTCACCTGGCTCAGAGAACGAGAAAAGTAAACACATAGATCAATCAATCCACAGACAAAAGACTAGCAAACCATTTGATGAAAGAAGGTAAAACACTTTTTTCGAGGAGATCTCAATCAGCAGAACTACCAATAACTGCTTTAATCATTGTGCTTATACGAGGTCAATTAAAATGATCTAAGCGTGCTAACAAAATACACGAGACAAACCGTTGGCATTATTTTCAATAATCAGGAACATTGCAAAATAGAGCATAGGAGGGAAGCATTGCTCGAAGTCCTATATAAGGAACTTTTTATACAAGTCAGACATACAAATCATATTGATAAGAACATAAAATAAAGTAAGGCGTAATAATGATAAACTGTGTAAATCAGACTTTATTTTAGACTCAAGACACAGAAACTACTCGAGTTTCTGAGTAACGCTGTCTGCAAATAGAATTCTATGATTTATCCAAAACCTATGCGAAAATATGAAGCTGTATCAACAAATAGAAGATCTACATTTAAAAAAATGAGTTCTTAGGTTAATCATCTTGCCAAAGAACTTGTGTAGGATCAATACTGGTTTTTTTTTATCTATAAAAGCATTTAACTCTTATTAGTATTATAATACCATTATTTTTCATATCTAAGAATTGTCTTTGCTCGCTTCTGCCTTTGTGCATTATATTGTGCTAATTTTACTCTAAGTGGGACAGTGTCTACCTTTATTTTGTATATACATCCATTATGTTTACACATTAATTTATTTCTTATGACTACTCTCGAAAATTATGCCATTCCAAATCTCAGACTTTCCATACTACCAGTTAACTAATATGTATTCTCAGGAACCTCAACTACAAAAATGCGGATCTCAAGCAATCATAATAAATTTTATGATACTACGAGACACATGTTAAAACGCCAAAATATCATCATATATATCACGTAAATGTGAAATAACTGATAATTCATATAGAGTTTAGAATTTCACAAAATTTCGAGTAAAAAACGCCAGTATTTGGCCTAAGAGTTATCAAACAAAAAAACTCAACGCAAAGAATGCCATATAATCTGTTGCACTTATCTCATTAGACACAAGACGTCTTTGAACGTCAACTAGGAAATATAAGAAGTGAAATGTGGGTAATAATGTTAAGAACCTAGTCTATCCTTCATTCGTTATCGATTTTCGAAATTTTGATGTCAGTAAGTGCGAAACATATGAATGGGAAGGGCATTTTCAGTCAGATTTTTCATACGTACGCTTGCAAGGTGTTTTAAACATCTTAGACGTGGAATCCACAATGACAACTAGTGTTTTAAATCTTTATGAAACCATTTGCTTTTTAGTTTTCAGTAGCTTTAGAGTGTTTGCTTAACAACTCATAGTAAATAATTCGCTTACAGCTAAAAAACGAATCCTATTCAATATGAGTTGCTGGATTGATGAATATTAAGCATGAACACTATGACATCAATTAATCAAAATAATAAAGAAATAAATGATGATATATCTTATGAAAATCAAATTATGGTGAGAATTCAGAGGTACATTTTAAAATAATCTGAGTATAACACCACCTGTGTATGAATAGACATTGCGTTCAAACCGTTTTCTCGAAAAGATTCAATCATGTTCCAAATATCAACCAGATGAACTGAAAAATTCTCACATTAAAAATCATTATTGGGTAAAATATGACTATGTTTAAACTACTTAAAGTTTAATTCAGTGAAAACGTTTATTTTCGTCTAAAATACAGCTGAAATATAAACTTCAGAAAAAATAATAAAATAAAACTTGCTGTATTAAATATTCTCATCTTCCCAAAACAAATATGTAATATATAAATAGCTATAAAATTTAACGGAAAATCAGTTGATGATATTTCATATTTTACTAAAAGTTCCATCATCACCATAATGTGACTTTAACAGCAAATTAGCAATGCATAACCTAAATTAAGAGACTAATGTTATATAAATATATAAATATAAATATTGACTAATTTTCAGGTCTAAATGCATCAACTGTTATCTCTAGAAATTAAACAATACAAGTAAGATTACCATTGAAACTGATTAAAGAATACATGTTTTAAAATATTTTGATATAATAAGTGCTAAAATAACTCTAAGATGTAAGTATACGCCAAAAAGTTTCAATTGGCGGTAAGAAGTACAATTAAATTACTATATTTCGTTTAGAAGTTAATTATGATAAAAAGATACGATGTAGTGGTGTCATCGCAGACATTAAGTGCAAAAGATAGATTGCTCTTTCGTACATACAATTTTTGTTCAGAGTAGGAATTTTGCAAATACGAAAACAGGTTAAAATTAGTGTTACCTTTCTAGTATGGTATATATCTATTTTACAACTTTTAAGAAAAGATGCTTGTTTCAAAAATATTTTTTGTCCGGAGTACGGAAATAGTTGTTTTAATTGTAGTATTAGCATAATATTACAATCAAGATGCGATAATCTAACACTATCGTTTGTAGGTATCTTATTGTTAAGTACATTAGCATATATCTTGTTTAAACACAATAAACCTCCCCAAAGCGATGTGCATAAGCTCATGTAAATACATTGTTTTTAGATATATTTTCTTGAATCTTAATAGATATCGACCGCCTATTTTCTACTACTGAACACTACCGTAATAATAATGTAAAGACCGTTCTGACGGTTTATAAGAATTAATTAGTTAATAAAATAGTACTTTAGTCAAGATGTGCCATATAAGAAAATCAGTCTCTATGTGTATCTGAAAAAATTGTGCAAGAAATCACTCGACTCTTATCATTTGCTCTCATATTCATCATAATATGCTGCTGGAAAATGTTTGTAATGCCATCATTCATTTGTGCCAGCAAGTAAATGGTAAGAATGTTGTAATTCTTAGAAAATATCATCAGATTGCTTAGTGGGCCGTTAAAGTCTTCGAAGAAAAACTAAGGTCAGTAAATATTCCTCGTTCTTCGAAATCTACCAAAGAGAGAATCCTTCGAGATAAAAATAGACTGATAAGGAACATAATTGGAGCCTCAAGGTCACTAAATTTAATCTTGATATTCACATATACACAATCTATTAAACCGGTGTTCACAAAAATAAAATGAAATCTGATGACCATGAGAAATCGAAAAAAACCACTAATTATTGACTATGTTTTGAATGGAATTCTCAATTATGATAGTTTTTTAATGACACCTAATACATAATCATTAGAACTAAAGACGCCTACTTCAACAGACAACGTATGGATAGACATCCGCATCTGCCGTTTCAGGTTCTTTAGGGAATGATGGTGGACAATCAAAATGTTCAGACCTTATTCCCATGTAATTTTCACAGTATGGCATTAAACAAAAAAGTCTAAACAAAATATCGCTGTTCATCATTAGTGTTTAACTTATGTTATCTTCAATTCGAGTGCTTATTCCTTCCTTTCCACCTCTATCCTAATCCGTCGTATTCTGACGCACTATATTCCCCTAAATATTTGGCGTGTTCCCTTATTACAACAGCAAACAAAATACATATCGCATTTAGAACAACTACATGCAGAACAGATATTCTGTCAATAGTCTTGTATAATTCAAATACAACAAATGGCTTAAGTTGGGAAGGTTCGGAATTATATAGCTATGAGTAGCTCTTCCCCGGTGCTTTAGGATATTCATAAATCACATCAATTAAATAATTTAACTTTCTACCGGTTTGTCCAAATTAAAATCATACTTACCATTTGTCTTCTTTTGTATAAATCGCAATTTACATGCAGCTCGATAAGTTGCAAATCGGATGGAATCAAAGTCTTGTACCCCTAAAAACATTTCAAATAGATTATTAAGAAATAATACTGACCTAGAAAAAAATGGGGTCAAAAGAATAAAACAAATCAGTGAAACCATAAAAACTATATAACCCTTATTTGTATTATACTATGAATTAAGCTGTTTAGTGAAAAAAAACGAAAATTTATAACGTGTGTTGATTTAAACTAGCTTTAATTCATTAGTAACATATAGTATCATACTATAAATTGTTTTTTTGTATTTTTTAAATTTTTTCCAGAGTAAAGCACTTGGCAAAATCCCAGAAAAAAATTAGGCGTCCCAAAACGTCATAATATCAACAATAAGCAGTTTAATGAACCCACTCATTTCGTCGATGAGTGCCTGCATCTCGCCAGTGCAATCTGGAGCTGCTGCACTTGAGATCTCCGCCTGAGTTTCGCCGTTCGCCCACATCTATATGAATTCATGCTTTATGATTTTACAAATAGATAGATAAACGATAATCAACTAAGAGTGTACTACTATTACTATTATAAGTGGTAAATAAGACATTGAAATGGACAACACAGCGGTACTCATTTATCCCGAGATGTACCTACAACAGACAAACAAATCAAGTTGATACAATGATTCTAGATTCACAAACAAGTAGATTAGAGGGCGTTAGTTTGTGAAAGAGTGTATATATTTTATCAACACTTCCTCAAATCAAAAATTTAATATTTTCGAACTCTTGAAAGTGCTAGATAATAAAGCGTTTACAGTTAGTAAGATTTCCAACCAGTATTTACGTGTTTTAAGAGTCGTATATTGCATTTAGCATGGTCACAGACCGACATTAAATTTAGTTAATTTGCATTAACTCGATTGTATACACCAAGGGCTAATAAATCGGTAAGGAAAACAGTATTGTTGGAATAAAATGCATTCCTGTTAGCATTTGCATTAGTAATCCGAAAGTTCTTTACAGCATATGGGTATAATAATAATAATAAAAAGTTCCAATATTTTAAAGGAAGTATAAATAAACAACAAATTAAAACAGCAATTACGTAATTGACTACTAAAAAGAAGTTTGATATACTGTTTTGCATTAGCAACCTTTCAACTTTAAACAACTAACAACTTTCGAAGTTTGCTAATATATACTAAAAATTGATAGTTTAACACTGCTCAGAAGTCTGAAACTTGGTAAATACCTAATATAAGAACAGAGAACAACGCTATAGGAAAAATGTCGCTGGCATTCGATGTGCTCTTCTATGAGCTGCGAAGAATTCAACAAAGCAGTGAAATTTCGTACATAATACATACCACAAAATCTTGCATTGTTCAGTAATATGGGACTTCAGCTTATAAAGGCAATATGCACGTAGGTATTCAATTTCACTTTATCTTCTCGACATATTAAAGTTGATTATTAGTTAATGATGATAGCTTTCAATTCCTAACAAACTTTTTAGAACAAATAACGTTAGATAATCATAACACACAAAAGTTATAATGTTTATGGTTGTGGAAAATTTGTGCTAGGGCATAAAAAAGTGGAACAATAAAATGTAAAAGTGACTTTTCTAAATATCTATATTACAGCATGCATCAATCTTTTTAAACGTAAAAATAGAGATCAAAATTCTTTGTTTATAAGCTAGATACGTACCCTTAACAACGAATCTATCGGACAAATGAAACTATTTTAGCTTTTAAGCTAGTGCTTTTCTGGTCCTTGTTTTTAGATTTTAATTGAATTATATTGTGATTGCGGTATTTGGAGATACTGCGATCATTGATCCTCTTTCAAAACTTAAATATCAGGACATGATATAAACTAAACAATTGTTTCCTTTTTGACTTAGCAAATATGAAATGCTACCAAAACTAAAGATAATCAAGAATTCAAATACGTAAATAAGGCTTACTAAACGACAAAGCCATTAACAAGATCGATGGTGTATAGGGGATGCTTTCTTCGCTGATGACATATTGTCGAATAAGTCGAAAGAAATTTCAGTAAAGTTATAGAAAAACCTTTCAATTTTATTTATCACATCATTAAACACCCTAATTAGGCATTATTTGGTCTACCTTAAAAATATTAGAATAATAAAGTTATTCTCAGTATTTCTACTTTTATAACCAAGGACAACTAAGCACACTACAAACAGCTAGCATACACAACATGAGTTAAGCAGCACAAGAATAATAATTAAGACAAATAATAAAGAACCAATGAGAACAGAGAATTATAGAAAGCAAGAAATCAAAGAAAGAACAATAATGTACAAGATGTTTCTCTTACAACCACAATCAAATGCTTGCAATGAGGCGATGCTCGAATATTTCAGGCATTGATCCTGGCAGTATTACACACTAGCCGAGCACACATACGCAACCTTAAAATTCAAAATCGACGCAAATTCTATAATTAACTTAAAAGGCAAATTCTTTGAAAGGAAATCAACAAAAATACGATGGTTGAGCGAGAAGTAATAATTATTACTATATCTTACAGCTGAGTCAACTAGAGCTTTAAAAGCAACTAAATACCATATTATTCGAAATTATATCTTTATTTTCAATGTGCAATTATGGAAAAATAAAAATAAAATAACTCGCGAAACTATATCAGACTTAACGTAATTTATTGTTGGGATTTTGTTCCGAGACCTCGAAAAAATTGAGCTTAATGACAATCTAATTAATATTTATTGAAATATTATTCAGTATCACACGAGCGCTAATATCATAGATTGAGAAAATAAACAGTATATGCGTAATAAAAAACGAGAAACATGTAAATATTTAAGTTAAAAAAGGTAAGAACAGTTCAACTTCCGCTAAAATTATTGTGAATATAAACCGGCACTGAAGCTTATTCGAATAATGTAGTTAATCATAAATAAGAATATAATAATAATATCTGACCAAATACCATAATTGTAACTATATTTTAAAACCGAAAACCTTTCAATTGGGTGGTGCATTGGCAACTGGCTACTCAGAGGCTTTTATCGATCGTAGGGTGGGTTTTGGCACACCGCCAGTAATTCTCTTAGCTTTCCTTCCTGAGACCTTTTCATAGAACGATATATATAATGTTCTCTGCTTTTCTATCATAAAGGAACCTTTATAACTAGTTTGTTTTACTCTTGGTAACACACCCTTTCAAAGTATTTATTTGAATACGAGATCATACCTTCGTTAGATTGAAGATACATCTAAGGACAAAAGGAGTATGATAATTTATGCAATCCAGTGTTTTGTAGTTTGAAGAAAGAAAACTGTGGTATAAGTCAATGTGTGACTTTGAATAAGTGTCCTTATACTACCGAATATTATCTAAAATATGTTTAACGTTTTTAGAATACGTGGCATATCTTAGAAAGTTTTTATGCCTTCCTCTGGCAGTTGTTATCCACGTCCATCTCTGAAAGAAACCAGAAAAATAATAGTAAAGGAAAACTAGGTTAGAGAGCTGAAGAAAAATCAATTCTTATTTAGTTGGCATCAGTTTTCTTAAGTTTATTTTAAGTTGAAATTGTATTATTTACTACTCTATATAGAATGTTATTATCGAGTCACTTAATTTTCATCAAATTTTAGAAAGGAGACAATTCCTCAACATCCAAAACTCTTCCTTCATAGGAGGGAACTATGGATTCCAGTGGTCCAACTATTTGAAACGTCGGACTAGCCACATATGGTAGTAGATCAGTTGAAACCAGACACCCGACTGGTGTAGAAAGCAAACTGCTCATCCTACATCATATTGAAGTTTAACATTTATGAATAGGAGACAATAATTATTTTCATGAAGTATTACCAGTAGAGGTAGTTTTGAAAATACTAATAAAACACATTGAAGAGTTACTAAATCCACTCCTATATATGTAAGCAACAAAACGCACTATAGTAATATAGCGTTTATCTTTATAAGTATCTGAAAACAAGAACAACAAACAACTTAGACATCCCAACATAAAAATTTCATTATGTACAATGATCCTATATGCTTATTATATATACCCTAGTAAAACTCTAGGGAGCTTAACTTTCGTAATACTTATAGTAACAATGATATAGTAAACAAAATAAGAACACCTATATATTAAAAATACTTTTAGCAAACGTAATAACTTCAGCGTAATTGCCGAAACATCTTGATTCGGCATATGGATTTAGAGTGCACGTATCATACAATTCCTCTAAGCTTAGTACCTGGAAAAAATAAGTGATATTAAGATTGAACGTTTAAAATAAGCTCTCTTATGTAGTAAGGATAAATAAAGGAATAGTAGAGAAGGACGAATTTATCTAAATTTCAAACTCACTTCAGGATGCGTTTCGAACGATTTCTGGATATTAGGGTATTTATTCATAGCCACCCAGTAGCATACTTCGGGATTCAAAGATGCGGAATCTCCAACCAATAGGGGTGACAGAGTATAGGAAGCCTGTATAAAACTACTGTTTATTTCTGATAAGTTGATTTTCCAATTTCACAAAATAAATAAATATTATTTCATTTCGGAATATCGGTAGTGGTATGAAACAAAAACTGTTCGTGTGTTATATATGCATTTAGTTCAATAGACAGTATGAATAATGATTACTTATTTGACATAATGACCATGTTTCGTCAGGCGTTTATTAGCTAAAAACTAATGTCAAAAGATAAAAGAGGATACAATACCTTTTCTCTAATGTTAATATCTTCATCTTGAAGAAACATAAACATAACGTGTAGAAGTTGTGGACTCATATCTAAAAATAATTTTATGAAACAGGAAAATTAACTGTGTATGCGATGAAAATATTACTGATATAAACATCACTCTCACAACAATTGCAAAACAAGCGAAACTTTCAGAACAATAAACTAACCTTTTTTCAAACCCTGTAATCCGACATAGAGAGCTATATCTTTTGACACCTCATCACTATTATCAACACATGATTCTATCCATTGTAACATATGTGGCGATACTTTCCAATCAGAGAGTAATCCAATTAGTCGATAAGCCAGCGACGTAGTATAAGACCTACATTTTTATCTTATTTCTTAAAATGCTAACTAATATATAATGGATTAAACTAATAGGCAAACAAACAATTTCCACTTCTCTTCCATTAACATCGCTAAGTTCTCGTACAGATGGCACCTTTCCCTCTCCAACAATTTAGTAACGTTCCCATATAGAAACTCCAAAATCTAAATTTCTTTGAATTAAAACCTTGACATGAAAGGCATGAAGTAAACAATTTAGTTTTTAAAATATGTATGAGGATACAAATCTTTAACTTTCGAAATCATTAAAATATCATCTTTTTGCTAATTAATTGCGTGACAGATGGCCTTTTTTGAGTCCTTTTAAATTTTTTTAATAGTTTCTAGGACAGAAAAATAGAAACCTAAAAAAGTTCTACCTTAAAATTCGGAACGAAATAAATTATCTTTATAAACAATTAAAAGGAAACAAAAATGAAAAATATGTCATAAAGGTTAGCTATATGGACCCATTTAACAATATTATGCCAATTTATGCATGTTGGTAAATTTCAAAAACGTTTCCAGTGTGATGGCAATAAAAAACATAGTCTTGGAAAGTTAAAAGCTCAGTTAGGCGCGTGGGGAATTCAGCCGCTAGAATTGTCAATATGAAAGACTAAACAAATTTTGCGTTGCCCCAGAAGATTTATTTACCATAAATGTTAAGTTACTATTAAATAAAATAACTATTTCTCTAAATACTTATGTAGGTCTTGTTACTAACAAATTAATTGTAGAGATCTAAAACATCATGTTATTTCCATATACATTAGAAAGATTTAAGCTTTAGTAAAAATTATTGTATCAGGAACAATTTTCTGTTTAGTTTTATGTTGAAAGCTAAAATTCACTAACATTACATGTATCGCGTTCGGTTGAGCAGGTCTTGAGATCATCAATACTTCTCAGTATAAGAGGTTTGTGAACCTCAAATTATTTATAATTTTAACATTACTATTTTAAACTTATACATGATTGCATGTGAAAAATGTATATTTAAAATATACTTATACGACTTACTTCTTCGATTGTCTCTTGCTTCTGTAAATACCTATATAATTCTCTTCTCATATCTTGATCCAGAAAATATTCTTTGGTTAAGATGGCTTGAGATCGGAGTAGTAACTGAGCAATGGGTCGCTAAAATTTTTTTATATATTATATCCGTATAGTGAATAATCGAAACACTAAACTTCTATTAAGGCAATGAACTAATAATGGAATGATAATATAGAAGCAAATCATATTATGAAATTCATTACCTTAAAGTTTAATAAGCAAGAAGGATATGTTATGAGGTTATAGAAGCATGAAATCTACTTCACAAAGGTCTACACTATTATTGAAAATTCTCCCTTTAGTTTTGAATCATGGGATTCTTCAAAATTTCATAACATATTACTATGAACTCGCTGTATTATATCATACCATCTTCAAAATTCTGGTAGTAAACCAAATATAAAGTGGAAAATTAGTTGGTGTAACTGGAAAGTAATGAATTATAAGTACTAGGAGAAATTATGTTCAAAAAATCTTAGTGGATGAATACAACTCGATACCGATAGTAAATATATTGCAAAAATTATAGACAATCAAACCCACTATATAAACTAGGTAGCAAAGAACCCAAGATGCCTAATAGAGGACGCTAAATTATTTAAACAATATAAAAGCTAAATATTATTTTAAGTTTAGACATGATTTTTTATAATAATAATTATTATTAATACTTTTACAAACCTTAGCCAATGTAATTCCACCCACATCCATATTAACGTCATATTTAACAAATAGATTGTTGCACAAGATGAAGAACAAATTCCTATTTAAATCGCACCTAAAGTTTATAAGATGAATATAATCAGGCGTGCCAAAATAACTAATGTATTAATGATATTATAGCAAAAATAAAATAAACGTAACATGTCGTATATAACATAGATGCAACTAGCCGACGAACAAAATTCTCGATCCTAGTATAGAACTTGCTTTTACTATCTATATCGACCACCTCAGTCAACTGAAAACTCTTATTTTATGATTCCTTATTTTCCATTTTTAGCTAATACCAATGTAATCAGTGTGATTTGAAAAGTAATTTTATGATATTCCTTCAGATATCTCAAAATCATTGAAGAATATAGGAATTAATTATAGTATGCATTAATCACTTATAAGAAAGGTGAAACATTCAAGCAAAAAATTTCAAAACAACAAACCAATAATATAATAGCATGAACATGATTTTGTTGTAAACCGTCGAACTTAACAGACTCAATCCAGCTGAGTACGAATTTAACATCCTAAAACAATCAGCTTTAAATACAACTATCAAATTTCAGGCACCTAAAAAAGGTTTTATATGAGTAATGTATTAACAGACTAGCATTACCAAAGATGCTGTAAAATATATAACGATGATGATATTTCCTTTTCGAACTGATTGCTAAAATGCGCAGTTAACCAGACTGGTCAAGATTTATCTGTTATTCAGATCACTAAAGATTTTTATCAACATGTAAAAATGAATTTTGAATATAACATATAGCATTCAATGAATAAGTAGAGAAGTATCATATTTAACATATTTTTAGTGCAAATCAAAAACGAACCTGTATTAAATCAAACGACTAATATCTACTATCATATACTATTTCTCTAAGTAGAACGAACAAGATACATACGATTTTTAAAAATTCATTATAATAAACATTTTTTTTAGTCACAAACCTCTTCTCTGGCAATAGCTATCAGTGCTGCTGCCGAAAGCCGTCGTAATTTCTCGGCTTTACACCAGAGCAAAATTCGTAAACATGCAGGAATAAATGGCGCTAGTGAATACTGTATGGAGAGCGGTGCTGATGACGGGAACATATGGGTTAGAAAAATAAGCGTAGGATAGACGCTGAACTCATCTTTACTTGTAGATAACTGTTCAAGTAAGTAGGAATATAATGAAGGAAATCTAGAACATTTGAAATATACGTAGAACTTTAAGGAGATTATATTAGGTGGTTACAGAAGTAGTACTTTATTTCAGTGCTTTAGTACAATTATTTAAAACCTAAATAAATTCCCGCTCTTTTGCCATTTTTGTAGTGTTGGGTTTGTAGTTTCTGAAAAGCCATAAGTGAAGATTTAATGGTAAACTTAACCTCACAAAATAATTAGAATAAGAGGAGCCACCAAAAACTGCATATTCGACACTAAATTCTCTACGAGTTCCAACAAGGGAAGAATGCTGTTGAAGCATGAAATCAATATGCTGTGTACTTGATGAGAATGTTGTATCTCATAGTACTTGCAGATATTGGTTTCAGCGTTTTAAAGCTGGTGAATTTGACGTTAATGACCGACAACGCTCTGGGACGCCACGAACGGCGAAGACTGATGCTTTGAAATCATTATTAGATGAAAATCCGTCGCAGACCTAAGAAGAACTCGCGGAACAATTAGGAGTTGATAAAGCAACAGTCTCGAGACGACTACATAAGATGGGGGAAATTTTTAAGTTAGGAAAGTGTGTACCACATGAACTCTCCGAAGACATTATTGGCCGCCGGTTCAACTCATGCATCCCCTTGATTGCCAGAAAACGTAAGAAGAACGTTTTGTGGAAAATTGTTACAAATAACGAAAAATGGATTATGTACGACAATCCTAAGCACGCACACATTCATGGGTAGACCCCGGATAGCCAACAACATGAACGAAAAAAAAAGTACTTCTGTGCATCTGGTGGGACATGAATGATGTGCTGTTTTATGATCTCCTTCAACTAGGTGAGACAGTCATTGCCGGGCTATACGGTCATCAAATAATTGATTTGCTCAATAGAATGGGAGAGAAAAGACCATTTACTGGACAAGGAAGTCGGAAGGCCATTTTGCTGCATGACAACGATAGGCTTCATGTTGCTTTTAGTACTCAGCAGACCAGTTTGAACTTTGGTTAAGTTCTTCCGCACGCGGCGAATTTACCAGATTTGGCACCTTCGGATTATCATTTATTCCGGTTAATGCAGAACTGTCTAGAGGGATAGCGCTTTCGAGATGCGAAAATGGATCGATGATTTCATTGCCTATAAGCCGATGTCGTTTTTCACGAAAGAATCCGAAAGTTATCCGAGAGATGGCAGAAGGTCATAGAAAGCGAGGGAAAATATTTTGATGATTGAACTGCATTTTGTATATTATGGAAATAAAATGAAAATTGTGAAAAAGACTAAAACTTCTGCAACCATCTAATATAAATGAAAAGAGAAGTTATAAAAAATGCTAAAAATTAAAATGGATAAAAATTGAACCAAACTTGAGAAGAATTCATAGGCACTTTGTCTATTCTTAAAATCCACATGAAAATCCCTCTGACTAATTCTGGTTACTCCAAATATACGAGCACGAAGAGCTGCAGCTAACTGAGCAGCTGCATTCCTTTCCAGCCACGAATCTGCAGCACATTTAGAAACTGCTACGCGGCAAGCCCACTAAAAAATTATGTTTATTCGAAGAAATTGTTAATTAGTTGACCAGTAAACATAGTTAGCTATGTTGCAAGATGGAATTGTAATAAAGTAGCTATTAATTATAAGTGGTTTAGTAATATTATTTGAAGAATCAGGGAAACATTATATTAGTAAAATAATTCATAAACAAAACCCACTTCAAGGGCGATAGTAATTCGTTCGCACAACAACGATGACGAGAATAAAGCAGTCAGTACGTTTAATGAATGCACTCTGGAAATTCGGCTTTAAATTTAAATATGAAAATAACTAATGTTTAATTTTAATAGAAAAGTTAACTTCTTCATGAATTTACATACTAAATCTTTTGTATATAAATAATTTTATTAACCTAGAATTAAGTGATTTCCCATTCATCTCTAGCAGTGATAACATGGCTATGCACACTGAATCTTTTGAACTATTTGGTGGTTCCGTAACAAGAATAGAGGTAATCAGATGAGGTAGCCCAGCACTTCGTCGAGTAGAGCATAAATTACTTGCATCTATAAAACTATACTGAATGCAAATTGTAGTAATTATTTCTTCCCTTAAAACAGTAAATTTCAGCATAGACCAATTTACTTTCATTCTTACCAAAGCGTAGAAATATAGCGTATATGTTGTCATATGTTCATTCTAATAAGCTATTTCCAAACTATGATAAAATAAAACAATTAAGATAAAAACGATAGTAACATGAATTATAACAAACCGTTCTTTCCCTCAATTACTTGTAAGATTTGATTCAGCCATGCTAGTGGTGAAGGGAATGAGTCAGCATATGATTTCCACAAGATTGAACATACAGAAGTGAAGCTAAAATGTGTTATAAGAATTATAAAAGAGATCCAATATTTATAAATTTGTATTACTCATTAATTTAATCTGGTATACATACCCCGCCACAGCAGTCTCAAAAGCTCCACAGTGTTTGCATTCAGTTAGCTGCAACCAGTAATACTGACCTATCTCTCTCATATGATCAGACGACAACATGGACAGAGGTGATAGCTAAAATAATGTAATTAGATCATAAAGTCTCCTATCGGAAACAACAAAAAATGAGAAACCAATCATCTTTTTTCGATAATTATACAAAAACAGGAATGTTAAGTTTTTTGCATTGATCATACGTTTAAAATACACTATTTAAAACAAATAATTCCTTATTTTCCAAGATTTAAACCAATACAAAGTGGCTAAAACCTAAAAATGCGGATTTATGTATAAAAACATAACTCTGTAACAACCCATGCAAGAATGGCAGATACGTATTTATGTGCACGCCAAGTACATGCCAATAATAATTGTGAGGTCTCTGTGAATAATTTGACGTTGGTATTTTCAAAGGGACCAGCTGAAATAAAACTAGATTTCAATAGTATGAAATTATAAAGTAGAACTTTATTTTAATAGTTAAATCAGTTACTTATTATTAGACAGTATTCATAATAAAATTATACCGAACCATAGTCATTTATGAATATATTAGTTTAGTGTTTTGATGACAATATAGCTTTTCTGGTTAATCATCTAGTATATTTAGAGAAAAAAAATGGCATTTTAATATCAATCTCATAAAATTGGAAATCACAAATTTTACTTACTCATGTCCCTTATTATTTCATCTGGCATATACCCCTCTGGTGACATGGAGTGAACAACGGGTGTAACCTAATAAACTAGATTATAAAACCTTATATTTATTAGTGAGAATATTCAAAAATACGAACCAAATCGGCAACTGCAAAGCATAGAGGTAGCAAACGGCCTGTTATAAAATCGGCCCATCTCACTCTATTTTCATCACTGGAATATACGAAATATCTTGTACTTATTGGTATTCGCTTTAAAAAAAGTGTAATAAAGTCCGATAGCAAGATTACCTTAACTTTGAAAGAGTTATCCGCTCAAGTAGAACAGTTATAGTATTCATAATGGGATGCAAAGTATGTTTGATGATGTTAACCTAAATTCCTAATTAAAATTAACAGATAAAATAATGCATTTCTGAAATTATAATCAAGATATACTAATGTAGTTCAGGTTAAAAATTGTAAAGAAATTCGTATATTCTTTTTCTACTTCAATATATGACCTATACAGAATAATAAAGCGTCCAAGACTGTAGAAAGTGATAAAGTTAATCTTACCAAATTTTCTTTCACTGCCTTCAAATGATGTTCACATATTTCAACAAGCTCCACGAAAAGGTCCCACAGTTTTTCAGGATAGTAACTGATGTATAGCTTAAATAATCATAATTATAAACAGTTACTTTTTTAGATACTTTAGTAAAAGAAAACTTAAAATATTACATAATAAATATTAATATTCTAGATATATAGTCACTTTTTTAACTTAAAATTTGACCAAAATTTTTGAATTTATTTTATCTGACACCATAAAAATACACCTGCATTCTATATCCCGATGATATAGTGTTGTGCGATCTGATTGACTTCATAAGAACCATAGTTTCATTACGAAATGAAACGAAGTCCTAAAGCTTTAAATTTCTATAATAGCTATAAAAATAAATAAATAATGTAATTTGTACTAATTTCAGATTCCACAAAATAACTAGCTTGAACTACATATTTAATAACAGAAATTACAAGAAAAATAAGTAAATAATAGCTCACAAAGGTACTCTGAAAGTTTAGAGTCGTCAGTAGTTCTAGGGCTGCATCCTGACATATTTGAAATGGATCGTCGAGACAAATGATGAGTGATTTAAAACAATTTGAGGTCAACCAGTTTGACATACATAGACGATCCAAGAAAAGAGCTAGAAACAAAAAATAAATAGAGTAGCATAATAATGTATTATAAGTTTGTATTATATAATTTCAGGACTATCTTAAAAAATATAATAAATACCAATTGTTAAGAGAATGATAATTTAATCAAAATATTAACAGAAATTCAATAATACTTTTTATCAAGTTAACTAAACAGATGAGAATAAGAAAACAATTTACATTTCTTAAACGCCAGCTCAATATCTTGAAAAACCTAGCAATCAAAGAATGTTAAGGACTTGTAATAAGGCTACTAATATACAAAAAAATAATGATAAATATTCATTAATTGTACCCAAAAAAAATCTGAATATCGATTTCGTAGATTAGTAAGTCTTAAATAATAACAGACTAACTAGCGGACAGAAAATTATTTGACTAATAATAATCGATACCCAATATATAAAACTTAAACGGGCGGAGCGTTTCCTCGTTTGATATCCAGTCAATTCTTAGATATAGTATAATACCTATTTGCACACTAAAATAGCTTCTTGGATAGGTAAATGTCCAACAATAATAATACTTTGTACTACTACTCTGAGTTTAAAGTTAATACTAAAATTCAGAAAAAATACTCACTTTTCCCATTTGATTGTAAAGACTCCTCTTTAAACAAACATTTGATAGTTGATAATGCCATTATTCTTCGACCAAAATTCGCACCAAAGGATAATGATTCGAAAGAAAGATCAAAGATATATCTGAAATTGCAAAAAATATATCAAATTATTTTGATTTATAACTTGTAGGTATTAAATTGTCTGTTTGTTATGTCAAAACTAGGTTTTCTATAACCACCCTTTAAAGTTTTTTTTATCAATTTGACCATTATTTCCTAGTTGTAATAATTTAAAATTGTTATATTTACCTTACAAAAGACAAGTAATTATTTAGTAGATCTTGATCACCATCCTTTCCTTTAACAATTAATTCACCAGCTTCGCTTAATCGTACTAGAGCCTAGATTAATTTAAAGATATGACAACGGTAATAAATAGTAGGTAAAAGCAAATGACGTACCTTCCTCAAACTTGCTAATATTTTTTGTCGAATAGCAGGTGACTGTTCAGCCATATTTGTCGTGTAAAACAATCTCATTAATCGAATATCCTCTACAGTAAATAGCTGTGATTTTTTGGGATGTTCACATAATAATGCCCAAGCAGCGAGACGAACCTGTTATATTTCAAATTCAAATTCAGATAATAAGATATATTCTCTGATTTTATAAAGATTAACGCGATTCATCTTATGATTCTCTGTAAATACATTTAGAGTTTTTGTCAGTGCATTTAAGCTATAGTGAAAGTAATAAAATAAAAAAGCAAATATCAGAATACCCTATGCAATTATTCCTTATTTTATTAGTTTTTTTCAGATGTTTGTCTATGCAAGAGTGTACTGCAGAATTTGACTCGAATATAATTAGAAATAAATAACCTATATTGTAACACTATATAATTTTTATAGTATTCTATTATATCAATCCTTGTTAGAAAAATTGCCTTTGATTTATGAACTTATATTAGCCATTGAATATTAAAAGAAGAACAAACCCTGAACTAATAAGAAACTAATTATGAATATGGTTAAGCTTACAAGTGAAGTTTTAAAGAAACAAATGTTTAAACACTATTCATTAGTGATCTAAATCGCTAATATTATTAGGAAATTTTAGTCAAGCAGCTGATAATTTTCAAGTACAAGTAGAGAATATAATAAGGGTAAGTATTATAAATTAGAAGCAAGTCTTAATCAAATAAAAATATTAAACTGTTAAACACAATACATTTTGACTATTTAATTAAGTTCAATAAAATTTCTGTCACCCATTCTAGATTTTTCAAAAACACATAAAACAAACCTTAGTACTAATATGTAGAATTGCTCTAGCTATCATTTCCACAGATATATAATCTGTCCACTTCTTGTACGACTCGAATTTTTTTTGTGAAAATATTGTAAATTTTGAGATTGCAAGGAGAGAATAGAGACGATGTTCATTATCATAACAATCTGTAAAATTAACATTAATAAAACCTAGATTTACATATAAGAACATTAAATCAAGTAATGCGTTAAACAATAAAAATATTGTCCAATCTTGCCTTTCATGCTGTCCATAAGCTGGGGTAGAAATTCATCTCTTAACAACTTTATTTTCATAACTACAGGCAACATTCTATCCTATAAAAATTATTTGATTTAAGTTATGTCCAACATATTACATATCAAAAGACAAATGAAATATGTTACTCAAATGCAGAATAGTGATCATAGTAAAATATTAAATAACAGTTCTATGTGCCTATATCACTTTCATGTTAATTATCCTATTCAATAATTAAAAGGTAGTTCTAAAAATATAGTAGAAGTATTAAGAAATACATAATTTAAAGTATATTCTTTTCCTACCTACCATAATAGCAGTTCTCACATTTTCTAAATCCGATGAAAGACAGTCTTTAATCTTCGTAATATGCAAAAACCATCGAGAGCCAAATGACATCATATCGAAAGCTAGTATGTCACTCAACTGAAATTTTTCGAATATGCTAAATACAAAATACTGTAAAATTACAAACAAAAAAAAAATACTGCAAGAAATCCTTACCACAACTGAAAGTGATGAATTCCCCATACTTAAATAAAGGTTGGCTATATAAGAATCATCCAATCTATTTAAATAACTGGAATATGTCCGGAAAAGTATAAACTGAAAATAATATTTGATGTCATATTAATAAATAATAAAATACTGTAACTCACAATACATTTGTAGTGGGATCGGCAAGCTGACTTAGACACAAATAGCTGATCAGCCAGACAGTTAACCCATTCACAACCAATCCTACAATTATTATAATTCAAATATAAATAAATAAATAAAGATTAGTTAATTAAAATAATACAATTTAAAATATGTACCTTGCTCTACACTGCTCACATATAAGAGAATGATTAGAAAGTAGTAGAGAGAACGTATCGACACTCTCATGACACACTACATCTATTGAGGAATCCCATGAACGAAAAATATAATTTACAAGCCGAGAATAGTAGAGTGCTGGTAACGGGTGAGAAAAGTCTCTATAAATGAAATGTATGCTAGAGTGAAAACCCAGATCATATAAAGGGAAATCTAAAAATAATTTTGACATTTGTTTGTATAACAATCATAAACATACTGCATGATTGTCATAATCCGCTTGATGGTTGTTGAGATAAGAATAACTATCTTCGATTCGTTTGTCTTTATAGCTCCCTCATTAAGACATCGGTTTAAACAGCAATCGATTAAGAAGCAATTGTAGCTAGCAATTTTACCTAATACAACCTTGTCAACCTAAAGATAATTTAACCAAATACATATAACAAATTAAGGGAACCATTTAGAATGTAAGCTCAGACTGTATTACAACCTGATTTTGATAATAATATTCTTACATCTCATATACAAAAAAGTCATACTTCATTGTAATCAGTTTATCCTCTTTTCATGGATAAATTAACATCAAGTGTATATAAATTACTTAAATAAGGTCACCGAAACAAACCTTTGAAAACAGTAATCCCATACCACAAACTCCTTTGCTTTCGATTTCTAAACATTTTTCCCGCAATGTCGCAACAGAAGCATTGGTAGAACTCTCGATGATTTCTACCATACTGAAATCATTAGAAAAATGTTTGTAAGAAAAATCTAAGTTTAGCTAATGAATGCTAGAAATTAATCAAAATTTATGTGAACTAACATAGGATGTAACTATAAAAAATAAAGTTTTAATTGTTAGTATTAATAGGAATTAGAACAATTTAATCTTATTTTGCAAATTAAAACAGGATAAATCAAGTAAAAAAAAACAAATAAAATATGAATACATGATAGTGAAATAAATCGCCAAACAGCGCCTTTTACGACAGAAATGTCGAGTCGTCTGGACCATCTTAATCTCTCACCTTTACTTGGAGCGCAGGACGCTCTCTTAAATTCAGTAGGCAAAGGAAAATCAGACTTCTGCTCAGTAAATATTATTAACTCAATGTTTACTAATATTCTGAATGTAAGTTAAATTATAAATTAATATAAAGTGAATGAAGTGTTATGATATTTTTCTACTCATATTTACTCAAAAAGTTATGATCGACTGGAAGTTGGAGAAAATACTCGTCTATGTAGTGAATCCAAAAACTAATATAAATTAAGGAACTCATTTACATCAATTACGGCTTTTCATCTCGTTGCTATGGCCAAAAAACTATCTCAGCAGAGGCAAAAACCACAAAGCCAATATTCTTATGCTGAACTAAATCTGTCGTAAAATTATAAAATAATAGGAATTTAACACTCAACATCTAATTGTTGCAATGTTTCTACTATCGCCAGAAAATCAATAAGTCATTGTTCTCTTGCTGTTTCATTATTCATTCTAGGTGTAGTAGTAATAATAAAGATTCAATGGATAAAATCAAAGGCTTCTCTTTACTTGCTTTCTTTTTCAAAATTACTACACCCTGAAGGAAAAGTACTTAGAAATACTATAAAAACCTAACAGCTCAAACAAGATTTTGATACTGGGAAACATGAATACCAATGCAAGATTTTGTTGTAAACCTTTCGAATGTTCATCCACTCGAACAGCTTTGCCGACGTCATGACATGGACTTTCATTTTGATTCCTGGACTATGGAGTTGCGATAGAAAAAGCGAGAAATGTTTATAGCTTGAAATGATTTATTCTTAACTTGAAAAACCTTTGTTAGGAATGATTTACCACTTTAGACGTTTGCTTCTATTCAAAGACTCAAGACGAAGTACACAAATATGACTTAGATGGCACAATAAACAAGTATAATATTTATTTATAAGACAAATCATTTATAATATTCAATTACTTACTAATATTATCAAAAGGAGGAAAATTCCTAATTTTCAAATTTTTCTTAACTCGTACTATTTTACATGTACTTCTATGGCAATATGAAAATGTATGAATTCCGTGTGAGGGCAACTAACTAGTTATGCTTAATTGAATCTTAATTTTAATTAAAACTGATATATAATGCCATATTTAACCTTTATAAGATGTAGTTTAAGTAGAGAAATTGCCAAAAGAATCTGCGTATTAGAACGCCAACTTATGGGTAGAATTGAATCGAGCCGAAACTCAGTGCTTCTCAATGCTAATAAAAGACTTGCCATAACAAGATAACGCCAGAATCCACACCCTTTAAACCACCTTCGGCTGTAGCATAACAATAATGAAGTTTAAATCAATTTTTATTCGAAAAGTTAAAGGATAATAATTGTTATTTGTAGTGTATTACTACTTTTCTTACAATATTCTGTTTTCCACCACGATATACAAAAATATATTACTTCAAGAAATACAATAATATATCAGAAGATTTACTTCCTTGTACTATGTTATGTAAATAATTATATTGTACATATAATACTACAGTCTATTGAAGAGAGCTGAACTTGTGTCTGCTTTTTTCACAGCAAAGATCGGTATACATGTCTACTGAATTTTCTCTCTGGGGAACAGCTGATTCCTTCACTCCCTGGGGCGAGTGACCGGCCCGCCCCCCTCCCCCCGGGGAGGCGTAGTCCGCAATCGATGTCCGCGCCTCCCGACTACGCGGCCGCCGCGGCCCTCCGCTCCACGCCGACACAGATGGCGGCCGGTATCAGTGTCGATCTTGTTGTTGCGGCACAGGTATGAAAATCATGGCTTCGTCTACATACTAGAAATTGAGTGTGCTTGTGCGAATGAAGGGCATTCTTAAACGTATAAACACTAGAGATTCGGTAGCTGGAGCTAAATTGTAACACACTGGCTTTTAGTATAAATATTAGAGGAAATGCAATAGCGAAATTACTATCTAATTTATTATGCAATAAAAGTCGTCTTCCATCACAAATAAATAGTGAATGATACATCATAAAACCACTCGACACCATATGTTAGTGTTGCTCTCTGTTTTTCTAGCTTTTATAAAATGCTGTAATTTCTATTTTTTAAGAATAGTAGATAAAATCACATGTTTAAAAAATATCATTCTTGTATAAGAAAAGTAATACCTGTTTTTTTAAATATTTCTTGACAAAAATACCATTAAAATACATGTCATTCACTACTTTGAACATGATTCATGCTTACCATTAACGCGTTCCATTGCGTGACTTCACAAATGGTGTAGCGATACTCAAGAATACGTCCATGCATTCCAAACGAACCCTGAGATATTTCTAGTAGTTTTCTATTCAAAAGAAGATATTTAAAGAATAAGGCATAATTAAATCAACTTAAATTATCTAAAAGTGCACTTTTTAAATATTTTCTTATGGGATAAACATATAGACATAATATGCTTTGTATATCCTATAAAGTGCCAATCTAATAACTTTTTAACTGTATGATTTTCTTATAGTATATAAACTTTAAGAAGTTTATTTTACCCTTTCAATAATCTAGTTTGTTTAATAATGATTTTTTAACTTCATACGGTCAGTAATAGATATCTAAAGCACGATCATAATTATTTCAATGGAAATTACCTGCCAATCATATATCAAATTCCATAGGATTTTAGAATTATGTCATATAAAAGTTCTGATTGATAAAAATAGAACTAGTAATCCTTTTTCTGCTAGAAATAATTCATTTTGATACTTAATAACTAGCTAAGTTTATCACAGCCATCATCATTTTTAGCAGGTCATAATTCAACTCTATCACTATATGAGAAAATCAATGTTAAGGGTAAGAAAATCAAGCCCAACTTTTAAAATATACTTAAACTCATATACTTTTGATGTTCGGATTTCAAGCGAGTTTTATCTCGTAGGCATGCTTTAAACAATGCCATATAAAATATTTAATATCTACGTATTTCGTTTAACAAAAATTGATACGAGGTAAATATTGGAGAAAATGATATATAGATGGATTGGGAGAAGATTCTTGAAAAGAAATATGCAAGAGCTAAACAGAGATTATACTCAGAGAGAGGCCAACTTTTTACGAATGATCGATCGCAAAGCACCTCTGTTATATGAACCCGATGTAGTGAACCAGGCTATTCGGCGGTATGAGACATATTGGTTGCCTATGCAAGTATGTTGGTAATCATTTTACATACCCCTTTTAATTACAATCTACTTTTTTCTTTATAAATTCTGTATTTTAATAGTTTCTATGAATAAGTCTCTAATTTATTTATTTTACTAGTGTCAGTTTCTCACTTGAAGAGGTATTCTAATGTTTTAAGGCTGCTCATCCAGATATGAATGTTATTCCACCACTAGATGTCCACTGGGTGTGGCACACTCATATGCTTAGTCCGATTCACTATCAAGAGGTAATTTATGCCGATATTGCTTAAATTATACTACCTTATACATGAATACCTTAATAACTAACTTATTTTAATGTAAGCTTAAC
The DNA here is from genome assembly GCA_964036235.1 of Heterorhabditis bacteriophora. Taxonomy (NCBI): domain Eukaryota; kingdom Metazoa; phylum Nematoda; class Chromadorea; order Rhabditida; family Heterorhabditidae; genus Heterorhabditis; species Heterorhabditis bacteriophora. The sequence goes on along the minus strand of OZ038427.1, from coordinate 9,003,268 downwards.
ATTTTTATCATCAACTTATCGATTATTACTTTTGATATTTAATAAATAACCTTAAAACTTAATCTACTAATGTTCTATGGTATGCATTTTGCGTTGTCTATAAATTATTTTAAAATATGAGCAATGAATTTCATGTAATGTCTGACATTAATGGTTTATAAATGAGAATATGCTTTTGAAAAAAAAGTTCTCACATCATCAAATTATCAGCGAGATGAAGCATTGAGCACTGAATCGCGAGTAAGAATCTATTTGAGATGCAGGATCACAGCGCAGAAATGAGGGTAGGAATGAATGAGTCAGATTATTTCATAGTTATAAGTTTTCTGGTTTTAAGCACCTGCCTTGTTGATGGACAGATGGTGAAACACTAGAATTTAAGTTAAATTCTCTGATCAATTCATAAAGGGTGTTTTCGAGTGGCATTCCAGGCATTTTCCCATATAGTGACAAGAAACAGTAGTAAAAGGGAGCGTTCAACAATGACCATGCAGACAACCAATGAATGAGAATTAGAATGTTGGATCGCATAATACTATGGTAGGACAAATACCAAAATAGAACAGACAGTCTTTTACAGTTCTTTTATGTACTGTTATATAAAAATAGCTAAAATAAATAATTAAAATGTTTTAAAGCTAAATAAATAGCAAAGTTGAAGTAGGCTAATGATATCCAGAAAGTACTAAGACATTCTCCCAATAAACTGCTTGATTGCCCTACATTTGTCTGTGTAGGTGGTACTTTTGATACTCAACTGGCACTGCTAAGAAATCATGGATGAGACAAAACAAATCGAACGGCCGCCCGTAATTGCTTCTCCTCTGAGAGTAGGGGCGCAAATGAATGCAATCATGTAGGAAAAGGACAAAAATTAAACTTTGAGCTATAATAATAAACGAGAACAGTGTAAGCTAGTAAAACACAAGTTAATGTAAATAATTTATTCTATCTACTATTTTATTATCTTTTTCATTTATTCCATCATAGTTCTTACATGTTATATCTAAATTAAACATTTTTCCGTATTCCATTTTTTAGCTGCTAAGTACCTCTAAAGATATGTTTCTAGGATTGTGAAGCAATCTGCGGCTCTGTTATTGATCATAAACTGTTATCGTCCGACGAGATTCAAAAAAGGTATTGAAATCTAGTCATATAGGGAAATATCCCATACATCTATTACGTTCTCTCTCCAATTAGCTTCCACTGTTTTTGCATGTTTATAGAAGAAAATATTCCGAGGGAATTAGAATTTTCGATGTGATGCTTCTTCTTGCTCGATTTATAGAACTTCTGTTATGTGATAAAATTTTCTCTTCTCATTGTTGCAATATTTCAGCCGAGATAAAAGCTCCTCCTATTCTTATTTTTTCATCTATTTAAATAAGATAAAGTAATGCTATTATTATTAAAAGGTGCTTTGTCAAAGTACTTATTATTTAAAGACGTGGATGAGTGGAAGCACTAAGCACCTTGTAATTTTAAAATCAAGAAACGAATTAAAAACCACTAAAAATCGATCAAGATGTTTGTCAGTTTAATAGTAGTTCAACATCAGTTTGAGCTAGTATTTTATCCATCGAACTTTAGCTAAAATTAAGAGCAGAATAATGGCTCAAGAAAATATTTTCGCTCATCCATTAGGACACTCACTGTTTTTCAGTTTACTGGAAGCTTGTGTTAAAATAAATGTGAGCAAGCTACCAGTTATTGTTCAGAGTCTCTCAAAGCAATTTTTAGGTTTTGTTATTTGTGAAGGGTTATTATAGCACTTTATTTTTTTTTAAAACATACGCATTATATTATTGTCATCTATTTTTTAAGATCTCTTTTCACCAGTGTGTTTAGTGCAATATTTTAACTTTGGTGTTTCTAAATGCTTTAATTTAATTAACTATCAAATTGCGGATACGTGAATAAAGAGTAGACAAAAAAGCAACTTTAAAAATTTTATGATTTTCTTCAAGATTAACAAAACTATTATTTAAAAACATTTCTGAAAGTTTACTTTTATGGTCTTCCGTCAGTCTTTATTCCATTAATATGTTTTAATTTTTTTAAACAATTATCAGTTTTGTGAATTCACTCATTTTCGTATTTTATACGTATTCGGCCTAGTGTATCTCATTCTTTCATGGCTTTAATAACTGAAAAGAGTTATTTATTATGTCACAATAAATAGTGGCACTTTATTGTACTTTGTTACGTTTTAACTTTCCATGTCTTAAGTTTTGCCGTAGCAAAAGATTCTTCCCTCAAGTTTCCCTCTGAACACCATTTTTTGCACATGTCTAGTGTCCTATACACGCTTAAGTCCAGTGGATATGAGTCCACCTTGAGAATAAACTCGTGATTCCAGACATACTATAATCGCAAGGAATCAAATCAGGAAGTAGAAAGCCACTCATTTGAGATTATGAGTGCTGGTGCTTCTTTTGTGGAATGTTCTGCAGTTTTTCTGGCCGTATGAAATGGGGCAGAATCTTATATGAAAATGAATCCAGCTGGGTACGAGGATCTTCAGTTGAGAAAAAGACAGTGGTTGAGGGAAAAGTTATTGTAGTAAGTAGAACAAAATCATCAAAATCAAACAAAAAATCCAAATAAGTGTTGTGACGAAGGAGAACATGTATAATTAAAAGACAATGACATTTGGATTTGGAACAATAATATATTATGTACAATTTTATACTAAGACATAACAAAAATCATTTTCAGCTATTAAAGCAGTGGAAAACGAAGACAAATTAGGCAGAATACGTGTGAAAAAACACGAAAATGGGTGCCTTCAAAAAACCAATAATTGTGTTTTTTTCCTTATCTCCTAAACTAATGAATAACGACAGTCAAATGCCGGAAAAGTGATTTAGAAATACAAATTAATTTAAAAACCGTGTTTTTTTGACCTACTCTGTAGTTACATCAATAAAAATCATTCGAACTACAATTATAAATAATAGACACCACCCTCAGTACGATTAAATAATAAGTTGTATTATGCTGTTGTAATTTTCTAGCAAATTGTTTCTCCTATATATGTGGTCTTTATTATATTATTTATTTGTCTTCTTCTATTTTCTAATATTATTATTTTAAATGTATTCACTATAAACTTACAAGGTTGTCTGAAACATGTATTTTTCAGGTACGAATCATCAGTGCGTATCTGGGATTCTTTCTGTCTGGATGAACCCTATGATTTCTTAGCATCACCATCTCCAGGCACCAACTATAAATCAAAATGTAAATATGATATTGCTGCAGCAGTACAAAGACAGAGGAATTTCAATTATCAGGTATATATAATTAAAAGCATACTAAGTATAACTTTATTAAACACTACTTTTTAGTGCTGCCAATAGGTTGATATGACACATGTGTTGATAGTATTAGTCTTACTATTTTTAAAATGAATTTAGTGGAAAAATAATATTTCGTACAGCGTAAAAATGCTGCATATGACAGAGAAAAAACTGAGTTGCAGATTTTAATGAACTGTCGTTAATTTTTAAAAATGCCTTTTGCAGTTTTTGAACCCATGCGTTCTAACAGTGACTCTTCATAATTTGTTAGTTTTTAGTTGTTTACATATTAGAAAAGAAAAATGTGTGCTAAAATGTTCTTGCTAAGATAAAAACTACAACACTAGTATATATAACGTAAAATTTTTTTAGTGATAGTTGCCAATAAATATACGACTCCCAAAGTGCGACATACATATGTTAGAATTTTAAGTGAACGTATACTTCGAAACTTTCACATTTAAAAATATGAGTTTAGATTCATTGATTCTATTTTAAATATATTTCGAAAATTCCGCAATTTGATTTTTAGGGAAACTTGGGTATATGAAAAGTTGATAAACAAGAAAAACAAATAGTGGAAGAAACACGAGTTAATTAATGGCTCTGTATTGCGTTGGTTTTTTTTAGCCGATTGATTGGTTTTATTATTACACTAAAATATCCCGTGAAACAAGAACAGAGGCGCAGCATCTGCACAATTTTCTCCATCGATGGCAATTTACCGAATGTAGCCAAGTAGTTTCACACTGAGACCAAATCATAAAAGAGGACCACTACTAGAATTCTAGACCGAAAACACTAACTCTATACTATTCAGCAGCTCTAATTTATGTAGAAGTAACTCTTTAAAATTATTCTAATGATTGGCAGGAATATAGTCAAGTAGATCAAGTTAAACAGAAGTACTTTCTGTGCTATAAAGTTTCTTAGTATACACTGAGAAAGATACTGTAATAATCAAAAGATCGTCTTAATGCAGTGCGATATTTTAAGGCTTGATAATAGCAGAAATTCGAAGGAACTAAGGCATTTATTTGTTATCTTTATATAAACAGCTAATAAGTTTTTCAACTTTTACTCTATTGGACCAAAAGTAAAGATTTCAAGCCTATGCACTGTTCTCCCTCATCAATTCCCCCATTAAAATTAGTTTAAATTGCAGTGTTTTCTAAACTATGTTAGGATACAAAGTTGAACAATCCGTTCCCAGACTTGCCCTTAGGGCAAGACGGAACTCCGAAATGCTCAATTTCCTGCAGTTTATCAATGTACCCATTAAATTTCTATCTTGACAGCTCAAGATAAAGATTATAAGTCCAATATAGCTCACTATTCTTAAGATCTATGAAGGTTAAAATGGTCTAAAGTTGCAAAATGTACTTAACGGCAGCACCTAAAATGCTAGTCTTGATGTGACAATTGTCTCACTATTAACAGATACATAAAAATGCCACTTAGTGCTTGTTTTTTGAAAACATGTTACGTATTCACACATATAGTTCTTTTGTTATATGAGGATCGCTGTAGATATATGTAATAATTGATGGTATTAGGACTTGTTTGTTTCCACTGTTTCGAAGTTGTAGTGACATCATCATGAGGCATAAAAATTTTAATGAGAAGACAAAATAATGGGTGAACTCCACGAAACTTCAACAAATAAATATTTCCTAACCATAAAATCTTATAAATATTAAATAATAATGATAATAATAACAGTAATAATAATAATAACTTTTACCAAAAATAAGGTTGGTTGATTTTTGAACTTAAATTTTACTTTATTTTACTCCTGATAACTTCCGGAAATTAACTCTAAAATGGCAGCTTACCCTACTTTGCACTACAAAAAAGGTCCTAGTTACTTCTATAGTTCGAAAATAAAAAAGCTCTGATATCCTCGCGACCAATTTTATACGTACTGGATTTATCGATTTTTACATAACGGTTGCGTACTGAATGGGAAATCTGTAAGTGCCTTAATCATATTGACTATGGATTTCGGATAAAAACTGAATATAATGTTAAGATGGTCTTCTAAAAAGACTTGAGAAGTTAACACTTCAATATTAAGTACTTTATCAACTTTTTTTCTTACTAAAAGGATACATATGTATGTACTATTTATTTATACGAGTTTATTTTCAGGTATCCCTTCCCCATTACACATCAACAAAATTCCTCTCTGATTCTGTTCGTCGATATATTCAATTCCTTCTCTTGAAGCAAACTTATTCAGACCAATTTCTCACTCCATGTTATGATTTTGATATTATTTGGCATACTCACCAGGTAATTCTATCTTTATTGAACTTAAACTTTCCCGTTTATAAGTCATGAGTTTAATATCTGTGTTGGTTTCAGGACTTTTCATTTTTATTGCTTCAGTGTTATAACAGTTGCTTTTTAGAAGTTAATTTATAATACTATATCTACTTATTATTTTTGGGAATGTTGACTGTAATATTGAAACCTTGCAATACGCCCTAAAATCATCGCACACATTAGTTTCTGCATTTATTAATTCAAGAACCTCTACTTCACTCACTACTATTCATATTTTAAAAAATTAAAGTAATCGCATGGTATTGGTCATTCTTCCCAATTTTTTGAACCGTATCTTTTTTCTGGATTACAAATATTGCGGAATCATTCACAAATTAGTTAAGAGTATTTGCTTTATTTATTCTATAAAATTTGAAATTTAAGTGAAAGCGAATGAAGACAGGAAATTGAAAGGGCGCATTTCAATAATCATTGATTAGCATTTGTATATTCAGTACTATCTTGTTTTTTCCATATGTAATTCTACGCAAATTTTCAAAGTTATTCATAGGCTTAGAACACCTCTTTTTTAGATTTAAATGCGACATTTAGCACATTCCTGTGAAAAATAGTGTACTTTGAGCTCTTTGGATCTCAGAATTTCATCAAACAGCGGGAAATGTTTGTCCGTTTACAGAAAAACATAAGATAATTTCGAATAACTGATTTATTAGTTAAGTTAGTTACATTTAGTAACCTAAGCCTAGAACTACAGGAATATTATCTCACTGTATCGCCTTCACAACAAATTGATTTTCTAAAAAAAGAACTAAGGGCATCACATAAATAACTGTTTGGATGTTTTCAATTCAGCCAAAGCAGAAAATGTATCCCCAAGGTCCTCTCTGGCAAACAAAGGATTATTCTTCATTTTCACATGGATTTTAAAACTTTCACTTCCTCTATTTATCAAAATATGAATCCTAAATAAATTTCTCCTTTCTACAATTAAATCTACAGTTTCTGTAGTTAAATGTCAATAACTTGGTGACTAGCTGAGAAAAGCATATTTATGCTTATTTTGATGATTAATGTAATGTTTTAATGGGAGTAAAAATTCATGGTCATATTTGATAATTTATACAACTTACTTTTGATTCAAACTATAATACCTAGTGCTATATAAATTAACTAACAGTAGTTAAAGGAAAATTCAAGTGTCAATTTCTAGTTCTATTCAAGAGTTTTTTGGCGAGATCTATTTCCTTATTCCCATTTATGCCAAAAATCCAACTAGGAATATTGTATTGTCTCGAATAAACTTTAAGTCAATACTATGGCCGGATTTCCTAAGTTAAAAATTCTGGCATGGTTGGTTTAAAAAAATTAAGTATTGCTCTATGCTAAATTGTTTGTATACTTTTAGTACTTATTATTGAAAGCACGATATATATATATATATATATATATATATATATATCAATGATTAATTTTTAAATACTTATCTACTTCTTTTCTTAGAACCTACCGTTTTATTACAGGTTCATCCGCTCAACTATCTTAGAGATTGTACAGCAATTTTTGGATCATTATTGAAACATGATGATACAGTAAACGACAGAATAAAAGGTAGCAAGCTTTTGAAAGGAGAGGCATTGACGAAGAAATTATGGGCTACCCACTTCGAAGAACCTTTCTGGAGACGTGGCTGCATGTTTAGGTTTTTTTAAACGTATTAAAAGGAAATATCTATAATGTACTATAAGAGACCTTATTTTATTTCTGCGATAGTAGTTTTTTTCCTTCAAGTTCCTAAGCTAGACAACACGATTTTAGCTTTTATGAAATTAAACTAAGGCTGCCATAAGCATTATTGATCCCCCTCTTCCATTTACTGTTTTATTCACTTAACTCAGAACTTGATGTTAGGTTAATTTATGCGTACATCTAGACTACAATAATGTAGACTAAATAAGTTTATAATAAGATTTATGTTCACCTGAGCTTGAATATTTCGTCCATTCCGTATCAGACATGCAAGATTCTGTGGCAACCTCTAGCTATGTGCCTGCTCCAATATCTTAGAATTATACGCATATATAAGGTCCCAGAAAGGGTTTTTTCTGTCAATTGTAGTTGTGAGCGTTCGAAATTCCACATACCACACGAACCTAAAGGATAGTTAATGCAGAAACTACTGTCTAGCTGTTTAATACAATATTTGTGTGCGTACATGTAATTCCTTGAGAAAATCCCTTTCAGGAATCGGGGAAAACAGATTTAAATCGCTAAAATACCAAAAGGTTTTCAAACAACTAAGATTCTAGTTGAAATATGAATTTACTATTTAACTTATTTGGATAGCCTATAGGTTTAACATTACCACATTTACATTTTTAAGCAATAGGACTTTTGTGACTAAAATTATTTGAGTTTTATAAACTTACCTATTATTTTGTATGCTTATACATCAAAATATCTCAGCAAATACTTTCCAGAGGTCACAATGCTCCGGCTTTTCTTGGCTTTGAAAATCAAAATCTTGCCAATATTGCTTATGGAGAGATCCATGTGCCATCTATAGCCTTGAAGGATATTCCAGTTCAGAGAGAGCAACTGAGGTCCTAAAACATTGCTTTTTCCTATAATTTAAAAAAATTAGACTAATTTTCACTTTATCTAAATTTGATTTTTGATAACTGAACAAGTGAATTTTATAAATTATGTTAATTAAGAATCGCATCACATTTAAAATATGATTATTTTTTAGATTAAAGCTAATGTATGGGACCAAAAAAGTCACCACATTCAACGCTGACCTGTCTCAGAAACAAGTTAGTTAAATATTTTTAGAGTAAACATAATATGTGGAACAGCTAGAAATTATGAAGACTTAGTGTTTTTAAGGAATAGATAATAATACAAACATGTAATAATGACATAAGAACTTAATAAAGTAGAACGCAATGAATATGCTACCATCTACTCTCTGTAGATATCCACTGGCTTCTAACAGTAGCCTTTAAAAGCTAGTAGATGGTTTAGCTTTAGCTTATAGCTAAGGTGATAGTTAATTAAATTGACTTAAATCAATCAATCTTCGAGCATGCAACGAGTTAAGCAATAATACAGGATACGCCAGAAGTTCTGATACGGATGTCAAGTAGTATGATAAAAACAACATTCTACATGAAAATTTATCCAGACATACATAATATAGCAAGCAATAATTTCGTTCATTTGGACTAGGCTATGACACCTCGATTAAGAAAAAAATTAGTCAATCAGATAACTAAAACAAAATAGCAAAACCATAGAATGCGCCAATAGTACTGATACTGAAATGTAAGTGCAGTTAAATTAGCATATTTGACGAGTCATCTATCTGTGCCAATGCGAGTATATTGCTTAAAGCATCCTAGAACCACATTCTGAGCTCCATCCGATTCTGTCGTCCATGAAGTGCCAAGAACCTGGTACAGAAGAGGATTGTTCTAGAAGTGAAGACCCAAGTCCATGAACACTTTTCGCGTCCGAAAAATGATCAAGAAGAGATCCTCCGGGATAACGGGAGGTCGATGAGGAAGCACGCTTCTGACGTCAACATTAATCCAACATCAATGAGAATACTCGTCAGATTTGAAGGGCGTTTTACCCGTATAAGTTCTGTCGAAGCCTTCCGTTCATAGAGAAAATGAAAGTCAGAAGTGACGAGAACGCGAAGAAAGAGTCTTTTGGCAAAGACATTTGACCACTAGATTCGTCGTGTCAAAATCCGAAAGACTTCGCAATGTGGTCAGTCTTGGAGAACAAACCACGCTAGTGTGGACTGTCTTGAGGTCGCTTTAGTGGGAGCTTGGGACGAAACCAGCCAAGACTAGCTGCGAACCGTCGTGAGTGGGTTCGCGACGCTTCTACACACTTGTCGAACAGCGGAAAGAGAAACTTAGGACGTGTAAAGAAGTGGTTCTGGGATGTGACATCTTATGTCTGGGGAATTTCCATGCCGAATGTTGTCGTCTTCTTGGAATTATGCCACCTAGCAATTGTATCAGTACTTCTGGCGTACCATGTAGAGTGGGCTGTCATTTTCGAACACAATTTATCGTTGAAGTTGCTATTAGTTGTTACTTATTGCCCGTTTCCGTGAACACATCACTTTAAATTATAAAACATAGTAAACAAGGTTTATGGTGAAAATGTAACATTCATAATAATACTCCAAAATAACCCTTAATTAAAGCGAACATTTACCACAAGTGATATTTTAATTTAAGGTCACAAAGTCAGGCTTTTCTCTTGTATGGCAACCCACTGACTCTTCATCATCAGCTTCTATTGTCAAGTTCCCATTTGAAAGGAGAGCAGCCAAGGTGTGCATTAATAATTATTAAAGTTATAAAGTAGAAATAGGATACTTTAGTACGTTTCACTCATTATTAAGTTATACTTATTTAATAAGTTTAAGTAATTCACATAAAGCTAAATTAAATTAGGTTTTGAAGAGTATTTGATATCTTTAAAAATACCAAAATTATTAGTCTAGTGTTTTTCAGGATTTGTTAGTAGAACTAGAGGTATTTGATAAAGTATTCCTTCAAAGAAAAGATCTAATTCGATTGGCTGGAAAAGTATCATTAGATGAGGTTGGCATTTGATATAAATTTGTTTTTAATCTACTTTGATTTATTGCATAAGCCTATCATCGTTATGAATTAATATTATATGAAAAAAACGCATAATTATCTCCTATCCACTAATAAAGGGCCGATATTTTTTCGTTTTCCGTAGATCAGCCAAATATTATAGCATCACATTAAGCCTATGTTATCAACTGGGAATTTCTGATCTAGAAATGGATAAGAGATAATTTTTGAATGTATTGATAAGGAAGGGACTAATTTACTTAGAGCATCTGACTATTTATACTGCATTTAGTTACTACCGCCAACTAACTCTAAGTCTGCTCATAATGTAGCCGAAGTGTTTTTACGATCAAAAGAGACCGACAAAGAAATGACAGCGCGAGTCAATGTAACAACAAGGTAAGAAATGAGATAAATAACAGTGAAACATTCATATTTCCCTGACTGAAACTGAGAACCCACTTTACACTGTCAATTAAATGAAAATAATAATGTTACTGGTAGGTTGAATTTGATTTCTAAATATAGATTATATGGAAACGAAAGTTGTTAAAGTAAACTTTATCTCCTAGTGTGACTCTAAATCGTGAACTCCAACTTCTTACCGGAGAATTCGTAGAACGTCAGATACAGCCAGATTCTCACTTGTCCTATCTTTGTCAATGTGCGGCGTTAAACAGGAGTGCCCTAACACCCACAACAACAGTTCATATTGCCACACATAGGTAAGATATTTGAAGATAAACGAAAAATGTGAAAATAAGCGGCCAATATCAATGTAGATATAGAAATGCGTACTTCTAATTTTATTAATTTAAGCCACTGATTCTTTTCACTTGTATTATCATAGAGAGAAAATATGAAATCATGATTTACTGGCATATCTAATGCGTCTAAGCTTTTAGAATTATTTGCACGATGGTTATAATGTTAAATAACTTTATAACTTCCTTCATTATAAGAATTTTGCAAATCTGAAAGTCGATTTTGAATTGGGGATTCTGATCTGATACACATACCTTATTGCCCTCTCCTTCTTCTTTTAAAAAATATTACTATTTTTTGCTTTGTCCAAATTAATAAAACTAACGAATTTTTGGACAAATAGTTGAAGCTTAATGTCATCTGTTCTTTATAACACATTTTTCATTTACAAGGGAGGCGATACGAATTAATAATGGGGCAATTGTGTATTCAATATGCTGATTAAATTATTCCCAATTTCGATAAATCTATTTGAGAAAGACCGATAATTTCATCACATCCATTGAGGACTGGTTGATTAATTTATAGGTACTCCTAAGCATGAGAAGATGTGCAGGCTTAAAACCGAGTAGTTTAACACAGACAGCTACTGTCGATTCAACAGTGGCACATTTTTGATAGTTCGGAACAGTGGACTGCAACAGTCAGTCGGCCTCTTACAAGGCAATCAAATGTCTGCTATGATCAAATGTACGTCTTAACGCCTTCATATCTGGAGTTTACCCATTAGCAACAGCCAACTGGCTGTAATTTCCCTGTAGCGGTGGATAATGGTAACTCATAAAAAACCGATGGTTTTTCATTTTTCCTTACGCTTAGATAACTGAACAACTTTTAAATGTCAGCTTCCTACACTAAAACGTAGTTGAAGAAACATCATGGTATGAAAATATTTTCCCAGTAGAGAAATAAATACACTCCATCTTATATGTTGTTATGAATAAGGAGATTTACATCGAAATTCTAAAAGCTGTCATGCTGTTATTCAGAAATAATGAAATGCTTAAAGAATATCTAAAGGAAAAGATGATTAATCTTTCTAAGTTGTCATCAAGGAGTCCAAAATCAAACAATCATATATAAGTGGATTTGTAGAGCAGTTATCAAGAATTAAATGCTATCGGTATATCAAAAAAAACTTGTCCAACTTCACTAGAAATAGTATGGAAGTTCGTAAATTTCTGGAAATTTAAGGTTTTATCTACCTTGAGAGAAGCGTATAATGTGAAAATCAATTCGCTAGATTTCTAGCGTCATTTAAATCATATACATAATTAGAAATATTTATGTTCTTATTTTGTATTAGAAAAATGCCAATTTTACTGCCATTTAAGTACTTTTAGTACCATACATATTTAGTGGAAACTTACAGTGTTGTGGATACTCGAGACGGCACCAAATATACGGTACAAGTGGTGCATTCCGCCTCTATCTTATTATCTATGATTCTGGTGTATGGTAAAGAACAACGCCTGTTGACGATGACCCATCTGATTGGAGCAGATTCACTACCGAGTAGGGATCAGCTTGACAATAATTTGGTGGGTAGCTCTTACTAGTGTGACCTTTATCATGCATCTTGTATGAGGTGATTGAATCAGTAAAGTAAATTTATATGAAATAGAATAATTTGCGAAAAATAGTGCCTTCAATACCATTGCTCCAAAAGTAGTTGGTCGTTTTTGTGGTTGCGACTCGTTCGTTTACTAATAATTTGTGGTCAAAAAGGCACTAGGCAAAAAGTCGTTTTGTTAATGAAGTCGTATGGCAATGCAGAAGTATTATGGATAAGCATATTAAATTGAAATCACTACTACAATTTTGGTAAAGAAAATTAGTAGCATTTAATAAGCGATAAAATGTTATTTATTCAACACCTAACAATTCCTCGTAACTGTTATGAAGTGGGTTTTTTTTTCATATTTATGTCGTTGCTATGTGGAAAAATAACAGGCTTATGATTTTAAATGAACATTTCTTATCTGTTCACTGGCAATAAATCTTCCTAATCTTTGAACGAAATCGTATACAAGTGTCTGTGCTGAAATAGAAATAGTTCATCACAAAATCATGATTTTATAAAAGCGAGTTTGTGCTAATACTGCTTTTAACAGAAAATTATATGTTAGACATGTTTATCATACTTCTAAAAGTAATTGATACCTGGATGTGAACGAAAACTAGGAGAGCATAATAATAAAGACATTCATATACTAGAAAATTACATCGAACCCTAATAAAGGAAATTGTTAAAGTACTTTACATTAATCCTACTACCTCTTCTAAACACCTGTTTTCTAATTTCTCTAATTTATCCCACTTCTACAAACTTCTGTGGCTAAAAACATATTATTTTTAGCAACAAAATGGAATACTTCTAGCAATTTCTACCCCATCTCTCAAATTCGGATGAACGAGCGTTTGTAATTGTGAATAAGGATGGAGATTACGCCATAGTGAAAGGAAGGTGGACAGGATTTTCTAGAAAGCAGGTGCGATTGTATGTTAAAACTCACTTATTTCTTGCACAGGAATAAGAAACAATAATTTAATACCTACATTATTTTAGAGACCTCTATTATTTAATAACTGTATTATCACATATATGATTGGAGACAACATTTTTTAGTTTAAAGAAGCAATTAAGGCGCAAAATTAAAGTGTGCTTAGATAATTTGGTGTAATTCCAATTAAATAAATCTTAGTTTAGGCAAATACATTGTAAACATTAATAATTAAATTACAGCCAGCAGCGAAAGGTCAGAAAGCAAAACCAGGAAATCCTGGGCGGCTGCTTGTTGATGCGTTCAATCTACTGAAGAATACAGTGCAGAAACTAGAGGTACCTAGCCCAGAGGGATCTTCCGTATTTGTTATTGGAGGTATAGGATTTTAAAATACTTAGAACTGGTAAATCTTTCTTACTTTCTGCAGAAACATGAAAGTGAATTTATTGTCACTGTTCCTAATGGAATATACTATCACTATAGCTTTGTCCTCTTACTTAATGCATTTAGTGCATTTTGATTTACGAGTATATTGCTTAATAAAAATTACGATTGT